>CM054183.1:8311474-8958974 GCA_028829895.1 Sinotaia quadrata
AAATAATCAGCATAAGCAGTGCCCAGGGTCTGTCGCTTTGACATTTAAGAATTTATATAACATTTAAGTCTACAATTAGGGATGGGCAAATTTAATCTGCCACAGAATTAAAAATCTAATTCCTTCAATATTGATTTTTTTAAAAATTAGTTCAATTTCCTTAACATACCTAATGTAACTTTTCCTCTTAAATGGATGTAGTATCTGGAATATATTGCAGAATTAATTTAATTTCTTTAATATAGAATTTTCTGTGTAAGTGCAATTTCATTATGATATGATTGGACTATTTGTAATCCAAAACAACATTTCGGCATATATGGGTTCTTACAACATTTTCTCATAAGTGAAGCCATTTCCATTAATACAACATTTTCTCATATGTGAAGCCATTTCCATTACTACAACATTTTCTCATAAGTGGAGCCACTTCCATTAATACAACATTTTCTTATAAGTGAAGCGATTCTAATTAATATAACAGCTTCTCAAAAGTGAATGCAGTTATTGTAATGTTCCCATTCCTCAGATGGTTAGCATCTTCTGAGAAATTAAATGAATTACCTTAAATGATACCCTAACAATTTTTATCTTTTCAGGTATGTGTTCGTCATTGTCAGTTATCTCATCGGAGTCTTTGTTTTTGCTACCATAGTGGGTAAGTATCATTATATAGTTGTGTAGCTAAGTGGGTAAGTGCGATTTTGTTTTTGCTACAATAGTGAATAAGTATCATTATGTAGTTGTGTAGCCAAGTGGGTAAGTGCAATTATGTGTTTGCTAAGATAGTAAGTATCATTACGTAGTTGTACAGCCAAGTGGGTAAGTCCAGTTATGTTTATACTACAATATTTCGTTAAGTACTTTTAGACAGTGTTTGGCTCTCAGAGTGGGAAATACAATTTTGTAGCTGGCTACTGCAGTGGGTGGGCGTCATTGTGAAGAATTTAGTGCCTAGTGCGTCAGTGAAATTACTTAGTTTTTGTTATATTAAAGGGTCAGTAATAATAGGTATTATGTACTTTTACTATTATTAAAGGGTCAGTAATAATAGTTATGTACTTTTACTACTATTAAAGAGTCAGTAAAAATAGGTATGTACTTTTACTGCCATAACGGATAAGCCTATTTAATTTTTGCTACAATTATTATTGTAATTATTCAGGGTCTGCTACACTAGAGCAAAAAGATAATAATATGTTACCTACTATAGAAAATAAATACAAGTATGTAATTATTGATGCCAAAGTGCATACGTTTTTATGAAGGTTTTGCTACCATAGTGTGTGTAAGTGTAATTATGTTGTATTTAATACAATAGTGTGCAAGTTTTCTACTTTAGTAAGAATAATTATGTTGCTTTTGCTACCCTAGTGGGTGTAAGTAGAGTTATGTTGTATTTAATACAGTAGTGTGTACGTATAATTATGCAGTGTTTCTACTGTATCATTATATTTTATTCACATAGTTGGTTATTATTATTATTATTCAGCCTCTCTCCATGACTTCTGTTTGATTGTCGGTTGTGAACCAATGTCTCGGAATCTTACCAAGATTCTGGGAGTTCCAAGGTTTTACGGAGGGTGTGAGCGCTTCCGAGGACTGATAATTTTAGTAGTGGGACATATCTGTGGTTTCCATGGAGTTTATTCAGATAGCCTTCCAACTCAGATGTTTTTTTTATTATCATCATCATCATTATTATTATTATTATTTGCAAAGATGTATCCTCTTCATACTTTTGTGAACTGATTTTTGTACTGTAGCTTAACAAATGAATTCAGATTCTTCGGTCTAAACCTGAGTGCTTATGCAACTTCATTCCCCGGAGACTCTAGGTGTCCATGGGTGGAGAGAGAAATTTGGAAACGGGCTCCTAATCCATTTTTCGTTCCTGGCATCGTTCATTTAATTTACAGACTGTAGCCATGCCTGACATTTAAAGTTGAAACTGTTCTCGCTCACGATACAAAGCCCTTCTTTGCAGGATTTGTCCCAGATATAAGCGTACGCAAATCTTAGTGCATCTCTCTTTATGAGCACTTTTCTTAGAAACAGAAATTTCAACAACAAGAAGAAGAAAACTTCACTTTTTTCCCCTCCTCAAAAGTTCGTTGTTACAACTAAGCCACTAAATAAAAGGAAAGGTTCCAGACTTATCGGCTTCCTGCCACTCTGAATACGTTTCCCTTTTCTCGTTTCCTCTCCTGCATAACACCTTAGGAAATAATCCAAGAAGTGTAAGGGTGACGTGGGGTAGGGTAGGGGTGAGCAGTGTCCGGTAAACGTGCGAGGTCTTTGAGTTGTACTGTCACGTGATCGCAAGCTCGATGCAAGTTCTCTTGATACAGTCACGTGCTTCCGGGATCAGGAGTAGAGAACTTTCGTCGTATTCAAACACACATGCACGCACAGGTTAATGAATATTTAGATTCACACACACACACACACACACACACACACACACACACACACACACACACACACACACACACACACACACATACACACATATGCACACTTATTCAAACAAATTTACTTAAACTGACAGGCGAAGATACACATAAATAAATGCAAATGCAAACCCACGCTTGTATACATGATAGATAGATAGATAGATAGATAGATAGATAGATAGATAGATAGATAGATAGATAGATAGATAGATAGATAGATAGATGGATGGATGGATATATGGATAGATAGATAGATAGATAGATAGATAGATAGATAGATAGATAGATAGATAGATAGATAGATAGATAGATAGATAATACAATATACGGACACATGGACATGCGCATCGATACACAGATACTAAAACATACAAGTACATACCTGGACACCCACAGACAGTCAAAGAACACACACAGAGACACAAATATTCAAACACGGTTATATAAGCCTTTTACATTCAAATACAGCTATATATACATGTAAGCCTTTTACCCTCAAATACAGCTATATACATGTAAGCCTTTTACACTCAAATACAGCTATATATATGTAAGCCTTTTACATTGAAATACAGCTATATATATGTAAGCCTTTTACACTCAGATACAGTTATATACATGTAAGCCTTTACACTCAGATACAGATATATATATATATATGTAAGCCTTTTACTCTCAAATACAGCTATATATATGTAAGCCTTTTACACTCAAATACAGCTATATATATATATATATGTAAGCCTTTTACACCCAAATACAGCTATATATATGTAAGCCTTTTACATTCAAATACAGTTATATATATGTAAGCCTTTTACACTCAAATACAGCTATATATACATGTAAGCCTTTTACACTCAAATACAGCTATATATACATGTAAGCCATTACACTCAGTTAAATATACGTAGACACATATGCATCCCGCCCAGAGTAGAATACCCAGCCATGCACAGGTAACACAAACACGCATGCACTCACAAATGCATACACAAACGTATACATGTTCACATAAGCTCCCAAATTTGCCGTTTCATTCCGTTGACTTTGTCGATATTTTTAGTTCCCACTTCTCTGATTTGTAATAAATCAAATCACCTTAGAATTCCTCAAGGGAAGTAAGGCCATTTATTTTTATTTCGATTTAAGGCATAAAAGTTGCAAAGTATTTTTCTTAATGGTGTACTCTGTCGATCCTTGTGCAATATACGTTACTTTTAATATTTTTTAAAAAATTATTTGGTTTGTATTTTCTTACTTAATATTTTTTAAGCCTTTATTTGGTTTATATTTTCTTACTTTCTCACGCATGGAGAGGGTGTGTGTATTGTGCAATCTGCTTTGCTTGTATTCGTGTGCGTGTGGAAGTAACTGTGCGTGTGGAAGTACGTGTGCATGCAAAATCTATTTATTAGCGGTAAACTTTCGACTCTTTGCCAATCACATAATTCTATTCGTCCGAAAACCTAACTCTCTATTTACCCAGACGCCTCTGCGGTAGAGACTTGTTCTAATACTGATATTGAGTTTTGATTCTGTGCCAGGTCAAGTCGGCAATGTGATAAACAACAGAAATGCAAGTCGCCAGGAGTTCGAAAGACTATTGGTAAGCACGGCCCGGTGCTCCGATTGGACTGCAAATCTTGTTCTCGAATTGTTTAATGGTTATGTGTGTACAGTGTGTAACTGCGTCAGCGTGTGTGTGTGTGTGTGTGTGTGTGTGTGTGTGTGTGTGTGTGTGTGTGTGTGTGTGTGTGTGTGTGTTTGTGTGTGTGTGTTGTTGTTAATATGTGGGTGCATGTGTGTGAATGTGTGTACATATGTGCGTACATACACGTCTGTGAGAAATGGGCGGTGTTTGATATTTGTTCTATATATATTTTCTTGCCCCCCGATACCGTTTTGCTTTGTCTTCACAATTCAAGTCCTTTTGACTGGTTGGTTATATGACATCACAGTTTCCACCAATTTTGACTGGATGATCTTTACTTATCACAAAGCAGCATTATATCGTAATTCAAGCTATTCGATTAGGATTGGTTTACTATATTTACAGTTTCAATGCACTTTTGTTTGGTTGATTTATGATATCACATGCAACCATTCTATCGTATCACAACTTCAGACTATTTTGATTGGTTGTTTTCATATCACTTCATTTTAAGACATCACAAATTCACCCAGTTCTGTTTGGTGGAATATATGTCATAAATTCTTTTTATGATATCACATATTCAAACAATTGTGATTGGTTGATTTTATTGAATCACATGACTGTAAAAAAAAAATCATGAATTCGAGCTAATCGTTTTATACGGTTGACCGTTAAACTTTTCATCCCCTATTTTGTTATATAAATTCGATATGTGATATCCCAAAATCAATTAGTTAGCTTGGATTGTGAGATCCCAAAATCAATTAGTTAGCTTGGATTGTGAGATCCCAAAATCAATTAGTTAGCTTGGATTGTGAGATCCCAAAATCAGTTAGTTAGCTTGGATTACCCTGTATCTATAATGATCTCCCATATTATTGTAATATTTAATTTACCCTGTATCTATAATCTCCCATAGTAAAATAACGTTTAATTTAGCCTCGATGTAATCCAAATTTTCTAAAATGTATTTCGCCTTTTTCGTAAGCAAATTCACTCTTTAGCTAGGCTGTTCGCATTGCCAACTTGAGTAGAACAGTGATAAGCCGAGTCTTACAGCTTTGCACCGATATTGTTATTGATAAGTGGACAGCCAGCAATGACCGTGAACTTCGATCAAATAAGGATTTTTGGACTAGTGGCATGCAGTCATGCATATCGTACAACGGAAATGCTGAATAGCTGTCAGGCTCCGATGGACGCACACAAATCGATGAACGATAGGATAAACTACGCTAGTTCTTACCTGTAAAAGCAATAATAAATGGATGAAGTATGGGTCACGTGACAGAGTTGTATTCAAAATCTAGAACATTATCCCAGCAGTTCTAAGATGTTTTGAATGGAATCCATGGCGAAGAAGTAGGGGAGATCATTAGACAGACTGACGAAATAGTATGAGCTTTACAGTACAGTCAGTATAATTGGGGGGGGAGAGAGAAGAGGGGGGGGGTTAATGATATTCTTTGTTCTTTATTGACATTGAGTGAGAAACCCGTTGGAATAAGATACTGTGTTTACTAAGATATGAAAGATGCTGTTATTTATAGAACGTATTTATTGGACTATTTTATTACAGGTATTGGTTTACTGGGATATGTAAAACACGGCAGCTAGCCACATCATGTCAGTCTTCAGTCTTACCAGGCTGTAGATTTGTGATTTTCAGGGAGATTAGATTTTGAAACAAAGAGAGAAATAAAGCTATCTATAGCAGTTTTTGGTGAACTACAATTAAATAAAAGTAATGAAATATTCACTGAATAACTGGGGGATAGATTAGGGCATGTATTCCGTGTGTGTGGTTAATTTGGGCTGTGTCCCTCATTGTGATTTGTATAATTAACCTTTTATTATTGTATTATATAAATATTTGTTTTTACTTCAGACATCTCTTTATTAAATTCTTTAGCATTCCATAACATACGTAATTTCATCTTGTAATGTCATTATTAACGTCATTATTACTGTTAAATATCGTGTCCTTGTTACTGTTAAATATCGTGTCCTTGTTACTATTAAATCTTATGTCCTTGTTACTGTTAAATATCGTGTCCTTGTTACTATTAAATCTTATGTCCTTGCTACTGTTAAATATCGTGTCCTTGCTACTGTTAAATATCGTGTCCTTGCTACTGTTAAATATCGTGTCCTTGTTACTGTTAAATATCTGTGGGAATATATATTGTACATGCTTTAGTCAGCCTCCAAGTTTTGACAACCCTAAGATAATAGGTAACTGCAGTTTTATTTTCGCTCATGACTAATCATTGTCTCTTGTTCATGAGACGTCAGTAAATCTCCCATCTTTAAAATCTTCCAACCCAGTCCCCTCTTTACTTCTCTTTCTTTCACTTAAACTGTTCCATGCCTGCACGTTAAAAGCCTCTTGTTGGAATCAGACGACATTTCCACTTGTTCAAGTAGTAAAACGATTTCCTACAAATGTAAGTGGAGAAACAGAGGCGTGTTGGTCGATCTCAATTGAAAAAGTACCCTGAATGATCGTAGGGACCACTTAGTCTCCGGTGGAATAAATTAGATTGGTAGCAATTTACAGCCTTGGCCTGCCATTAAGTGTGCATGATTTAATAACGTGGTCGTTAGTGGGCGAAAAGGAAGATGGAGAGTAATGCTAAAGTAAAATGTGTAAGACATCTCTTTTCTTCAACATCACGTTCAATATGCAGACATACGTGGACACAGTTCTCCATAAAATTAATTTCAAAACGATAGACACTGTTCTATTAACCATCCATTGTAATATCACGACGTATACAGACATTATTCTAGATTAACATCCATATAATATGAAGTATGCAGACACTGTTTAATCTGATAATGATGTATGCTGTCACAGTTCTACATGTCATATATAAGCGCTATTCTAGATTAACGACCATTTCAGTTGCATTGGAAATCTTTTCGGTATGATAACTGCTATTCACTCCCTGCTTTAGGCCGTCATCCATTTCAATATGACGACATTCGTACTGTTAGTTAGCATCCATGTCAATATAATAACATTTGCAGACAGCGAACACCATCAGCATCCATGTCAATATAATGACATTTGCAGACAGCGAACACCATCAGCATCCATGTCAATATAATGACATTTGCAGACAGCGAACATTATCAGCATCCATGTCAATATAATGACATTTGCAGACAGCGAACACCATCAGCATCCATGTCAATATAATGACATTTGCAGACAGCGAACACCATCAGCATCCATGTCAATATAATGACATTTGCAGACAGCGAACACCATCAGCATCCATGTCAATATAATGACATTTGCAGACAGCGAACACCATCAGCATCCATGTCAATATAATGACATTTGCAGACAGCGAACACCATCAGCATCCATGGCAGCATATGGTGTCTACAGTCTCTGCTTGCTGTTTTAAACTAACATTCGCTTCAGTTTGTTGACGTATGCAGTCACTGTTCTAGCCTAAGACCCATTTCAGTATAACATATCCAGACCTCTACACTCTTCTCCATTAACATCCATTTCAATAAGTTGACCTGCGTAGACGCTGTTCTGAATAAGCATCCATTTCTTCTTGATGGCGTCTGCCATAAAGTTATTCTCCATTAAGACCCTGTTCACAATTTAATATGCTGTTGTTATGCACATATTTCTGTAGACTAGCATCCATTTCAGTTTAATGAAGCATACAGACACTGCTCTAAATTAATGTTCAATTTGAATGATGTCATATGCAGCATTGTTCTTTAATATATCGTACACTGACGTAAGTGTGTATGCACAACCTTCTCTCTCTATTTCTATTTCTAGCTATCTGTCTATCTATCTATCTATCTGTCTATCTATCTATCTATCTACCTATCTATCTATCTATTTCATCTTTCCACTCTCTCTTATGTGGTACCAAACACTGACGTCTTTCCGGATGACGTACGCTGACAATCATCAGTTTCCATTATCGACTCTTGGAGTGAAACACTGACTTAACAGACTGTAAATACTAAACTGTCAACCGTGAATCTTTGTGTTAGACCCAAAGGATGTTTTAAGTAGTGTAAATGTACAACACATTAAACCTACTATCGCCTGTAGTCTCAAGCTATCATTAGATGTCTTGCCTGTTTGTAAAGATCAAATTACACCTGTGTTTTGCATTTAGTATCGGTTTTTTTTTCATTTGAACTCAGGACGGCGCGAAGGTTTATATGCAAACGCATAACGTACCCTGCGACCTCCAGAAGCGGGTACAGCGCTGGTACGACTACGTTTGGTCAAGGTCAGTCTAACGACTTTATTATTATTTTTTATAGATCGGTTTGTGTTGTTTAATTGGTGGGGAGACTTGTACTAATTCCAGTGCCTATCTTCAGTAACAGTATACAATGCATTGTGGGAAGATGAGCAGTGATGGTATATGGGTGGTATTAATCATTATGATAAAGATAGTCACAATGGAAGTAGTGATGGTATATGGGTGGTATTAATCATTATGATAAAGTTAGTCACAATGGTAGCGTGAGACTCATTGTAGTAATAATTATATTCATAGCAGTAATTCTTTGTACATTTTTTTTCAAGATTTAATAAATGAGGAAATAGTGTGCTTTTGCTTGCTGTTGATAATATGGATTAGAGAGCAAAAGAGAGTTCATTGTAGTGCATAAGTATTTCTAGTAGTCGTTTGTAGTAATAATCTTCCGGTAAATCAGAGTTGCTTGCCGCTATTCTTTTTTGTAATAACAAACAATAGAAAACAGAAAGTGAAGAATGTTTTTTTTACTACTAATAATAAACAATAGAAAACAGAAAGTGAAGAATGTTTTTTTTACTACTAATAATAAACAATAGAAAACAGAAAGTGAAGAATGTTTTTTTTACTACTAATAATAAACAATAGAAAACAGAAAGTGAAGAATGTTTTTTTTACTACTAATAATAAACAATAGAAAACAGAATGTGAAGAATGTTTTTTTACTACTAATAATAAACAATAGAAAACAGAAAGTGAAGAATGTTTTTGGTACTAATAAACAATAGAAAACAGAAAGTGAAGAATTTTGTACTAATAAACAATAGAAAACAGAAAGTGAAGAATGTTTTTGGCAAATGATGTTTCGTTTTGTTTTACATACAGAGACATATATGCACATATGTTATTTACTTAATATATGTTTGATAAGGGAACTACATTTGTTCTTGCCAGTAATGTATAATTAATTAGAGAAAGAGGATTGTTATTTACACTAATATATGTTTGATAAGGGAACTACATTTGTTCTTGCCAGTAATGTATAATTAATTAGAGAAAGAGGATTGTTATTTACACTAATATATGTTTGATAAGGGAACTACATTTGTTCTTGCCAGTAATGTATAATTAATTAGAGAAAGAGGATTGTTATTTACACTAATATATGTTTGACAATATTCTTTGCTATAATGTTTACATTATGGAAGAACTTTGCAGTATGATTAATTATAAGTATAATTATTTATTATTAATTATAAGTATAATCATTTATGATTAATTATAAGAATAATTACACTATGTAACAAATTTTCACTTTTGTTCTGTTCCTGGGTTGAAAGTGTGTTTTCCTAATCCGTTAGGTCTAGAACAGAAAGGAAATCGCTGTTATTCCAGAAAAACTTTGCTTCTGTGACCGGGACAATGAAATTTGGATAATCGCGTGTGTTAGTGAAAATTCTCGATTTGCTTTCAATGCCGAGCTTCCTCCCTGAACTGCTAGAGTTGTCCACATGTTTCTACAATTCTCCTGAACACTCTAGAACGTTCAAGAAACTTCCAGAACTTTCGAGAAACTCTCAGAACTTTCTAGAACGTTCTTGAACGTTCCAAAAGTAGCTGTACAAGTATAAAAGCACAGGTGTCTCGAACCAAGATTCCAATTCGTGTTATTGCAGACTGAAAGGATAATGATTCGTAGGTGAAGAGAAGTTATTTATTTGATATGGCATCAAGAGATTGTTTGCATCCAGCTGATTCATTCTGCTACGTGTGCGAACAATTCATAAAGAGAAGAGCGAAAAAGTATTCCGTGGAAGCAAGTCGTATAATGTGCGAGGCCTACAAGGCATACTTTGGAGTGCCGGTCGGGGACCAAGACAAATCTTGGGCACCGCATTTGACATGCGAATATTGCAAGAAAACACTTGAAGGTAAACTGAACAGTTGCTTCTCGCTTAGATGTGTTTTAATTACTTGGTTGATGATAGCGTACAAGTCACGGATCAGAGGAAGCGGTATCAAAGATTCCCCAACTTCTTCAGTCAGTGTGATGGGCTGTGCTTCTGCAACGATGTTGCCGGTCTATTCCAGGCTATAGGTATCGCATGTAATCCTATTGAATGGCGCCTATTCATAGACAGTTCATCCCGGAGCCTCAAAACCGTGTTGCTTCACAATGGAAACAACTACCCGTCTCTCCCGATGGCCCACTCTGTGCATCTCAAAGAGGACTACACCAGTGTCAAAATGTTGCTGAGTGCATTAAAGTATGACGACTATGGATGGGAGGTCATTGGTGACTTCAAAATGGTATCATTCCTCATGGGTCTTCAAGGAGGTTTCACGAAATTTCCTTGTTTCCTCTGTCTCTGGGACAGCTGTGACACTAAGGCGCATTATCGCACAAAGGACTGGCCACAACGGACCGAGTTTTCTGTTGGGAAGAGCAATGTGAAGTGGGCGCCACTGATAGAACCTCATAAAGTGCTTATGCCACCGCTGGACATCAAGTTAGGCCTCATTAAGCAATTTGTCACTGCTCTTGACAAGGAGTCAGCAGCATTTCAATACCTCCAAGATCTTTTTCCAAAGCTGTCCGAGGCTAAGGTCAGGGCTGGTATATTCGTTGGACCACAGATCAAGAAGATCATAGAATGTGAGGATTTCACAAAGCTGTTGAACAGGATGGAGAGAGTGGCTTGGAGCAGTTTCGTTGCAGTTGTTCAGGGCTTCCATAGGTAATCACAAAGCTGAAAACTATGTGGAGTTGGTGCAGACTTCATAAAGAATTACGCCACAATGGGATGCAGAATGTCTCTGAAAGTCCATATCCTTGATTCGCATCTCGACAAATTCAAGGAGAACATGGGCGGTTACTCGGAGGAGCAAGCCGAGCACTTTCATCAAGATATATTGAACTTTGAACGTCGTTACCAAGGACAGTATAATGAAAACATGATGGGGGACTACATTTGGGGGCTACTTCGAGAGAGTGATTCACAGTACAATCGTAAATCTAGAAAATCTACACATTTCTGAACCTTGTTGAGTGGTTTCCGACTGTGTTTGTCTATTCCTTGTGCAATTTTTGTTTTTAACTGATCATAATGACGAAAATGAAAAAAAATCGTTCTATTTTCACAAAAAAACGAGTTTTCTTCGTGCTGTTGTCGTGTAAGCAAAGTTTGTGCTTAATGAAGTCATTTTTCCACGTACTTTAGACATAAGCAATTGAAATATAACACTTAGAAGCCAGGAACAAAAATTGTGTTACATAGTGTTATTTATGATTAATTATAAGTATAAATATTTATGATTAATTATAAGTATAAATATTTATAATTAATTATACGTATAATTATTGAAAGAAGCTGCGATTGCATATTGCGATAATAAATAATTGGTGAGAAGATTTATCTTTGTAGTATAACATAACACGAGGGAGACATGTTATGGCACTGTTAAAATTCACTTTTCCTTACTATCTCGCTGAACGCAAGTCGTTAGTATTGTAAAATCCATTGGTCGGTGATAAAACTATCTGGGTCTGTAAATAGAGGTAGTCAGATTGTTGTTGTTATCGGTGTTACTATTGGAATTTTTACCAGTAACAAATTCAAATGTTTCCAACAGACTTAAAATTAATTTTAGGTCGATTGTAAAATCATGGCCTTGTGTTGGTTATTTATAAATCGTTTTATAAGTCGTTTGCAGTTAATGGCCATTATTTCATTTTTAATATAAAATAATTGTTTTCCCCCCGAAGCGAAAATATATCAGCAATTAATTTTAGCAGTTTCACGCATGCGCACAAAATGGTTCCGTTGAACATACGCACGAAATAGTTCCCTTGAACACAATTTAATATCACTCCAGGTCCTTTGCATCCACCCACTGACTCCCTGTCAATGTTCGGGTGTTTCAACTGTGTGCAGAGGTCGCCTCAATGGGTGTGATATCAATTCTCTGGGACTGCTGCCAGACAAGCTCAAGACCGAGCTGGCAATTCACGTTAACCTGGAGACTCTGAAAAAGGTACTGAACATTTTTGCCTGCTACTGCTCCGTTCTTTGGTTTTCAGTTGCCTTCCATGTTCATTTTGTTGATTTAATAATCGTCTGTTCAGCGCCAACTACAAAATGAGACTTTTATTTGCTTGTTTCCTGAGTTTTTCTGGAGGCAGTATAGCACCATACGCAGTAGATAAACGTCTGTTATTAGAATAATATTTGTAACCTGTATCAGTTAGGCAGGGAAAACTCCGTCTATACGTTATCACTTTGCTCCAGTAAATGATTGTCACCACTGTACTCAGGGTGACTTTGTAATAATGAATCATATCAATATTAGCATGTAGCTATGATACAAAACATCGACAAGTGCCGACGCAGGAGTATGGGTCGCTGGTTATATATGCATATCTGCAACTGTTACGCTGATATGTGAGTGAGCTGACATCAATTCGACTCGTGGCACACTCAGTTATTAAACCGAGAAATAGATTTTATACAAAAGGTATATACATAGATGTAGAGATAGACAGGAAACAAGAGATAATCATTAGAATATCACTACAAGTTACGATAAAGTACCAACAAAGAATTTGCATTTCATTAACAGATATGCAAGACCAAACAATTAATAAAAAATTATATAAAAGAAAGGTTTAGCAATCTTTAAAGATTTAGCAGAATGCATTATGCCCTAGTTTCTCATCGTACAGTGAATTTTGGATTTAAAAGTCTGATATTTTAAATTTAAGCTGCACTATAGTCATTGTCACAATCAGGACAATTTCAGCTCTACACTATAGTCACTGTCACAATCAGGACTTAACTTCAGCTTCAATGTGCCGACACGAGGTACGTCATGCTGTTAAACGCTCCATAGGACATGACATAAATAACATCAGAATCATTCACCCAAAGCCCTCGTGATAGATTTCAGAATAAGATACAAAATTAACCAAGAAGGAGGCAAAAAAACCCTCTGAAATACAAGTAAATGCAGAGACTAATTATACTGCAATTTACTAGATTAATAAATAATAATTTTGGCATATTCATCTGTAAAACAAACTGAAGGTTATGCATGTTCAAATAACATAATAAATAACATTCTTAATAAACCTAATGATCCACACAACACAGAAACGTCTTTACCTTATCTAGCCAAGGGTTTCCTGTCCATATACAACCCATGCTAGGGAGGGACTCAGTCACAACACTCGCCCAAAGAGTCATTTTGCAAAGAGTGAGAAATACAATTTCTATTATGGTTTTATTACTCTCGAAACTACACCCATCTCTACCCATACTTATTCCTGATCCAATCAAATTCAAATCCATGACTTTCTCACAAATTCCAACTTATATTCTGTCAGTAAACATGTGACCTATCCAAAAACAAGTTCATAAGAATTGCATAACACTTCACCAAGGCCAAACCAAGTATTCTAGATCTAATGTGTAAGTGGATGCGCTATTGCTTAGTCAAAGTTCCAGTGTTCTACAGGACAATAACAACATCCCTACTCCTTGGCTACTACTCACTCAGCAGATTATTTTCTCCCTTTACCCTTGTCCAGTGTGGAGTTCACTTCCAAAATAAACTTTATGTAACATTTTTAAATTGTACAAATCACAAATAGCATCTCATTTAAAAATACAAATTTATTTTTTTAAAATGTGTGGGAGAATTCCCCATCAAATAACAACGATCCACCTATACCACTACCTAATCAACCTGTAACGCTACATGATCAACCTGTAACGCTACATGATCAACCTGTAATGCTACATGATCAACCTGTAATGTTACATGATCAACCTGTAATGTTACGTGATCTACCTGTAATGTTACGTGATCTGCCTGTAATGTTACGTGATCTGCCTGTAATGCTGTGTGATAAACCTCTACTGGCATATGAAACAGTTTCGTTTCCACAATACAAATGGGTGAAGACAAATATAGTAATACAAAGTGTAAGTTGCAAAATACAAGCATGGCAACACAAAATGTAAGTTGCAAAAGATAATTATAGTAACACAAAATGCAAGTTGCAAAAGATAAGTATAGTAATAAAACGTGTAAGTTGCAGTGATTAAATGTAACTGCCAATATAAATGGTATAGGATTGATGGGAAACAAATATTAAATAAACAAACAATGAATTAAAAGAGACTTTCGATGAAAGTTTATTAGTATTAGTCACGTGAGTAACACCTTGTCTAAAGGGTATTTAGTATGGATTGATTAAGAATATATTATATAAAGGAAATAAAGGAAAATTATTTGAAATGAATACTCTGAACAAATTATTTTGAATTTATAATTATTTTTCTGCAGTCTTTTAACTGTAGGCATTGTATTCTAGTAAACTGTGCAAACAACTTGTAGGTGACCATTTTTCAAGAGTGCCAGCCCGAGTTTCTACATGACCTGGTGCTGAAGATGAAGGCTTACATTTTCACGCCCGGCGACCTGATCTGCAGACGTGGCGAGGTCGCCCGAGAGATGTTCATCATTGCTGATGGAGTCGTTGAGATTATCAGGTCTCGCGTGACGTAATATTAATGTTCATGCTATCTGTTTGAATTATCAGGTCTCGCGTGACGTAATGTTAATGTTCATGCTATCTGTTTGAATTATCAGGTCTCGCATTACGTGACTCTAATATTTTGTTGTCTGCTTTGATGTTATCAAATCTCACATTTCATATCATTAAAGTTTATATTGTTGTCTGTTTGACGTTATCAAGTTTCGCAGATCGTAACGTGAATGTTTCTGTCTTCTCTTTGAATTATCAGGTCAAGCGTGACATGACGTCTATTTTAGATGTTTGAAGATATTTTGTCGTAGTAAGGGAGAAAACAGTCTCTGCAAGTGACTGTTTTCTTTAAGGGATAATATTAATTTTAAAATCAATAATATCAACTGAACAAAATGTATTTGTTAGCATACAAAGAGTCTGGTTTGCAATGTTTTCAATTTGTGAAGTAGCTATATCTTAAAAGGTTACACCTTACATATATATTTCACTATTCATGATTTAACCGGAACATTGTGGGCTAGGAGTTAATTTAAAATATGAAGCGAATCTGACCTTTATTTATTTATTCCAGTGAGAGTGGGACCGTGCTGAAACAGATGGGAGCCGGAGATTTCTTTGGAGAAATAGGAATTCTTAATTTGGATGGCGGGATTAACAGGTGTGTTAATAAAATAAATGTTTAGTGCACTGCGTGACTCTTTGTAAGTATTCAAATGTGGCTTACAATGTATACGCGTATACTAAAAAAAAATAAATGAATTGCAGACGTCGGATTTAAAAACGTATAGTCAGAATTTTCTTGGGCTAACACGAAAACCAACTGCAGAGTTTATACACTGCTTACAGGATACATATTTCAGGGTATTAGAACTGAGATAAAAAAAAAAAAAAAGGACGTAAGAATGGTGTTTCAAAGTTACTGAAATGGAAAGGACGTTAAATGATAATTTAGAGGAACTGAAATGAACTGACGTTAAATGATAATTTAGAGGAAATGAAAAGGACGTAAATGATGATTAAACGGAGCTAAAATGGAAATGACGTTAAATGGTGATTTAACGGAACTAAAATGGAAAGGACGTTAAATGGTGATTTAACGGAACTAAAATGGAAAGGACATTAAATGGTGATCCAAAAGTAGTGAGAACTGGGTGGTTGTGCTTGTAATGGTGTAAAGAGTGGGTAAGAACTGGATGGAGATGTACGTGTAATGGTTTGAAAAGTGTGTGAGGCTGGTTGTAATGGTGTGAAAAGAGAATAAAGACTGGATTACAAAGTGGTTGTAATAGAGTGAAAAGAGGATGGCAACTGTAATGATGTGAAAGGGTGTGTGACAAATGGGTGGAAATGCTGTTGCATGGGAAAGAAGAGTGAGAACTGGGTGAAATTTATTTGTAATGCTGTAAGACAAGCTAATATAAATGGAAATCCACAGTATATAACTGCAGTGGTTATGACAGGAGGTTGGGGGGGGGGATACTTTTAAAATAAGAATTGTGAATTAAAAGTAAAAATATTATTTCACACGAAAACATTGATGTTCCCGTCAAGAACTTTTCTTTTTTGATCGTAGGCGCACTGCAGACGTCCGGTCAGTGGGTTACTCCGAACTGTTCGTCCTGTCACGTGATGACGTTCTCGCAGCTCTGAAGGATCACCCTGACGCTGAGGTCAGCATACTTCTATCCGCCATAGTTTCTCAGTTTCTATTCACCTTAAACTAGGATTTTGTACTCACCTTTAGACTATTCACCTTAAACTAGCATTTTGTACTCACCTTTAGACTATCGGTTTCTATTCACCTTAAACTAGCATTTTGTACTCACCTTTAGACTATCGGTTTCTATTCACCTTAAACTAGCATTTTGTACTCACCTTTAGACTATCGGTTTCTATTCACCTTAAACTAGCATTTTGTACTCACCTTTAGACTATCGGTTTCTATTCACCTTAAACTAGGATTTTGTACTCACCTTTAGACTATCGGTTTCTATTCACCTTAAACTAGGATTGTGTACTCACCTTTAGACTATCGGTTTCTATTCACCTTAAACTAGCATTTTGTACTCACCTTTAGACTATCAATTTCAATTCAGTTTAAACAATCATTTTATATTCGCCTAAATCTATCTTCATTTCCTGTTTGGTTGGTACGTAGCCAGAAGAGTGACTCTCTCTCAATAAGTAACAAGATAGTTGTATTTCTTTTCATAATGACCATCTTAGGTCCTTTATTTAAAAATTATAAATGCTCCTGAGAACAAATAGAAAGATTTTGTTTGTCAGATTCCTGTAAATTTATGTTTTGTATGCTACATAAGACCATCAAGACCATACGGGATTGAAATCTGTGTTTATGCTTATTTACTTAAAACAGATATTTCAGCATTTCACTTTCACAAAATGCCATGATAAAGGTTAAGTCGACAACAACTATCATAAATGCTATTTTAGATATACGAAGTGAAATAATTTGTGTGTGTGTGTGTGTGTGTGTGTGTGTGTGTGTGTGTGTGTGTGTGTGTGTGTGTGTGTGTGTGTGTGTGTGTGTGTGTGTGTGTGTGTGGTCATGAGGTCACCATGACGAAATGCTCTTGGCAAAATTCCAGTCGTGGTCTGGTTCTTTGTTTCACATGCAGTTAAGGTGTGCAATACACGAGACACTGATACAGAGGATGATTTGCTTTTGTCGGTTGTCTCCCCATGTTCACGGTTTGCAAGGCTGACACAGACACGACCCACAACAATCCGCATTACGATCCATCACATTTTATTTTATAATTCACATTTTTATAATGCAGCAATATAGTCTAGTAACTTACTCAATGTTACTTAACCACATGTTTAAAATACTTAAAAACAAATTGCATTATTTCATTATATGTCGTTAATCATATGGCAATCATAACTATACAAAATGCAACAAAAATTTTAAAATACTTAAAACAAAGTTAGTTTGTTATTTTATACCATTAATACCAAGCAATATGTAACAATTATAAATCAAACAGGACAAGTTAGTGTGTTATTGTATACCATTAAATATCAGTGAAGAAAAGTATGCATTCAATATACTGGTAAAACACTGGCCGTCCAGTCCAGCCCGGCCCACTGTGTCATACGCTCTTTCAGTTGCTAACTACCACACCCATTGGAACCATGGTCTTCGAATTACCTATACGTAGTCTCACTGACCTGTTTAGCGTATTTTAAAATGTTGACCCCGTTCAGCGTTACGCTAAAATGATATAATTGAATGGATCATTGTGCTAAAAAATTAAAACCAACTGTACTAATTAATGGATTTTTAAAATTTAAATTACTACTTTTTATAGACATATTGATTAATTTAAGAACACGTTTAATTCAGACTGATTGGTAAAAATTAGAATGACAAACATGCTAAAAATAAGCTGGCCCATGGGCCCCGGTCCATTTCATCCCAATGACGCTGAACGGGTTAACTTTGCATGCCAGCACTCGCAAAGTTGTCGCCCTTTAGTCTGCGTTAAACGTATGACATTGAAACAGTTTTAACGTAAGATGTTGCACGTGGGCCTTACACATTGACCTTCACATTCTCGACCTGTTTATTTGCAACATCTTCCGGAATGCTGGGTTGGCGAGTTAGAAATTGCCGCCCTGCAAATGTATGCTTTACTCAAATGGCGCAAAAAAACGAAAACCTGTCTTTATAGCACAACGCCAAAAGTATAGTTGAGGGTCTGTAAGAGGGGAATGGGGGGGGGGGGGAATTCTCTCGCCGTTAATAATGTGCCGTCTGTAGCTAAAACTACAGAGAATTATGACTTGTTTTCATGCTTCGCTAACTGCTGTGCAAAGTCTACAGTTGACTACAAGACTGATCAGCCTGTAGGCCACAGCGTTTTTTAATAAAAGAGATTACAGCCTACTAAATCAGTTTTCCTCACAAGTCCGATAACTCTGCTTTGCGGCTTTGCAAGCATATGAGTTGAGTTATTTTCTGTGACTTGCCGAGGTTAAATTTGCTCTGACCTACCATCTAAATTTTCCATCCAGGCTCATTCGATATTAATGGAATTGATAAACATTGTGATGTTGTTTTATTTTGTATAACTTGGATTGGCGGTGTTTGAATTTATAAGCATTGTTGTACCGTGTTTTTTTTTAAATTCTTTTACATATTGTTTTTCCTACGTATATTTATTTGGGGGGGGGGGCTTCGGATTTAATCCACTTACGGTTGGATTGCTTGGAAAGTAACTTATTTGAATATAAGATTTACTAGGTGTCCTATATCAGTAACTTTGCACCTTGCTAGTGTTAATGATTTCGAAGTCTTTCAACATTTTACTTGCTAGTGTTAATGATTTCGAAGTTAGTCTTTCAACATTTTCCTTGCTAGTGTTAATGATTTCGAAGTTAGTCTTTCAACATTTTACTTGCTAGATATTCACGTCAAAAGATCAGCGACAATTAATGCATTATCAGTTATGTATCATATTCTGACCTTTCAGTGAACTATTTTCATAGATTTTACTTTTTAGTTTTTTTTAAAAAAAAAAAAAGCAAATGTATAGTCTTGAGGAACAACGATTTCTTCTCTTTTTTTCAGTTTTAAAAAATACTTTAGTTATTTTGTAATGATTGAAAGCAAAGTTATCAATCACTTTTAATGGACAAAAGGTTTTACAGCAATGAAGAACGTAAAGTATATGCAGCAGGCTAATTAACATTTTTCAAGTTGTTTTTCATGCTGTCTTCCAACAGAACATTTATTCCAACAGATTTATTTTCATGTCTTCTTTAGTCTCCTCAACTATTATATACATATATAATTTCTTGCTAATCAAATCCTCACATTCATATCCTGTCGTCACATCTGCTTCCATTTATCTCCCTTTATGCTTGGTTTCGTTGCTAGTCCATCATCCGGGACTATGGTCAGCGGCGTCTTCGCGAGATCGAAGCGCACAGGCAGAAGGTCAAGCCGCTGAAACAGCTAGCCACAGCTTCACAGCTCCCGACAATCCACGACCGACTCCTCATCAATGGCCGAGGTGCGCCGACAAGCATTTACATTCCTTCTCGCGGTGTGCCCACATCGCAAACCTCCTCCCCTGTCATTTCCGGAAACAGGGGCAGTGATGCCGCCACTTCCGGCGTCCACTCTCAAGCGCGCACCGGTCCAGGAGGCAAGACGTACACTTACTGCTACTCGAACGAAGATGCAGAGGGTCACGTGGGCTTCTCTGGTTCAGAACGAGGCCTCTTCTGCGCTGTCCGTTCGGGCTTGCAGCGGATATTTCACCGAAAGGTCAGGAGACAGAAAAGTTCCGATGACGCGGGCGGGGAATCTGGAAAGGACGGCAAGCTAGCATGGACCAACGATGCACAAGGCCAGGACAGCTCCAAGAAGATCGTCCGGTTGTGCTGTTCGACCAAAGACGCAACAAAGCCGGAAGAAAACCCTCTAGTGACCTGTTCGACTGCCGACGAGATCCAGAGCCGCCTGTCACGTGTTCTTCGCGGATTTCCGGCAGGGTACCAAGCTGTGCAGACCGTAGAAGAATCCGCTCACGAACTTTCCCCACTTCCCTCCAGAAACCAGGTGGTCTTTCAGGGAGTTCTCAACGGGAGCAAAGGACAATCGCTGTCTTTGAATTTCAGCAGCGGCGAGCCCGTGACAAGCATTCCTGGATCAGACAAGACAGTTGCTGAGATTAACTGTGTAAGAACTTCGCAAACGGAAACCGGTGCTGCAGAGGAGTCCCTGAGAGGAACTGTTGCCTCTGAGGCGTCGTCGGGAGCAAAATACATCACTGAATGTCGCGGTGATTGTGACGATGGCATGAGGTTACGAAGTTATTCTATGGAAAGTACGTCAGCTCAGGATCGTGTGGGGTGCGGTAAACGTGGGAGCTTAGTGCCACAGGCCTACCCAGAAGGACATCCATGCACAGTCGAACAAGTAGTTCCTACTGCCGCAGATACTCCAACTGCAGTCACTCAATCCAGCATGCCCTCCAATTGTGCTGGGAAGTTACTGACGCCATTGTGTAGCAGTGACTGCGAGAATGGAGAAGTTGGTCATTCAGGTTCACGAGAAAGACCATTGATTCGCGTTGACAGCGCTTCCACAGTTGCATCGTCTGCTTCGGATGATTTAGTTCAGACTTCAGAAAACAGGTCTAAGGTCTCAAAGTTGACCAATCGGACTAAGCCGAGTGCCACCAATTTTCTGGACGGGATAGAAAATCGTGTGTGCAAAGATTATCTTTCTTGTTCGGTCCTACCTGAAGATGCAGTAGCCAGATGTCGCTCTAGTTCAGCGCCGAACATACTTGCGCGCGCATTTTCTGACACTTCTAGGAGGCAGCTCTCTCCATCTGTTGTGAGGCTGTCGCTGTCTCGCACAGACTTTTCTTCACCGCCAACTTCAAGAGTTGGTTCCAACTTTTCTACCACTCTGAATAAATTACAAAGGTATTTTTCCCAATTTTTCTAAATTAGGGAAATGCGTTTATTTACACAGATGCTATTCCTATTGCCGAGCGAGTACAGCTGTGTAATGTTGTTTTTCGTCACAAGCATCATTATGAACTGTCTGAATATATGGCGGTTCTTTTTCTTAATGTGTTTCTGTTAAGCTTTCTAGTCGCTGAAGTCTTTTTTTTTTGCCTGTCTAATTATTTTCATTTTTAATTGCCCTAAATTAAAATTACCCTGAATAAATTTTATAGACGGAGTTGACAACAAAGAAAATCACGTGTGTTTACGTTATAGCTAGTGTTGCTTTTTTTAAAATATTGCTGTTGTGTTGAAGGTGTACACATGACCAGAGACAGCCTGAGCGTGGGACCTAGACCGATTGCTTGGTTGATTTTTCTGCTTTGTGCCAGCATGAACAGATTAATTGAATATTTATTGATTCATTGATTTATCAGATTCTGCTATATATCAACAATATTTGATTGATTTATTCATTGAATTAATGATTGCTTCATTGACTGACTGAGTGTTTGTTTCAGTGAATGATTGATTGTTTCATTGATTAAATATTATTAGTTGATTGTTTTATTGATGGATTTGCTTTTGCTTTCTGCCAATTTATGGACCTATTGACTGTTTATTTCTTTTTTGATTGAATGATTCATTATATAATTAAGTGATTCTGCTTTAATAGCATAATGATATTTTAAGAAATATAACAAAATTGATATTCAGAATAGTGCGCACGCAAGTGCGTGCTTGTGTGTGTGTGGTGTGTGTGGTGTGTGTGTGTGTGTTGATAACTTACAAATGAAATATACTGTGACTTATTGGTATAATTACTATTTGTTCTGGAAATTACCTCACAATGGAACTTGTTCATATGGTCACATCCTGGAATATATTTTAAAGCCGTTTTACTGAAGAATAGAAAATATAAAGCCAAACTTTTAATAATAAGAAGGAGAAGAGTAATAATAATTGTTTTTTTTTAAATTACATTTTTATTAAAAATAGTAGAAGTAGATAATCGGTTAAAATTAAAAAAGCGCACATTCACACAAGTACATAAACAAATAAACACACAAACACACGCACACACAAATACACACGCAAATATACACACAATTATATACAACACATAAGTATACACATTCACGCGCAAAATGCTTCAGACCAGATAACCCTTCTCTTGTCTGCCCTATATTCGCCAGTCAAGATGGCTTAGAGATGTAGCATTCAGTGCTGATTATTCTAAAGATCGTGAAAAAAAAATCGTAGCGTTATGACTCCTCCTTAGAGTGAGTTTGGAATAATTTGGAGAGAGAGTGAGTGAGCTTTTTATTTTTTAAATGTCTTGCTTTGGAATAATTTGGAGAGAGCATTTTTTTCTTATTTTTTGTGTCGTTCTATCAACGTTTTTTGCGCATTTTTATTTCTTATTTTTTAATTGACCGTTTGCGCGTCCAGGGACCAAAAGAGATCTGGGTGACATTGATCTGTCACGACTTCATCAATCTGAAAGCAACTTTTAATGGGTTTAATGTTTGATTTTTTTTTTTATGCTTTCATGGATTTGTGCTATAAATATCTTATCCTTGTAAGAAATCCAATAAATTCCTCCTCACAGTCTTTGTATATATGACCCTTCCCCATAGTAACAGTTCTAAAAGCTGGAAAAGTATCTTCTGAACTTTACAATGTTTACAGTTACAGACGTGAGGCCAATCTAGAACCTTCGAGAATTCATAGATCAGACAAGATGGCGCTTTTCTTGGAATTTGCACATAATATGCAGTTTTATTACCCTTTCTTTCTTTTCTTCTATCCCGTCATGCTGTGTCAGAGTTGTCTTTCCCCGAGTTGTTTGTACCTCGAGTACAGAAGTTGTTCAAGTATGTTTAGCACTCCCTCGTTCCGCTTCTATAACACTCCTAATTTCCATTACAATAAATGAATGAAGTACTCCTACTTAGCACTTCTACTCTCCATTTAATAAAAATGGCTCAAGTACTCTTAACACGTTTACTTTCTATTACAAAATTAGCTCATGTACTCTTAGCACGCCTACTTTCCATTGCAAAAATGGCTTGAGTACTCTTTTAATCCTACTTTCCATTACAAAAAAAGTGGTTTAACTACTCTTAGCACTCTATGTTCAATTACAAGCAAACAAAATGCCTCAAGTACACTTTATTCAGGTACAATATTTACTCAAGTACACTTTATTCAGGTACAAAATTTACTCAAGTCGCTTTATTCGGGAACACAATTTACTCAAGTACGCTTTATTCGGAAACACAATTTACTCAAGTACGCTTTATTCGGAAACACAATTTACTCAAGTACACTCAGGCATTGGTTTCAAGACAATGATCACTTCTTTAGGAAGTAGCTGCAAGATGAAAGCTAGTGCTAGGTTAGAGAAGATGAAGACATGAGGGTGGGTGGAGGTGAGATATTTCTCTAGTCTACAGCATGTGGTGGGGGTCCATGAAATTGCGAGAGGCTGGACGGCAGGCACAAAATGGACGTCGAGCAATTAGAGGGAGGCGGTGCTCGTGCACTCTGTCCTTGCATAGCTTAATGAGTATGGGGAGGGGCGTCTTGCTCTTAGCAACTTTGCCCGATTTTGTAAATACACACACACACACACACACACACACACACACACACGATAGATAGATAGATAGATAGATAGATAGATAGATAGATAGATAGATAGATAGATAGATAGATAGATAGATAGATAGATAGATAGATAGATAGATAGATAGATAGATAGATAGATAGATAGATAGATAGATAGATAGATAGACAGACAGGCAGATAGATAGTACAAACATGCACGTACACAAAGTGACCTATGCACAAACATATACAAGCATACACTCATGTAATGCATTTACATGAACATAGGCATACATCCATACGCGTTTGCACAAATAGTCGCTAATACAAATACAAACATTTAAACAAACACGCACACATACAAATATACTAACACAAACACGCATACAAACATCTTAATACACATATACGCAACAAACAAAACACATACACGCATACAAACACACTAGCACAAACGCGGAGAAAAAGCACAAAAGATAAACGCATAACCTTAAAGAGTATGAAGAAAAATAACTGTTAACACTTAAACAGAATGTTATCGTCATCGAACATTTTCATCTCACCGTAATTTTCTGTCATCTGATATTGTCTCCTCTCTAGTCAAGGTAATGTTATTATCATCTAACGTTATCTCATTTCACCGTAATTTTCTGTCATCTGATATTGTCTCCTCTCTTGTCAACTCTCATCTCACCGTAATTTTCTGTCATCTGATATTGTCTCTTCTCTTGTCAACTCTCATCTCACCGTAATTTTCTGTCATCTGATATTGTCCCCTCTCTTGTCAAGAGTAATATTATTATCATCTAACGTTATTTCATTTCACCGTAATTTTCTGTCATCTGATATTGTCTCCTCTCTTGTCAAGGTAATGTTATTAACATCTAACGTTATCTCATTTCAACGAAATGCCAATGAAACATTTTCTTCCTCGCTTTAATGAAATGTTGTCATCTTGCAATATATTTCTCATTATAATGCACCATCTTCATCTAATATTATTGTCCTCATTTTAATATAATATCATTATCAACTAGCATTATTTTTCTCATTTTAATGTAATGTTTATATATGTTTGTGTAAAAGATTAAATTTGCCTCTCCCTATTTTAAATTTAAATTGTTATATAAATTGCTAAATTGTCAGAGTAACCCAAACTTGGGCACTCCTAATGGTGTTATTTTTGAAAGTGAGTGAGTTTAAATAAAAAGCTCGAGGCAAGAATATTATAGATTGCAGATGTAATGCCAACTGAGTGAGTAGTTTTCTATTATCCAATGATCGTGATTTAAGAGAACGAGACCAGCCAATGGGCTGAGATTAAAAAATTCACTTGCTGCAGAAAATTCTATTCTCTGATCGCTTTGAATTTGGATGGGAAATAAAGGAGAAGTCCAGCTGAAAGGCAGTTATTAGATTGATGGTGAGTTAAAACTGACTGATTGAGAGAGAATAAATTTGGAAACATTTCACGCTTTTTTTTAACTTTTGATGTGATATACTTGTGTTTATGTACAGATGTACTATGTGAATTGACTTTTATTTCTACAAACGTTTGAACTAAGCTTTGTAAATGTAGTGTGCTAACACTTGACATTGTTTGATATGCTGTATTTATTTTACCATGTGTGTATTGGGCTAATAAATACTGTTGCAGAAAATTGTAAGTTGATAATGGGATGTAAGATAGAATGGAGTTATATTGTTATAAATGGGAAACTTAGGTTTGCTTCTTAATTATATTTTACAGTGAACAAGAGGCCTTTTCACTATGCACTTCCGAGTTTCCAGTTACCCTTCACATGTTCACCAGTTAGAAACTGGAATGACCAGGAAGGCACTAGAACATCTTTTGTAGTGTGTAAGTTTAAGAAGTATGCTAATACACTTTGATGTATTTGCTGGATACTGTCAGAAGAATTCTAGTACATTGAAGTTGTCATAATTACTATAATCATCGTGTTCTGCTTGAAGGAACTGACATGATGAGGAGAGAGCTGAAGTTTGTTGAGAATATAACAGTACGTCAGTTTGTCTATTCTTATGTGTGAGACATGTCTTAACATGGATATTGTGATATTGTTGTAAAAGTAAGTGAAGACTGTTGAAGCAATGCCTAATCCAGGTCATGTAAAAAAAATACTTTAAATTACCTACCTCTAATAACTCCATTTCTATTCTATAGGACTAACCTGCAATTTGTATTTACTCTGTTGTTGAACTGTAATTATATTTAGAGAGAGAGAGTGACTGCTTAGACATAAAATTATCTGATTATGAGTTCATGGAATATTGATCTCAAGTAATCTATTTCATTGTAATTGGCAAATGTATATTTGAATGTTCGTTTAAGAAATTTTGTTAAATTTATTGACCTTCTTACGCATATTGATAATCTTATGTTGGAGTAGAAAGTGGGTGGAGGGGGGGGCTCGTTAAATATAGGTTTAAAGTCGGATTTGTCTTCTCCTTTTAGTAAGAACGTTTCCACCTACGTAAAAATTATATGACTGAAAATTGTTGTTTATATTGTGGAAGAGAGAAGACATTTATAATGCCTGCATATCCGCCGAGTGATAGATTGGGAGTGGCGTCTGTTGGAGGATCATTAATATAACGAATTAAGATTCTCATCACTTGTAATTGGTTATGAAAGGTTAATAAATAATAATAATCGCTTTCATTAACTAGGTGGCGTTGCCCGTCACACATTGCCCCTCGCATTTAATATCATGTTATCGTCATCTAACATTATCTCTTTCTTTTTGCAACAGACATCTTGGAATCCTTGCCAGAATGGGAGGATCAAAAAACCAGACCTTGCACAAAAGGTTTCCATCGTGTTATAAAATTAGTATTTGCTCTGTATTGTTGAATATTACGTCATAATGGGTGACACGACAGCTATTGTCAGATTATGAAGGACATGAGATATGGAGAGAGTAAAGAACAGATCTCTAGTGGTTGCTAGGAGCGGGCAGGTTGACTAGATGTGAGAGAAAAAAATATGTTGAGTGACTAACAAAGCAATTAAAAGACAAATGGCAGACAAATAGCAAATAAAGACAAATCAATGGGCAGACAAACAGCAAATAAAAGACACATCAAACAGCAGTTACAAGACAAAGGGCAGATAATCAGCATCCAAAAGAAAATCAAAGGCAGACACGAGCAATTAAATGACAAATCAAGGGCAGGTAAGCACTTGGTCTAGAGTCAAAGACAGAGAAAAACCAGTATAATGGATGAGAGGGAGAAAGCATAGAGATAATGTGAGAGATAAGTAGAGAGACATTGGAAGAGATAAGTAGAGAGACATTGGAAGAGATAAGTAGAGAGACATTGGACGAGATAAGTAGAGAGGCGTTGGAAGAGATGAAGAGAGAGCTTATGTAAGACTAAGAGATAAGAAAAGAGACATTAGACGTGATGAACATGCTTTCGGAGAAATAAATAGAGAAACTTTAGGAGAGATTAAAAAATATACTGAGAGAGAGAGAGAGAGAGAGAGAGAGAGACGCTATTGTCAGAAGAGAAACAGACTTCATGTACGTGGCAAACAAAAGACAAACAGACATTGCAGATCGAGGGAGATATAAAAAGACACTATAGAGAGAAAAAGGGAGGCAAGATAAACAAGGACGATACACAGAGAGAATACAGGACACGTTGACACTACAAAGAGAAACAGAGAGACAGGACACAGACACTACAAAGAGAAACAGAGAGGCAGGACACAGACACTACAAAGAGAAACAGAGAGGCACTACAAAGAGGCAGGATACAGACACTACAAAGAGAAACAGAGAGACAGGACACAGACACTACAAAGAGAAACAGAGAGGCAGGACACAGACACTACAAAGAGAAACAGAGAGACAGGACACAGACACTACAAAGAGAAACAGAGAGGCAGGACACAGACACTACAAAGAGAAACAGAGAGGCAGGACACAGACACTACAAAGAGAAACAGAGAGGCAGGACACAGACACTGCAAAGAGAAACAGAGAGGCAGGACACAGACACTACAAAGAGAAACAGAGAGGCAGGACACAGACACTACAAAGAGAAACAGAGAGACAGGACACAGACACTACAAAGAGAGACAGGACACAGACACTACAAAGAGAAACAGAGAGACAGGACACAGACACTACAAAGAGAAACAGAGAAGCAGGACACAGACACTACAAAGAGAAACAGAGAGACAGGACACAGACAGACACTACAAAAAGCAAGAGGGAAGAGCGTCAGACAATCAGAACAATAAGACAAAACAGTACAGGAAAGACGGAAACAAAGATAGAGAAAGGGCGAGAAACGTAAACTAGAGAGACTGAAAGACAGGCGAAAAAGATATATAGACAAACGGAAAGGTGGAGAGAGCAGCAGACATTAGAGAAAAGCATAAAAAATAAAGAGACAGACTGTTAGAGAGAAAAACAGAAAAATGGAGAAGGAAACAGACATTTGAGAGAAACAGAAAGGTGGAGAGAAAAAAAAGACAAGAAGAGAAGCAAACCCGAAAAGAAAGACAACTATAAGAAGAAAACAAACAAACGAAATGAAAGACAGATGAAGGGAAACAGACAAACTGACAGATAAAAATTAAAAGTGATATAACAACAGATAGAAAACAATAAGAGTAGGACAGTGGGAGAGAAAGAAAGAGGCATAAAAAAACACAAAGAGACAGAGAGAGAAGAAGCTGAAAGGTAAACGAAGGAGAAACAGACGAGAGAAAAAGAAAAGCAAACATGCAAGACAGAAAGAGACAGACAGGGAGAAAGAAACTCACAGATGTCAAACCGAAGAAGACACACACACACACACAACAGAAAAATGAGACAGACAAACAAGTCAGTCAAGAAGTCAATAAGAGACGCAGACAGACAAGGCAGGCAGAAAGAGAGACGGAATAAGAGATGCAGACAGACGAGACAAGAAGATAGAGAGACGGGATAAGAGACGCAGACAGACAAGGCAGGAAGAAAGATAAAGAGACGGAATAAGAGACGCAGACATTAGACAGGCAAGGCAGGTCAGAAGACAGAGAGACGGAATAAGAGACTCAGACAGACAAGGCATGCAGGAAGATAGAGAGACGGAATAAGAGACTCAGACAGACAAGGCATGCAGGAAGATAGAGAGACGGAATAAGAGTAGCAGACAGACGCATGCAGGAAGATAGAGAGACGGAATAAGAGTAGCAGACAGACAAGGAAGGCAGGAAGATAGACGGAATAAGAGTAGCAGACAGACAAAACAGAAACAGGGAGATTGACAAAGAAGCGATGCACAGAAATAATGACACTTTTTCCTCCTTTCACAAAGTGCTTTATTCTTTCAGTGTGTCAGCGAGCCAAATGGACACGCTTTGGACAACGGACACCGAGACCCTTCTACATATGCCCCACGGTGACGAGGTCCGAGTGGACAGTGAGCCTGTTGTTGATCTTTTATTACATCTTCAGCAGTCACATGCAGAGCTGCACTTCAGAATGGTCAGTGCCTCTCGCGCCTTTCGGCTCTAAAAGTATTTAGCATCATCCACAATGACCTATTTTCTGGCAGTATCCTCTGTGTTCTATCCATGTTGACCTATTTTCAGGAAGTATTCTCTAACATTTCTCATGCATACTGACCTATTTTGAGGCAGTATTCTTTAATATTTTCTCTATTTTGAGGCAGTATTCTTTAATATTTTCTCTATTTTGAGGCAGTATTCTTTAATATTTTCTCATCAACATTGACATCTTTTGAGGGAGTATCCTCTAATATTATCCTTACTGGCCTACTTTTGAATTTAACAGTTTTATGCACTTGACGTACGATGTACAGACCTTCTGTCAGAAAGGCAACGCTTTCATCGTGGATGGTCAGTGTTATAAATGCTTTATACGTATTTATCTACTTTTTCAAACGGACCAAAACATAACTTCTTAAAACGACAACTAGATCTCACTTTGCTGTTTTGTTTCAAAACATAACTTCTTAAAACGACAACTAGATCTCACTTTGCTGTTTTGTTTCCAGAGCGAGCTTGAGGCAGCGTACAAGAGCACCGTTGAAAGACTTGAGAGAGTTAATTCAGCACAGGCAGACATATTGGATCTTCTGAAAGATAGATTGCTTCCCCGGCAAGATGTACGTATGCAGAATCATATTTTATTCACCTATGTGTGGTGTTTGTAAAGGTAGAGAGGGCTTGAGTAGTTCTATGTAGTGTTTGTAAAGGTAGAGAGGGCGTGAGTAGTTCTGTGGTGTTTGTAAAGGTAGAGAGGGTGTGAGTAGTTCTCTTTGGTGTTTGTAAAGGTAGAGAGGGCGTGAGTAGTTCTCTTTGGTGTTTGTAAAGGTAGAGAGGGCGTGAGTAGTTCTGTGGTGTTTGTAAAGGTAGAGAGGGTGTGAATAGTTCTGTGTGTGTCATATCGTGACATCATTTTTCAAATTGGAAGTAGTTCTTTTGCTGTGACTATGCCGGCTAAGACAACCGTTGGCAAACTCATTTATTTTTACAACACACTTCTATACACACACACACACAAGCACACACACACACACACACACACACACACACACACACACACACACACACACATACACACACACACATATATTACTCTTTCATTTTGACTTGAATGTTTATTCGACCAGCGTAAATCGTTTTCTTGGTGGCTTGTTTGTCAACAATTTATTTAGCGCGTGCGCTTGTATTGCTATACACGTCATGCCCTGATTTTGCCATATTTACTTTACTCTCTGTCTCTACCTTTTTCTCTCCTTCCTGGAGCGGGGCAAGAGTATATTGCTCTCGGTGCAGTACACCCAAACACCCTAAAAACAGCTCTTCATTCCTAGCATGGGAGCAAACTAATAAATTAGGGGGGGGGGGAGTGTTAAAATATATCCCCTAGTGCGGACAGGAACAGGTGGTTCACATGTTTACCTTGACTATAGATATTCTTTTTCTGCTAATTTGCCCTTTCCTGGTTATATTCATCGATTTAACTACTCTGACTATTTGTTATGTATTTCCTTACCCAGAGAATAAATAAAATAACAGTCTATCATGCAAACATATCTATATATAGATTTCTTTGACCTATTTGTGTTATGTATGTGCTACTGTTCCCATCTCTCTCACTCTCTTCAAACATAAAGTTCATGAAGTGTCTTAATTTCTCCTGTTTCTCCGCAGACCAATTCCAGCCGAGACCCCAGCAGGCAAAGTCTATCGACATCTTTGAAACCCTCCGAAGCCGTTTTATGACCGCAGGCACTTATTGACCTGTCTCTTCAGATCTAATGCTAACAGCTGAAGGATATTTCCGCTCCGTTTGCTAACAAAGAGATCCATTCCACACCCTCACCCACCCTCACTCCAGGAACAATCTTTCCACACGGTGAGGAATGCAGCAGAAGTCTGGGCAAAATTCCAGAATAGCAAACTGCTGAGGTGACAGAACGAGCCAGTGTAACAGATAAGATACTCTTACAGAACCGTCCTAGCTATTTCATGTATGACTGACCACGAGTTTTGTTTGTTTGTTTTAAATAGAACTAAATCGATGTAAAAGCTTGAGAAATCCACTGTTCTCTTCTGGTTACGAATTGACCGAAATTACTGTGTTTGAGCAAACTTCAGTTTGCCGTAAAAGCGAAGAATTTTCACTCTGAAGTGAACTTACATACTAATTTCCATTTGAAAGATGGGAATGGAACAATCACTTCTTCGAGAGCATCTGGAATTGCAGTGCTGTACGTTATAACACTTGTGTTACGTCACTGTGAACTCTGTGTGACCAGTCAAGTCTGAATTCAGTGCTATAAGTTATCACACTTGTGTTACGTCACTGTGAACTCTGTGTGACCAGTCAAGTCTGAATTCAGTGCTATAAGTTATAACACTTGTGTTACGTTACTGTGAACTCTGTGTGACCAGTCAAGTCTGAATTCAGTGCTATAAGTTATAACACTTGTGTTACGTTACTGTGAACTCTGTGTGACCAGTCAAGTCTGAATTCAGTGCTATAAGTTATAACACTTGTGTTACGTTACTGTGAAGTCTGTGTGACCAGTCAAGTCTGAATTCAAACCGATTTCATTTACTGTCAAAGCGTGATGTGCTTGTGAAAACGCCACCCTGTCCACCTTCTCCAGCCACCGTGCACTTACTTTTCAGCCAAACTGGTCAGTCAAATAGGTCACTCGTACTGATTAGCCACACAGTTCAGTCATAGTGTTCAGTCAAGTCAGCCGCAAAATCAATCATGCTAGTAGTGGGTCACACTGATCAATCATACTGGTGAGTCGTGTCTGACTCAATGGTAATCTAATCTGGCCGGACAATCTGGTCATTTTCACTGAACATCTGTGAGAACAGTCACACTGACCAGCCATATTGATCATTCATAATGATCTGCACATTGACCATATCGGTCAGTCATCCTGGTCTTCCAATACGATCAGTGATACCGATCAGCTAGGGTTGTCAGCCATCCTGATCAGCAAAACTTTTCAACCTTGCATCTCAGTGTCGTTCGTCATACTGGTCTTCCATCAAGTCAAACTACACAGGTCATTCATGTCAGATAGCGCATTGATCAACCACACTAGTCTTCCATACTGGTCAGCCATATCAGTTAACCGTACTAGTCACTTACACAGGTCATTCATGCAAGATAGCGCATTGATCAACCACACTTGTCTTCCATACTGGTCAGCCATATCAGTTAACCGTACTAGTCACTTACACAGGTCATTCATGCTAGGTAGCGCATTGATCAACCACACTAGTCTTCCATACTGGTCAGCCATATCTGTTAACCGTACTAATCACTTATACTGGTCAATTATAGTGGTCAACAATACTCCTTAGTCATTGTGGTTCTCCAAACATACAGGCCAGTCATTGTAGTCTAGTATACAGATCAAGTCATAATGGTAAAGATATTGGTAATTCATATTGTACAACCTCGCTAGTCAGTCAGGCTGAAATGCTATTGGTCAGTCAACACAGCAGCCAGTTCCAGTGATCAATTTAAAAAATTGCCATATAATGACTTTATATTTCACGCTTGACTGGCCTAATCTCCACTGAGTCAGCATCTTTTGACCAATTAAAATAACATCACAACGAGCAGACCATACCTTGGTGAGTCACTCTCAGCTCAAAACTAGCCATGGTCAGGAAACATAAACAGACCATATCTTGGTGAGTCACTCTCAGCTCAAAACTAGCCATGGTCAGGAAACATAAACAGACCATATCTTGGTGAGTCACTCTCAGCTCAAATGAGTCTTGGTCAGGAAACATAAACAGACCATATCTTGGTGAGTCATCTTCAGCTCAAAACTAACCTTGGTCAGGAAACATAAACAGACCATACCTTGGTGAGTCACTCAGCCCTTACACGAGCCCTGTTTCAGGAAACATAAGCAGACCATAACTTGGTGAGTCACTCAGCCCTTACACGAGCCCTGTTTCAGGAAACATAAGCAGACCATATCTTGGTGAGTCACTCAGCCCCTACACGAGCCCTGTTTCAGGAAACATAAGCAGACCATACCTTGGTGAGTCACTCAGCCCCTACACGAGCCCTGTTTCAGGAAACATAAGCAGACCATATCTTGGTGAGTCACTCAGCCCCTACACGAGCCCTGTTTCAGGAAACATAAGCAGACCATATCTTGGTGAGTCACTCAGCCCCTACACGAGCCCTGTTTCAGGAAACATTTTCGGCTCGGACGATCCTTTTGAGATTTTTGTTCTTTTCAAATTCAGAAAAGTAGTTAACTAGAAGTTATGTACAGCATTTAGACAGACTTCACTATTTATTTGCTTTGCCATATTGAGCAGTGTCTCTTCTACTGAACAGTGTCCCTTGTACTAGACCGTGTCACTTATACTGAACAGTGTCCCTTGTACTGAAAGGTGTCCCTTCTACTGAACAGTGTCCCTTCTACTGAACAGTGTCCGTTGTACTGAACTATTGCTCGTGCACCTAAAGTTCTAGGGACGAAGGACACTTTGATTTGCTGATATACTTGTGTTCGTTTGGGGGTGAAAGTGAGGGATAAATTGAACATTCTAGGCTGCCTTGGAAAATTGTCGAACTTGCATATAATCACATGCACTTGTTTGTGTTCCATTGGCACCATTACCCACCCCACCCTATTCTTGAATTTTATTGTGCATGAAATGCGCAAAAGTGTTGTTATAAAATCTACTTTCAAACTGATCTTTCGAAGAGTTTTATTAAAAGAAAACGTGCAATACACACGTACAAACACACAAATTACGGTACGTTGCCTATAGACTCAGAGTTATCAAAATGTGTTTGTGAACAAAATTCTCTTTAGAAAATTGGGCTACATACTTGAGAGTATCCAGCATTAAGGGGTTAATATGCACAGCTATCAACATTAAATTCGAAAATATTGTTGAGTTAACTTCTCTTGTCATAATATTCTGAACTACAATGAATTGCAGTTTCATTAACATCAGTTAATTATCCGAAATCCTCGAAGCGATAAACATTAATTCACATTAACTTGACTGTACGATCGCTTTCACCAAGAACTTCTTACCATGTAACCAGCTGTGCATTTGTCACACGTTTTGTGAATTCAATCCAACATTTACGTCATCACCAAATAATAAATAACATCTGAAGAATAAAATCATAAATATGTTTAATCTTAAAACCCGTTCTTCTTTTACACCTTCTAGTTGCACTCATTCTTCTTTCTTTCTTTCTTTCTTCTTTCTTAATATGTGTGTGGGTATATGCATTACTTTTCAATTTCTTTTCCTATAAAAAGAAAAAAAACTTCTATATCGTAATAAGTTTCTAGTATGATAATATTTTATCGCTGATTATCACGTGCATTAAATGACAGACATGTTAACTGTTTAATGACAAACATGTTAACTGTTTAATGACAGACCTGTTAGCTGTTTTCTGACAGACCTGTTAACTGTTTAATGACAGACCTGTTAACTCTCTAATGACAGACCTGTTAACTGTTTAATGACAGACCTGTTGGCTGTTTAATGACAGACCTGTTAACTGATTAATTATTGATAGACCTCGTGACTATTTCAGTGGTCACCAACCTTCTTTAGGCCAAAGAGAACATCCACATTTTCAGACGTGTTAGCGTGCGCCATCTAGCTTTCAAGACTTATTTTGAATACTTGACATTAAACATGACGTAAAACATCATATTTAATAAAACATTATATATACATCTATGACATTAAATGGGTAATTTTACATGTAAAACGTCACACGTAATGAAACGTTGTATATCAATCTATAACATTAAATGGGTAATTTTACCCGTAAAACGTCACACGTAATGAAACGTTTGTATATCAATCTATAACATTAAATGGGTAATTTTACCCGTAAAACGTCACACGTAATGAAACGTTTGTATATCAATCTATAACATTAAATGGGTAATTTTACCCGTAAAACGTCACACGTAATGAAACACTTGTATATCAATCTATAACATTAAATGGGTAATTTTACCCGTAAAACGTCACACGTAATGAAACGTTTGTATATCAATCTATAACATTAAATGGGTAATTTTACACGTAAATCGTCACACGTAATGAAACGTTTGTATATCAATCTATAACATTAAATGGGTAATTTTACACGTAAAACGTTTTCATTGCATTATTCGTTACTCTTAGGAATATGCATCCATTTGTTACTGGTTATGATTATTGTTATTCTTAATCATCCATAAATAATTACAAATGATGGAGAAATATTAATTTATGTTTATCAATAATTCTCCTGGGAGACACTACTTGTCTCTTGCTTGGTGGAATGTACGGTTATATATACGGTCTTCTCTCTTCCACAACAATAAGACAGACGCCTTACTGTCACACAATATTTTCACAAGTGGATACTTCTTACTAAAGAAGTAATAAAAATCTATCTTTATTTATATTTAACAAGCCCCCACCCATCCACCCACTATTACTCCAACGTAGAGTTTAATAATATGTGCAAGATGGTTAATAAATTTAACAATAACTGTATTAAGTTATTGTTAAATTTATTCAAATCATCAATCAAGTATACATATGACAAATACAATGAAATATTAATTGACATTAATACTCCACAAGTATACATATGACAAATACAATGAAATATTAATTGACATTAATACTCCACAAGACAGCATTCAAGTCATTCCAATGCTTATCCAGTCTTATATTCTAACACATGATTCAGTAGTCAGATTAAATATCAAAAATAAATTACAAGACTATTCTTATCATAGAAGAAATGAAGTTATAGAGTGATATGATAATCGTGTGTACGTAACCTGTTCAATGACTTAAGACACAACAATTCTTAGCGCGCTTTCGTAACAATGTCACAAGGTTATTGTTCACAATAGAATAGTAATCTTCCACACTCTACTAAGCACATTGTAGAATGTTCCAACACTGTAGATCCCTCAAGACAAATCTAGGCACACATTCACCATATTAGCTTCTTGAGTAGGCAATCACAGTATCGATCTTCTAGCACTTCTTTTGCTAGAAAGGTCCACAGTAGTCAGACACACTTGCCAATGCACGCAAACAGGGTACAGTGAATCAACACAACTGCCACACTGTAGGATGAAAACATCTTGAATCCACCACAAGCGTACAAAGAAGAAAAGGAAAAAAAAAGGCTTGCACCTTTCTGAAACATCATATCAGAGAGCAACACTAAGTTCCAAGTTTAATCATCTATATTCTCCATTCTTTCTTACACTCATTCTCAACTCACAATTCCTGCAATGGTATTTATTAGCTCTATACATTCATGCAACATAATAAATACAATATAATCAAATATGAATGTGCTTCTGGTATAAACAATGTGAAGTGTTTAACATATTACATAGAAGTGTCATAATTCACAACTCTAGAAATAGTATTTTCACATAATACATCTTTACATTTAAATTACAAAATATTTCTAAGTTCATCCTCTCTCAATCAATCACTTATCTCACCATTAAGCTAATGATTGCCTTTTCATTACCAGACTTGAGTTAAGTCGAAAACAAAGTCATTAGAATATAGAACTTTCTTCAGCAGGTAAGTTTCAGTCTCTACCCATTGGCTAGTTCGTTACTTGTAAACTTAAACTATTGGATAGCAAAAATATACTATTCCATTCAGGACTAGTTTGGATTACATCAGCAAGTTCTAGCATATTCTTTATTTAGGTTGTTATTTTAAAACTAGTACTTACAAAAATATCATCATGCGTAGTATTTGCAGGTAATGTCACATTGATATTTAACTTTATAATAATTAAGTATTAAAATAAGGATAAGTAAATTTACTCTGCCACACTCTTTCTCAAAATATTCTTGGAAGATAAATTAAGTAGTTTTACAAAATAATATCACACAGATGTCATGTAATTTATTTTTCTAAAATATAATATTGTTGAACTAGTGGTCAAAATATATTAATTATTCTTACTTTAACATAGATTGCCAGTTATATTTAATTACAATATTCTTTGCATTGTTACTTGTATCTGGATTTCAAAAAGCAAACATGCAATAATGAAAATAGTGGATAAGTCGTCTTTATGGGTGCTCATCAGCAATGAATGGAGAAAAGGTATTATTAATAATTATTATTTCATGTGCTTTTCTTGTACTAAAACAGTGTGATTGTGGGCACTACATTTAAATACTTGTTTCAGTTTTTCGCAGTTGGGAGAATAAAATGTTTTTTTATGAGCAATGGGCATGTCGAGATGTCTATTTTGACTTTATTATGTTCATCGTTAAAATGCACTTCACATAGATGACTGGAATAATATTTTATTTTGCACGCAACATTGTTTAAAGCACGAAACTCTTTCGGTCAAGCCAGATTCCAGACATTATCTCTTAGGCATAATTTTAGAAATTGTCAATTTCAAGAAACAAAATCTACAGTTCCATTTCTTTTCTTACTTGAATGAGGCTTACAATCGAAGTAGCCATTTTTATTACCTCTAGTTGGCCAGTAAAATATTCACAAATCAATGATAATGAACTCTTGAAATCTCTGTTCACATAACTCCAGAAGATTTGGAAAGTGAATAACCTTTGGTGATCGCCGTAACTTACCTTTTACTTCAAACTTTATGAAATGTACAAGAGACTTCGTCTACATATGTAACATCCAAAAGATCAGTTTTGCTTTGAGTGATTTTACAGAAGCTAAGTTATGTGACGAGAGGATGGATGGAACAGACTACAATTTTACAGGACCTAAAATGAGTGACGAGAGGTTGGATGGACTGGCGCCCCACAGGCACCGGGTTGGAGACCACTGATCTAATAAGACAGACCTATTGACTGTCTCGTGACAGACCTACTGACTACTTAATGACAGACCTACTGACTACTTAATGAGAGATTTGCTGACTGTTTACTGACAAACTTATTGACTATTTAATGAGAGATTATTGACCGTTTAAAGACAGACCTACTGACTGTTTAAGGACAAACCTACTGACGTTAATGGCATACTTAGTGTCTGTTTAAAGACAGACCTACTGACTGCTTAAAGACAGACCAACTGACTGTTTAAAGACACATCTACTGACTGCCTAATGACAGAGCTATTGACTGTCTAATATCAGATCTACTGACTGTCTAATGACAGAACTAATGCCTATCTAGTGACAGCTACTAATGACATACCTACTGACTGACTAATGACAGAGCTACTGACTGTCAAATATCAGACCTATTGACTGTCTAATATCAGACCTATTGACTGTCTAATATCAGATCTACTGACTGTCTAATGACAGAACTATTGATTGTCTAATAACAGATCTGCTGAATGTGTAATGGCAGAGCTACTGACTGTCTAATGACAGAACTATGCCTATCTAGTGACAGAGCTACTAATGACATACCTACTGACTGACTAATGACAGAGCTACTGACTGAATACTTACAGCTACTGATTGTCTAGTGACAGAGATACTGACTAATGACAGAGCTACTGACTGAATACTAACAGAGCTACTGATTGTCTAGTGACAGAGCTACTGACTGACTAATGACATACCTACTGTCTAATGACAGAGCTATTGACTGTCTAGTGACAAAACTATTGACTAATGACAGGGCTATTGACTGTCTAGTGACAAAACTACTGTCTAATGACAGAGCTATTGACTGTCTAGTGACAAAACTACTGACTAATGACAGAGCTACTGATTTTCCAATTGTCAGAATGAGAGACGTTGATGCCTATTTTTTCGTAGGCTGCAACCGACACACTCGCTGATATAGCATCACTGTAACATTACATGGTTTTCCTTTTGTTCTTGCATTGTTTTATAGCATACTCATGGATGACGTCATTCAACGATTAAGCTGCAGACATTGAAATTGTTGATCTATCTGCCGATGCTGTTGTGTTAAGAGCAGTTGTGTTATTATTGTTGCTGAGTTTTTGTGTTCTTTTTGTACAGTTTTAATTCTTGCTCTTTTTTACATTGTTGTTATTATATCGTTAAAATTTTTAAAGTAAAGAATATTATTGTTTTAAATAAATAAAATGCCAACATCATTTGAATAAAGGGACACAATCAAATTGACTGAAGATGTCCGTCTCCATATCGAATGCGACCATTTGTGGATCAATTTTCATCTCATTGAAAGTGAACATTCATAAATTAGTGACCATTCATATCTTCCATCTTTTTTTCAAAGTGACCATTCATAGAATCGCTTACATCTCAATGAAAGTGGCCATTCGTAAATTAGCTTCCTTCTCACTGAAAGCGACCATTCATGAATTAGTTTCTATTGCATTGAAAGCGACCAATAAAAATGTAGCTTATATCTTAGTGAAAGCGACCATTCTTAAATTAGTTTCATCTCACTGAATGCGAGCAATCATAAATTAGCTTCCATCTTATTGAAAGCAATCATTCATAAATTAGTTTATATTTTTAGCGTCTTCCTTTCGATGTCTTGTTTTGACTATCATTATTTTTTAATGTTTGTCTTCTTTTTGAATATTTTTTGGGAGACAAAAGCATTTTTCCTGAGTGATTTTAGGACTGGTTATCTGACTGTGACTTTAGCCTATATCATGTTGACAACCAGGCGTAACTAATCACTATACTTGGACAAGATTCGCGAAAAGCCAAGCATGATAGAACAATACCAGACAATGAATGAGAAACTAAAGGGTTAAACAATAAATCTTTTGTGAGCTGTTTCTTTCCACAACAGAAGCGAATGAGGCTGGAGCGTCGTATCAAACCTTATTAAATTTTCTTCTGACCGATACTGATACAAAAGCAAAAAATTGAAATAAATCCTTATGTGTCAGTTAAAATTATAATTTCAGTTTCACTAAATCAACATGATGAAAACGTAGCATTTGTTAGTAATAAATTTCTAAAATATTCCTCTTGATGACAAGTAAAGGTGTGTGTAATAAAAAAGAATATTTTTGCATATGTTGATGTTATCATTGTTCATTAGACTTAGGTCGGCTTTATATGCCTTGCATTTGCATAAATATGTGAATATCTCAAAACTGTTCTTTCATGCTCTCAGTAAAAAGACAAAGAAAAAGTGCGTCATCCACAACTTACATAAATTTCTCTGGTAATCCCTTTACACCAATTGTAGGTATGTGAAGACTACTAGTTAGAAGTATATATAAAGTCTACAAGTTACAGATATATACATACTACCAGTTTCAGGTATTTAAATACTACCAGTAAATTTACTAGTTATAAGTATATATAAAACTTAATAGTTATAAATTTAGTTATAAGTATATATAAAACCTACTAGTTATAAGTACAAATAAAAAACTACTAAAGTACATAAAACCTACTAGTTAGAAATATATATAACCTACTAGTTATAAGTATATAAAAAATCTACTAGTATACTAGTTATAAATATATATAAAACCTACTAATTATAAGTATATAAAAAAAACTACTAGTTATGTATATATAAAACCTGCTATTTATCAGAGACAAATATTTCCACCCTTTCCTTTATTTGTTAAGTGTTTCTTTCATATTTACTACCTATATCTTTATTTTTATCTATGAAATACCTTTTTGTCATAATTGTGGGGCACTTGTTCATATTGCCGACATTAAGTAGACGTTGCGCACTGCATGTTAAATACACACACAATGTGAAAAATAAAGGACCCTCCTAAATCAGATTATTAGACATTGCCCAGAGTTCTATCACAATTTAATGGCATTGATTATCACTCCTAGTGAAACTCAATAGCATAAACTCCAGTGAATGCATAAGCCCACTCAAATCTTGCAATGAATAACTGGCTTACTGCATGACCCAAGCATTCCAGATACGTTAGCCAGTTAGGGCAGGCCAAGGGTCACACACTCGCCAACTATAGCTAATCAGTAGCCATCTACTGGCCAGATGGAGCTGACCGATGGGTTCTAAGAGAAGACTGTGAGAAAACCCATTTTGTGGGAAATTATCTTTTTCACTTGCCGAGAAACTCCACAGGAAACAAGATGTCTTTTCTCACTCAGGTCTCCACCTGGAGTTGCACAAAAAGGCCTTACCATAAGTAAAACCACAGAGTTATAGGTCTAAAGTGTAATTTTCATGTTTCTTTGCAGCTAGACAAAATGTAAATTTTGTCTTTCTTTCTGCAGAGTGACAATGTATTTGTTGGTCACCGGTAAATTAATGGATAAATCGAACAATACAACAACTAAAGTTATCCACTTTCCATAGCTTGTTAAAGCCCCCAGAAGAAGGAATTCCTCACATTTAATTGCATAAAGACAAAAAAACAGGTACACTAACTGAAATGATGAATTTTACACATAGTGAAGATGAAAATAAATGAAGCAAGACATGAAAAATTAAGAAATATATATATTTAAACAATGAAAGAAAGAAAACAGCAATCAAATTACAAATTCCACAATTACAGTTCCACATGTATCCAACTTCATGTCCATTACATGCATTTTGTAGTGTGTGTGTGTGTGTGTGTGTGTGTGTGTGTGTATGTGTCATCTGTGACTGTATGTATGGATGTATATAGGTGTAAATGGTCATACTCTTGAGTTTGTTACTCTATAATCTATCTATATAGGTCATAATACTTGTAATTCAAATTACTTAAAGTTAAAAAGTAGAATTTTGATTTGATTTGATTTTTTTACATGTATTTTTATTTTTAGATAATGCCCTCAGAAATACATATAATGATCATTTTTTTAAAAATGGGAAAGTGAATGGCAAGCCATATGATTATGTGATAAGGCGGTGAAATAAATAACTGATAACATTCTTCTTTCTTTTTAAACAAAATGCATAAATCATTTATTTTTTTTAAAACATTAAAGACGTTTAGAGTAAAATTCAGTTCTTTTCAAAACACGCACATATATATATATCTGAATTTTTCTTTCAAAAATGCAGAAAGCTAACAAATAAAACAATATTCATGCTACATAAAAAGTAGTCACATTACATTTAGTTCATGCTTTCTTGATTTGAAGATTATTTAATTCTACGCAAAATAAAATAACAATTGAGGAAGAGACAATTATTAAATCTCTTAAATATCACCAACTGCAACAATATGATGTGTATCTCTGTTTTACACATAACAAATAGCATAATAATAATAACAGTAATACATGTAATAAATATCACTGACTGCAACAATACAATGAATATCTTTGTTCTATGCATAATGAATAACACTAACAATACATATCACTGACTGCAACAATACAATGAATATCTTTGTTCTATGCATAAGGAATAACACTAACAATAAATATCATTGACTGCAACAATACAATGAATATCTTTGTTCTATGCATAAGGAATAACACTAACAATAAATATCATTGACTGCAATAATACAATGTATATCTTTGTTCTATGCATAATGAATAACACTAACAATAAATATCATTGACTGTAACAATATAATGCATACCATTCTACACATAACAAATGACACTAACAATAAATATCAGAACATATATTTACTCTGCTTTACTTTCAATGAATTAAATATTTTTCATTAATTGCATGTATATATTTACTTATCTTAATTGTTATATACATATTATCAAAATTGAATCAGACAAGAAGTAAATTCTTCATTAGCTTTATCAGCTGTGTTTGTGGTCCTCTAAAAAATACATAAATTCAGGTTAAATTTCCAATACAATCAGAAAAGAAGTAAATTCTTCATTAGCTTTATCAGCTGTGTTTGTGGTCCTCTAAAAAAATATATAAATTCAGGTTAAATTATATAAGTAGTTTAGGGCAATGACAAAGAACTATTACTATTAATGGGTCAGTGATAAAGACTTCAACAAATGTAGTCTGTTTACTGATGTGTATGTTGGTTTGTTGCATGTCTCATGTATTATAACACAGTGACAGGTAACAAGACACATTTTTTTTTTTTAAAGTATATTAAACAAAATTATAATTTTCTTTAAAAAAATTAGTTAAAACAATATTAGCTGAGAGTGGGGGATAAAAAGGACATTGCTTTAATCTTAAAAAAAAAATAGTTAAAATAATATTGGCTGAGAGTGGGGGAAGAAAAGCCGTTGCCTTATTCTTTAAAAGAAAGGGACTAATGTCAAGATGTAAAGTCCAACATCAAAGATGATTAAACTGCATCTTGGCAGAGTTGTCTTACTTCTTCATTTAAAGCTGAGCATTTATCTTCAAATATTAAATTGCAACAAACAACGCATGGAATAGTCAGTTCTGCATTCTGTTGCTATCTAAGTCCAGAAGCTTTAAAATGTGACTCTTGATAAAGAAGAGCTGCAAGAAAAAGGGAGATGAATATCATGTGGATTATAATAACCTTACACAAATTCATGATAACAAAATTTTTTGGCATGTATAAATATCATTTTCAATGAATGGAAAAAAGTATACAGCTTAGCACAAATAGCTACCATGTTTTGGTTGACAGTCTCAAGCATGCTAATCAAGGAGACACTAATAGGAGCCATTAAACAAATTTTTATTAAACCATGTAACATATACACAAATACAAAAGAATTCATATAACAAATATACAAAACAACTCATAAACAAAGAATAGTTTACTTTTATTTTACAGCAAAATAATGTAAAAACTGATTAAAAATTAAAATTCTACAAAGTGATATTAAAAGGAAAATAGGCAGGATAACACCTAGCAATTCCTACCAGAATAACATACTAGCAATTCCTACCAGGATAACACATTACTAAAGCACATTAATAATTCCTATCAGGATAAATTACTAACAATTCCTACCAGGATAACACACTAATAATTTCTACCAGGATAAATTACTAGCAATTCCTACCAGAATAACACTAATAATTTCTACCAGGATAAATTACTAACAATTCCTACCAGGATAACACACTAATAATTTCTACCAGGATAAATTACTAGCATTTCCTACCAGAATAACATTCTAACAATTCCTAACAGGATAAATTACTAACATTTCCTACCAGAATAACATTCTAACAATTCCTACCAGGATAAATTACTAACAATTCATACAAGAATAACACACTAGCAGTTTGTACCAGGATAAATTACAGTGAATCCTCACTATAACACAATAATTGGGGTCCATAAAATCAGATCATATTAATAGCAGAGTCTCGTTAATGCAGGGTTTTACAATATTTTAGTTTTTTCCTAGAACATATAAGTGTATTCATGTCTAATGTAAAAAACTGGGTTACTATCAGACGAATATTAAATGGAATGCATTATTAAGATATATTCAAAATAATGGACAGATAATATATTATAGGTTATTACTTTACATTCAACATTTTTTCTAATTTTTATTTGTTTACACAATAATACACATTGACCGATAATACCCTGTCTGAATAGTGTACCAACACCGTATAGCTCCATCGTGCCATGTAGTTCATCCATAATGCATGTAATTCCATTGGAAAATTGCACACAGATGAAAATATTCACACAATAGTTCACCTCCCTCCTTGGAAGGAATACAAGTTCACAACATCCACTGGTGAAATGAAAAATCACAAGATATGCCGACCACTGAGGAGTGAGCATGCTCGCAAACAGGTGAAGACCCTGATGCCTTCCTGAACAGAGGAATATTTCAAACCGATAAGCAAGAAATGAAGTAGTGGTTGAAAACTGAATGAATGTATGGATGAACGTCCTCTCCCTGCTTGCCCCAACTGATCCTTAGTTCCAATGTTGGACCTTGATGGTTGCTGACGACAGGTCTTGGTCCGTCAAATGGCTAGATAGAGACCAAAGGGTCTGTACCATGAAAGACTAAGTAGTCAGGAATAAATGCCCGAGTATGCTGTCCCAGACATACAAACAGTGAACACTCAAAAGAATTTTAGTTTGAATTAGAAAATTGAAATAAAAATCCATGCCAGAGCTCAGTGCGAAAGAGAACGAATTAGGGATTTCACACATCTGATGGCAGCTCACGCACACATACGCTGAGGAGAAAAACGAAGCCACATTCTTAAATCTAACTACCAAAATCTGTTGATCCACCATTGATTCTGGAAAAGTCCGCACAATGAAAATGTGCATTTCAACTTTCCAGCGACAAAATACCTGTTGTTAACTGGACACATTACCTCTATGGGTGTATACTCCTATTATCAAAACATAGTCACTAGCTATTATTAACTAACATCAAAATAACTAAGCGCTAAAGCACTACTTCACATATCTATTTAATTTAGTTATATATACACACAGATACTTGTTCCCAAACACACTGACTTTGCATGTAAAGATGAAACTTTCATTCAACAGACAGTTAATAATACATCTTGTGACCACTAACAAGGGAAATAATAATGCATTTAAAAAGTAAATAAATTTTGGAAGGATTATCCCCCCTTTTCCATGACAGGAGAATAAGTCTTAACGAATAGTCAACCTGGAGAATAAGAATAAAGCAATACTTGGAAGTGTTTTATTCAGGTTTGCAATAATCATATATTATATCAACAATTACATTTTTACCTCTACTACAAGACTTATGATTCTTCCCACAATCAAAACAGCCAACACAGGTATCTGCATGAAAAATGGTACCATAGTTGTGAGAAATTCTGTCTCCCAGGTATACAACCAGAGTGGTAGAATATGCAGCCCTGCAACAGCTGTCACGCCAAGAGTGGACTTGAAGCCTTTACAATAAACAACAGTATGACTTAAATTTTAAAAAAAGTATTATATTAAATGATTACACTGACTTAAATGGACTTATTTTTAATGTATTGCTTTAATTTAACATCCCTCACTACTGTAATCAAATATGTCATTAATATAACTGGTTTTTAGATTTATTAATATCATTAATGAATCACAATATGCCATATTATAATAAACCTTAATGTGATTTTCATACTTAGAAGGAAAATTTCTGTTATAATATTTAGGGTTGCCCATTGCAGAAAATAATAAAACAGTGGCAATATTAACTTAATAAAATGGGAATTATAAAAAGCAAGCAATTATAAATAAGATATGAAATGAGCAGCAATGATCAGTGAGAATATTTGAACTTTGGTATTAAAAAAAATCTACAACATTCACTCAGTATGTCTGACAACAAAATGTTTTGGAATATGAAAATATTAGAAATTACTATGGAATGGAATAGTAGCCATTTGTGTGTGACAAACTGCAACCTAGGAGCAGTTAACTCTGTCCACAAAACATGACAGGTTTCTCAGGATAGAAAAATGTCATATGTAAGATAACTCTGGTAAAGTCAAATCAATATAATGTGTTTGACTGTTCATATTTGTGCGTGCATGCCTTTTGAGTATACACATGCATTATATATGTGGGTAGTGCATGTGTAGGTATGCACAGTGATGTGTGGGTGTGCACGTGTGTATGTCCAAGCTTTTCAAGCTTTTCTTTTTTTAAATCTTATAACTTCCCAAATGACTAGGCATCAATATTTTTCAATTTGAAAAGAATTTGCCACTTTAAATTTATCAGATTTTTTTGTTATACAGAAATAACTATTCACCAAATGGGCATATGTCACCCCTTCAAAGTGCTAAAAGTTTGAGCTTTACCATTGGCCATGACAGCTTTGACAATCCAAGGGAAGCTATCTTCAGTTTGTCGCCACTGTGCCCCACGACTGTGTGTGCCCACAAAGGTAAGCCATTCCACAAACATGACAAGGTATCCCAGCTGTTTGATTGTGGTGATAAAAAAAAAAAAATACTAAATAACAAATACTTCAGTTACAGCAATATACAAAAGGACATGTATAAAGTTATATAAGAGATGTCACTGTATGGCATGTCACATTGCAGAGTAACGTGACATGGTGCCGATGGTATTTCATTTACTATACAACAGTATAATAAGAGGATCTAGTGTATCTCAGCTACTGTGTAACATGTATTATGAGATGCAATTATATCCCATTTATGGTATAATGATGTATTTCAATTATAATTTAACAATGTAAGAGGTGTCTTATATCCCAGGTACAATATAACAATGTGAACAGTAAAAATAAACAGTTTTGTCAGTATATTACAGTTATAGAATAATACGATAAAAGCTGTAACTGTACTATAGCCACAGTTCAACCTTAAGATGGCTTCATGACTGACAATGGTAGACAAGATCGATGGAAAGAAACATAAACTAAAAGCAAGAAAGAGTCAAATGTCAAGAATTTGTTTTAATGTTTTACAACTTGCTGGCAAACAAAACAGACATAAAGCCTGACATGACATCTTTATGAAACACCATTAGTAAACAAACACTTGACAAGTGTTTTGAATTCTACTGTCCAGTTACAAAAAGATCCATGGAATGGGGCTGGATGGATCTGAGATCTATATATTGTACTGAAGGATATTTTGTCTATCATTGTGAAGTTGAAACTGACTGCTGACAAGGACTGAAGATGAGTTTTGAAACTGAGACATCTTTGGCTTCCTTCTGGATCAAAGGAAAAGGAGAACTTGCTCTGAAAACTCTTCTCCTTTTTTTTTTATGACCCACCCCTGTGAAACTGCTATCTCAGTCATGAGTATCATAAGGATGAAATACAACCACAAATATAGAAGATGTTCTATACTACATGTAGCAATGTTCTTAATTGAGCCACAGTTTAATGAGTTTGCATGTAGCAATGTTCTTAATTGAGCCACAGTTTAATGAGTTTGCAAATACCTTTCACATTAATGGCTATCTGATTTAACATAATTATTGAATACATATTAGTAACATTGCTTTGCTTCTTTCTCTTAACTTAAAAAGCAATATCTTGTTTTAATATTTTCAATTAAATAATCTATAATTTTTCAACTCAGTTGTTTAATATTCCCAAACTGGCAACACTACACTGGTCCATGACATACTTGGTAAAGAAATTTGCCAGTTTGCCACATAAAAAAAAAAAAAGATAGTTTGAGAAGCACTGCCATAGGCAAATCTCTCATAAGTCTGCACTTACATTTGCGAAGAGTTTCTGCTTGCACCCATATCAAGATCTGTGGATAATTATATTTCTGCCTGACCGACATCAAGATCTGTAGGATAATTATATTTCTGCCTGCACCCACATCAAGATCTGTGGATAATTATATTTTCTGCCTGCACCTACATCAAGATCTGTGGATAATTATATTTTCTTCTGATACCCATTTATAATACTATAATACAGAAATTAAAAATATGACATAAACTGGTAACTCATTTGCAGTGTAATGTACATGTGAAAAGAATACCATAGCAATATTTTGTAACATCATAAGAAAAGGAGACTATAAGCACCACTAACACTGTAATAATAGCAAGGGTACCACTCTTATACTAACAATGTAATAAATAATACATGGGCACCACTCTTACTTATATCATCTAAAATTAAAAGTAATATTAGCTGAATGATCTCAGTGTGTGTATACCATGTGCACACTAAATTATAACAACACATTTAAACAAGACACTATACCAAGGGCAAGTAACTCCCACACACCAGCTGTGTGTTGGTGCTTTACCTTATGCAGAAAGCACCATAGAAGTCCCCGGCTGAACAAATCAACTACCACATCCAACTGTAAATCAGATGAAAGACACCCAAATATCAAATTCTAAATTAAAAAATCTACATCTTTTTAAAAAGATAAAATCCAAAAGTCTTGAAATCCAAACTTCACAAAATATGTCTGTAGTACATATAATTAGTTGTTAAAGGATATAATCCAAATCGCACAAAGACCAATACATTTCCATATGGCAAAATGGTCTAAAGTTGTTTTTAATTTACTGAACAAATCTGACGCATAAATATTTCACAAATGCATATCATAAGTAATCATACTTCCCTATTACTATTACTAGTAAATTAATACCACACAATAAACTATGTCCTTAAACTGTGTTTAAGTGCTGCTTGCTGTAAATTTATACAAATTTAGATTAAAGATAGATTATTTATCTAAATTTACAGCATCTCAAGTTTGTTATTTGTTTAAAAACTGTGTTTAAGTGCTCTTTGCTGTAAATTTAGATAAACATACAAATATCCAGTTCATTATTTGTTTAAAAAGTGTGTTTAAGTGCTGTTTGCTATATACAAACATACAAATCTCAAGTTCGTTATTTGTTTAAAAACTGAGGTTTATTAAATGTACATATAATTATCAGTATTGGTCTTCTATTTATTGAGGACTGTTTTTATTTCAGATTATCTACCTATAGAATATTATATTTATTTCAACTCATGGAACTGTACAGTTATAAAAATATCACAAAAATAAATACATATCAGAAATTCACAAATGTTATTTATTTTAAGCAAAAATAACATGCCATTCTAAAAATATTCTTCTTTTACTCTCATCAAGTTTTGAAATTTAGCAAATTTATTTTAATTTTTAAATGTATTCAACATCTGTAAACATGAAAAAATTCAAAATCTACCTAACTGAAAGAGCAAGGAAAAGAAACAACATAAAACCACACATTTGTTATCTAAGAGCTTTGATATTACTAATCTTGACAACAATGAAAGAATAAATGACTTGTCAGCATTTCAGCAGAACATCTCCTTTTTGTAATGCTGGTATAAGAACAAATTATTTTAACTATATAACACTGTAATTTAAATATAACCATGTAACTGATGTTTTATGTTTCGGAACTTATAGATGTGATAGAAATTGCTTTTATCAAAAGATATTACCCATGCGCCAAAATCTGAGCACTGATTGAGTTTGCGGGCAGCATACCCATCAATTCCTGAAAGTTCAAGTAAAAATTTCATGATGTAGTTTTTTAAAATATAAAATTTTAACATATTATTTCCATTTTGTTAAATTTTAAATCAGCCTGTCAACAAGATAAATAGAGCTGTATTTTTTAACTTACTTTTGTACTCTTGTTTGTGTAGACAAAACTGCTTGTGAAAATGCAGATAGATCAGTGCTCGTGAATATGTTGACATTCAATCAACCAATGTCTGTAAAGGTCAATACATCATTATCTGTGAAAGTATTGCTCTTTAGGAATTTTTTGATATATCAGTTTGTAAATGTGGTGCTATGTCTACTTGTTAATGTGTTGGTATATCAGTTTGTAAATGTTTTGCTATGTCTACTTGTTAATGTGTTGGTATTTCAGTTTGTAAATGTGGTGCTATGTCACTGATGTAAATATGTTGCTATTTGCATTAGTTAATATGCTGCTATGTCACTGTGAATGTGTTGAAATGTCTCTTCTTGTGAATGTGATGCTATTTTATTACTTGTTAGTATGTTCATTTGTCACTGCTTGTGAATGTAATGCCATTTCACTGTGAAAATATATACAATCTAATTTGTGAATATGCAGTTATGTCACATTTTTGAATGTTTAAATGTCATTGCTTGTGAGTGTGATGCAGTTATGTCACATTTGTGAATGTTTAAATGTCATTGCTTGTGAGTGTGATGCAATATCATATTTCTGAATGTGTTATTGTGTCACAGTTTACAATGCAGATATTGTAGTTATATAAAATCAGACAGACATTTATGAAAAAAGTGGCAAACAGTGCCAGAGAAAGGTGGGGTGGAATTGTGATCTAACAGAAGAACTCTACCTCAGATGTTTTCTTTGCAATTTTGAAGAATTAAGGATTTAGTACTAGGAGAAGAGCATTAAAATTAATCTTGTTAACTGCAGCACCATTATACAAGGATTTGAGTGGCAAAAAAAAGGAAAAGGGAAAGCAGTGATTATATTTCTAAGTCCACGATGTGCTATGTATGCCAACTCAAACTCCATTAGCAATACAACATTTCCCATTGTGTTTTTTCAGCTGTTGTACTGTTCCCATTTTCATTCTAAGTGCAAATGTCTATATTTTTGTCTTACATCTACATTGACCTTGCTCTTTATTGAATGGAGAAAGATTGGTTCATCACGCCAACTGTTCAAAATGTGAGTGAGAATATTTTGTCTTTCCGGGTGAATGCTCTTCAAGTGCAACATCTATAAGGGCATTTGTCTAAACAAACAGTGAGAAGTATTTGTGTTGTTTTTTTAATTTTTTAAAAAACTCCTTTATTACTTTGTTTGAATTTGGTTACCAATGCAAAAAAAAAAAAAAAAAAAAAAAAAATTCAAAAGATTCAAAGATACTCAAAATAAAACAACTAACACAGAGGTGAAATTTCTGCTAAATAGCCTTCATCAGGACAATACAGTTATAATAACAGTATAATAACAATAAACCTTGTGAAATTCACTCATTTGTTCGAAAATATGTTGCTTGTTTTATTTTGTTTCTTTTCTTCTGCTTTTATTTTTGTGATGGGGTGTACAATGCTTTTACTATCAAAAAATGCTACACTAAATGCTCTTTAAATACAACACTTCCTTACAATATAATTTAAAAAATAAATTATCAAATAAAATAAATAACTATATTCCTGTGATAGGGGGAAACCATGCTCACACACATAAATCATAAATTACACTAAGAAAATAATATAAACCAACATACAAAATTACATTAATACAAACTACAACCCACTTCCTATTTGAATATATAAACATCAACTTTCATTAATAAATGTATAACATGATAAAGAACGATTAGAAATGTACACACACTATCACAGCATTACACTATAGCAGAGGCGCAATACCACGCTGGGCATGGTTTTACTTTAAGACAAAACAAGCACTGTACACATGCACACAAAGCTCTGTACACATGTACACCCACCATTCCACATTTTATTTTTATTTTTATTTTTTTTGGGGGGGTATATATACACACATGTACAACAAATAATTAGAAGAAAACAACAATAAAACATAGAAGAACCATAAAACAAAACAAAATTATTTAAAATAAATAAATTAAGTAATGTGTGATATTTTTTAAAGAGTAAAGCAATAATACCATACATTATGACGAGCATTTGATATACAATAATAAATTGTGAAATACATTAATTAATGAATTATGAAATATAACTAAATTATGAGATACATTAATGAATTGTGATATACAGTAACAAATGTGCTTATCATGGTTTTTAACTTGCTAACAAACAGTAAAAGAGGGTTTACTTTACAGAAATGTATACTACACCCTGACAAAATAAAAATAACACCAATTTCCAATCTTCTAAGGAATTACAAAATAATAATAAATATTAATTACATGTATGTCAAGTCTCATTCATCATGCAGAAAAACCACCTTTCATTACATAAGATGAAACCACTCACCATATCTAGCAACCTCCCCCACCAACAATAGCAACCATTCACCATATCTAGCAACCCCCCACTAACAATAGCAACCACTCGCCATATCTAGCAACCCACCACCAACAACAATAGCAACCACTCACCATATCTAGCAAACCCTGCCAACAACAATAGCAACCACTCACCATATCTAGCAACCCCTGCCAACAAAAATAGCAACCACTCACCATCAAGAGAAATGGAGAAGCCATAAAGCAGGAGAAACCATGCAGGATGATCATAGAACACAAAGGCAGTCATTGTCAGAAGAATACGAGTGTATCCTATGGTTGTTAGAATGTTAGAAACCATGGTATCAGCCTTTTAAAATCATTTCTTATTGTTAAAGACTAAATGTACAATAATAGATGTTGATGTGATATATATAAAATCTTACTAGCATTTGACGTAGTTAAAAATAAATTAGAAATAAAGACCTAGTGGATAAATTCATACAAGAGTTGTTGGGAAACAAACATATTTCTGTGAATTTCTTTGTGTTGCTAATTATAGAAATCCTATACAACTTTGCAGAAGACAAAACTGTTCAACATTAAACTTTTAAAACACTCTTAATGTAAGAGTTATAACAACGGACAAAAGTATTCTTTAACATGGGAATTATAACCATAAAAATGCACTCTCTTAGTCTTACTACTGGAGGTATAAAAGTACTGTTTTATTTGGAATTGTTACAACTGTAAAAAGTACTGTTTTATACTGGTTTTTTTTACAAATGTCAAAAGTAATGTTGTAATTGAAATTATTACAATTGTCTATTGTACTTTTATATGGAGTTATTATAACTATCCAATGAACTTTTATGTGGAGTTATTACAACTGTCCAAATTATTGCTTTATATCGAGTTATTACAAATGTCCAAAATAGTGTTTTAAATGGGGTTATTACAACTGTCCAATGTCCTTTTATATGGAGCTATTATAACTGTCCAAAGTACTATTACAACTGTCCAAAGTACTGTTTTATATGGAGTTATTACAACTGTCCAAAACACTGTTTTATACAGGAGTTATTACAACTGTCAAAATATTATTTTATATGTAGTCATTACAACTGTCCAAAGTACTCTTTTATATGGAAGTTATTACATCTGTCCAAAGTGTTATTTTATATCTGGAATTATTACATTTTTTATTATTACATTATTTTTTATATGGAATTATTACAACTATCCGAAGTATTACTTTATGTGGATTATTACAACTGTCAAAAGTATTTTATACAAGATTTATTACAACTGTCCAAATATTATTTTATATGTAGTTATTACAACTGTCCAAAGTACTGTTTTATATGGAGTTATTACAACTGTCCAAAGCACTGCTTTAAACAGGAGTTATTATATAATGAAATCAAAATGTTATAGTCTAGTACCATTTATTTCTTAAACAATTGCACAAATGCACACCCACCAAAAGTTTAAGAATGATAAATAAATAAATATAGTGTACATCACTACATGCTCTCATTTATATTCACAGGTTTTCCAGGTGGTTTCTATAGTAATGTAGTGGTCTTGTGCAACAATTAAATGTTATTATTGGGGAGGCGTTGGGGGGGGGGGAGTCAAAAGTCATAAACTTTAAAACACTCAATCCCAACCAAATCTTTCACTTATAAGCATGACCTTGAGATGACATTATTTGCTGTTGCCATTAAAAGAAGAAAACGTAGTTGCATTTATTATTTGAATTCCTTTTCACTTTGTCTTCAATATGCTGAATAAGTACTAATAAACAATTCTTCCAAAGAAGATAGACAGTCAGACAGGCGGGCAGGTAGGCAAACACAGATAGACAGACAGACAGATAGAAAGATAGATAGATAAATACATTTTTTAGATAGATAGATAGAACTTACATTTACATACTTAAAAGATATGACTGGAATTCATAAATCATTTGTCCCTTTTTTTCTTACATAATATTAACTGCCTGTGCATGGAGTTTACTCATTTCATTTTTACATATTTTGTTATAATTTATTGCATTATTGATTGACAGAGGCCTTTCTTAACTATCATGATTATTATAAGGTGCACAAAGTAGAAATGAAAGCTAAGCGCTAAAAGTGTGATCGTATGTAAATAGTTTAAACCAGCTATCGTATAAAACAACCATTGGCATCACTCATAAATATTAGTTTGCTGTACTGTAAAACTAAAACACCATTTCGTCTGCACTTACCAATAACATTGGGTACATACAAGAGCACTTCTTTCCCCATGCCACATCAAACAGTATCTGGATTATATATGTATTGGACAAGGAATCAATCAACGTTAGCTTAAATAGACTCTTCTTTTTGTTACCCCCATTTTTTTTTTCATTTCTTAGAAATTAAATCATTCATCTTGATGATTTGATCCTCCCAACAGATGTGTGCAATACCTAAAACGACACCCAGTTGACAAGTGGCCTTCGCTTTTTGTAAGATCCGATACATTTAATGTGATTATAGTCTGCGCAAATCGTTAACCCGTGCATTGAAGTACATTTTGTGGTAAATGACTGATTACGGGGCCGAGACTGTTAAATAATATTCTACATGCATTATTATTAAAAATGTGTCTTCTTCGATCACGAGTTCAAGAGAAGTCACTCTCGTTACCTGACTGTCCTGTGTTGTCTTCCTCGTAAAATTTAGAAGGGTGAGAAAATACATACATTAACTTCGGGGTAAGAATTATTATCATCGATGGCTATAGTTTTATATATTTACAAATTGTTTCACTTTCTTGATAGATTCATAAAGATACTTTCTTTAGTTCGCCAATGAATCGTATTTCCTTCAGTCTGCCATAGATTATTACATAATTCATTAGGCTACATGCTCTATTTTATTATTTAACTTTTAAGTAAAGTGGCGGTTTTGCAAAGTTCACATAAATTAAATTAAATTATTATTGTTATTATTACTATTAAAAGGGACATACTTAGCAGCCTACCAACCATTAATGGTCCCTTCATCAAGTTCATGTAACTAGAGTGATGATACTTTTGATAGGCAGAATCACCAATTAAATGTTGACTTATTTTTGTAGAATAATAGTTTTAATACTACCACTTACTACCCTTAAGGGATGCGTGAAGGGGACTGTTATATCATGCAATACCAGGCTATCCAGTGTGAATGTCAATAAACTTAAGGCTTTCAAGTTTCATTAGATTCATAGCAAGCTACTTGCAGCTGAATGTTTTCTATTAGTATTAATGTTGGAATCCCTAAGGATTGAGGGTCCAGGAATGTGTGTACCATCAATTGCTCCAACTACTGGAGAAAGGATGCTTGTGCTTAGTTTAAAGTGGTCTCCTACACTTTCTCAAGGAGCCTACAATATCAAGTAGCTTCATTTCCAGGCTCGTGCTTCTCTTTCTTGGCATTAATGGAACAATCCATTCCAAAAGTTCCTGTTGAAACTAAGTTTATAAATATATGTATACTACTAATAATATAGTCTGAAACCTAAAACAACTTATGTCATTATGAGGTACCTATTTAAAGTAGTGTATACATATAAAGACAAAATGTTTTTATATATATATTAATATTTTATTTTAAAATAATATTAGTAAAACATATTAAATTTTAATATATTCAAGTTTCTACAACTTTGCATAAATACATGGTGTCCCCAAAAATGCACTCACATTTTGATTCTCCATAAACTCACTGAATTTTTCTTTTCTTTTCAGATCAATTGGACCCTGATAATGTACGACAAAATTTTGAAGAAAGAAAATTTATCATAAAGTGCTATTGGAAGCATGAAAATATCATGGAAGTGTGAAGACAATTTAGAGGACATTTTCACAGAGATCCACTAATGTGAGGCACCATTGCTTGTATCCGAGACAAGTTTGAATCAGATGGAACTGTGCATAACATCCTTAAGGAGTGTTCAGGAAGACCACGGTCATCAACCAGCTTCGCAAAGAAAGAACAATTGCTGGAAACCCTCCTGCATTCCCCACAGTAATCTTAAGACTTGTGAGACTGGAATCCCAAAATGTGACATTCCAACATTAATCTACACTCTAAATGAAAACAATACTGACTGGAGAGTTGAATTTTGCAAGTGGTATCTAGGCAAATGCAAGGAAGATGCAACATTTACATCCAAAAATTGTTTGGACTGATGAGGCCAGCTTTAAGTTAAATGGCTTGATTAATTGACACAATTGAACTTATTGGGCTCCTGAAAATCTGCATGTTATTTTGGAACACCATTTGAACTTACCAGATGTTATAGTGTGGTGTGGGATATCAGCATTGGATATCCTAGGGCCATTCTTTTTTGACCAAACTGTCACAGGGGATGCTTACCTAAAGTTGCTGCAGGAAACAATCATTCATCATATCGTAGTTGTTTGCTGATGAAGAGATTTACTTTCAACAAGATGGAGCACCTCCCCACTAGCATCGTAATGTAAGAGCCCATCTCGATGCACCTTTTTTTAAACAGACAGATTGGGCAAAGAGGGAGTGTTGAATTTCCTGCACATTCACTAGATTTGACTCCAAGTCCAATGGACTTCTTTGTAAGGAAATATCTCAAAGATAAGTTTAATCGCTCAAAACCAGCAACAGTTGATGATGAAACTATACCTATATATATATATATGTTAATTTGACTGCTGATGTGTATGCTAAGATAAACTGAATAAGTGTCAACATTTAATCAAACATTGTTGTGATGTTAATGTCAGTGCTTTTTTAAAATTATATTCATATGTTGTATATTCCGTTGTGATTTAATAAATTTATTAACCTTGCACTACTTTAAAACCTTATTTTCAAAGAATGTTTTCCACTTAATATTTCATTGTATATGTTATATTCCCAAGAGAGGTTACAAAATAATTTAAGAATTACTTTCAGTAAAAATTTACTTTTCACTGTAGTAGAAATCCTATGAATCTGCCAGTGAAGGGAAACAGCCTACTTTTATGTACTCAATTTTTAGTACTATAAATATACATTCATTTTTCAGTATTTTGTCATCAAAACAGAATGTCAAGTATGCAGATTCTCAAACATTTTTACAGGATGCACATACATATCTCTTCTTTTTTCATAAAATTATAAAGAGGCAGTTGTCATGTTAAAAGATTTCTTTGTACGGCTTCTACTCTCTCCCCCACACCCAACATTCCTCAAAGCCCTCTTCCCTACACATTTAGAAATCAACTGATTTAGGAAAATGAAAAGAGCTAAACTATTTGAACACAAATCTGATCATTGTTCATTCAGTGCTTTTAAGCTGTCGGCTATGTTAGCTCACCGCACTGAAAATGTATACCAATTGCTGAGATGGGTTTCTTATTATTACTTTAGGAAGGCCAATTTGATACTTGAAAAAATACATGCAATTATATAGAGGCTGAAGTAAGCATGTTAATATTTTTTATTTTTTTTTAAATTATGTAGATGATGTTTACATGGGGAACATGTGTCCATTGAGAGAACAAAGGCATGAAATTGTAACATCAAAATCTAGGATAAAGATACCTTGTTTCAAGATGGAACGTGCTCAAAACTGGCATAAGGACTTGTTCTTTTCAATCTATGATTACATTATCTATCATTTATATTTTTAAGATTGAAAAGACTTGTCCTTCTCTATATGGTAATGAGTATTCACAAAATGTTTCTTTGAACATATGAAAATTTTGATTCCTTATATGCATTTAACTAAATGTGTTTAGATGTTGTTTGATACATAAAGTTCATTTACGTGCTTGCTTCCAATTTAAAGCCATTGATGATGAAAAAATAAAATTCAATTTGTTCACTGTTATTTAAAAATCAAAATTAAAGCACAAACATTCCTTAACAAATTATAGCTACAGAATCAAAGTGAAAATACTTGTGATTTATGCTTTCTATGTGCAAAGCTGAGAAATGACTGTATTATGGATGTAGTTATTATGTAGATTGATATGTATATGTTTCTGAAAGAATTGCAATAAAAATGAGTAAACTAATTAGTAGACTATCACATCAGCATTTTCAAATGTAAAATGAAAATAAATAAATGTAAATCTTGCAACAATTTTTTTTTTAAAATTATATTTCAAATGCAAATGTGAAAAAAAATAAATAAAATTGACATACAGACATCATTTTCAAATACATTCTTGCTTTAATCCAATTACAAAACCAAATACAGTTATAAAATCTTTCATAAACAGAATCATAAAATGTAAGTTTAAATCTGAAACTAAATAAGCTATGCTACAATGACTAGTAGAATAATACATTATTAATTATCTCTTGTCTTCCAGGAGAGATAAAATAACCTAACTAAAAATGTACATCCTAAAACTGTTACCTTACAAACTATGATTGGCAAAACTTCAATTCCCCCCCCCCCCCCCCAAAAAAAATGCTTTCGCTAATGTTCATTTCTTATACCATTATTGTGCTATTCACTTCTTTGTCATTTTCTTTTTTACTGAATAAAACAAGTTATTTCCTGCCTGCACATTCTACGTTTAAGCCAAATGTCCAATATGCTAAACCTCAAGACTTAATGCAATAGCTCTTTGTCTGACTTCTTTATACGGGTTCCCATGCATGCATGCTTATTTTTAGTCTTTCAACTATCCCAATCGTGTAAAGCTAATGTGTTTGCTTTAGCAGGAAAACTGTATCACTTCTAATAATGGATAGTTATGTTAGTCTGCTTGTGAGATGAGAACAGCTGATTGGACTTTACCAGCATGAAATCTTGCAAGTCATGGGACTTCAAAAGCATTGACAATCAAATTCGGACTTGAAACATGATTCATTGAAAACAATGACATCCAAATTCAGACATGAAACATGATTCTTCTGTTTTATTTAACAAAAGCATTCAGCAGTATTATTCATCAGAAGAATAATTACCAGCCCCTACAATGATGAGAGGTGATGACCCGTATTTCCCCAAACTGGACCGGTCGCTTTCAAAATGGCAGTGTTTGGCATGCAGTGACATTCCCACATGCAACGAATGTTTTTGCTGTATATAATAGAGTACAAACAAATCCAATTTGGAGAAAGCTATTACAGCACTAAATGTTTCTCAAGCATTTTTTTCCCTGTGGTTATAATGCAACATACACATTTTTGGCATAACCTGAATTCATGAAAAACCTCGTACGTTCTAATCCAGTAAGCAAATTTTACCAATGTGTTTATTTTCTTACTAAATCAATAGATTCGAAAACTAGTATTGATCATTATTTTTCTAACAGTAAAATTTACATTCATCCATTTTTCCTAAAGTCAGGTCCAACCATAGATTTCATCTGTTTCTGAGTTTACATTTTTCAGACAAGAGTGCCTATATATTTCATGGCTGAATCCATAAAATTATACTGATTAAATATTTAAAAAATACTAATTTTAAATTCAATAGTATGTTTAGCATTTGTAACATTTTACTTTTTCAAAATTCGTTTATAATTACAGCCACTTTTTATTTTTTAGTAAGGTCATCCATACAATTTTTTTTTTTAGCAGCAAGATAACCTGAAGGAAGAGAGGTTAAAGGTAATGGAATAATTTTAACAGTTAATGTGTCATCAAATACCTGACTCTTAGTCCTACCCAACCTTTGGTCCACTGGCAAAGTATCTTAGAGTTTTGGCACACAGAAAAATAAATAGATGCAACACCATACCTATGTTGTAAGTTAAGGTAAGGACATGTGCCTGAGCAAACACTGGAAATCTGTTGTACAAATTATCCATCACCAAGTTTATAAACTGGAACCAAAAGTGTGCACAGGGTGTGCTGTTTATTTTTATGTTTATTTAGAAATGCTCATTTTCCAGCTTATGTGTATATTTTAATAATAAATTGGACTCTTTTATATTGGTGAAAATACTCTAAAATGTTCCCAAATAATTTCTTAGTCAAAACACAACCAATCCATTACACATTTGTACTACCAACACTCTCCAATAATCATTTTATAAAATTATGGTTTGACTCCCAAGGTAAAGAATCTACACAATAACTATCAAGTTTCCTGCTTCAACAGTTACCACTAATCAGTATTTGATTATAATTATCTATGGTTTGAAATATAGTCAGCCATTTATATAGATGAAATTTATGATAATAATTTACTTGTTTATTTGAAAACAAAATGACCATGAAATTTAGCCAAACATATGATTGATAAACAGCCTGGCAATTATGTGCACTTTCTAAGTTGACTGACTCTGAAAGCCACTGAGTTCAGCATATGCAATGAAAAATGTTCAATACTCACCAAGTGAATAATATAATAAAGATTTTTTTAATAAAATAAATAAATAAAAGCAATTGTTTTTCAAAGAACTGTAATCACCTACAACAAAATACTCAAAAACTGCACAAAAATTTTCAGAGAATATTATTCGAAGCCAGTCTAGCACCAAATGGAGAATAATTTCAAATAGAATAGCGTACAAGTTCTAAATCTCATTCTCATTTCTGAATTTAAGGGAAATAACCATGCAAAATTTGAGAAGCTCTTATGCTGGACTAAGTTCTTGAGACTGAGAGTTAAAAGCATATTAATTTTTTTCATTTGTTGCAATTAGAAAGAAATAATTAAAATAAATTCACTTCTGTTAACAACACAAACTTCAGTGACAAATAAGTGACAGGAATATTAGCATACTTAAAACAACTGTAGGGTACTTATTTCAATAAAAACTACTTTATATTATATTGCTTTATATTATGCATTTTTGCTCTACAGTGAGTTTTTATTGCTTCCATTTATCAATATATGCTAATGAGTCTTCATAATGTTGCCTCATGGACTCCTATGAGCATGCAAAAATATTAGGATTATTATTTTAGTTGATCTAAGGTCATCATTAACGATTTCTATAAATAGAAATACTTCTAAGCATGGTGTGTTGCAAGACAAAAATGCCTTGCAGTGCCATCTTAATTCAGTTCATGTTAGACTGCACCGAGATATTCTTGACATTTCCATTGCTTTATCCTGCATTACTGGTCCAATGCTCAAAAATAAGTGACTACAGTAGTCATGCAATTTATGTTTAATGGCCATTTTCATTTATTATGTAGCCATGTCTTTATTTTGTTTCAAGAATAAAAACTAAATGAATTCCTTACATATATATATATTTAAAATTTAAATAAGATTTGGTGAATTTTCAGTGTAACTTTTGTGTTAAGCAAGAAAAACTAGCAGTTTTACTTCAGCAAATGCAAGGTACCTGAATTCAGCTCACTAATATCAGTTAAGATAATTTTCTGCATATGAATTTCCGGATCAATAAATCTCTTCCAAAACATTAAGTGTCTCATAAAGATGTAATATATACTAGTAAAAAAACTAACACCTCTAGAATTACTGCATCTTCACAAATATCTCTTCACAATATCAAAAAATAAAGAGGCTCTTCCAAAGACATTTTGATTTTAAATTAATATTTGTGAATTGCTAATGCGGATTATTGAAAAGAACAAATGAACACATATCAGAAAGTGTGAAAAGGTGGAAGTTAATTAATACTTTTAAAATTAAACATATCTGCATTTATAAATGACTTGAAAAAAGGAAATGTGGCAATGAGTAATCAACCAAATAAAAATAAAAATTTTAAAAGCCCAATAATTTCACAAGTAAAATTAAAAGCCAGGCTTATCGAAAACAAATAATGGGGAAAGATGTCTGATTCTGCTTAGTAATAGAGTGCAGGAAGAGGCAACTTAAACTTAATATGATTCTTCAAATTAACAACTAGCTAAACAGTTTCAAGTTGATAACTTTTCTGCTTTCAAATCAGCAACCAACACAACCAGCATCTACTGATCTAGTGATATTGCTTTAAATGATGATTAGTTTTCATTTCTTTGTAGAAATAAAACTATGCATTTTATGCTTCAACAACAAAGTTATATATTTACAACAAACACTACAGCTCGTTCTTATAACAGCCTTTATCAATAATTTTAGTTTAATGAAGATAAAATGCCAAAGAGAGACAGATATTTACAATGAGATGGGGAGAGAGAGAGACAAAACAATATAACAAAAACAGAAAAATGTAAAATTGAATTTATGGCAATTAAACTGAAATGTAAAAGTGAAAGAACAAAATTAATAAAGAGAATTGAAAGTGCAATCCTACAGGAAAAAAAATAAGTGCTATCAAACATTATATTACAGTTCATCTTTCAATCGCATTTCAAAAGATGACAAAATGTTTAGACGCTTGCCCAGCTGCTCTTTCTTTTTGTCACTAACTTTGCCATCTTTCAATTTTTCCACCCGTTCTATTTCACTCTGGATAAATTTGCTTCCTTTGTCAGCAATCTTCTGCATGGTTTTGATGTAAACCTCTGCTGATTCTTTATCAGCTTCTTTGGTAAGACTCTCAGCAACTTTCTCTGCTTTTCTGATAATGTCATTCTTTGCATCTCCTTCAGCTGCTACAAATTCTGTGACTAATTTATCAAATTCCTCCAGACATGCAGGAAGACCAAGCCAGAGACCTGCAATATTAAGATACAAGTTCTAACCAGGCCATTTTATCACAAAAATAGAATAAGAACAAAATAATTAATAATAATAAATAATTAATCATTCTGATTTATTACCAATATTTTAAGGTTCATGTTATTATTACAGATTGGCAGCATTGGTAATAGTGATATACCCACTTTTGCATGCATGCACATGCACACACACAAAATTGATCCCAAGAACAAACTCATTCTTTTACTCCTTAACCAAAATTTTCTGGGTTACTTTAGTCTTATCTAGGTTTTATTTCTATCTTTTAATACTTGTATTTAGTCTTTATGTTACTGTTTACCATAAGCTTTTAAAATTATTCAAGGAGTATTTTAATAATTTAAAATAATTCTTTTAAGTCTTTCGTTTAATATTTAACATCCAAAAATAATTTTATGGTCTATTCCTGATATATTTCATCCTTAATATATTATTTCAATGAATAAAAAAAACAACTTTGTCTGTCACTTGCATTTCCTGGCAATAGGAATCCACAGACTATAGAGTGAAATTTCTGCAACATGTTCTTGAATTTGAAAGAAACAATAACAATTTTTTTCTAATTCTAAGCTACTTTAGTATACTGTATTGTGTTTAGTAAATAAACTAAGATTTAAATGTTTTTAAAAGTATAGATTTCAAACGGAACATTAATTATAGTTATAATTTCAAAAAAATTACAATACTGTACCTGATTCTTGCATAATGAATTTTTTAATTGCATCTGCACTTTTATAATCTCCAGTATAAGTAACAGGCTCTGGTTTTCCCTGAAGAAACAGCTTATACACTGGATAATTTTCTTTTTTCACCCCAAACCGCTCAGCCAGGTCCGAATTATCTTTGTCTCCATAGTCTACACATATGTACATACACAAAATAATAACATCAAAATGAAAGTTCAACGTAAAGTTACAAGTCTGACTGTGCAAACTTTTATTATATATTCATTCAAACCTTCACAATGACTAACATTTGTAACAACTGTTCTCATAATGTTGTGTCTTGAAACAAACTTTGGGAGAGCAAGCTTGATTACTAGTACTACAGCAGATGAACAAGAGCTGGCACTATTTAATTTGTATAGACTTTTGCTGGTTGGCTAGGTGTGAACAGTTAATCAAGCTGTTATTTCTTTTCTTATACAACATATAGTAAAACTGCACTCTGCACATTAAAAGCAGTACCAATATACAATTCCATTGAATCCCAAAAGTGGGAAGAATGACTGTCTCTACTAAAAGACTTTGCCTCAGCCTCAAGAGGCCAATGCTCTCTAAACCACAGGTGCACTCCTCATCCAGGAAACAGATTAACTAAAGATTAGGCAAGCTTGACTGACTGATAGCAAGTATGACTGACAGTATAAATTCAACAAAGGTATAATATATCAAGACTGATCAATGACGAAGTATATAACAACTGAGACTGACCAATTGAGTTAATGTGTAAAGAGTTAAAGTCAGGGCTTGAAAAAATTAACTTCTAAAATCATTCTGCAATTTGTCATCAGAGTAAAGAGGAATTGTGAATCCCTATCAAGTGTGCAGGTTAGCCAACACTCATATTACTTATTAGATATAGACAGATCCTTTTGTCTTTCATCTTCATTTCACTTTGAAGTAATTTAGAACTCAAGGGTTGAATCTACACACCAAGAGAAACTTCCAATCATCATATCCACCAACCACGTAAAGACTGTATGCGTCTGCGCAGAGTTGATGGGTCTCCTGTTTCTGTTCACCACAATACCTGCTGACTGAACACATAGGAGACACAACAAACCAAAACTCTGTCACATACTTTAAATACCTGCCCTATTCCTTCTCACTTTATGATGTAAAAATGTTTACAATTTAATAATAATATACTATTTATTAACTACAATATTTATACAAATCCTATCTACTGGATAGTGAACTGATTTTAGAAAAAAGCACTGAAAGACATCCATTGGACTTCTCCATGCTGACACAGATAGAATATTAGTCACCAGGCAGTGATAAAAAAATTAGAATATATTGAAGTGTTGTAATTATCATATAACTATGCAGAATCTAATTTTGATACTATTGATTCAGTATTAGTACTATTACATTTTGTTTAGTACCTGGTATATGTATGACAAAATTTATGGTTATATTGTAAAAAAATAAATGTTATTTTATTTACTATTTATATCCACAAGTTCATCATTATATTTCAAAATTTCTAGTGCTGTGATTGGGGATGAATGTTGGAGGGAAAAAGAAAGTCAGACATTTCATGTGGGTGTCTTACATATAGCTTATGGGTCTTACACTCTTAGGTCAATGTTCACCTTGAAAAATTGAATATATTTGGTAGAAAAGTTAACATTGGGTAGGGGAAATGTGGAACACTTACCCTATCTTATGACCCAGTTTACAAAAAGTGTAATGTATTATGGGTGGAAAATAATATAAATTTTTAAATCAAAAGGAGCAATTCTTTGTAGAGAAAATACCTGTCACATTTGGTACACACAATAATGCATAAAGATATACAGCAGCAATCACAAGAAGAAATAGTGACAGTATATAACAAAGGTATTAGCAGCACTCACCAGAAGAAATGAAAACAGTACACACATATGGAACACATGTTAAAGTACACACATATCATCTACTGATGTAGCAGTAGCTGATGTGAAATGAGTATTATGGGACATTTACTTAAGCATCAACAGTGTAAAGATCACTTGTAGAGGAACATGTAGAGTTAATTAAATAAACTCATTTTCACTGAAACTGAAGCTTTTCATTCTTTCTCCTCGTTGGCTTCATGCAAACAAAATAGTGTAAGCAAAATCACACAAAAAATATTTTTATAAACACATGTATCTGTTATGACAAAAATTATGATTGTGAACCAAGATATATATGCTGAAGGGCAAGGAACAAACCAAGCAATGATGCTGTATTTTACTGTTCAATGTTGAGCACAAAATTTAAGTCCAAACATAAAAATAGGTCTATGTTGGGAAAAACCTTAAAAATAATAATAAAATAACCAATCTTTATAAAAATTGCCCACAAAAGAATAAAAGGACAAATAAAGAAGGATAAACAACTGTTCAAACAGTTTTTAAAACATAAAAATCTAAGCCAAAGCAAAGTCAAAAGTTGTCATTGCTATGTACATTGTTCCTTTTTATTAGTTTTAAGCATAAACATAAACATTTTAAAAGGTACAACTCCAAGCAAAATAAGTCTATGTAAAAAGACATAAAAACAATAACAATATAGCCCTAGTCTTTCAGGAATAAAGAAGTACAAATGCACACAGTAATTAAAAAGCATAAAATTGATTTAAAAGTAAAAAAATTCTAAGATCATCCAGGAGGACTGCCTGATTCCTTGCTCATTGCATCTAGCTCCCCAAAATGTCAAATACACAAAGAAAAATAGCAAAACAGTAGCTTATAAAAAATGAAAATCTACGTCAAAGACAAGCCAGAAGTTGACATTTATATTTACATAATCATGCACATTATTGAGTGCAAAAATTTGAAATGGTTCGAGCTAAACAAGTTGAAGTTCATAGACCTAAGATCTAAAACAAAAGAATCCCTAATCTTTTATAAGAATAAAGAAGCACAAATAAACATAGACAATAAAGTGGCCCAATCCATTAAAACTGTTTATAAAATATCAGCAATAAAATATCTAAGAAAGTAAGAATCACCCATGAGAGCTGCCCAGCACCTCACACATTCACATCAAAACCATATTATTAAATAAATTTTCTGATCTATACCAAAGCTCATTTCATTCTTTATCAGTTATATCTTAAGAATTTTCCTTAAGAATTATTATAATTTTTTTGTATACCTGCAATCTGGACGTCAGCAATTAGCAAGTCTGGTTGGGACAGTGAAGTCTCTGCAACCTTCTTGAACTGGTCTTGTTTCTCTCCATATGGATAAGTTTCATCAAACTTCACCAGAACCACCTTATGCTTTTGAATGATCTAATGAAAAGGACAACAGAAAGATAAATATAGAAATAGAATGAAATGTCACTGATTGTGCTTTTTTTCCTATATTTTTTCTTTCTATGCATGTACTACAATTAGGCAGTACTGGTTTTTTACACCACAATCTGCCAAATTCTAATGAAACTCTCTCTGTATTCATGCACACAACATTTAGGTTACAGGAAAATCTAGTTTAATAAGTGTTCTAAGTGACAATAAATAAATATAAACTTGTGTATCCTCTAATTTTTTAAACCACCTTTAAATATATTATTAACATTTCATTGATTAGAGATACCAATTGACACTTTTAGCTTTGTTAGTATTTACCAATCATAAGTCATGAATCTCAGCTTCTGATTTCATGTAATTAATGGTTAATTAAGGTTGAATATGTTTAAATATTATTATTATCTAATTAATTCACATACTGTGATAGTTATAAATTATTACAGGCAAGTTGTACATTTGTTGAGATGTCAGCACCAAATATATTTTTTTTTAAAAACAGCTGTATGCAACAAAATGACACATTTACTGATTTATCAATCAATACTTTAAATTTAAACAATGCGTACTGTTGTTTTAACGACCTAGTATAGTGGGATGCGGTGTGTTCTGTGTGGTGTTATAAGTCTAGACAATTTTAGTGTATATATATATATTTTTTTTTGGGGGGGGGATATGAACGGAACTCTTGTTTAGGATTTCTGAACAATTTGTAAATCATAAAATAAGTGCAAATGTAATAATTTTTAATATACTATATACTAATAATATAGATAAGATTGTAACGTAAATAGTTATAACTAATATAAGTAGGCCTATATTTAAAACTAGATCAAACTTGTGTACATAGATAATGATTATGCATACATATAAATGTTCAATTTAACCTAAATATAATTAAATGCTTATTAAATCTGAATCGATAGTGTGTACTAAATGTCAAAGTGCACCTGTCGCCGGCTAGTTTTGATGGCGATGTCGGTGCATTACGTTAAAACTAGGAAAATATTAATGTTCTTATAAAAAACATGTATATAACTTACTTTATCAAATACACCTGAGTTCAAGGAAACTGATCCTTTGACAACTTCACCACTGGCGTGATGAAAAATCGCTAGAATCAAAGCACAGAACGCAACAACAACGCTTCGAACAGCCATGCTTGCTGAGCGAATGAGGTGGCCCAATAATCTTTCCGCTTTTATCTTTTGCGGAAACAAATTTTCGTGCAGCCACGATAGAATTATTTAGACATATGATTGGTCAATGTTGATTGAACGTGTGTTGACAAGACTGGAAGAAATAGGAAAATGAACTGGCATCTACGATAATATATACTTCATCGGATATATCAGTATATATTTACAGAGAGTGTGTAACAAACACGTCTAATAAACATTATGCAAATATTAATCGCACCAATTTATTTCTAACAAAAAATAATCGAATAAGCTTGTAAATATTTACATCACTCTTTTAAATTTTACTGCTGACATCCACCACAATGGTTGACATTTGCCATTATCATTATTAATATTAGGTATACATTTTATTCTTTTATAAAATTAAATTGTTATAAATTGTATTTAAAATATTATTTTATTTTTGCGGCATTTGCTTTTTCTGGTTAGTAATAAGAATTAGAATACCGAAATCTCTATATTATCAGTCTTCATGTCATATTTGTGTTCGTAAGCCTAGTTTTATGTAAATAAAAAATAAATATACTATTACTACTAATAAAAAGTAATATATATATATATAATATATTTCACTTCAGTAACATCTTGTAAATAAAAATAAATTTAATAGTTATGTATTATAGTGATACTCTGCAAATGATATCAGTTATCAATAACAGCTAACTTTGTAGAATAGTGGTAAACTAGTAATAACTAATATCCATATACTGATATAGTGTAATTTGAATGATCAGTATATTACTGAGCAATATATTTTATAATTTTATTTTATCAGGAACAAAAATTATCTGCAGTAGTTGTTGATTGATATATTTTATGTGCATCAAGTACAGTTGATGTTTTTCTATAAATAATTTATTGTACACATTTAAAGTATATGCAATTTATGTGTTTCAAATTATAAAATACATTGCACATATTCATTTTTTTTTCAGCATTACAAATATGGCATCTAGGATTGGTGTGGAATTGTGGGTCAAAGCAGAACCTTTCAGTTATGGGGCTCTTCCAGTAGCTCCACATCCCAGACTGAATTTCACGGTAAGTTTGTGTATATGTGGGGGTTTAGGGTGATGTATGTTCTTTCACTGTGCCAAAATAAAAAATTGTACATTAAAAGTTGCCATAGTGTTTGGTATTTGTGCAGACATAAAGTTATATGGTTGGTGTAGACTATGTGCTATAACATTTACCCCTAACCACAAATTAAATTTAAAATCTTGTCTTTGTCTTGAGACAATTTAACACATACCTTAATCTTTCTCATCGTAAATGTAATTTTACTTTTTTTTTATAGTTTACATCGTTTTATTGTGAGACTTTGGGTTATCCATAGAATATAACTATTTTGTGTTTCAGAACTGCAGATTGACACAGTTGTAGCTAACTACCATAGACAACAGTTTGACACAGTTATAGGTAACTATCATAGACAGCAGATTGACATGGTTATAGCTAACTAGGCCTACCATAGACAACAGATTGACACAGTTATATATGAATTTTCCATTGACAACAGATGGACACAGTTTTGGGTAACTATCACAGACAACAGATTAACACAGTTATGGTTAATTACCATAGACAGCAGACTGTCACAGTTTTAAGTAGCTACCATTGACAACAGATGGATACGGTTATAGGCAGTTAACAAGACTACAGGTTTACACATTTATGGGTAACTACAATAGACATCACATTGACATTTGTACTTATAGGTAGGTACCATTGACAACAGACTGATCCATTTATACTAGTTATAGGTAACTACAATAGACAACAGACTGACATAGTTATAGGTAACTACAATAGACAACTTATTGACACAATTGTCAGTAAGTATTATAGACAACAGACTGACACGGTTATAGGTAACTACCATAGACATCAGGCTGACAGGGTTATTGATAACTACCATAGATAATAGATTGACAGTTATAGGTAGATACCATTGACAACAGATTTTCATGGATAAAAGTATAGGTAATTAACATAGACATCAGACTGGCATGATTATAGATAACAATCATAGACAGATTGATGCAGTTATAGGTAGCTACCATAGATGACAGACTGACACATTTGGTGGGGGGGGGGGGTGGAGGTGGAATATGGTAAAAGTACTGGATTCAGGATCTAATTTTTATAAATAAGCACCATTTAAAGCTACATGCTTGTTATCATTTCTGTCTAGTGTTTTTGAATGATCATTTTTAGATTGATCAAAAGATATTTTATTGCATAATTGTAAATCTCTATATGTGTAAATCATTGCTCTTTCTCCTAATTATCAAAACTTTGCAGAGGAACCTTTGATCATAAGAAATGCATTAGTTTCTTGTCCTGTATTTGTTTTTTAAGTACAACTGTGAAAGTCATTGCTTCTAGTTCTAAATCTTTCTTCTTTTTCTTTTTCTTTAAATTTTAAATAATTATATTATTATAAAATTAATGTGTTTGTCTTCATATATAAATACACTGATCTCAGTGATCTATTTACAGCATGTCTTATACTCTGTTTAGACTTGCTCACATTAATTAGCGGTAACCCTATCATGGCATTTCAGTTCTAATTGCCACTATGCCGATAATTATATAATTAATTGCATGTATTGACTGCTTGCAGAATGTTAATAAAGTGGTGTTTCCTTATGGCTTTTCTTTCACATGACACCCCTTGTTCACACTTGTTTATGCCCCAGGTGGCTTTGTGACAGTTTGTCCTGACCTGTGACATTTCAAAATCCTGCTGTAGTAAATATTTTGGTATGTTCATTGGGTATGGAAAACTCTATACCTTCATCTTTTCAAACTATTTTTTTTGTTCAGCTGAATAAACATTGCTTTATATCCAAAGTATTAATAATAATCAAATATCAGAAATGTCATTTTTGTTTTTATTGTTCAGAATATAAAGAAGATTGTGATATATGCCAAAAACAAGGGAACTGCTGGTTTTCCAAAACTGAGGTATCACAGAGTATTTTCAGATTACTATTCTGTACTATATTATTAGAAGTAATATCAAATAATACCAACTATTATATATACTTTTTATTTTATACTTGTATCTTAAAAGAGAGTCTTTATTTAAAGGCACACATGCATGCTTCATATCTCCTTATTTTGCAAACAGCATATATAGTCTCTTTTATACTTGCTAACAACTGTAACAAGACTACTGTTTCAAGTTAATTTCTACAGATTTACTATTTTTGTTTAAACTTTAGTAAAAAAAATCATTATTAGTGATATATGTGTATTATTAATTATATTTTGGATATGATGTAGATATTATAAATCATGTATATTTTCAGTTTATGCATGTATTTGTGTGTGCATACATGATGCCTAACAGAAGCATAAAATATGAAAGACTGGCATTAAGACAGCTATCAACTATTGTCATTCCCTAAGTTAGTCTTATATATATCCATGTTTTGTTATTATTACCTTCAGCTACCAAGTCTGGAAGCATATTGCATGCAACAAATTGCATCTTACAGAGGACCTGGCCTGGGTGTAAGTATAATTCCTTTCCACTTAATCAGATTTAGTTAATTTAATCGATTTAACTGGAACCTGTTTAGTTCAGACTGGGGGGGGCCAGATAATTTGTTGGAATTGAAAGAAATTAAATCAACTGAATAAGCAGGCAAATTGTGCAGGTATTACTGAGTTCATGTTGCATTAAATGCTAACTTCTGAACAACTCCCTTTTCACTAATTTGACTTTCATCCATAAACAATAAAAACAAAGTACAAAAGCTTTTCCTCTTGTGTAAAAATGGTCAAATGTTCATTCATCTTGAAGTGAGACCCCATTATTGCTGGTCCCATTACCCAGTTATCTTTTATTTCCATGAATTTAACATCTATAGTCAAAAGCGATCACCATAGTTTTTCTTCTTATATATAGTATGACTACGGCTGATTCACAGGTTTGTGTATCTGTGCTCTGCTTTATATTCATTTATTTATTGTCTTATGTCCTCATCATACTGTACATTATACTCCAAAGGTATTTTGAAACCTGCCATTTCCTATCCACGGAGCTTTCACCTATAGAAAGAATAGAAAGAGATGCTAAATTTGCAGCCTGCAAAATTCAAGAAGAAGGAAGTATGTTTTAATGTCTTCGTACTTGAATTTTTCATGTTAGAGGTTTTTACTTCCCTTTATAATAATACTATAAGTATGAGGTATACTTATTTGAGAAAATTTGTTTATGAAAGTGAAATAATTAAGTTAACATTGTTTCTTCATACATAATCATTTCTGCAGACTCTTTCCATTTAGTTAACTTTGCACATCACTATGTTTAATTTTTAGTTATTTCTTACTCTGTTTAAAAAAATGAACTTTCTTTTCTTTTTCGTAATTTCATAGTTGGTATTGATGAAGTTAATATTAAAAATGTTCTACCAATTTATTATAACTAAATATTGAAGCTTAACAATTGATTGAGCACATAGCTTATAGACTAAATGATTATAATTTTCATTGCACCAGTGCAACAGCTTGAAGAGCATTCATTTCCATCCAGTTGTGAAATCAATTACAGATGTTGTAGATTTAATATAATTAAGAAATGATTTATTGCATTAATCAGTTTGAGCAAAACATATTCTGAACACATAGAATAAAATGTTTTTTATAGAAACTTAAATTTTGGGATATTTTTCATTTGTTTTAATTATTAAATTTTCTTTGCCTACAGTTAATCATTATTGAATTAACAGACATTAATGCTAAAGTGAGTTTTAATAAGGAACAGGATTAAATATGAGATTTTAGTGAATTAGGAGCACTACTTAAAATTTTAGTCTTTTGTGTCATTACAAGTCTGAATGATAGGCTCTAACAAGTTCTCATGTGTCCTACGGCCAGTCAGATATTTATTGTTCGATTTTCATATTTGGAACTTAATGAATACTGAATATACTTGATTGATAGTTTGAGTGTGTATTGTGTGTGCATGCATTTGTAAACACGATGTGGGTTGTTTTCTTATTTATCCTAAAGCTATGTACACTATAGTTGATTATTGTTTGAGTAGTCATATTTTAAACATCATTGATAATACAAATTATTGTATTGTATTGATAGTGTGTCATGTTTGTGTGTGTGTGTGTGTGTGTGTGTGTGTGTGTGTGTGTGTGTGTGTGTGTGTGTGTGTGTGTGTGTGTGTGTGTGTGTGTGTGTGTGTGTGTGTGTGTGTGTGTGTGTGTGTGTGTGTGTGTGTGTGTGTGTGTGTGTGTGTGTGTGTGTGTGTGTGTGTGTGTGGTTGGTTCTTTTGTTTTTTATAAACAATCTTCATTTCCAATTCTGCTTAATAATAAATATTCTTATCTTGAACATAGAACCCATTTCCTGCATAGTGGGAGCAGTGAGTTTTATTAATTGACTTTTTTCTGATTTAAAAACAATTACTGCTTTTATTTTTTTTTAATGTCATTTATATTAGAAAATATTCAGTGAATGCTGTAATCATATTTAAACATTTCCTCGAATTTTATGCAGTTTTAGATCAACATGTAACTCATTGAGAAAGTAAAAATACTTCATGTTATCTTATTCTGATAATCTGTCAGTATATTTTTTTTAAGTGATTAGGTATGTCATTGAAACCAATTAAAATGCTTCAACACTCATTGCTAATTTGTCCTGTTCATGCTGGCATTTAGTGCAAGGGTAGTTGTTAATTATGGGAGGAGTGCTTCTGGCTGAGCCGATTTTACGTTAGGGAAGAGGTGGTTTGGGAAGAGAGGATTGGGTGGTTGGACCTAGTGGCAAAGTTGACATTTGTTTGTGATTCTTTAGAGTGAGTCTGTGATGTCCATATGTACTTGTTTGGTTTTCTACTTCCTTGGCAGTACTTATTATAACCATTGATCACTGCAGATGGAGAGAGGGTGGCTGGGGGTGTAGTACAGAGCCCAGGCTAGTACCACACTATCTGTTTCTAGTTAGTCCTTTTTACTGATTGCTCCTTTCCTGCCTCTGGTCATTTTTGTGTGGTCTTTTGTATCGGCTTCAGGCTTGTGGGGGAGGGGATACATATAGGGTCACCAACATGAAAAATAATGTTTGCAGTTTGGTGGTGATAGTAGTAGTTGTTGTTCCACTATTGTCTTTAGCTTGTACCTTTGAAATTAGGAGGATGGTGATGCTGGTTGCTGCCTCTGTTGTGGTTGGTGAGGTTGTTGAGGCAGTTGTTGTGGTTGCTGTTTTTTTCAAACTCGTGGTGGAGCCCACTATTAGTGCAAATGTCTGAATACCAATTTTGGTTTGTGTCTAAAGGAATGTTGCAATGTATAAAGCACATTTTTAAAAAAAGATCCGTTGTAAGATGAGTCCTTAAACTGAATGAATTATGTGGCATTTCTATGTTAAAAAATTGCATGCATCAGGATGGATAACTGAATATGTACAATTTAACATATGTGCAGTTAACTTTTACAAGGATTTGGGAATTAAAATAACTGGAAGGCAGCATAGAATAATGTTTTATCCCACAGCTAATTTTTATCAGGATTTGGGAATCAAAATAATGGAAGGCGACAAAGAACATTTGCTCCCACCTGATTGAATTGTCTACGTGTGCTTGCCTGGCACAAACAGTTGAAAAAAAGTTGAATCCAAAACCAATCAATTCACATGTGTGTGTCTTCTGTTTCAGATCAGTTGCGAGACCTACAGGCAAAATATGCAGTGGACACACTCAAGTTTGTGTTGTTCCTATACATTCAACAGATTCACAGAGTATCACTCCGAGCCTCTCTAGTTGCTGGAGATGAGTATCCTTTGTGAGTTTAGACATGTGGGTGGGTGGGTGGTGGAATGTGATTCAACCCAGAGAAAGTAGCAAGTTACATAGGGGGAAAATATCCTATTTCCATAAACCATTCTTTGTAAGTAACAAAAATAAAAAGCAACTTTTCATTGTAATTATATTTAAATTCATCTAAATATTTGTATTTTATATTCAACACCAAAATCCAATTTACTTTCTGTATCAGCTTGCCTTACAATTTCTTTTAAGTACTCTCTATACCTGAAGCACCGACAAAGAAAAATAAGTTCCTGTTTGGTTAAAAATAGTGTATTGTGTATGTATGGCTGTGTCTCTGTAATGTATGTACATATATAGATGTGTAACACAGTGACAGCAATGTATTCACTAACATTCAAATAAGATATGGTATATATTTTTTTATATAGGAGAACAAATTTAGTTTCCAATCTCTTATGAAGAAATTTGATACCAGAAATCATCATTGGCAAAAAAATAGCATTAAATAAAATAATACTAAAACTTAAAGGTATTAGTACCATAGAAGATGTTTATTAAATCACATAGCACTAGTTGACACATCAACAGCAATACATCTTGTATTTAAACTAATGTAAATCTAGCTCAAAAAAGTTATTGTTTCATATCACTTCTGACATTCACTGGCTATTAAAAGGTAAACTATTAAGTGGAAACAAGCATTGCTTATGCTATTTTAATGTTCTTAAATAGAAAAATAAATTTCTTTAAGTATAAAGAACTTGCTACCTACCACTGTATCTAGTATTAAATTAGTTGTAGTCTTTAAATATTTGTTTTTAATATATATTTTGCTTTTTTTCCTTTATAGAGTGCAGTGAAAAATGCTAATTTGAGCTTAAGTGTTCCCTTTTATTGAACAAGCCATTGATTTTAAAATCACATATGATTCAATTTCACAAATATTGTATAATTTTTTGTCTTTTTGAATGATTAAATGGAATTTTGCACTTTTTGCACTTTTATTCCTTAATTGTGTCCCTATAAAGATGGCCCACACAGAGCCTCTTGTCTTCAACAGGCAATCTTGATGGTCGATCAACACCAAGGGGTACCAAGGTAGTAGGTATTCAAGGCATATGTGCTTATGTGAAGTGTATGCAAAATGGTTATGTGTTTGTGTGAAGTGTATATAGTTAATTTAAGTGCTTGTGTGAAGTTTATGTAGTCAGGTGTTTATATGAAGGTTAGTTAAGTTTGTGCAAGTACTGATATGAGCTGTATGCATATGATTGTGTTTGTGTGAGGTATGTACAGTCAGATATTTGTGTGAAGGATGTTTAGATTGTCGCAAGTACTTGTGTGAAGTGTATTTAGAGGGTTATGTTGTTATGTGAAGTGCTTGTAGTTCAGGTGGTTTATGAAAGACATGCAGGTTTGTGCAATTGTATGACTGAAGTGTTCACAGGTGTTTGTGTGATTATGTACAAGTATAGTGTTTAGATGTTTCAGTTCATTGGTCAACTATGCGCAGGTACTTCTGTGTTGGGTGTTAGGTATGGACAGGTATTTCTGTGGAAGATGTGCTTGGTGTTAAATATGCACATGGATTGCTCGATTGTATGAGATGTTCTGCATTTGGGGGGGGGGGGGGTTACACATTTTTTAAAGACTTTGTTTATTTTTGCTTGTAGTTCTGTTTTTTTTAAACAGAAGTGTGTATTTGTTTCCCACATTTGTTTCAATATTTAGAACACACACACCTGCATGCATGTACACACTTAATCACTCACTCACTGCTTTGTTTCTTGTGATGTTGGTGTGACTGGGGATCCATATTACTTTTATTAGTGTCTTCTGTTTCAAAATCTGATAAATATTTTCTTTTGTTTGTTTTGTGGGCTCTGGTTTGTATGAAAAGATTGAGATTTTGTTGCTGATTGAAATGTTTTTCCCTTAATCATTTTAAGCATATTTAATATGTTTGCTGGCTTTTGTGAAGTTTTATTTAGTTGTCTAGATATTCACAGGATGAGTTTCAAGTTGGTGCAGGTGTTTAAGTGAAATTTTATTTAGTTGTCCATGTATTCACAGGATGAGTTTTCAGGTTGGTGCAGATGTTAAGTGAACTGTGACCATAATAAGCAATGAAAGAATGGACGGAGATCACTTGCTTTAATAGAGATTTAAATAGTACAAAGAAAACTATGTTTACTGTTGACACAATGGACATATATTTTGTTATATGCCATTGTATACGTTGGAGTGCTTCTAGATAATGATGCCAGTCACTATGTTTTGTACATGATGGAGAGCTCACCAACCTGTGTTAGGTGATGTCATTATAGTTCTGAAATCATTCATATCACATTTGGCTCCACCCCCCCACCAACCCATCAGTTGCACTTATAATCAAGTCATTCCAGCATTAAGATAAGAAGAATAAAATTTAATAATTTATAATAAAGTGTTACAGACAATCTGATACAAAATATACATGTGTCTTTTTGAGACCACCTATTCTGTCCATGATTTATCATAAATAGCACTGGTTGAGTCTATCGGCAGAGATATGCACTTAGCTTGTTTAATCATAATGGAAGGATACTGAGCAAAATAATAACAAATGACAATGTTATGTGAACAAAGAAATAAGTAAGCCTATTATTGTATGAGTAACTGAATAGATGGAGGCCATCTATTTAGAGGTATGCTGTATCAAAATGGAAACATTTCAAAGAGCCAATATTTCAGCTAAATAACCTTCATCATTGCAATACAATTACTGTAATAATATTTCAGCTAAATAACCTTCATCATTGCAATACAATTACTGTAATAATAATTCAGCTAAATAACCTTCATCATTGCAATACAATTACTGTAATAATATTTCAGCTAAATAACCTTCATCATTGCAATACAATTACTGTAATAATATTTCAGCTAAATAACCTTCATCATAGCAATACAATTACTGTAATAATAATTCAGCATTTCAGCTAAATAACCTTCATCATAGCAATACAATTATTATAATTCAGCAGTTCAGCTAAATAACCTTCATCATTACAATTATTATAATAATAACTCAGTGTTTTAGCTAAATAACCTTTATAGCAATACAGTTACTTACAAAATAACATGATAAACAACAAAGAAATTGTCTTATCTGAATGACTAATTATCTTGATGAAAGCATCCCTTGTGGTGATTGTTGTATTTTATATCTAATAAAAGTAATATAAATCATTTTGAATTTTTATTCTGCATTGATTACTTTTGCTATCTTGATGAATCAGTTTACCTTCTGTCTATTCATATATCTGTATTTAATGCTGAATTAGATAATTATTATATGCCTAGGTATTAAAAATAAAATATAATAGCAATATTTACAAAGTGTGTATCTTTAAATAATTCTTCATAACATTGCTTGTTTTTCCATGGCCTCATCCACATGCTTATATTATTTTTTTACAGTCACTGGATGACCACAGTCATTTGGTTTTCCTTCAGTCAAACTTGTCTGAAATCATAGAGCTCCTTTCGCAGGAAGGTTATACATTTTAATATTTCCATTCTTCAAATGATTATTTATTTTTTTAAATTTTGTATGTTATTATTAAACCTTGTGGCTGCAAAGCAGTAATCAATCACCTGTGCAAAAATATTATAATGAATTTGAATGCCATACTTCAGAGATGGAACTCTGGAACTTACAAGAGCTCCAAATTACACTAGCATTACTACTCACTTTTACTTTTGTTAATAAAGTTTTAAAGGACTACTTTCAGAGTTTCTTTGAATATTGTTATGAACAGCTGAACCCTTACTGTTACATCCATTTGAAATTAAAATGATCATATATTGTGTATATGGTAAAGGAGTTTGTCACCAAGGAGCTATGATAGTCAATTTTTTTTATGTCTGTTTCCTTCCAGATTAGTTATTTTAAATGTGTTCTTGTTCATGCTGTTGTTATCAGTTCTTCAAGCTCTGACACTTATAATTTTGACACAAAAGTGACAAAAAGCCTCAGATTTTAATATAAATCTTTGTATCGTCTCTTTAAGCTTTAGTTCAGTTAAATTCTTGTCAGTTTTGTACACATCTTTAAAAGCATCCCTCACAAAAAAAATATGTAGTATAAATATGCATATTTGTTTTTTAAGGAGCCTTTTCCTGTTTTAAACAAAATTTCTAGTGTATACATATATAATTATAATTAAATTTCCAGATAATTAAAGCAATATGTAGATAATCAAGATTTAACTGCTTACAAAAAAAAAATATTCTTTCTACCTTTGTCATTTGTAAATTCATTCAGATACATTTTTGTTAAGCTTAATTGCTTCTCCTGTATAATAATTTTACTCATATTTTCTGGGTATTTGCCAGTAACTCACAACCACTGACAGCAAATTCATTATAGTAGTAGCTCCACGGCCTTAATAATTAGTTTTGATAATAATAATGTGTTGTTTTATTTGTTGGTATTTTGTACAATATGTTTGCAGAAGGAAACTATTCTGGTGGAGATGGCTCTATTCCATCTGCCAACATGACTTTAGTAGCCATTGAAGCTTTGGAATTCTTAATTGCTGGCAGCACTGAAAAATTGTACGTACTCTATTGTATTTATTTATTATTTTAATTATTTCTTTTTAATATAGGGGAGTTCTATACATTAGGAGAGAGAAACATATCATTTGAATTTATCATAATTTTATGTTTGGAGCATGAGGAGCTTTTTAACTCATTTGTTTAAAATTTGTACTCCCATTAAAATTCTATATTATGTATTTATAATGATTTTTGTTTGACAGATAATTAACCTAAAATATAATTTTTGTTTCCTCAAAATAACATAATTTGCTTCTTTATCTCTCTCACTCACTCACTCACTCACTCATTCACTCACATTCACAGTATTTAATGTTACTGTATATTGTGGGTGTTTTGACAGTATATTTACCTGTGTTTTAGTTAAAAACAATATAAGAAAGAACAAATATTGCATTGTGTAATAAAATGTCAATTTGTTTGCCTTCCATAATATTCACTTATCTGTAATTAGAAGTTCTGTACTTATGCAACATTTTGAAATTTTCATGTTTATTCATTTCCTTTATTATATAAATAAAAGTATTTAAATTCAATAAATGTGTGTAAAGGAGTTATTTCACACAAAAAAATTTAAAAAGAACTTTATGCCATAAAAATATATTGTTTTTTGTTGCTTTTGACCTGATCCTAAGTTGATATGCTCCATTTGTTCTCATATCATAAATTCCACTGGTGTGAATGCACATGTGGTGGTGGTGGTGGTGGGTGCTTCACCTGTCTTTCCTTGTATAATTATTGCTTTTTCATTGCTCATTATTTTATTTACCCCACTGTTAATGATTTTTATTACCAACAGAGGAGACAAGCGGAAAATTTTGCCTCTGCATGAAATAGCAATGATTCCAGTCCTCCAGTATAAAAATGGGTTTAACAAGGTATTTTTCATCATTATTGTCTTTCATTTATTTAATGGGTTTAACAAGGTATTTGTCATCATTATTGTCTTTCATTTATTTAATGAGTTTAACAAGGTATTCGTCATCATTATTGTCTTTCATTTATTTAATGGGTTTAACAAGGTATTTGTCATCATTATTGTCTTTCATTTATTTAATGGGTTTAACAAGGTATTTGTCATCATTATTGTCTTTCATTTATTTAATGGTTTTAACAAAGTATTTGTCATCATTATTGTCTTTCATTTATTTAATGGGTTTCACAAGGTATTCGTCATCATTATTGTCTTTAATTTATTTAATGGGTTTAACAAGGTATTTGTCATCATCATTGTCTTTCATTTATTTAATGGGTTTAACAAGGTATTTGTCATCATTATTGTCTTTCATTTATTTAATGGGTTTCACAAGGTATTCGTCATCATTATTGTCTTTCATTTATTTAATGGGTTTCACAAGGTGTTTATTGTTATTATTGTCTTTCATTTATTTAATTGATTTAACAAGGTATTCATTGTTATTGTCTTTCATTTATGTTTCTTTCATAAAACTGATATTTGGTACTAGAATGACATTGCATTTGTTCAATTCGTTTAACAAGATACCCATTGTTAATGTTGTCTTTTATTCCTTTAATGTTGTCTAATGTGTGCTCTTTCATGAAACTGTTTATAGTACTGGAATGACTATACTTAATGAGTTTAATAAAGTAATTACTGATTTATTCCCAGTGTTGTTTCTGTTTTAATTTTGACCTTGTCAGTAGATTAGCAGTGTTGTAATTGGGAATGAGAGTGACACAACTATTCTTATCATTGCTCATACTCTCTAATTCTTCTCTCATTACTTCCTTCTTTAAAAAATTAATTCATATTTGTTTCTTGTGCATTTCATTAAGATTACATATATGTTGAATTTTATTGTTGCTATACATTATGGCTTGCATAGAATTTCAAAACAGCCTATGTGGGTTCTATGTGGCAACTAAATATTAGGTCAGCATTTTTCTATTCAAAGTTTATTTTACAAAATAATTAATGCTGAACAAGATAAATAATTGAGTTTAATACCATTATTAAGACTCTACTTTTATTTACATTACCAATTAGAAATTGTATTGCATTTACTTAAATTTGAAATAGACCAGACAGCCTAATTAAAGCCTTTTAACATAAGTATCATCCTTTTTGTTTATTTTTTTTTATTTAACTTTTCTTACCATCTTGTTGCAGTTCAGCAGGACATTTGCTTCACGTCCTTTTATGCTGTGGGTGAAAGACTGTTTGAATCAGAACCCTTACTGCATATCTGCCTGTATTGCCCTAGGGACTCGATTGTCCTGGCATTTGGGAGGTAAGTAGTTCCACATATGAAATCACACTGCATTCATTTAGCAGTGTTGAATGTTACAGGTTAAAATATAATTATTTGATTGACTTTTAATATAAAATGATTTTGCGTTTTGCATTAAAAGTTTTTAATAAATCATCAAAAGAGAAACCTTTGTTTCTTGACACCGCATACTTGAGGAGATGTTATCATGCATGGCTCTCTCAAGATTCACTATGCAGTCAAAGCAATTGTTATCATGCAAGACATACACTGCATACTTGAGGAGATGTTATCATGCATGGCTCTCTCAAGATTCACTATGCAGTCAAAGCAATTGTTATCATGCAAGACATACACTCCATATTTGAGGAGATGTTATCATGCATGGCTCTCTCAAGATTCACTATGCAGTCAAAGCAATTGTTATCATGTAAGACATACAGAACATGTTTGGCTAAAGGAATGTAAATAGAACTTGATTAAAAATCCTTAACATGTGAAGAAATGTTTCTACTAATTCCTTCAATTGCCCTTAAGATTTATAGTACGTTCTGTCAGTGTTCTATTTTAAATGAGATAGAAAGTTGGCACATATATTTGTCTTATGGTCCATGGTCAGATATTTAATCTCTAACTTCAATTAGTCAGTCAATTTTAATGGCTGGAGGAGGAACATTTCCAACCTATAACTCTTATATATATATTTTTTAAAAGATTATTGCATTCTCTTTACTTCCTCACCTTTCATCTGCCCACCTTTACTTCTAATTTCCTTTTGTAATTGAAGTTAGAGATTAAAAATCTGACTATGGATAGCCAATACCTTTTATAACAAGCTTTAAGTCTGATTACCTGAAAGATGTTCAGTAACCTCATGACAACTTGGTGGAGGAAAATAAAATATCTTTAACTACCCATACGACAAGTGGATGTGGCAATTTCATCATACAGCTGCATATCTATGGGCATCCCTGTAAATATTAAAGTGGAGGAAGTAGAAATGGGTGGATGATTGTGGGAAACAGGTTACCTTCCTCTGTTGAAATCATTTACATCAATTGTCTCTCTTCAGACAAAATCGCAGATGTCAGCAATAATATCAGGTTGAGGTTTGTTGTGCTTGTGCTTGAGTAAGATATCTCCTCATTGACAATAAAGTTAATTTTACTTACAAAATACATTGTTATATACACTTGCCAAAACTGTCATTGGTTGTGACTGTTCATCGTAAAGGTAAATTTTATTTATTTTTAAAAAAAATAATAATCGTAATGCTTGTGGTGAGTATAAAAATATTTAAATTTTGTTTACTGTACAGGAGAAGAAGACAAACAAAGTGGAGCAGGAAGTACAAAGAGAGTAAAGATTGCCACCAATGCTCAGATTGTGCCAAAGGAACACATCACTGGGTATTTATTTCATCATCACTGGGTATTTATTTCTTCATCACTGGGTATTTATTTCATCATCACTGGGTATTTATTTCTTCATCACTGGGTATTTATTTCTTCATCACTGGTTATTTATTTCATCATCACTGGGTAATTATTTCTTCATCACTGGGTATTTATTTCTTCATCACTCATCACAGGATATTTATTTCATAATCACTATTGTTTTGAAAATCTTCAAACACATCCAAAAGTGCTGTGTTTACATATGCTTAAATTATATGTACATGGCTTAAAGTACCTGTGGTGAAGTAAGGTGAACCATAAGTTGATCAGTAGCCACCATATGGCATGAGTTGTTCATACATGACAGAAACGATCTCTCATTATGACATAGCCTCACATACAATGCAGTCAAATTTTTGGGACCCAAGGACTGCTTTATATCAAGGCACCAGTGTACATAATTTGGTGTAGTACATATGATTTGATATAGTACATGGTAATAGATAATGTATTGGTGTAGTGCATTGTAATATATAATTTGGTTCACTGCCTAGTAATTTACAATTTGGTGTAGTGCATAGTAATATACAATTTGGTGTATTGCAAAGTAATATATAATTTGGTGAAGTAAATCTTCATCGTACATCTTTATTTCTTTTATTTATTATCACAGTTAAGAGGTCCCTTTAGTTGAATCAACTCATTCCTACTGTTATTACTTTTCTGTCAGACTTCATTCATTTTAATTTTATCCTTCCCTACATTTGTTGGAACTGTCCCCGCTTTTTTTAGTTCTCATGTTTTGTTTTTTTATCCTTTTTTCATCCGGATACACTGTCTTATTTATTCTCACATGTTCTTTTCTGTTAATATTATCTTTTCCTCCATCAGTCTAAACTGTTTTTCTTTAAATCCTCAAATGCTCTTATCTGTCACTTTTCATCATGCTTAATATTTTTTACTCAAGAATAATTAGGTCATGAGTAAAATTAAATTAACATAGAAGTTTCACATTTGAGAACAACATTTGAAATATTTGTTCTGTTTTCAGAAACAAACTGATTATTATGAGCCAAGTCAGCAAACAAACTATTGCCAGAGTAAGTAAATTTTAAAATATACATTTTTAAAAACTTTTTACTTGTAATTAGATACAATTGTGATTTTGAATGTAATAATGAATTTATTGAGCTTTCTTGCTTGTCACTGAGAGGACTACAAAGAGATTTTTGTAGTTAGACATTTCTTTATGGCTTGAGCAAATTGTAAGAGGTTGTTTATAAGCAGTCTTTGCTGGTATGTTTATGTTGTGTTACAGACATGACATTAGTATTATATCTTCTGGCTTAGCATTTTACAGGAATAGAATAGTGGAAATGGGTTGTCTAGAGTTTTCAGAGAGACACCTTCTTTCAACTCTGACCCATCTATACAATAACATCTTCCTTCAATTCAAACCCATCTAAGTGTACAATAACATCTTCCTTCAATTCAAACCCATCGAGGAGTACAATAACATCTTCCTTCAATTCAAACCCATCTAGGAGTACAGTAGCGTGTGTCCACTTGACCAGTAGTCAATAGGTGTTCTTTCTTTTAGCGCTTTTGCTTGCATGCATTTCAAAGATGAAATAAAAATTACTAGAATGTTACACAGGGAAATTCTGTTTTATTTGTTTTTTCTCCAGTAGTTTGTTCATCTGGTTGTATGATGAAAGAGGAAATTTTCTATATAAAATAAGTTGTCCTGAATACCTACCAGAATATTGACACAGACCTTCTGGTTGTATGATGAATAAGGAATTTTTCTATGTAAAAATTAAGTTTTCCTGAATACTATGACAGAATGAAACTGCTCACAGACTCTCATTTTCCTTGCTTTATTGTCGGCTAACTTATGGGGCTTTTTGAAGATGATGGTAGATAAGAACTTCAAACTTCATTTACCCTTTGCAGGTGGGCCCTATAGTTTCTCAGGCTTTTATGAGTCTGGAAGTGTGGATATCTTCTACATTAAGTTTGTATCCAGAAACAAAACTTATTTTAGAATTGATTTTAGCATGTTTATTTATTTTGTAATTACAGAGCTCTGGAACTTTAGAGATGAGCACAGTGAAAATCCATCGTAGTCATTATTCCTACCTCTACTTGCTGTCTCCTTTAAGGTAAAATTACTCCTGGCAGATATAACTGCTTGCTATCTCCTTTAAGGTAAAATTACTACTGAAAGAATATAACACCTATCGTATTATTTGTCATCATTGTTTTTAAATTCATCTAATAAAGTAATAACAAGCTTTTAATAGTGGTTTTATTTCTTTACAGCCTAATTTCTAAAAAAGTAAAAAACAATTCTTTGGATTACTTTTTTTAAATAAAATGTTTTGTCAGAAATTATTCATTATCAAAATGACATTTTCATGTGTAAATGACTAAATATAGCATAACTATATTTAGGTATTTAGTTCTGTATATGATCAATTTGTCTTTCAGATCAGTGACTGTGGAGAAGTGTCGCAACACTACTGTTGTACTTGGGCCAGTGGAAGCCTTTGTACATGTCAGCAACTGTGAGAATTTAGTGTTGATAGCCCCTTGCCGCAGAATCATGATCAGGTAAAAGAACCTATGTAGCATGTTGTTGTTTCTTTGCATAATTCATTGTTCTCCAGTCATTAGACATGTAAGAGAGGCTTGATAAGTATTTTTTCAATTAACTTTATTCAATCAGAAAAACTTCACCAACAACATGACTTTATGAAAATATGACTACATAATGCCTAGACATATGATTGTATAGTGCCACAGATAAACGCCTAGACATATGATTGTATAATGCCACAGATAAACGCCTAGACATATGATTGTATAATGCCACAGATAAACGCCTAGACATATGATTGTATAGTGCCACAGATAAACGCCGAGACATATGATTGTATAGTGCCACAGAATCCAGTATTGTAAATAAGGGACTGGACATTTGATTATGTAATGCCACAGATAAATGACTAGAGATATGATTTTATAATGCCACAGATAAATGACTAGAAATATGATTATGTAATGCCACAGATAAATGACTAGAAATATGATTATGTAATGCCACAGATAAACGACTAGAGATACGATTTTATAATGCCACAGATAAATGACTAGAAATATGATTATGTAATGCCACAGATAAACGACTAGAAATATGAATATGTTGTTTTAATGCCAGAAAACGACTAGAAATATGATTGTGTAATGCCACAGATAAACGACTAGAAATATGATTGTGTAATGCAACAGATAAACAACTAGAAATATGATTGTGTAATGCCACAGATAAATTACTAGAAATATGATTGTATAATGTCACAGATAAATGACTAGAAATACGATTGTGTAATGCCACAGAATCTAGTATTGTGGACAAGTGACTAGAAAAGAGTAGTTGCAGTAGTCGTACTTTCAGTAGCAATAGTAGTGGCAAGATCTAATTTTAAAATGCATGCAATCACAGGTGCCTTTATTCAAGCATTTGTTGTTTTTCATTGGTAGTACCCTTGTTTCTAGCTTGAAATTGTTTCTGTCTTTAAAGTCACAGGTGGTGGTGGTGGGGTTGTTTTGACTGTATGTAGTACAAAGAACAGATTGTACAAGATTGTTACAGCCTGATTACACAAGTGTTAGTTGTTTGTCTTCTTTCTCAAATTTAATCTTCAGTGGGTCCACACTTTGTAAACTTTACCTGATGACACCCAATCGCCCAATGCTGTTGAGTGGCAATGATACTATCACGCTGGCCCCTTACCATACATTCTATCCGTGTCTAGAAGAGCACATGTCTTCTGTGGGCATCAGTCCTGTTCTTAACTTCTGGGACAGACCTATTTGTATCGGTGAGTAGAGAGAATGTTTGCATTAATTCTTTTTGTCTTCTTTTGAAAAGATGTTTACATTCTTATTGATATTGCCATAATTTGACATTCAGTCAAGCATTTATTTCATTTAAAATAAATCATTTAAAAATGAATGCTAGCTATGAACAAGGTACAACATGGATTAAGTTTGCTAAGAATGGCTTGGTGGCTTTAAGAAAATACAGAATGAATCATAGGAAGTAACCTAGAGCAAGTACATAACAGCTTAGTCATTAATTTGTTTTTTAAAGTTTTTGCTATATAATTATAGATTCCAACCTTTAATATCTCAAACTAATCCCATTTCACAACTTGCAAGCCACATTTATTTAATGTTGTTGTTGGTTTGGGAGGGGTGACCTTTACTAACCATGGCCACCATGAGGATAACATCTTAATCTAATGGCTTGTGGTTAGTGTGCCAGTGTAATTCTTAACCATAAAAAATGTTTTCATGTAATACTACCTATTTCCTTGTCTTTTTAGTGATTAGAGGTTTAAATTAGAGCAATCATCGTTGACTCAGGCATTGGAGCATTGGAATTCATACCAGTTGATAGAGGCATTGGGTCTCATACTAGTTGGTAGGGGCATTGGGTCTCATACTATTTGGTAGGGGCATTGGGTCTCATACTAGTTGGTAGGGGCATTGGGTCTCATACTAGTTGGAAGGGGCATTAGGTCTCATACCATTTGGTAGAGGCATTGGGTCTCATACCATTTGATAGGGGCATTGAGTTTCATAACTTGATATGGACATTGGGTCTCACACCAATTGATAGGGGCATTGGGCCTTATAGCTATTTTTTCTAGTCAGTACTCTATCCTCACATTCGAATTTCATGCTCTGGTCATCTTGACCCATAGAATGTTGACTTTCTTGGGTAGGCAATGGTTTGTTTAGTAGGTTTGTGAAGTATGGTTGCATCTTCAATGTCACTGCATAATGAGACAGGTTTCCTGTAAGATTAAATGTGTTATTGTTAACAAATTATCTAAGATTCATATTTAAATCTGTTTCTGTGCTGTTTGTTTTTATTTTTAATTATTTTTTATAAATCTTCTACTGTGTCACATGCTCTATTTGGAAAAATTATGCAAAAGTCTGTACATACTGAGAGTATTAGAATAAGAAAGGAAAGGTGGTGTTTTTCAAAGGCCCTGATCACCGTGATGACATGCCCATCTGGGAACTTTTGCATGTGAATGACTTCCACACTTGCTCCATACCTTTCCAAATGGAAGGACCAACAAAGGTGAACAATTTGTGGTTTTAATTTTGTTATTAGAAGCATAGAGCATTTTACCAATAATTTATGTTAATGTATTGTTTGCTTGCAGTTTTGATTATTACTTTCTTTTTGTGTAGGCTTACTTTTTGGGTTTTTTTGATAATTCCATCAATGAGTAAGTCAGAGGTTTCTTCAAAATAAACATTAGTTAGTAAATTATTGGTACAGATTTTTTATATATAATTAATTAATCAATTATTTAATCATCTAATGTGGGAACTGATCAATTATTAGGGTTCTGATTCATTTAGAGTTTGAAACATTAGGGTCTGATTCATTTGGAGTTTGAAATGCTAGGGTTCTGATTCATTTGGAGTTTGAAATGCTAGGGTTCTGATTCATTTGGAGTTTGAAACTCTAGGGTTCTGATTCATTTGGAGTTTGAAATGCTAGGGTTCTGATTCATTTGGAGTTTGAAATGCTAGGGTTCTGATTCATTTGGAGTTTGAAATGCTAGGGTTCTGATTCATTTGGAGTTTGAAATGCTAGGGTTCTGATTCATTTGGAGTTTGAAACTCTAGGGTTCTGATTCATTTGGAGTTTGAAATATTAGGGTTTGAATATTAAAATGTTATGGGCTCCACTGTAAATGTCTTGAGAATGACATCAGAATTCAGTTGGATAGAGGTTGTGGCAATCTGCTGCTCACTCATCACCATGTCTGGCAAATGTAGTGTGCTAGGTGTTTTGAGTAGATTTTATGATTTGCTACCCAGTGCCAGTTGATATTTATTGCTCACTCTACAGATTCAGATTGTAGGGGAGAGTGGCATACAGGATGTCCAGAACTAAGAAATGTGTTCCTCATTCAAGTCATTGCCATTCATAAAGATTATCATAGCTAAAGTATAGTTTTATTACTGACAAATAAACAAGTTATTGAGAGACGTTTTAAGGGATGTGTATAATAATTAAACCTAAGTTAGTATACCCTGGACAGTTTCCATATTGTAGATAATTCATCTTTACATAGAGTTAATTGGTGACAAGCAGGTAATTTCATTCTTCATATAGCTATGCTGGTGATTGGACTGATAAAATGCCTCTAAATAGAATTAGCTAGCAGCAGGACAGACAGTGCATATAGTTAACTGATGATAGAACAGATAATGCTTTTCTACATATAGTTAACTGATGATAGAACAGATAATGCTTTTCTACATATAGTTAACTGATGATAGAACAGATAATGCTTTTCTACATATAGTTTAACCTGTAATATGACAGATAATGCCTCTCTGTATATAGTTAACTGAGGATAGGATAGATTTATAATGTTTCTCTCTATATAATTAACTAACAGTTGGACAGATAATGCAATAAGATTAACCAGCAAACATTGATAACTGTTGTGCCAGAAGAACCTCTTCTCTTTAGTTTAACGGTGTTGGACTGTACACAGTGTCTACCAGTTCAGGGTGGAAATATCTATCAAAGTGCATTGTGGCTAATTAGTGGCAATGATGCACTCCTTTTATGGATGTGGTAAAGCTGGCAATTATTATTTGTGAAAATGACTTGTATAATTTAAGATACTATATAAACACAAATGTAAAATAACTCTAGGCCTAATTCTTATCCTATTCCAAATCTAAATCTGCTGTAGGTATATTGTTAACATTGTTTATTTCCTAAAGTCCACAGCTCTAAAAAGAGCTCACCGTTGAAGGCATTTTAATCAATAAACTTTTGCAACAGCTTTCTCACACACATTTTTATTAGTATGTGCATATCTGCATTTTTATAGGTTAATGTTTTATAAGCTGTGCTAGTCAATTTTTATCTGCACTATTTGTCATAATATCTCTTCTGTAATTTGTTTATGTTTCTCTAGTTTAATGGGGTATGGGTGAAACTCAAATAAAATTTCCTAAAGAGACATAAGGTACATACCTCTCATTCACCATATTCATTTGGAAGTGAGAAGAGATTTTCAGAATATTATAATTTAAAAACTCGAGTCATTGAATTTGATTATTATTGTTGGCAAAAGAACACTTACCCAATGAAATTTAGATTGTTTGGGCAAGTAATTGATTACAAATGTTCTTAAACATATGTCCAATTTTGGTAATTTATGTATTTTAGTATAAACTTTCTTTGGGCTTATCCATAGTCTATCCCTGGAGGTTTACCTGGGCACTACCAGCGAGCTGTTACTCTGCAACAAAAACAAATTGACAATTGGCAGCAAACCGTCAGAGAAGCAAGCTTGACTCGTGAGCAGCGTAAGGAATTTCAGGCTCTTGTCGAAAGCCGTTTCAGTGTAAGTGTAATAAGTTAGTATGCCTAATGGCTCAACTAAGATAAATTGAAATATTGACCATTCTCAAGTTGTGACAGATGACAGCCACAGAAAAATTAATTAAATATTAAAAAGTGGGAAAAATGTCAAAAAATATTAAAAAGTGGGGAAAATGTCAAAAAATACATTTTTCAAGGATTTCCACTAAGTAAAATGTTTTCCTGTATGTGAATGAGCATTTTATAACAGATACACATAATAGAATTGCAGGTACAGTAAAGACATAATATGACATCAATGCATTCATATGGTCCGCATGATGCTTTGAGCACTCGTTTGTTCTTTATGTCTCATTCCAATAGCACCCCTTGTGCTCTATCACCTTACATCAGTTTCCATTGTTCATGTATGTTAAACGTGTGTGTAATAAGTCACAAAGGGATGATTCGACTTGTAACAAAGTCAGTTTATGACCTGCTTTTCAGAACCTATGCCAGTCAATACACTTGCACCACATAATAAATACATTATATCAAAACAATGTCAAGTGATTAGTACACAATATATGGAGCAGCTTAGTTCAAACATTTGTAGAAATAATAGTTTACTCTCATAATACATTTTATTAAAACACAAGTATAACATATCAATCGCAAAAGTATATGAAAATATGAAATATTTCTAAGTCCATAATCTCTCAGTCAGTTTAACTCACCACCAATCTAATTGCCACCTTTCAAAACTGGACTTTTTTTTGCCACTTCAAATTCAAAGTGATTAGACAATAGATTTCTCTACAGCAGGTAAATTTTAAGATCTCACCTCATTGGCTGATCTCGTTCTCTTAAATCATAACCATTGGATAATAAAACTACTCATCCAGTTTGCAATACATCATCCATTTCTAGCATATTCTTGCCTTGAGCATTTACTTCAACTCACTTTCAAAATATCTTCATAAGGAGTGCCCCAAGGTCAGGTTACTCTGACAATTTAACAATTTATATAACAATTAAATTTTAAAATAGGGAGAGGCAAATTATCTCTGCCACACTTACCTATCTTATAAAATTCTTTTGTTTATATTGATCTAGTCTTGTGAAAGCTCACATTCTTATTTTTAATATTATTATTATTGATCTAATCTTACCTATATTACCATATTCTTTTTTTTATTGACCTAGTCATGTGAAATCTGATCTACATCACCACATTCATATTTCTATTGTTATTAATTGGCAGGTGTGGTTGAACGAGACTGGTCACAAATTAGAACTTGACAGCCTGGCAACACACATGCAGCAACATGACCAATCTACATGATGAACATTTAATGTTTGGTTTATTTTAATTAGTTGATGGTTCTTCTTTACATGTGTCAATGGTTTGTGCTGCTTTAGACTTTTTATTGTTTTATGATCGACGTTTTCTTACATTATCATTTCTTGATGTATGTTAAATGCAACATCGGTTCATGATGTATGTTTTGTTTTTTATATTTGATGTGCTCATCATGCATGTTTTCATGGGTATATTTCATGCTTACTTGTTTAATGTATGATTAGTTCATAATGTGCTGTTAATTTATGTTGTACAATTTGATGTTATTAATATTGATGCATTTTGAATTATGGTTATTTAATTTGTTTGTTTTGATGTAGAATGGGTTCATAATGTGCGATTAATTTGTGATGGATTTGATGGTATTAGTTCATGTTGTGTGTTTTGATGTATAATTAGTTTGTGATATTCAGTTAATTTGTGAGATATGTTTGGATGATTAGTTCTTGATGTGTGATTTCACGTTGTTCATGTTATTGATGTTTGCCTTGATGTACAGTCACTTTGTGATGGGTTTTTCAAATGTAGGGTGTGTGATATTTTGGCAAATGTCAGTTCATAATGCATATTTTGGTATAAGTTCAAGATGTATATTGTCATATTTAATCATTTCTATACATGTTTAGATATCAGTTTCTGGTGTATGTTTTGATGTGAGGTCAGTTTCTGATGTATGTTTCGATAATTAATTCATGGTTTGAATGTTTCTACAACAGAAATTCTTCATTATGAATAATCATAATGTGACTGATCATCCTAAGGCAAAATTTACTTGTGAAACTTTATCACTCCTTGAAATGTGTATTATGACAAATGGTCAGCTCAAGTTTAATGCACGCTTGGAGGACAACAACAAAAAACTGCAATAAAGTAATAGTATCATATAAATGTTTATGATTTATGTGTGTAAAACAGTAATAGCATGGCTCTCATTTTGTATTTTGCAAATCAGCAATCCTTTCCAGTGCCTGTTGTATCAGCCTGATAAAACCATACTTACTGAATAGTTAGAAATTGGAAAATGGCATCTGTAGTGATTCACCCATTAGATCCTTCATGAATGTTGCAAAAATCTCAGTTGTTTCTTACAATATCCTTAACATACGATGCTGTAAACAATACATTAATATTTTTCCCAGTCTGTTAACAATATATATTACTGTAAGCCACATAGCCATATATTACTTCATTCTCTTCAGACCTCCCAACTGCAGCCCATTCCAGAGGGGTGGATGGCAGAAATTTTTTCTATGCGGGAACAGCAGTAGGTAGAGGCAAATGTCACAAATCAGTGGCTATGTCAGGTTTGCATTATTTACTTTTTTGTTGCTGGGCTGTGATAATGTGATTTCTCTATTTTTAATGAGTCCCCTGCTTACAAAATGGGTGCAGTCTTTGAAAGTCTTATAAACTGAAACTATTTGTTTACAAAAACATTTAGTTAATGATGCATATAATTACTTGAGATACTAGCCACAGGCATGTGCCTTAGAATAAAAGAAGCTTAAGTGCATACATATTATTAGAACTAGCATTGATCTTATTATAATTTATATTAACTATTATGGGTATATTATTTTATATAAAAAATTGTAGTTTGTATTTTAAAAAATAAGTTAAGTCTTATTTTTTCATTTTACATGAAATATAGGTTGGCAAGGAATTAAAACCTTTAGTAATGGTGACAGAAACAAACTATTATTGTAATTAAAAGTTTACAATTCTTTTTTACTTGGAAATAAAAAATGTTGAAAGTATGAAACATTTCCCTACAAATCCAAATCTTTTTTCCTTCTGTAAAAAAAGAAGAAAACAATATGACAATCTATTGTCATTAATTAGTTACTTGCAGTAAATAGCATATTCTCTGTCATATGACAGTTCAGTAAAATTAATTAAAATTATTTTTTGGAAGCTTGTCAACTAGATTACCATAGTAACCATTTAGACATGAAAGCAGCTTAATAAAACCTAAACTTGTAAATGAAAAAATAATAATACAATGTTGTAATTAACTAAGATGCAAACATACATTTATAATTCTGTCGTAAATGAGTATAATTGAAGAGTTAGCTCCTATCCTTAACTGCATTATTATCTAAGACCATTAACAATCGAAAATCAATTATCCATATCTCTCCACCCACACACCCCAATCCCTCTAGATGTCATACTATTGCACCACTAAGCTGTATATAGAGCTCATTCTAGTTAGATTTCTCTTTCCATATTACGAGCCAAGATTTCTTAGTTTCCTCTTTCAGCACTACTAGCCAGGACCTTTTGTTTCCTCTTTCCACACTACTAGCTAGGACTATTTTGTTTCCTCTTTCCACACTGTTAGTCAAGACTTCTTGATGTCTTCTCAATGCAGGCATTGTTCACATTGTTTCTGTTGGATGCATACACTGTTATTCAATAGGATGTAAAGATATCCTTCTTGAACCTGCTACTTAATGCATTAGTTTCTTGACTCTATATTCAAAAATGTATGCATTGTAGCAGAGAAATAGTCTTAATTTGTCATTACAAGAGTTAAAAATCATATTTTGGCCTTAGCAGTTGTGAACTCATGTCAGATCTTCAACAACATTGATGGTCTGTTGTACCATTGTCTTTTGGGTGTTGTTGGTGGTGTGGCAATTAGCATATTTCAAAATACAAGAGAAATAATAATTTAACTGTAGGCTTAATTACACTCTGTTTTGTATAAACTGGATAATTTCATTTATGGTTCATTAATCATTACCTTAACCATTGATTAATGGAACAAATGTTGACACAATTAGTTCAGATAATTGACATTCTACTATAGTCAGTTTTGTTTTTTTTAAATAAAGGTGTTAGCCTTCTCAGCATTTTACTGATAGAGGTTAATTAGCAATGAAGAGATCTTATAACAAGCATAAAGAAAAACTAGCAATGAAGAGATCTTATTAACAAGCATAAAGAAACACTAAACACAGTGAAGAGATCTTATTAACAAGCATAAAGAAAAACTAAACACAATGAAGAGATCTTATTAACAAGCATAAAGAAAAACTAGCAATGAAGAGATCTTATTAACAAGCATAAAGAAAAACTAGCAATGAAGAGATCTTATAACAAGCATAAAGAAAAACTAGCAATGAAAAGATCTTATTAACAAGCATAAAGAAACACTAAACACAGTGATGAGATCTTATTAACAAGCATAAAGAAAAACTAAACACAATGAAGATATCTTATTAACAAGCATAAAGAAAAACTAAACACAATGAAGAGATCTTATTAACAAGCATAAAGAAAAACTAAACACAATGAAGAGATCTTATTAACAAGCATAAAGAAAAACTAGCAATGAAGAGATCTTATTAACAAGCATAAAGAAACACTAAACACAGTGAAGAGATCTTATTAACAAGCATAAAGAAAAACTAGCAATGAAGAGATCTTATTAACAAGCATAAAGAAAAACTAAACACAATGAAGAAATCTTATTAACAAGCATAAAGAAAAACTAAACACAATGAAGAAATCTTATTAACAAGCATAAAGAAAAACTAAACACAATGAAGAGATCTTATAACAAGAATAAAGAAAAACTAACAATGAAGAGATCTTATAACAAGAATAAAGAAAAACTAAACACAATGAAGAGATCTTATTAACAAGCATAAAGAAAAACTAAACACAATGAAGATATCTTATTAACAAGCATAAAGAAAAACTAAACACAATGAAGAGATCTTATTAACAAGTATAAAGAAAAACTAAACACAATGAAGAGATCTTATTAACAAGCATAAAGAAAAACTAAACACAATGAAGAGATTTTATTAACAAGCATAAAGAAACACTAAACACAATGAAGAGATCTTATTAACAAGCATAAAGAAAAACTAAACACAATGAAGAGATCTTATTAACAAGCATAAAGAAAAACTAAACACAATGAAGAAATCTTATTAACAAGCATAAAGAAAAACTAGCAATGAAGAGATCTTATTAACAAGCATAAAGAAAAACTAAACACAGTGAACAAAAGTGGCAGTGAACCCATTCTAATCAATATCATGGACTGGTTGCATTAACAAAAAAATGTTTAGGTTCAATTAATACATTAACACTTTTGTCAAAAATGATAGCAATAGTAATTTTATTACTAATCAGAAGAATGGTTTTACTTACTATAGATTATATACTCTGCCTATTTATACACATTTCATTTGTTTGCATGATATGATTGATAACTTAAATGCATTGTTTTGATTTGGTTTAATCTGATAATTTTTATTAGGTGTATTATGTTTTACTTTGGTTTGATCTGATAAGTGTGTATGTATGAATTGATAAGAATTGAAGGTTGGAGCATTGCACTTTCTTATTTTAAATTAAAAAAATTAAATTGTGTTTTGATTGTATTTGTGTATCAGAAGCAAATGAAATATATGCATGGGACTCGTTAGCACCTGTTAAAAAAATATTTAACATGATCTTATAATGTAAATTTATATACTTTTCCTCTATGTCCAAAATTGATTAAATTAAAAGAAATTCACTGGAGTCATAAGAGTTGACATGCTTCTTTTGAATGTTTTTAAATATCTTAAAAATAGATCCACTTCCAAATAATTCTGTCCTTATGACAGGGGAGTGGTGCCCCCTCCCCCCTAATCCCCCCCCTCCAGGCTTCCTTGACATAGGAATTTCATTCAGGCAAGACAGCCAGTGTAGTGTGACAAGAATAAGAACACACAAAATACATGAATCCTCCAAAAACATGGCCTGGAGACTTAGTGACCCATTCAGAATTACAGGTGTCCTAATTCTTTCACAGTAGCAAGCAGATCCCATACATCCTGGATAACAACGGTTGAATGGTTAAGTTCAAATGATTTCCAGAATGCAGTTTGCCCAGACTTCGATTTGTTCCTTTATTGTTGCTCTATTCTCATTTCACTACGTAGCTTTCATGTTTTTGCCCTATTATGAAATTGCATGTTTTCGCTTTACATTACATCTTAGATATTAAATTTCAATTATTCATAAGGAACCTCAATGCTAAAATCTGGAAACTGAAAGCTAAAATTGTATTTAAAAATGAGAAGGTATTAGAACTTCCAGGCAGTCTGCATAAATTTGAACACACTTAGCATAGCCTTGCCAAGTAACAAGGAATCTGATTGGCCCAAACTTATGGAATTTGGGTAAATAAATATGTATACTACATCTGTTCTATGGTGATATCTTAGGTGATAAGTAGGTAAGGGAAACACACACATATATAGATGTGTATAGATGAAAAGACTTATTTAAATTGCATAGTATCATGTTCACTGTGATTATTGAAAAGGGAAACCACTCTTTTAGTTGCATGCTGTCAAAGAAGGTTCTGCATTCCGACTGTGGCACGCATGCCATAGGTTTGCCATCACTGCCCTACAGCTTATTACTACCTTAGTAAACATTCATACCACAATCAGTCATCTGCATTCATACAAAATAATTCACACTTCATGAAAGGTTTCAGTTACATGTGTGTGTGTTTATCGAAGTGACAGACATAATTTAATCTATATAATTGAAAACATCAGACTTGAAGCCGTCACAATTGGCACTCAGTACAAAATATTAAAGTAACATTTTTCAACTGCATATTTATTCAAGTGTAATAGCTACATGGAAATGATTTTGGTTGTATGCAGTCCAAACTGGACAATAAAACGTGCACATCAAATACAATGCTCAAATAAATAAGAGATATTGTGAAAGATATGTCATGAAATAACAATCATATTAACAATAGAAAACCCCAAGACACTTTTTACATTCCAGACTTACTTGTGTGGATGCAACATCACTGGTAATCATCTTGGAAGCATTACACAATAATAACTATTTTAAAATCAAATAGCTGCAACATGCATATTCCTGTGTGCTTTTTTCATAATTGGTTTGAGTTCAGATTAAAAATTCAAGCGAAAAGAAATTTTGAACAATTTCTGAACCATGACACCTGATGAAATCTCTCTATCATATGATCTGCAGCTAGTTTCATCTCATTAACTATGATCTGCGGTTACAAATTATGCCGTTTAGATGAGTTTTATGTGGGTGGCTGTGTGGTTCTTTTCTGTTTTTGTTTAAACAATTATATAGTTCCTTGAATATTCTTCAATTAAACTGCAGAAGTCCTTTGAGAAGAAGAAATAAAAAGTGCTATTTTTTTTTTCTCTTCTACCACAGTTAAGTGATCCTTTATTTGAATAGTAAATAATAGGGGAGTAACCTGAGATGTAAGAATTGCTAACTATACATTTTAAGCTTGGGTCATTAAGTAAAATTGAAAAGATTTCCTAAAAGTTTTGCTATGACCTGCTCTGTATTATTTAACAAACATTTTCTATGGTGGATATGCATTTGTATAAAACAAATACATCTTATGATATTCAGATTAGATTTAAAGCTGCTTGATATTGAGATACTGAATTTAAAATTGTAGTTTATAATTTTTTTAATGATGCCCAGGCATATTCTACTTGTAATCTTGTGCTAAAAATAAATGTAAATGTTGGCAAGTAGATTTTTAAATTGTATATGTAATAAAATCTACACAATCCACACACCCTACAGCCATTGAGATAGAGAACTATATTAACTAAATATAGGCCAAATGGAGGCTATTTGTTCCCTATTCTCCTGTTTTTGTAACAAAGTTTGCCTGTGACAATCAGATACTTGTTTTCCTTTTAATATACTGATTATTTGACTATATGAACTAACGCAAAAAGTGGAATCATATCACATACTTAACATCTGCAAATTCAACCAAAACTGTTTGCATCTTTCTCACAGTGTACATCTTGCCATGATGAGTTTAATTACAATATATATTGTGTTAAGGTATTCTTCCTACTATAAGGCCCCCTCCAAAACAAGTCAAGTACTTTAATTGGTGCTCCTTTGAAGAAAAAACACACTTGATCTGTTCCAAACCTACATGAAATGCTTCAATGCAAAAAAAACCTATGCAGATTAAGGTTAATTCTGGCTTTACGTGATTTTAAGCATACATGATGTCTTTTAATATAACCCCTGTAAGATGAGACTCCACTTAAATTACAGAATGCATTTCTCAGATTTGCCATAATAGAAATTTTTTATTTTTATTTTATGAAATAATTATCACTATGAATAAATGGCAGACGGATAGGAGTAATATAGGATTTGAAAATCAAGTCACCCTAAGTTCTGTCTGAAATAATTCCGTTAAAAGATAAGAATAAGTAACTTCTGATTACACCACCTTCTATGGAACCATTTAGTACTCTGAGCCGTACAATATCCTGCCTCCAAAGACTGCTTGATCCATTACTCTGGAATGTATGCAGATGGTGCTGCTAAAACCTTTGTCATTGACAACATACCGTTTACGTAAGATCAAAATAACAACAGATGACTAGCACAGGACTAGATACATACTCAAAAATAACTCTGGTGAGAAAACAAAATGCCACAAGGTTATTTTTTTTTATCACAGCTTAAAACATTTAACAGCTTTTCATAACAGTAAAGAAAGTGACATGTTTCTGATGATAATTTTACATTTAACAGCTTTCCATAACGGTAAAGAAAGTGACATGTTTCTGATGATAATTTTACATTTAACAGCTTTTCATAACGGTAAAGAAAGTGACATGTTTCTGATGATAATTTTACATTTAACAGCTTTTCATAACAGTAAAGAAAGTGACATGTTTCTGATGATAATTTTACATTTAACAGCTTTTCATAACGGTAAAGAAAGTGACATGTTTCTGATGATAATTTTACATTTAACAGCTTTTCATAACGGTAAAGAAAGTGACACGTTTCTGATGATAATTTTACAATAAACCATGTGCTAAAGAAACTAGTGCTTACTGTTAAGAGCTTTTATCTAAGACTAGAAAAATCGCATACTGCCATTTAGCTTTGTGAAGCTCAAAGAGAATGTATATGATGTCCTGAATTAAAAAGATAACACAAGTTCAAAGTGCAAAACTTCATGACACCAAGTAATTTATAAAAATTATAATGACTGTATTGTAACAATAACATGTCTGACAAAAAGTTTTAAATAAAAGTGTTAATTAAAGATCAAAGGTAAAATCTGCTTTTTAAATCAAATCAATTGTCTTCAATCTGGGGGAAAAGTTCTTGTAAATGTTGTTTTAAAAGATTTTTCTTTACTGTTACATGTATTTTTTAAAATACCTAATGAAATATGGAAACAGGACAAGAAAAGAAGTTGAGTTTTTAAGTATAGGCTTGTGTAATCACTAAGAATGCAAAAAGAAGCTTGTCTCTCTGTCTTTTATTTTCTCTTTTTTGATGTATTTATGTACAGTATTAATGCAAAGTTAATGTTAATAGAAAGTTCTTTTTCTTTGGAACAGGTTTTATATTAAATAAAGAATTAGTGCATGATAGCAATGATTAAATGCCATAATTAAAAGCACACCAAAAATAATAATCAAAATAAATAGTTATTTGTCTTTTTGACACTTAAAAGATATTAAAGTTCTTTGCTTCAACATTTTTCTTTCTGCTATTTGACTAAACTTTTCAAGGCATAAAACATTAATGAATAGCATACATTTTAAAATTTATTTATGCATGTTATTTGACAATCCTTAAAGATATGCCATAAAAGAGGTTTTACAGATATCCATTCTCTCTTGAGAGAATCATCTGTGGGATTCCTTTCAGCTGAATTTCTATATAAGCCCCAATACACACTGCATATACAAGTCAGTCCTAGAATCACAATGTGATTTCAGAGGAGTTGAGAAGTAATGATGATGGACAGGAAGAGAAGATAATGCATTAAGATGACAAATTCTGTTATTTGAAATGAAAATGGAAAAAATATCCCCCATCTTACCATTACCATTTTACCTGAATTTTCGTTAAAAAGAACAAGATGCTCCCAGTATTCTCTGACATAACAATGCAGTTTGAATCTGAGGCTGTTCCTTTTTATATGTGATAAAATAAATTAAAGACATTCTAGACAGCACAAGGAGAGGGGCCTTTAAATTTCATTAAAAACTCATTCCAATTTTTTTTTTTTTTAACATACTCTGCATGATAATTCAAGTGCAGCTCTGTGTTTTTCATGCTGCCATATTTCTGTCTTTAATGAGATCAAGTAATCTAGCACTTTTTATCACTTCCACTAGATTAACTAGCATAATTTATCAACAACATCTCTACATCAATCTATTGTTAATGAGATCAACTAATCTAGCACTTTTTATCACTTCCACTAGATTAACTAGCATAATTTATCAACAACATCTCTACATCAATATATCCTTAATGAGATCAACTGATCTAGCACTTTTTATTACTTCCTCTAGATTAACTAGCATAATTTATCAACAACATCTCTACATCAATATATCGTTAATGAGATCAACTAATCTAGCACTTTTTATCACTTCCACTAGATTAACTAGCATAATTTATCAACATCTCTACATCAATATATCCTTAATGAGATCAACTGATCTAGCACTTTTTATTACTTCCTCTAGATTAACTAGCATAATTTATCAACAACATCTCTACATCAATATATCGTTAATGAGATCAACTGATCTAGCACTTTTTATTACTTCCTCTAGATTAACTAGCATAATTTATCAACAACATCTCTACATCAATATATCGTTAATGAGATCAACTGATCTAGCACTTTTTATCACTTCCACTAGATTAACTAGCATAATTTATCAGTGACATTACTACATTAATTGAACTAGCCCCTTTTCCATGACCTATCTATTCACTGAACTAGCACTCTTTATCAATGACATCACTAAATTAACTAAACTAGCCATCTTTATCTATGACTATTTCTTTCTATATTAATGGAACTAGAACTCTTTATCAAAGACTTTTAAATCTATTAACTGAACTAGCCATCTTTATCAATGGTTTATCACTAGATTATCAAAGCTTATCAATGATTTATCACTAGGCAAACTGAACTAGCAATCTTTACCCTCGACTTATCATTATTTTAAATGATAAAGGTGCAACATATCACAGTCATCTTCAACAACATGATGCTGATTTGTCATTACTCTGTTTATTGTTGGGAACTTTAAATACTCGATTTTAGTACAGAACTCTTTTTATCATTTTACATAAATTCATTATATTTCTGTACATTTAGAAAGTGATGAATGAGTTATTTTAATGTAAGTTTTAAGGAAGGGACTGCATGCTGTTTTTAAATAATTAAAGAGGGATAACATTAGTCATAAAAATGTATAGTTATTATTAACATCAAATATTTCATAAAAATTTAGTTTATTGTAAGTTTTGCAGGGTAGCTGAGTGCATATTTTTCATTTAATAAAATTGGCTTTATGTTTTTTTAACAAAGAACCATTGTACAGGAAATTAAAAATTAACAGGTGCTGTTCTTTTTAGAATGCCAGTTATAAATTATTTTTTAAAAATTATTTTCACACCTTTGAGCTCTCCCACATTTTCTAGGAGTATCCCAACTTTAGCAGATTCTCCCACTCCCAAATCTGGTTTGTGCCACAGAATTTATTTTCATATTTAATGTGTGTGAGTATTAAAAGTTTCTAAATATATATGATATGACTTTATCACTTATTTGCATAAGGCAAAGAAAAATATTATTATTGAAAGTGCCCATTCAGTACCGTTGCCACCATTATGTCAGTCACAAGTACATTTATTATCTTTAAACATAAACTATGCATTATTTAAATAATATTATGTGCCATGGATAAGCTGGTAAATCTCATTAACTGTCAATAAAACTGCTTTAATATCAAATACCAAAGCATCAGACACGGTAAAGGTGCTGAATTTGCAACAATGCTATCTGTACTTCCTTTTTTTGTTGATTTGTTTTATCCTATTTCCTTTTGTCATTCTTATGATGTAATGATGTTAATAATATCCAATGACTCATTTCTCTAAATTCTAATAAGGCTATTTGTGGTTTTAACCACAAAATGAGACAAACTAATAAGTAACTTAATTTCTGTGGTAATCTTGACTGCATGTCTGTGAAAAGACAAAAACTTTCATTTAAAACTTCTCTTTCAGAGGTGTTAAAACTTCAATGGCTTGTTATTAAGAAACTTCATTTTTAACTGAGGAATAATAATGCAATTACTTCATGTAACAGATCACCACTAAATTGTATCAAAATGAACTGCTGGCATACATACATCCTAAATATATCAACTATGCATCAGCATTATATGTAAAATATGCATCAGCATTATATTGTCAGGTTACTATTTATAACAGTGTATCTGCATTATATTGTCAATTTAAGTTTTATAATATGCATCAGCATTATACTGTCAATTTAAAAGATTTATAACTATGGTAAATAGATGCTTTAAGTTTTATTTTAGTCTTTCTGAATGAGCTAAATAAAATGTCTGATATTTTTATTGGCAAATGGTCACAGAGTGAGAAAGAAACAAGCAAAATACATCATCTCTTCTGTTTATACTTAAGCAATTTATTTATTCAATATACATCATTTCTTATAAAATAAAGCTTTATGACTGGCATTTATTTATTCTACAAACTGTTGAAATAACTGAAATTGTGTTGCTATAAGAAATGCATGGGAAATTGCTGCAAAATACAGTGAAGAAGTCTCCTGCACAGCAACTGTGAAAATGTTGCAGGTACATATTTTGAGGTTTGTATCTGTAGAAGAACAGTTTGAACAATGGCAAAAAAATGTGAACTGTTTCTTTGTGAGTAATACTTGTTTTGCATTTTCTTAATAATGCTCTAGAAAATGATTAACCAGCAACAACAACAAAAATGTAACAAAAGTCATTTAGATTACAGAAAGTCTGAAAATCAATCGTGCTCAACAGTATAATTTTAAACAGACATATTTATCTAATAATTTCACAAATCCATTCTTGCAATCATGTATACACAAATAAAATATTTCATATTCTATCATAAAAAATTTAAATTGTTGCAGTTTCTGCTTCCTAAGATTTACAAGCAGCCGCAATTTGTAGTTTCTCTTAGAAATAGGTTCAAATCCTCCTTTTATTTACGTTCTTTTCATGGCTCAGCTTAATATTCATCAGGCTGGAAAACAAATTAAAAAAAACAACACAATAAATCCAAATTAACCTGGTGTAAAATGTATACTTTCTTATATTCATGGAAAATAAATATGTCCAAACATTTCATGCTACATTACGATTACAAGGTTAAGTAATCAAACTACTATAGATATAGTAAACTCAGTTCATGTACACTGCAATTCAGTCTTATGCTTATGTAGTCTGTATATTTTCTTATGTCCATAAATACTGATATTGTAAATCATTTGTAGTTTATTAAAGATTAAGCTATTTTATGTGTATCAGTGATCAAGTGTGTTTATAACATGAATTCAGTACTGTGCACTCCGTTAAACAGTTTTTGTACTTTATACTGAGCTGTAATTTGGAGAATTAAAAAATCTATATATTTATTTTAACTGAGAAATGTTTTGTAAGGCTCTATTTATTTATTTCTTACAAAGTTATATTCAATTTCAGAAAGCAATAAATCATTTCTATTTTATAGAGACTATTTTATCCCAGGAAATATTACAACAACTATTGAAACATAAATTATTACACTGAATCATTCAGTGAGAAAACGTATCTTTGGTTTTGGATTTTCCATTCCTAAGCTGGTGCAGTGATTCATTGTGACATTTTAATCAGAAAGCATACATTTTGTCAGCAAATTTACAGCAACTATACATTTTCTTATTTTAAAAGAACTTGTGAGACCTGAGACGAGTAAACTTGGTGTTTGAACAAAGTGAAAAAATGCAGTCCATGACTGAAAAATGTAAACCAGCTAAGATAAAATGCAGCTAACTCTCAGGTAAAGACTCATTAACAGCAGGCTGCCAGTGAGTCTGACCAACTCCTTTCATTTGTAATTCATATCACACCTTCATTTTTACCTCTTTGATGTACTGTTGTTTCCATGTTATCACTGCCAGCACATGTTCATCTTGAGGATTTTTCTTTATAGATATGCAGGGGAATTTAAAGTGCAGCTAGTATATGCTGGATAGTTTGAATTTACTTATGATACAAAGCTTGTGAAATATTTCCTTTCTTAATACAACAATGTTAATTAACAGTTTCAACTAAAATACATTTCTGGTATTATACATTTTATTAAAACTATTTAATTTCTAGTACTGGAAGAAATAATCAAAGTTTGGCACAAAAGGTGACATAAATAAATGAAGTTAATTTAGCATATCTCATTCACTGGATGCTAAAACAGGAAATACAAAAATTGTAGTAAAATGTCAATACAAAGAAAAAGTTTTAGCAAAATGTCAACACATAAGAGACAACAATTCTAGCTAAATGTCAATACATGAAAGACAGCTAAATGCTGACACATTAAATACAATTTTAGCAAAATGTCAACAATTCTTTGTTAAATGCCAATAAATGAGAGACAACAATTCTTACTAAATGTCAACAAATAAGATTCAACAATTCTAGCCAAATGTCAATACAAGAAAGACCATTCTAACAAAATGTCAAAACAGGAAAGACAATTCTAGCAAAATGTCAATACAAGAGAGACAATTCTAGCAAAATGTCAAGACAGGAAAGACAACAATTCTAATAAAATGCCAACATATGAAATACAACAATTCCAGATAAATGCTGACATGAAGGGTATCATATATCAATACATAAGGGCCAAAGGTGCTAGAAAAATGTCAATACATGAACTAAGAAGCATGGAAAATAATACATGAGAATAAGCTGCTAACGAAAAATCAGTGTGATTAAAGCACTTTAAAAATGTCAATGCATATGACTAAAATGCTTGGAAAAATGTCTATATAAGAAACTATGATGCTAGGAAAATGTCAATACAAAGTCAACAGTCCAAATAAAATGTTAACATATAGTGGTAAATAGTACTATACAATGCCAACACACAAGAAAAAGAACAAATCAAAGTTAGGCTACTGGACATCAAGGGTAAATCAGGGGTGACTACTGTATATCAATATCAAAAGATAAATAGTGGTGGACTACTGTATATCATCAAGGGTAGACAATGGTAAAACAAGAGTTATCCTCTCTTAAAATGATCAAACAGCACATTAAAAACATCAAAATATGAATAGTAATTGTGGCAGAGTAAATTTGACTATCCCTATGTCTAAACTTAATTTATATAAATTGTTAAATTGTCAAAATGGCCCAACCTTGGACACTTCTAATGATGGTATGCTGATATGCTGTATTTATTATGCAGTGTGCATGTATCGGGCTAAAAAGCAGGAAACTGTAAATTGAGACTTGAATGCAAGAATGAATGGAGTTAAAAAAGGGATAAATTGGAAACTTAGCATTTGTTCCCCAATTATATTTTTACAGGGACAAAGCAACCTTTCCTTGTGTTATTTGAATCTCCTAGTTTACTGTGATTGTGGTAAATATGAGAAATATTTACCAATGTATGTAAGTTTAAGGAATACACTGCACTCAGTTGTATGATGTCAAGGTATGCTGACTTCATTGAGCAATTTCTGATAAAAGGAGGTCTTTCATGTGCTTTTTTTTTGGGCAACAAAGCAAACAGGTTATTGTTCAGTTAATACTGTCAATTTCATGAGATTCTTTCCTCACGTTGCAGACCACTGATTCGGTATTATTCCCTCAAGGCTTAACCTGGGCGCTCCTTCGCCATGTTTAGCTCCCTCAAGTAGAACAACAATTGTAGCAATTTCCAGTGACCTCCTTTTATCAGAAATTATAATTATTATAATTGCAATACCAAAGATTTATAATGCCATTTTATCTTGTTTCATTGGTTAATATAGAGCAATGAAAAGAACTTATTTTTAGGCAAATATAGAATTAAATTAAAACAGAGAAGTAATGGCAAAGATTTAACAATTTTTTTATCACAACCAAAATCTACAGGGCAGTTTTGCAGACATGAACATTTAAGCTTGGCAATGGTGGAAAATGAACACTGAACATAAAGATACAACTAAAGTGAGTATTGTACTGTTTTTCAAATATTGCTATTCAAATATTAAAGTATATTATTGTCATCATAACAGAATCTCAATCTATGTTGAGTAAGTACTCATATTATGTGCCAAGTTAATTTATTTATAAAATATAACAACAAATAGCAGTGATCTAACACACAGTCATACAAAGTCTTAATCTTGGAGTGTGCAAACATATTGTATCATTTCTGTTCAAATATATTCACATTTGTCAGCATTTTAAGCAGAATATCATTTGTCTGAATAGAAAAAAAAAAAAAAAGGGGGGGGGGGACACACTAATCATTTGTGTCTAAAAATTGTTTTCAAATGTCCTTTGACCTAAATATCATTACACAATGATACTTATAAATTCAGAAGTAAACAGAAATTTGTTGATCAGTGTTACTAGTGTTACAAATAAACATCTGCTTGCCTCACCATGCTATAACTGTTACACACCATTCATCTGCTTATTACACTATAACTGTTACAAATGTCACCCAGCTGTTTATTACACTGTGCTATAACTCTTACAAATGTCACCCAGCTGCTTATTACACTTTGGTTGAGGCAAAAAAGTAGGTAGAATAAAATCAAATATGAAAAAAGATTGAAACTAGTTCTCATATCTAAAACAGGGGGGAAATGACATCAAATGATGTAAATATGATTTACTAAATGTCACAATGTAAGTTACTCAGGTAACTTAAAATAGTTCAATGAATACAGAGATGCTATTTTTTAATCTTCTTTCCCAAATTGTACACATGACTTATAAGACTTTGTTTGACTTTTGTAAACAACAAAGGGGGATAACTCACAACAAGCATGCTGTACAACATATGCAGTAACATATGCTACAAGTAAACCTCTGGAGTCAGCTCTGCTGAGAGAATGTGCCAACGCCGGAACTCTCTGTCTGGATTCTTTAAGGTCTCAAACCAATGTCTCAAACGTTCACCTTTGGCGTTAATGCCAAGCTGCACTCCACCTTTGACAGAAAGTAAATGCCAGCCACATCTGATTTAAAATGCAAAACTCATTTGCTTAATAAGAGTAATTTATTCCACTATTTTGCATATACAGTGTCCCATTTAAAGAAAACAAGCAAGCAAACATGATGAAAAAAATATCTCCTAATTTTTTTATGTAAATGTTAAAGTTTTCATTGCTGTCTTTCCTCTCTCTCCTTCTCAAAAAAAAAAAAAAAGAGAGATAAACGTGGTAGCATTTTGCACAAGGTGTTTATTCTTGAAGGGTCAAAGCTTGAGTATCTGCTCAGTGTTGAGTATGGGGTTTGGGGATTGTTGTTCTTCACATTTTTATTTGCAAATTATTATATGACTGGGACAAATTTAATCCATAATTCTTATTGTTTCTTGTAAACCACTGTGGATACTGGTGACCTTTTGGCAAGGTCATTTCAAACTTTTCTCAACACATTAACTATAATCACTATCATTGTAAGGACTCTCTCATGTTTATTGCATTAAAATGTTTTGTTCCAGTGTATGCTTATTTATGTAACGGAATCATTTGTCAGGATGTGACAGCCATGACAATGTAGCTAAACTGAGATGCTGTCTTTTTTTTTTTTACATCCTCTTATGTGTCTGTCATAATAGAGGTTTCTTCTTTTTAAAAAAAATTGGATACTAAATAAATTATTGGACAGTCAAGGGTGGATTATTTTATTTCTAAGTGGAAACAGTAAGCCACAAGGTTAAAAAATCTTCAAACGAAGCGCTTACTTAAACACTGAAGTCATCTGTATGTTAAATATTTCTTATAAAGAAAAACTATAATGCCATATCAATTGAAAGGGTAAAGAGAAAAAGTATGTTAAAATTCAGTTTGAAGTTTAAAAATTAATATAAATCTTATTTACTTAATGAAAATAAGAACATAAAGAAGTTAAGAAGCAAATTATTGATAATTTTAACAAAATATGAAAACTCCACTTTACAGATGTTTATATATTCATGCATACTTTATAGTGGTTTATATATTTATGCACACATTATTGAGATTTATCATGTTCATTTAGTTTATTTACCACAGTATAGAATTTTTTCTGAAAAGCAATAAATATGCAGGCACTCTGTCATACCAATGAAGTCGTTGGCCTTGCCAATGTCTTTATCCCACACAGTAATCTCCAGCGTCTTCTTTGCTAATTCACTGTGTTTGATGTCATAGGTAAACTCCTATTTTTAAAAACAATAATATTTAATATTAACATGCATACCATAACCACAAAATCCAAGGACTGTACATGTCTTAGTCACATCATAAGTCAACAGTGTCTTTCTTTCAAGCTTGCTGCACTTCATATAAAATATTGTCCAAGTGCATCCAAGTTTATGGTGTTAAGGCCCCTAATATATTTTATCAGGTTGAAAATCAGACTATATGAAGACTTAATTAATTAATAAAATAACAAAAATCAGAATACAGAAAACAATGTTATTTACTGCAGTGGTGTTTCTTTTAAGATAATGTATTTCTTGTCAGTTTCAGCTAAGTAATTTTATGTAAAACTAGAGTAATCTTTACTCCAAAATGCCCCATTACCTTACTGTTATGTATTTGTGTAACAGAAACAATCTATTTCATCTTTTTTATTTATATATCCCTATTCAAAAGAATCAATATTATTTTGTTATTAATATATTATTTATCTAAAATTAATGTAAATTTAAGTAAATTAAAGTGAAATGTCATGAATAAATAATGTTTTGGGGGTATCACTATATTCTTTTTTACTTTAACTCTTGGATTAATTAGTTAAATATAATATATATAAATATATATAAGATTAGAGTGCCATGGACTGTTCATTGGGTGAATTTGAAGGATACATGTGTCCTTGAACTTTTGTTGAACTCTACCATACTTAGTAGCCTTGATGTAATAAGGCCAAGAGCTACATTATTCGTTTCCTTTGTATTTTTAGTAAGTGAATGAAGCAAAGAGTGAGTGGAAGACCTATGTTTGTAATAAGCATTTTGTTTAAGATTAGAAAATATGAATTCTATGTGCATTAGAAAACTTGCTTCATTATTAATGTATGAAATATTTAATTATAACTGTTTTTAAATAAAATGTTAATTATTTATCTTTCTACATCTTGCATTAATGAGGCATGTGTGACTGACATTTTTTGGGGAGATGGGGGTGGGAGGGCACTAGATTATTAACGACATTAATGGGGATACTAAACTAAGAGAAGAATATCTCGGTATGTAATCTGGCTAATTGTAACCCCAGAGGAAAGAGACAAAAATATAACTATTTTTTGTTTTCAATATCATATCCCCAATACACAAATAGTCCAACATGGTTTAGCTCCTCAATATATGTAATTGGGTAACAGATTCAGCATATCTAATTACCTCATTGTTTTCTGGATTTAAAGTCACACCAATTACCTCATTGTATTCTGAACTTAAAATCACATCCAATTACCTCATTTGTATTTTGGATTTAAAGTCACATCCAATTACCTCATTGTATTCTGAACTTAAAATCACACCCAATTACCTCATTTGTATTTTGGATTTAAAGTCACATCCAATTACCTCAATGTATTCTGGATTTAAAGTCACACCCAATTACCTATTGTATTCTGGATTAAAAATTACAACCAATTACCTCATTGTATTCTGGATTTAAAGTCACATCCAATTACCTCATTGTATTCTGGATTAAGAGTCCTCTTCTTGACTGTTGTCTTGAATTTTGATTTTTTGTCCTTATCTGGCTTTAGATATCTGTACAATAATTAAATCATTATTAAACAACACTTGATATTTTACTCTAAACTTATATAGTTATAAATCCATTATCAAAATAATCTACTATCTGTTTCTTTATTTTTTTTTTTAATTTTGAAAATATGTAACTAGTTCAAATACAGTTAGAGAAACATTGACTCAATTTAATAAATAAACTGCTAAATATGTTACTGAATTTAACAAAAATAAAATCAACAAAACGGTGAAATCAATAACAATATACACAAGACTGAAAAATATTAGTTACAGACAACTAAATACTGGGACCCACCCCACTCCACCCCAAATCCAAGAAAGTATTGGATATCAATAGCTGATAATGCAGCAATGCTTTTGCTGAACTTTTATACCAAAAATCCTGTCAAATGAAACTTTTATACCAGAAAGCCTGTCAAATGAAACTTTTATACCAGAAAACCTATCAAATGAAACTTTTATACCAGAAAGCATGTCAAATGAAACTTTTATACCAGAAAGCCTGTCAAATGAAACTTTTATACCAGAAAACCTGTCAAATGAACTTTTATACCAGAAAGCCTGTCAAATGAAACTTTTATACCAAAAAGTCTGTCAAATGAAACTTTTAAATCATAAATTACATTAATATACACTTTCCTCATAAGAAATACATCAGCATACTCCTGTCCTGACAGAATGCAATTTTACATAAATTTACATAAACACTCATTTGTCCTGAAAAAGAACACATCAAGTCAAATTGCCATTCTTATCCATAAAATAACTACATAAATGACTTTGTACTGACATCACATCAACACTCTCATCTATTTTGAAAAGAACTACATCAAATCTACATCCTACAGAAAGTACATAAAATTTCTTAACCTAAAGGAGTTAAATCAAATCATAACTGATAGAAATTACATCAAAGCCCAGATTTTACAATTACTTCAGCTCACATTTTAAATTTCAGAATGCCAAATCCAAGTGCATAAAAACTACCTACTTACACTTGTATGTATTAAATACAACAAACAATTTTATGTTAAGCTGTAAACCCACACTTTGACATATGGGTCTGAGTATCCATTGCTGTCCATGGCAGCCAGTTCAGCACATCGCATAATGCGTACAATTAAACTTTGCTTGGATGTTGAAAATCGCAGTGAGAGCAGAATTTTTCCTCGGATGGCAATTAGATCATCATCTTTTTCCAGCTAATAAAAAAATATACAAGTGAAAGACATTACTGCACAATTACAAGGTTATAAATGAACCACAGAGGCTAAGAGAATTTTGCATCTGCAGACATATATAATAGCAAACACTAGTTAACAACAGTGATTTTTAAATGGTCAATATTTTTTAGGAGTTTTCAGGTGACTTCTAATGCAAGAACTATAAATTGACTGAAGTTTTGTGATATGATTTTACTGTTAATTTTGAGAACAGTGAGGAAAAAATAAATAAATAAATGGAGAGTGAGATGAAAAATAAGAATTCTAAATAAAAACAAGAAATGCTAAAAATAATCATAACAAAATATAAATCAATTAAGAAACAGACACAGAGAAAGAGATGGACAGATTAAGAGATGAATAAACATAGAGAGAGATGGACAGATTAAGAGAGGAATAAACAAAGACAGAGAGAGAGATGGACTGATTAAAAGATGAATAAATTAAGACAGAGAGAGAGATTAACAGATTAAAAGAAAAATAAATGAAGACAGACAGAGAGATGGACAAAGAGAGAAAATAGAAGATCATTACAGGCAACTGTTTTTCCAAATACACGTTGAAGTGCTTTGTTTGGTGGGGTTTCAATCGTTTGAGTGGCACCCGTGTCTCACCAATGAAGTCAAATCCAAAGGCATCTTCATCCAGAACAGACAATCTGCAAATTGGTCAATCATTAAGTATGCAATTTACAGTTTGGTCAACTATTAAAAGAGGCAAACTATAATTATCAACCATTAAATGAGATAATTACATCTGGTTAACCATTAAAAGAAACAATCTATAAGCAATCAACCATTAATAGCAATTATTATATATGTTCAACCATTAAAAGTGACAAACTATAAGTAGACAACCATTAAAAGAGAAAATCTACAAATAATCAACCATTAAGAGGTAATCATAGTATATTGGTAGACCATTACAAGAGACAATGTACAATTGTAACAGAGATCACTAGTGGTCAGCCAAGAGACAATCTTCAACTGATCAGTCAGTGAAAGAGATAATAGTGTTTGGTTAATCATTAAAAGAAACAATCAACAGCCATTAAAAAAAGACAATCTGCAACTGGCAACCACTGAAAAAGATTACAAGTCAATCATTACAAGAGGTAATCACAACTGGTTTACCATTAAAAGAGATTAAATACTAATTGGTTAACCAGTAACATAAACAATCTACAATAAGTCAGCTATTAAAGTAATCAGTTTACAAATGGTTAAACTCAAATAAACTTAATCATCAACAATGTTTTTATATATTTAAAAATGTATGCCTGGATGTTTCAAAGAATTATGCATTGTAAAAATGTATATATGGTAATGTTTTTAAGAACTATAGGTTTTTTAAATGCATGCCTGATAATGTTTCAAAGAATTAAGCATTGTAAAAATGTTTGTCTGATAATGGTTTTAAAAATTATATATTGTAAATATGAACATCTTATGTTTTCAAGAACTATGCATTGCAAAAAATAAAAAATGCATATCTGACGTTCTGAAAAATTACACATTGTAAAAATATGTCGTTTAATATTTTTAAGAATTGTGCATTGTAAAAATATCTGTCTGATAATGTTTTTAAGAATTAAGTATTGTACAAATGTATGTCTGATAATGGTTTTAAAAATTATGCATTGTAAAAATTTATGTCTGACCTCAGTGTCTTCTTCAAAACATCATCCTCAGTCATGCCATAGTATGTCAGTGATTCATTCCACTCAGGGTTCAGAGTCTTATGAATGGTTTTGGTTCTTAGCTTGGTTGACTGGAAAAAAAGATGTAGCTTGCTTTGTTGATGTGACAACATTTTTACAATAAGAAATAAATGTTTCATATTTTTTTAAAAGGAAACAGCCCTTAAAAAATTCTGACAAAATTCTAATCTACAACTTAATAGAATAATATTAATCATAAATTATGACTCCAAATATAATGCAAGCATAAATTTTATATTTAAATAAGAACATAAGAGGCTTTTTTAACATAATTAATCATTATTTGCAGTGTATGTATTTCCACAATTGCATTAGAATTTTATTTACCCATTTCGTGATTATTTGAAGGTGGTAGAAATAAAATTTGACTCTTATAAATAAGCAGTTTAAAGCCCCAACTAAATTAATATGGAGAATACCTCACACTAATTTTTGGGTAGATGCAATGAAGAACATAGTCTTCAAACTAGCCTTCTCTATCTGAACAGCGTATTCTTCGCAATAAATTTTTCGTGTACAAAGAATATGACTTCGTTTGTGCTTTTGGGATATCCATTCTGAGTGATCCATATTTTTCTCTTATCCTTTTAAGTTGAATATAGGCTTGATACAAATATCTAAAATCATCACAGTTAATGTAAATGCACATATATTTTTTTCTGAAGATAATATACCTTGCTGGCCCCAGGCAAAAGGTGAAGCTTGACATAGGGATCTGAAAGGCCATTGGAGTCCATAGCTTTCAGCCCCTATAAAAGATTTTTTAAATGAGTTCAGTTAAAAATATTTTATCACAACTAGTAAGCTCTGAATAAATCATTTTGTGATCTAATCTTGATAGTGTTAAATTCTTTCAAATGATGCTATTATTTATGCTGTAAAGGAAAAGAAATAGTTTAAGTTTTTCGAGTAGGTGTTGAGAGTTAATATGTCATTTTAAGTGGTAAAGATTAAATCTTAATCAAGTAGCTAATAGCTAATCCATATGAATTTTATTTCCAACTTATTTCCAGTAATGATGAGAATATCAAATTGAAATTCTGGTAATATGAATGCCAACAGATAAATAATAGAAGGTAAATAATATTACATTAAAGACTTGTCTGCCAGTAGATGAATGATATCATTAATGTGAATATTATTAGACAGATATCATGTGAATGACATACCATATCAATATTGATAACTCATGTGTATATCTCACATTAATGGCAAGGAAACAAACATGCAAAATAAGCAAATAGCAACAACATAGATAATGTACCATGGAGACGAAAACATGACATATCTAACATGGAGATAAAAACAAGGCATGCCTAACATGAAAATGAAAACAAGACATGTCTAACATAAAGATGAGAACAAGTCACATCTAGCATGGAAATAAAAACACAAAATAGCTAACATGGAGATGAAAACACAACACATCTAACATGGAGATGAGAACAAGCCATGCCAAACATGGAAATAAAAACACAAAATATCTAACATGGAGATGAAAACACAACACATCTAACATGGAGATGAGAACAAGGCATGCCAAACATGGAGATGAAAACACAACATATCTAACATGGAGATGAAAACACAACATATCTAACATGGAGATGAAAACATATCTAACATGGAGATGAAAACATGACAAACCTAGCATTAAGATGAAAACAAGTCACACCTAACATGAAGATGAGACAAAAATATACCTGACATAAAGACAAGAACAGAACATACCTTACAAAGAGACTGGAATGAGACACTAGTAACATAAAAATGTACAATATAAAGGAGAGACAAAATGAGAAATAAGTAAGAACACAAATTTTGATACACAAATGTACAATACAAAGGAAAGAAAAACAAGGAACCAGTAAAGGAAATACAAAAAGTTTGATACACAAACGTACAATACAAAGGAAAGAAAAACAAGGAGCTAGTAAAGGAAGTACAAAAATTTTGATACACAAATGTGCACTGTTCTGAACTTGGCACATTTTATACATAAATCATGTTCTTGTTTACCCTGGCTCGAACAATTGTGCAATGCAGTGCATTATTAGTGCAGTCATACAGCAGTGAAAACTCCAGTGTTCCCAGTGTGGCTGAAAATGAAAATAAATGCTAACTGTATATTTCAATCAATTTTAGCAAGTATAAATTTAACCCAAGAGCTCAGTTTTGTGCTCATAATTATATATACAACACGAATAGAATTCCATTTACACATTCTGTCACTATAAAAATGAGACTTAAGCATTAAGGCATCTGCAACTGTGTTTGCTCAAAATCAAAATGCAAAATTATGCTAGCCCCTTAATCACAACATACAGCATATACCAAGATATTTAGCCAGTACCCAGAAAAATAAAGTCAATATTCAGATAAATACAGCCAACATCCAAAAATACTGCCAATGCCAGAAATACATGAAATAAGATATTTTTAACTTTTGCTGAGTATTAAGTAAAATAAATGTACATGTAAAGGCAAACATGAATTGTTCTTCTGACAATTCAAGAATAAGATGCTTTGAAATCTTTCAGAAAAAAAAAGTACTCCCAGTTAACAACCTAGAGCCAAAATACCCAAAATTGAACAACCAAAGAAAGAAGGAAAAGGAAGAAAAGAGGAAACAAAACTTTATTTTCTACAGTTGAAAAACTTACTACCATCACTATCAGGAGAAGATATTTGGTTTTCTTCTAAGTCTTCATGGGCAGGTTGATGTGCAGACTTGACATAGCGATTGATGGCCTTGTCAATACTATCTGTATCCTCATCCCCACCAGGTGTGGCCACATGGTCCTGTGAGATCTGAGAACCCTCTCGGCTAAATTCTGGAAAAAGAATCACAAAGAAAGAAAGGAATGAGAGATTTATTAATAGAATATCCTCAAAGAATTTCTGATAACAGCATTTTAATATTAAGATATATTTCTTCTGTGATAACCAATGGATCATGAGTGGTATCTTAGTCTTAATTTTAAAACTGATTTTCAATTATTTTATGTAATTAAAAATATACACAACTTTTTCAAAAATAAATTAAAGCTTAAATTCTGAGTCCACAAACAGCAACAATTAAATGAAGATTCTTAGTAAGTACTGGTCACTCTGTCTTTGGAGAATTTAATTTTTAGTTTGTTTTACAAAACTGGTGAATCATTACACAAATCTGCTGAGCCATGATGATGCAACTGAACTCTAATTTTCCAAATTGCCAAAGATTGATTTGAGGGAAAACTTTGAGTCATAACAACAAAAAGAAATTTCTCATTTGAAAGTAATTGAAAATGTTTTGATTAATAAATGTTTCTGTGCAATTCAGCCATGACCATTACTTTCTCATCTAGGTGTAATCCGGAAATCAGTCCACTGGCCTCAAATTACTTTAATAACCTGATACCTGGTTTGTTTGTGGGAGAAAAATTTCTGAAAATTTCATACAAAGAATGTCTCCAATTTCATCTCCAACTGCTCAAGGATTCTACTGATTTTAAGTTCTTGTTCTATTCTATTTGCTCAGGGATTCTACTGATTTTAAGTTCTTGTTCTGTCTGATCCCCTATTTCAAATGTACTTTGAATGTTAAGTTCTCTCCCTTTCTATAATTCAACAGAGCATAAAGTTCTCTTCCTATAATTCGATATAAAATATGGTCATGAAAGTTAAGCTTTCTCCGTTTCTATAATTCAATATAAAATGTTGTTACACAATGTTAAGTTCTCTCTCTCTTTCTCTCTCTCTTTCTCTCTCTCTTTCTCTCTCTCTCTCTCTCTCTCTCTCTAATTTAACTTAAAATATTGCCACAAAATGTGAAGTTCTGTCTCTTTCTAAATTCAATTCAAAATTCTATTACAGAATGGTAATTCTTTCCCTTTCATATAAAATACTGTCACATAGGACAAGTGCTCCAAATTATATCGTCATGTTCTTTGATAAAGTTAAGGTTGGTGATTTTTAAAATAAAAATGAAATGGTTGCTATATGATATATAATGCCATTTTGCTAATCTTACACTTCTTGAAGTGAATTAATCATGGATTAATTAGTGTTATAAATTAGAAACAACCAGTCAGAAATTGCAAATTATTATTATGGGTTAATGAGTGTATGAAACAGAAACTGCCAGTCAGAAATGCTATCAATCAATTTTTATTGATTTGCTTTTTAAAAACCCAAGAAAGACAACTGAGAAGAAGAGAAATCAAAATGTAGTGTTACTGTGTTTGCTCTGTGTGTGTGGGTGTGTGGGTGGGTGGGTGTGTGTGTGAGAGAGAGAGAGAGAGAATGATGAATGATTAAATGTTTGTATGATTTTCAAAACCGTGCACAAAACCAAAAAAAATTAAAATGAGATCTGGTTAGTATATTTTATGAACACTATTAGAATACAAGTATATCACCATACACTTTTACAGAGCTGTAAAAAGCACCAAATGCAAATACATATACTTAAAAATATAAATATGTTAAAATGTGGATAAATATATATATACACAGTATAGTAATTGCAAGATTTTGGTTATATTAAACATGAATAAATAAGAACAGTGCAGATAGAAAAGTGTGCAATATGATAAGACAAGACTGTAATACTCTAATGCAGGACCAACATCATATAGGACTATAACACAAAACATAGTTCAACATGACTTAACATTCTACAACAGTCACTATTACAATTGACTATAACAGTCTAAAATATGTTCAACATTACAACTGACTATAACAGTCTAAAATATGTTCAACATTACAACTGACTATAACACTCTAAAATATGTTCAACATTACAACTGACTATAACAGTCTAAAATATGTTCAACATTACAACTGACTATAACACTCTATGATATGGTCAATATTAAACTAACTATAACACTCTATAATATGGTCAATATTAAAAACTGACTTTAAAACTCTAAAATACAGTCAATATTAAAACTGACTATACATAATACTCTAAAAAGAAATGAACAACAAACTCACGAGTTTCATGGAAATTCTGGTGCAAATAAAAGTTTTATTTCATATTCTTTTAAATTACAATCAAATAAAGTGTATAAATATCTGAAACAGTGCAAAAACTTGTATAATTGTCTAAAACTGTGCCAACTTTATAGCTAAGTGTGACAATAATGATGATGAATTAAATTTTTTAAAGATATTTTTAAAAGTGAAAGTATTCTATAAGCAAAGACCTAATGCTTTTAAGTTCTGCCAAAGATAAATGGCTAAACGAAATTGAACAGTTATATTTAAATTTTGCCAAAATAATCAATGGCAAGCAAATAGCCTTAAAATGGTACAAGTCAGTTTAAAAAATGCAATAGAGAGACACTGTGAGAATCAAGATTCATATGAAAATGTTACACAGTGAAACTGCATACATACATGTAAATATATCTGATTTATTTGAAGCAATTATTCCAAACACAAAACAATCACAAAATCAAATAAAAACAACAAATGTTACCCAGTATTAGTGGTAGCAAAAAACTTTTCAATGCGCAGATATTTTTTTCAACAAATAGGACACAAATGTTGTAATAGCATAAGTTAAGAATAGCATATATTAAGAGTGAGATTATTTATTAATTTAGATACAATTCCATGTTTCAGCAACTATCTGACATTAACCAACAGTTTCAATCTTCAAAGAGAAAAGTATGAAAAATAACCAATAAATATATCTAAATATCTTAATTTATTTACAGAGATAATTTATCTATATCATCAAGAAAGAAGCGATAATGGCTCTAATACTGCTAAGAAATTACCTCGCCTATCCCTTTTGGTACAGGGAGGTAAATATCATTAAATTTGTGGTACTGGGCTAAAAAGCCATCTATTTTCCACAAAAACAGAGAGAAAAATTATTTTTTACTAATATTGATCATTAAAGTCTCAGAGATATTGTATGAACAGAGCCAAAAAGTATGTCAAAAACAATATATTGCAGTTGCTGGTTGAACATTTTGTTAATCATCCAAAACAAGTTATCCCATACGGAGGAATTATGTGAATTATGACATATTTTACATGATTCCAGAACAATATTTTTAAAATATGTAAATTTTAATAAAAGAAATGTTTAACTAGATTCAATATAGACTGCTTAAAGATGCCTGATTTGATTGTGTGATTTGACATCCTTCTGCATCAAACTAATGTTTTGTTTTCATGAGAGCTGAGTGCTTGAGGGTGAGTCAGCAATTACAACTGACTAGGGTATTACTTTAACAATCCAAATACACCCTGTGATCAATCTATTGAAAGAGTTTAGAAAAAGTATTTTTAAGAAGAAAGAGTTTAGAAAAAGCATTTTAAAGGAAGAAATATCTCCATTTGACAATGTATAAAGAAAGAAAAAGTAGCAGACAAAAATATGTAAATCTCTATAATCCTTTGGCAAAGATATGTAAAATCTATGTGAACCTACAGCAAGATATGCAAATCTCTATGGTCCTATGTTTAAGAAATGCAAATTTCTATAATTCTAAAGCAAAGATATGTAAATGTCTAGAACCCTATATCAAAGATATGTAAATTTGAATGACTCTAAGCCTACATCTCATTCAAGCAATCCTTTCACAGTGACACTCAAACCAATAAATTACAGTACCTAATCTCTATCTGGAATACTTGAGGACTGGGTGCCATTTGATAAAATAAATGAGAGCAGGGCTGACACAGAACAAGCAATATTAATGTGCATTAAATTGAAAAAATAAAATTAGTCAAGGATATAATAAGAGTAATTATTTATATAATTATAGCTGGACACAATTCTTGTCAAATTAGTTACTTTAGATAAATTTGTTACACAAGATGCAGAGAATATGCCCCTTAATGCAAAAATAGGCTGCTAGATAAAGGTGGTGAATTGTAATGAGCTGGTGTTCTTTATGCCATTAGAGAAAGAATGCTGGATGATCAAAAGTTTACTTCATTCAGCTTTTTAAATATTTTTTAAAATTCATCTCAGGCAAATAATTGAATGTTGATGCAGATATAAAATTCCCAGCATTCACTGCTGCATTCAGTTTCCAACTTCGGATCTCGAATTATCAAATCTTTCTAGGAATTATTTTTTAAATGGCATTCTTTCCTCTCTCTAACATCCATTGCATTTATTTTCCTAAAACTAATTCAAGCAGCAAAATCCTATGACCGGTTAGGAATATACATCATAATGTTAAAATAAAATATTAACAAAATACTATTTAGTTAAAATACAAAATTTAAAAAAAATTAAAATACAAACAAAACAAAGAAATCTATCTGATTATGTTGTTTAATTTTCAGATTCCAAAAATATATTATCATTATTTTAATGATGTTGTAATCTCTCAGTCTGAAAACATGTATAACTTTATTTTTAATAAGTTCCACAGCAAAAATTTCATTATTAATCAAACTCAAAACCAAATCAAAAAAACTGTTGATTGAAACGTTAAATCAAAGTCCACAAAATGTCTTCTTTACTTCCAAATGGATCAGAGGATGAAGAATTAAATTCACTAATAGGAATTTAAATCCAAGTGTGGTAGCTTTGTCGTTCTAGAATTATTATCCTCTTTGCAGTGATATTATTTCCTTGTAAGAACTTCACACAATGAAAGCAGTTTAATTTACAATTGTAATTAAGCTAACTGCAATAGTAACAGAAAAGCATAGGCTAAACCAACTGTCATAATAACAGAAAACCATGGTCTATGTTAGGCTCATTTCAGTAGAATGTGCAGGGCTATATATAATTCCATTGCCTCATATAAGCCATTCTGTTATATCTAACCGAAAGTGTCCAAGTTCTGAAACTTTCATCAATGGCAGATTAAGTGCACTAATAATTTAAAAAATAGTATTAGAACAATAACAACCAAAAGCAAATTTAAAATATCTAAAGCAAATCTGGAAAGAAACAAATTGCTACTACAATATATCTGTTTTTTGTTTGTGACAGCACCTGTAACTCTTAAATATATTTTCAAAGTTTTTCTTTTTTCTTTTGACACTATACATTATTAAACAAAGAAATAAATGAACAGATTAATGATAATGTTCAATCACGCAAAAATATATGCAAAAGAGATTTATTATCACTGAGTCTTAGCAATAATCAATGATGTGCATAGAAGACTGGTAAATGATTTGCAGGCACAAAATTTACATCATTTAATTAGCTGTACACAAACATTAAAGGTTGCTCAATTACTTGAATTCAAACTCTGATTCTTTATCTCCCTGTACATATATATATAAGAGAAATATTAAATTATCCAAACAGATTTTTAAGTAATCCAATCAGAAAGAAATAAACTTCACTTTATCCAATCATTTGAATCCTGACTGACTTTTGCTTATGAATTAAGTTACAAGAAGAGCATAAACATGCTTTCAACTAGCTGTATACATACAGTATGCAAGATCTAATCAGTTTAGCACATCATTTCTCATTTTGCTTACTCAATCTATTCAGCATATCAGCCTTTTGCTTACTCAATCTATTCAGTATATCATTTGTTTGCTTGCTTACACAATCTATTCAGCATATCAAACTTTTCATATTCAGCTTTTTTTACACAATCTATTTAATATCTCAAACAGCTTTTTGTTTACACAATCTATTCAGCATATCAAACAGCTTCATAGTATCTACAAAGGGTTAAAAACCACTCTGAAAGTTTCCATTATTAACAAAGTATCTAGCAGAAAGAATCAAACATAATCAACCTCTGCAAATAACAGTAATTAATAAAAAGTATAAAATAAATATTAAACTATAGTTTACTACTTTTTTTTTTAGGTAATACTCCCTACTTAACTAAATAAGTATCACCAACTTAGATAAAACTGGCATACTATTTATATATTTTTTTTAATCCATAATTTATTTTATATAGAAACAAAGTACTGTTCTGTTAAACAAAGTAAATATATTTACAAATTACTGAGATGTGCTCTGTATCAACATTTAAACAATATATAATTAAGCATTGCTTAAAATTAAATAAAGATCAATTCAGGCAGCAGTTTATGAAACAGAATCCTTAAATAAATTTCCTAAATGTACAAAACTATAACAATACAGGTAGCCCTTGGTTTACAATGGTTTATTTTGTGCTGATTCATAATTATAATGATTGCTACAACCATGCATTACCACAGCAATACTAACCATTGGTCAGGGATGGGAACACTGCAGCATCTGGCATGAGAAACGTGTACTGTGTAAGACTATAGTCACTTGTAACCTTATAAAAGTCAGTTGCTTGTCAGTATACTAGCCAGAACACATTCTACAGTGTCAGGTGGTTTTTTTAACAGAATTCAATTTAATTCTATCATTCTACACATTTGACACAATTTTATTTTTCATTTGAATTGTACTCACATTCATTTCCATGCATTAAATATAATAATAAAAATATTATACTACATATGCCTATTTGGGGAACCTGGAACATAACTCACTGACTTCAAATTGACTTACATTATACAATTAGATTCTGATTTTTTTTTTTGCACCAATTTCTTTAGGAATGGAACCCCTGAGCAAATGGAGGACTACCTGTATTATTTTTTTTTAATGCACAAACATTTCCATGAGCAGGTTAAAATATGTCTACAAGAATTCAACAATAATAACAGCCCGACAGCTCACTAAAAATGCAGAAAGAAACACATTAATCCCTTCACTGCTGGTCTGTTCAAATTTGTAACCCATTCAATTCAGATTATTTAAAATGTTTAATTTTACCATTAGGAAAGTGAGTTTTTGTTTTGTCTTTGTACAATACCTTCAAGTTTATACCAACTATCTCAAAAATGTTAAAACAACATCCAAATTACCTTAATTTTTCTCAACTTTGCTGTTCTTTATAAAACATCAAATAAGTAATTGTAAATATTAATAATTATCCAAAACAGCAATCTCACAACTATATTTTAAAATGCTGTAAACCATATATTACAATTGAAGGCAGTAAAAAGATTAATGCAAGAAAAGGTACTAACACATACACACATATTACTAGGAAATAATTTTCTCAGCTTGTGCTTTTACTTTGAAATTGTGTTGCCTTTAGCTATAAGATATATGTGTTATTAGCTGCTACAAATGGAATGTATATGCTGCCATCAGCATCTTGCTATTAACTGCTACATATAAATTCCATGTGATACTATCAGCTTCTATAAATAGAACCATATGTTGCCAGTAACCATTATATACAAAATCTATAAGTATTAGCTTATGATCACTATATACACATGTTGCCAATAATCACTAAATAAAGAATCTTTATCCTGCTAACAGTTACTACATACAGATTTTATATGTGCTTGTCACTATATACAGAAGCTATATGCTGCCAATAGCTCTACATATAGAATTCATAAGATGCCATGAATTTAAAGAATTGTAATTACTACATCAAGTAAGATAAATGTAAAAAAAATCATTGGGTGCATAAAGTTTTGTCCATAGCTCTTGGCACAAATTGAAAGTGTTCCTTTCCTAACAAAACAGCATCTTGGGAAGGCAACTCAATGTAATCCAAAGTCAAAGATTTCAAAAGCCAGGTAAGCAGGTTGACTGGAAAACTTTCTGTTGAGGGATGAGAAGATGCTGCCACAGTGAAACATCTTCAAGAATGGAGATGTAACCCATGGCCATGGCCTGGAATACAAGAAAATCTAGTTCTGACATTCTTCCTTTCTTTTTGTCACTTTTGTCATCTATCTCCAAACAGTTTAAAGACATAGCACATCCTCCAGTCCAATCAGCATAAATACAATTGACATAATAAATAATGTACATATTATAAATATAGATGAATGAGGGCATGCAGCATGAAAAGAAATGTATCAAGACTAGAGAGAGGAAAATGAAACTAACCATGCAGACATAAAACATATATGTATATTTATCTCATGTGTGACTGAACATGGCAGACTTGCATTATTTCTAATTGAATTCATAACACTTATGACATCTCTGCATTATCTACCAATGAAATCAAGAGACTGCCCCCTCCAATAAACTTATCTAAAACAAAGTACAGGTAAATATAAATACTATATTTTTCTAAGGTAAATATTATCTCAAATTTAGATTTAGAGCTAACTGGAATGTCTGATTCTACATCTTTGAATAGTAAAACTATCAAAAAAGTGTTGATTTGTGTCTGTTTGTCTGTGAGTATGTTTAATTTAAATTTAAATTTAAATAAATTAGTAATTTAAATTACTTTTGCTTTTATGTCTTAATAAACTTTAAACTATATATTAAAACACATCAATATTTATATTCTAACCTAATCTCTCTACAAAATGAGCTTCAACCTAAATCTTACAATGACTCATACAATGTGTCTCAGCCTAACTTACAATGACTCTAAAATGTGATTCACCTAAATCTTACAATGATTTCAAAATGTATCTCATACTAAATCTCATACTGACTATAAAATTAGTCTCAACCTAATCTCACAATGACTCCAAAATGTGACTAAATTCAAACTAAATCTCACAATGACTACACAATGTTTCTACCTAAATTTTAATAAAATGAATAAAAAATGTGTCTCAACCTAAATCTCACGATGACTACAAAATGTGCTTCAACTTAAATCGTTCAAATATCAAATGTGATTTGACCTAAATCTTAAAATTAATAAACAGCATTTTTCAACCTAAATCTCAAATTACTACACAATGTGCTTCAACCTAAATCTTATAATAACTACACAATGCTGCAACTTAAATCATATGATCACTCCAAAATGTGTCTCAACCTAAAACTCAAAATAAGTATACAATGTATTTCAATCTAAATCTCTCTAAATACTCTACAATGAATTTCAACCTAAATCTCAAAATTACTACACAAAGTGATTCAACCTAAATCTCAAAATTACTATAGGTGTTTCAATCTAAATCTCAAACTTACTACACAATGTGTTTCAACCTAAACCTAAAAGTGTATTCAATCTTTACCATTATATTTTTAACAGGGCCATGGAGTTCAAAGGTCAAGCAATAACATAAGTAAAGAAATGGGAAGGTAAAAGTGTCATAAATAAAATCATGATGATAAGGATGGGTAGTGGTGGTGGAAAGAACTTAAAACTTAGTTTCATCGTTAATACTGGTGAAAATTGATCTTCAAATGATCCTAAACTTGCATACACAATTTCCAAGAGTTTTAAAAGTTACTGGTGATAATGAATTTGGAAATATTTTTATATGATGGCAATAAAATCAGTGAGCTGCAAACATAAGTGACATGCTACATTAAAAATGAAATTTACCTAGAACACTACAAGAGTGTAAACATTATAGTAAACCACAACTACTTGTATGCTAAAAGAACATTTTGTAAATTTCAATGGCCAGTATTGCTATTATTGTTATTTCCCTTTCTAAAACAATAAAAATTGTTTCAGTTAACCATTGTTTCAAACAATTCTTACCAATGAGAAACAAGTCTGCAAATGAATATTTGAGTGAAAGAGACTAAACTGATTGAAAATATGAAGGGAAATAAGCGAATTATCTTATGGATTATGATTTTACATGACTGTCCTTTGCTAGGCATGCAGTAAACAAATGTGAAAATGTTATCATTTTTTTGTTGGCAATAATGCAACAGAAACAAGGATGTTCTCTAAACACACATATACATGCATACAATGTATGATTTCTTTATGTATATCACCTGGCACTCAAATAAATAAGAAATGATGCAATCAATAGCAAATATACTTTATCTAAACACTTAATGCAAAGCATGCATATTATAGCTATCTTGAATTATTTACAAATCAAAAAAATTCAAATAAAAATCAGATGCAATGTCCAAACCAGTCCTCATTTGGGAACAAAAAAGATTTTTCAAGGAAGATCGACAAATTAGTTGAGGTGGTGGGGGTTGGAGGTGTAGAGGGAAATTTTGAAGAATGATAAAGGCAATAAGATGCCTTTGGCTAGAAAAGAGCAGCCAGGCTACTTTGGATTGTAAGACCAAAAACTATATTTTCATGATTTATCAACTTCTGTCTAGCTATTAAGTTATCTTCTTACAAAATGATGAAAAAAAATGTATGAAATCAAGTAAAAATATTTTTAAAAGCATACCTGTTGTAGTGTCAAGCAGAAATTGAAAACTGGCACCATAAATGAAGGTGGATTCCAATAAATTAGCATCAGGCAATGCCGGAACAAATCTCCACAGTGTAACCAACCAATTCCATCACAAATGGAGTGTTGTTTTGTTTTGATTTTTAAAGAAAATTCTTGTCTTTATTTAATATTTTAAAAACAAGAATCACATAAAATTTTAAATAAAAACAAACCATTACAAAATCATTTATTCAATTATTTTATAGCTTAATTATGTCCAAACTTTACTTTTAAATACTACAAGGCTTTAGAAGATGTTGCCTCAAGGTATATAATTAAATGGTACATTCCTTCCCTTGATGATCAAAATAACATATGTGCAATACACAAAAGCAATTTTAAGAAAAATAATTATTTAAGTAAATACCACAAAATGTATTTCTTAATTTTGGTAACAGACAAAATTGTTTAATAGTTATCTGACCAAAAGACGTGTGCATGTTTGTGTCACTTAGGCTGCAATAGTGTCATAATTTATAGTAATGGGTACTGTCTGTTGAGTTTAGGGGTCTTGGTAACTGATGTTTTCAAGATATATATTAAACAGGGTAAAAGGAAATCCAGCAGTTATGTGAAGACAAGTAGAGAGATATGTTAACTGTCTTAAATAAGTCTCACATTTGTTTTTAATGTCATAAAAAACACAAATAGCCAGTGTGTACAATGGAAACAGGTTAAGATGGAATTGTGCATGCAATGTATGAGGTTTAGGAAATGAAATTTAAGCCAATCTCTAGGACGACACTGAGCAGGAAATACAAAGGAACTGAGACAAGATGTTAGGAATCTAAGCCTGCACACACAGGCAAACATGTCTGAATCAGCAAAACATTCTGCTGTCTTTAAGTATAGATTGTTAAATAAAACAGTGCTCTACATGAATTCCTTTATTCCCCTCTTGTAATCCCTTCCTCTTCATTCCATTCCTCTCCATACCCACATTCCCTTACCTTCTTACCCTCCTCATCACATTCCCTTCCACTTAGCCCCCTCCATTTATTTTCTTCTATTTTTCTCCTTGTTTTCGGAAGCCATCTTTTTCCCAATCTTATATTCACTCACTTATACATAATTACATTTTTATTCTCTTTCAACTCTTGTATACTCTATTTCCTGCCTCATAACCCACCACCTTGTGTACTCTATTTCCTGCCTCATAACCCATCACCTTGTGTAGCTGATGACTATTCAAAAACTTGGAAGAAATAAAAAACATAACACAGCAACAAGATTTCAAGCTCTGTGACAGAAAACAAAATCGAATGTGTGTTAAGATTACACACACACACAGGATAAAATATTGCTGAGTAAACAAAATAAATAAGCAGATAAAATAACAGTTTAGAATTATAATCAAACTTATTTTATAAAACAAGAGTAAGACATGTTAATGGTTACAGAATTTAGTTCTATTAATAATATGGTTATATGATTGCAGCTAAAATCAATTTTAATTTGTCTAAGGGCATATATGATTGCAAAATAGATTTCTTGCCCCATTCAAGAAGAAAAATATGTACATGTAAATTAACAATCACTGATAAGAACTTTTCTGCTCAAAGGTCAAGACTGAAGGACTCTAATTTCAATGTTTAATACTGGGCAAAAACACTTCAGTCAGTTTAATTCAATTTAGCCTTTAAAAAAAATAAAGTTCAACAAAATTGTAATGTTTAGTGTCGAATTAAGTGGGTTTTAGAGTATCTGATTCAGAATACCACTTGCTATACTAAATGCCTGAATACATACTTCAGTTCATGAGTGGCTGTGAGAGCTCTATGTTGAATACTAATTGCAGACACTACTTAGCTTTTGAACACTGGGTACTAAGAGAAGCTGAAAATGTTCTCCAAAAAAGCTGGAAATCAAATAAAAAATATAGAACATATGCTGATATGATTCATGAAAGATATGCTTTGAGTTTTTCATATGTTAAGTAGTACAGTTAACAACTGCACATTTTGCAAAAGACAGACAATCTTATAAGTGTTGATTTCAAGGCCAAAGTCTAAATGGTACAGGTGTTTCTCAATAGTTAGATAGTATTATGTGTATTGGTATCAGTCTAAATGGTACAGGTTATGACAGAATATCATGGTTCTAGATACCATGTAAACATGATAAGAAAGGAAGACTGCATGGTTCCTAATGGTAGGTTATGACAGAACATCATGGTTCTAGATACCATGTAAACATAATAAGAAAAGAAGACTGTATGGTTCCTAATGGTAGGTTATGACAGACAGGCACAATGATCTTGATAATGAATTATTAACCTAGCTGCATAGATCCTGATGTGCTGGAAATGAAAAACAGTGAGAACTTGATTCAAGATGGCCATGCTGCTGTCAATGGTGCTGAACATAAAGAAAACCCCAAGGATATCTCACTTCTTTAATCTATGAACAGTTTTCCTGTGAACAGGTAATTAAACACAATGGACACCATGGGCATCACAGTTATTTATGAAATTTTCAGTGTCTGCTGTTGATAACCCCTTCCTATCTGCAACCTTATACATGGCTTGTGTTTGTTCTAACCAATCATAAATAAAATTTCACTCTATAAAAACAACCTGCAGTTCTTAAAAAAAAATATTATAAATAAGAAAACTCAACTGAGACTCAACTTTACATATAGTTTGTATATGATTCCAGAGGAGGCAAATTAAGAAGCATGTAGTGAAAAGCTGTCAAGACATTCTCTGGTCAATGCACAGAATAGCACTGCATATGAGACTCTTCCTATATTATGATCGACTTATCTTTCGATTAAATGTAAAAATAAAAATAAAATATTTTTTAAAAAAAGTATCACCAGTAAGCCTTTAATATAAAATATTACATATTAACAGAAGAAGCCAAAAGTGTGAACACTAAGAGAGTGTAAAATCAGAAAATAAAAAATTTCACTGGTACTTTGGAGAGAAGAAAAAAGTTGCAAAAAGTATATTAGTAAACTTCAGAATTGCAGATCATATTTGAAAAATAGAAGTAAAGAACATAAAGCATGGAAAAAAATTCATATGAGATAACTATTTAATTAGTTCAATGAAGACATGTTCATCATGGTGACAAAGTTAACTAGTGTCTAATAAATGATCCTGAGTAATGTGTGGCTGTGGGTTCCTTTATAAAAAGAAAACAAAATTTGGGGGCATCAAGAACAAAATAACTGTTACCAGACAGAAGTGGAGAAACTGGAATTTCAATCATAGGAAATTAAATGGTAAATGGATTTCAATCATTTGTAAGAAGACATTCTTTATACATGGAGTGGTTGGAAACAAACAGTAAATAAATAGAAATAAAATGAACTAACATATAAACATTAGATATAAAAAGAAAGTATTAATGAATTAATGAAATAAGTTTAATTTTAATAATAATAAAAATAAACAAGGAAATAAAACATGAAAAAGCAAAAATCATAACAATACATATTTTTTTAAATGTCAATGGGTCTTTAAAAAAATATATACATGTTACACAATGAAAGCGCTTACACCATGTAAAATATTGTAAATGAACCTTCCATGCAACTATCAACTGACTATATCATGCAACCACTACACTTGCAAATGTTCTGGTTTGGATTTATATAAATACACAAACCATGCCCATAGAACACTGTCAAAGCAGTGCAGCCATTAAGCCATTTTATATACACCATGTCACAACATCTCCTGCTACTCTGTGTCATGCTTCCATCTATCAATGCCACTTTGTCTTAACATCCTAAATTATTTTGACACCACTTCACATTTTGTGACAATTTACTCGCTTGCATATATCATTATATCACTGATGTCTGTTGCTTTGATAGTCATGTCATTCACTGTTTTCATGTCATTGTCTCTGGCATCATGTCATTGCTTTGTGGCAATGTTCCATGTGTTGCATGTGCAAACTCAATAATAATAATTGTGATTTTGTTTTCTACCTCTGTTTATCATTTTCCTTGCTATCTGATAATTTTGAAGCTTCAACTACAAAATATGTATGCATGAATATGTGTATGTATGTACATATGTATAAGCATGTATGTATGCATAATTGATATATATGTGTATGCACATATGTATGTATGCATAATTGATATATATGTGTATGCACATATGTATGTATGCATGCATGTATGTCAGTCTGTCTGTATGTATGTATGCATGTCTGTCTGTCTATGTATGTATGTATCTTTAAATCTGTAAAAATGCTTATATTAAGTATTTTGCATATTTTTTTTTTTTAATTGTAGTTTTAATTTCTGTCTAAATTTTACTCTAAATCACTTAATGTATACAAATTTAGCTACATTTTGTTGAATTTAAAAAAATACCATGGTACAATATTTTGTACATTATTTAAGGGCATTTAAATATAAAAAGTCATAAAATTTTCTTACTAAGGAATTTACAATGATTTATACTGTATGCAAATTAAATGGCTAAAGTGTAACAGAGGATCAACTGAACTTTTGTACTTTTCAGACTGAGATAATTAAGCCTTATGTCATTTTACCAAAGTTCTACATAGAAGAGATCTAAATATAGACTCACGATGTGTGCTAGACCTCTCAGAGTCTGTCTCATCATGCAGATCATCACCTCGACTGCTTTCTGTGGCACTGATGTGGCCTCCACCATATGAAGTGCTAGCCACACTAGCTTTGCGCTCTCCACGGACATAATGGTCGAACTGAGAGCTGCGGGCACTACCAATGCTAATGTTATCACTCTCTGTTAAACAGAATATACATCAGGATATGTATCACGATGATTAATACATTAAAGTTTAAAATATCAGGATAATATCAGGAGGCTAAAATAAGGCCCATCCTAAATGAGTTTGAGAGGACTGGCTAACTACTTTCCCATACGCTTTATTTCAGGGAATGTTGTAATTTTGATTCCAACTATAATAGCAAGAAGTAACTAATGGACACCATTTTAATTCTGGTCTTGTAAATATATTTTAAGTGCTGATATCATGAACAAAACGTTGAAAAATACTCAATCAGGGTGTGTCTAAACTCTCCAAATTTTCAATCACAAGTCATTTTATGTGTGCATATAGCTCTAAACATTCTGTTTATCTCTCTCGAGGTTACTTCTATCAAAAACTAGTTAAGACATGTCATGCTTCTTTCGAAAGTAAATATTTGTATTTTTGCATTATATTTTCAGTTATAATTTAGCATCATTGTATCTGAAGTTTACTTAGATTGGAATTAAATCAGAGCCTTTGAAATTTAAAAATAAATAAATATCAAGGTGCTTTAATAATCAGGATGCCTGAAATATCAGACCAATTAAAGGGAGGGTATCAGGTATCTATTTAGAAAACAGCGAGGCACATTCCAGCACAGACACATGAGGAGAAGAAATGTTGGACAATGCATCAAATATTTCTGCTAAATTCATATTTAAAAAAAAAAAAAATTAACGTTTTAAAACAGAATTATTGTACACGTCCTTGTATTTTTATCAGTAAAATGTTGGAAACTTTGATCCCTCCATAATATGTTATACTGTCACGAAGATCAAGAAATATTAATAAAAATTTTTTCTCTCCCTCTAAATATTTTCTAACTCTAAACTATGTACGAAACAGCTAAGTTAATTAAAAGAGGGACAGGGTGAAAATGACCATTTTTCAACAATGGGGAAAACTAAAAGAGTCGGAAACATTAGCTTTAAACATTAGCTTTAAGTTCGTGTTGGGGAATGGAAAAGATATAATTAGCTTGCAAGAGAATGCTGGCTTGACCCTCTGTGGCCAAGACCCACGCCCATAAATCTGTGTCAGTGTAGGGTACAAGGCAGGCCAGTGTACCAAGTTCGTGAGAAGGTGCTAGGACGCCAATTATGTCCGTGACGGAGGCAGACTAAGTTTTTGGAAATGTAAACATCATTGTAAGAATCACCACTATAAATGTTTGGTAGTTTAAGTTGATATTGCTATTGTGTAATTACTATTGTTATGTGAAAGTACTAGTGAAATAGAAGTTGAGTTATTGGAAAGTTAATCATTGTATGCTAAGTTAAAGAGGTTGGTCTGTGTGTGTACTGCTTGCCAGGTGGCCATGAGCTGCCAGTAACTATAGTTTTTAAAATAAAATAGGAGTAGGACAGCTTGCTCTGAGAGTTAGCTAGAGGTTAAATGGATACGTAAATCACAGGTGCCAACTGGGAACTTGATACTTTGGCACTGATAGAACTGGACGCCAGAGGTAGCCAGGATGTAAATGGGCAGTGTTGGAAGGGGGATAGCGTGCTGGACGGAGGGGTGTACCAGTCAACTCAGAGAAAGGGATGTGCAAGAACTTTGTGTATAAAAGGGGATACAGAGAAAGAAGCAAATGAGAAACGTGGAAGAGCGACGTGGAAAATGTAGCGTGTGGTACAGGGGTGAAGGTCACCCCTGAGTTTCTCCCTGCTTTATGGATCAAGAAGACTCTACGATTCTGAAGGCAAAACAGAAGGAGGATTCTTGACCACTGTAACAGTGTGCCAGAAAGTCTACCTGGCTGCGTATGAGGCGCGTCGTAAAGACCGCTGCAGTTTTTAGATGGGCCGAATCAAATCAGATAGCCATCTCAGGTTTTCAAAGACTCTGTCAAAGACCGCGGGTGATCGATTATTTTCCAGGCAGAAGGCAAATTCCTGGTGGAAGTTTAATGTCACGGCGCTGGGAGATGTTACAGAACGAGATGTTACATAGTGGTAGTAACTATCGTTGGAAGCAGTAGCGGTCATGCATGAGGCATACCGCCGAGAACGGCAAAGGTTGGCCGTTGTGACGAAGAGAAGAGATGAGAAACGAAGTTAAGAGAAGAGAGGATGAGAAACGAAGTTAAGAGAAGATGAGAAATGAAGTTAAGAGAAGAGAAGAAGGGAGACGAGAGAACGCTGCGGGTTGAGAAATTAGGCCTAAGGAGAGAAGCGCACGGGAGCGTGAAGTGTAGCAGCCGTCGTAACAGTGAAGGCGGCCGGGTCGAGACGTCGACGATGTTTTTGTTGTATCATCAAACCCCCCCCCCCCCAGCACAAGAAGAAAGTGCAACGATGAGAGCCCAGCACATGGAGAAAGAGCCGATAACGATGTGAGCCCAGCACAAGAAGAAAGTGTAACGATGTGAGCCCAGCACATGGAGAAAGAGCCGATAACGATGTGAGCCCAGCACAAGAGAAAGTAACGAACCATACGAGCAGAGAACAAGAGAGAGTAACGAATTATATGAGCAGAGAACAAGGAGAACGTGACAATACCTATGTGAGTAAAAGAAAATTCTAACTAATTAGGGAAATCTCAGAGCACATAAACATAAGTATAAACTAGAACCTAAAACTAAAACTAGAATCTTAATTAAGCATTAAAACCTAAAATTAGAAGTAAACCTTGATAGAAAGAGATATTGGTGGAACCATTGAAAAGACTTGCAAGTTAAATGACATTTGTTTTGAACTTTGTGTATTATTATTGAACATTGATATAAGTAGTGGCGCCAGAACTCTGAAATAATGACTGTTCTATTATGTTGTAAAATGCCTAAGCAATGTTAGAAGTAGTACTGCATGAAGAAATTGAGTTTTGTATTTCTTTGATTTTAATTCATTTATCATTTTTCTTTCTTCTTTCTTCCCCCTTTCCCATGGGTGTGAGTGTGGATGGCTGACTGACTAACCAACGTGTGAGAGGGAACCCATAGACAAATAAATATAAATATATACTCTGACATTGCGGCTTTCCCCTGTCTATGGTTTCGAAAGAGCGATTGCTGTCGTTGTTATTTGTTGTGTCGTCTGTGCCGTCTACACTTCACCCTTACCCGTATGCACGCACACATGCAAAACACGTCGGCAATACGTAACCTACACGCAGAAATAAAATTCGAGCCAAATAACCATCTTGGTGTCCTGTGTGTGGATTTGTGATTATATTTACGCAAGTCCTACGTGGAGCCGGCAAGCCACCACCCTCCCCTCATCCGAGAGAAGGTGGGTGGCGACAAGTGATACTACATGAGATAGATAGCAGAAAGAGAAATGATGCAAACACACCGCAAAACAATTTTTACCTATCACGTCAGGGTCACCACTTGTCGCCACCCACCTTCTCTCGGATGAGGGGAGGGTGGTGGCTTGCCGGCTCCACGTAGGACTTGCGTAAATATAATCACAAATCCACACACAGGACACCAAGATGGTTATTTGGCTCGAATTTTATTTCTGCGTGTAGGTTACGTATTGCCGACGTGTTTTGCATGTGTGCGTGCATACGGGTAAGGGTGAAGTGTAGACGGCACAGACGACACAACAAATAACAACGACAGCAATCGCTCTTTCGAAACCATAGACAGGGGAAAGCCGCAATGTCAGAGTATATATTTATATTTATTTGTCTATGGGTTCCCTCTCACACGTTGGTTAGTCAGTCAGCCATCCACACTCACACCCATGGGAAAGGGGGAAGAAAGAAGAAAGAAAAATGATAAATGAATTAAAATCAAAGAAATACAAAACTCAATTTCTTCATGCAGTACTACTTCTAACATTGCTTAGGCATTTTACAACATAATAGAACAGTCATTATTTCAGAGTTCTGGCGCCACTACTTATATCAATGTTCAATAATAATACACAAAGTTCAAAACAAATGTCATTTAACTTGCAAGTCTTTTCAATGGTTCCACCAATATCTCTTTCTATCAAGGTTTACTTCTAATTTTAGGTTTTAATGCTTAATTAAGATTCTAGTTTTAGTTTTAGGTTCTAGTTTATACTTATGTTTATGTGCTCTGAGATTTCCCTAATTAGTTAGAATTTTCTTTTACTCACATAGGTATTGTCACGTTCTCCTTGTTCTCTGCTCATATAATTCGTTACTCTCTCTTGTTCTCTGCTCGTATGGTTCGTTACTTTCTCTTGTGCTGGGCTCACATCGTTATCGGCTCTTTCTCCATGTGCTGGGCTCACATCGTTACACTTTCTTCTTGTGCTGGGCTCACATCGTTATCGGCTCTTTCTCCATGTGCTGGGCTCTCATCGTTGCACTTTCTTCTTGTGCTGGGGGGGGGGGGTTTGATGATACAACAAAAACATCGTCGACGTCTTGACCCGGCCGCCTTCACTGTTACGACGGCTGCTACACTTCACGCTCCCGTGCGCTTCTCTCCTTAGGCCTAATTTCTCAACCCGCAGCGTTCTCTCGTCTCCCTTCTTCTCTTCTCTTAACTTCATTTCTCATCTTCTCTTAACTTCGTTTCTCATCCTCTCTTCTCTTAACTTCGTTTCTCATCTCTTCTCTTCGTCACAACGGCCAACCTTTGCCGTTCTCGGCGGTATGCCTCATGCATGACCGCTACTGCTTCCAACGATAGTTACTACCACTATGTAACATCTCGTTCTGTAACATCTCCCAGCGCCGTGACATTAAACTTCCACCAGGAATTTGCCTTCTGCCTGGAAAATAATCGATCACCCGCGGTCTTTGACAGAGTCTTTGAAAACCTGAGATGGCTATCTGATTTGATTCGGCCCATCTAAAAACTGCAGCGGTCTTTACGACGCGCCTCATACGCAGCCAGGTAGACTTTCTGGCACACTGTTACAGTGGTCAAGAATCCTCCTTCTGTTTTGCCTTCAGAATCGTAGAGTCTTCTTGATCCATAAAGCAGGGAGAAACTCAGGGGTGACCTTCACCCCTGTACCACACGCTACATTTTCCACGTCGCTCTTCCACGTTTCTCATTTGCTTCTTTCTCTGTATCCCCTTTTATACACAAAGTTCTTGCACATCCCTTTCTCTGAGTTGACTGGTACACCCCTCCGTCCAGCACGCTATCCCCCTTCCAACACTGCCCATTTACATCCTGGCTACCTCTGGCGTCCAGTTCTATCAGTGCCAAAGTATCAAGTTCCCAGTTGGCACCTGTGATTTACGTATCCATTTAACCTCTAGCTAACTCTCAGAGCAAGCTGTCCTACTCCTATTTTATTTTAAAAACTATAGTTACTGGCAGCTCATGGCCACCTGGCAAGCAGTACACACACAGACCAACCTCTTTAACTTAGCATACAATGATTAACTTTCCAATAACTCAACTTCTATTTCACTAGTACTTTCACATAACAATAGTAATTACACAATAGCAATATCAACTTAAACTACCAAACATTTATAGTGGTGATTCTTACAATGATGTTTACATTTCCAAAAACTTAGTCTGCCTCCGTCACGGACATAATTGGCGTCCTAGCACCTTCTCACGAACTTGGTACACTGGCCTGCCTTGTACCCTACACTGACACAGATTTATGGGCGTGGGTCTTGGCCACAGAGGGTCAAGCCAGCATTCTCTTGCAAGCTAATTATATCTTTTCCATTCCCCAACACGAACTTAAAGCTAATGTTAAAGCTAATGTTTCCGACTCTTTTAGTTTTCCCCATTGTTGAAAAATGGTCATTTTCACCCTGTCCCTCTTTTAATTAACTTAGCTGTTTCGTACATAGTTTAGAGTTAGAAAATATTTAGAGGGAGAGAAAAAATTTTTATTAATATTTCTTGATCTTCGTGACATATACTAATTTCAGTAAGGAGTAAAGGCATGTATACCTTTTTTTATAAAAATAAAACAGAAAGAAAGAAAAGGGAACTTGATGAAAGAGGAGACTTACCAGAGTCATGTCCCTTGTGAGTTTTGTGCCTTGAGATGCTGATTTCATCTTCTGAGCTGTCAGAGGAATCCTGCTCACTGCTCTCTCCATGGCTAGCTGTTAATTAAATTTTTTTTTAAAAAGTCTGATCAAATAGCGCTGTAACAAATAAACTTCTACAAAAGCAGCCGTAAGATGAAACTGTGCATTCCACATATTTATTTTTAAATTTCCTTCAAACTCAACTTTAATCATGAAATTCTAAACTAGACTTGTGCTAAATTTTCTATTTTCAAGCAAAAAGTTGTGTGTGTTTGTACGTACATGAATGTGTGTGTGCATGCATGTGTGTATGTGTGCATGCACATACATTTGCTTATGTTTGAGTGCATGCCTACATACATTTGCATGAATGTGATGTCTGTGTGTAGTTTAGTTGCATGTGTGTGTGTGTGTGCGTGTGTGTGTGTGTGTGTGTGTGTGTGTGTGTGTGTGTATGTGTAGTTTTGTTGCATGTATATATGTGTGTGTGTGTATGTGTGTGTGTGTGTGTGGGGTTGTTGTTGCATGTATATGTGTGTGTGGTTTTGTTGCATGTATATGCTTTAGTTCATTGCATGTATATGTGTGCATGGTTTTGACTATCTACTCATATGAATATTTTTAGAGAAATATAATACACTGACCACTGTGTCAATTTATTCAGCTTAGTCAAAGTACATCATTATTAACATTTTGCAATTATTACAGTATTTATGTCATTACAATAAATGAAATCATATATTATTATTATTTTATTGTTGTTATGTGTTTCTTAAAAAGTGATCACTCAGCTTAACAATATTGCCTTGTTCTTTATTTATATATATGATACACTATATATTTAACTTTCACTTTGGTAATTGACATAAACCATGCAATTTTGCAATTAGTAAAAATAAAAATTCAACCCTTTGTTATTATGGATTTATGTTCAACCATCAAATTAGACCTAGGGACAATAGATATTGTAATGATGAGGTCACTTTAAATGGAAGTAATTTTATCACACGTGCTAAAAATCAATTTGTTCAGTTAATTTTGTTTCAATGGGGGTCATTTTAAATAGAGGCAACTCAGTCAGAATTAATAAAATCACTCTGTTCTATTAGTTTTTTCCTGTATTAATTGGAAATAACTGTCAAATTTTCTAAAGTAATTTTGCTCAATTACTTTTGTTCTACTGTTCCATTTTGATTTTGACAACTTATGCAATAATAATTTATGGGTTTTGTGCATTGCTGTTTAAAGAAAAGAATAAAATACTGACAGTTATTTAGAAGGACATTCTATTTTTAAAATTTTGCCATGAAAGGCTAATGAATGCTGTCCAGTACCAGAGATGTTAAACCAAATGGTAACAGCATTTCTACTTGCAACTGGTGAGATGATGCAAAGTCTGATTTAAGGAGAGTAGTTTAAGGAGACTAATTTAGGTGTTACAATATTTATTGTTTTTGTTGTGCTATTAAACAAACAATAAACAATGTCAAAGGAATCTCCTATATCAAAATATAAATAGGTATTTTGACATTTACTGATCATTTTTCAACAATCAGTACTCTGTTCAGTATTTATATATATGCACTAGTGAACACACTCTATGACATAATGTAACCGACATAACTGCACTTTTAGCATTCAAACAATTTTGTCTGGTGTGAGCAATGAAGGGAAAATGTGGGTTGGTGGTAGTAGCAATATTACTATAGAGTCATCAACAGAGTGGTGATACCCCTTTTGTCTATCTTGGTCTTCTCTACTTTAAAGGTTCTTGAACCATCACATGAGATAGTCATTTTTCTGTATACTTTAGGTCAGTGTTTCCCAAAGTGTGTGCCACAGTGCCCCAAGGTGCCACAGATAACTAACAGAGGTGCTACAGGATATATTTAACTGCATTAATTAATATAAATGCAATTGGTATGTGTTTTCTGACTTTGGGTTCCCCTGGAAAAAAAATTCCTGATACCCTGGGTGCTGTGAACAAAGAAAGTTTGGGACCCAATGCTATGGATGAGTCCAACACTGACCCCCAGTGACTTTGTCTTTCACATTATTTACATGCAACATTGCTGAAGTTCCATGCTCAGTCCTTTCTACAAATGTGTTCTTTTAGCAAGTCAAAACGGCCTGAAGGTTTATAGTGCCTAATGGTTTATTATGTATTTATAGGACCTCCCACATATATTTTACAAGAGCATATTTACCCATTAGAGTGAAAAGATAATTATACAAAATTTTGTTTTTTTATTTTACAATGGTCATTAAAACCTGTGAGTGCCATGTATTTTTATCACTAACTACTATGAGCTGAATTTCTACACCTGACTTTTAATGTTGATGTCTGATTTAGTTCAATGTCTGGGCATCATTTCATGATACAAGCAGGAACAGCACAGTTGAGCTGAGAGACTGCTACACACTCCATGTACTTAAGGTCATGCTGCCTATGACCAAACCTCAGTCAGTAACTATGCCTGGAAAAATGATTACTAAAAGACTGTCTCCATCAAGGGGCAGTACTAAACATATGCTATAAGAATAGCAAATCAGGGAGTACTGATTCATGTGAATAGCTGCACTTGTCACTACTTGTTCTGTTAAGCACTAATAGGCTATGTTATAGAGTGTAGCACTGGCTGTATTATAATCTATATACACTAAATTCATCTACTGTTATATTTCTAACTGCAGCAAGCAATCGCAATGTGACCTTCTGCTAAGTATTAAAGCCTCCATATCACTCCATAGAATCAATGATCATTTCACTCACTGCCTATATGTGTCTAGATATGAATGAGTATGGCTAAGGAGATGTGGGCAAGCCACCTACCTTCTGTCTGGTGTACAATTAATCACAGTATCTGTGGGCTTCGCTCATGCTTAAAGCTGCAGAGTGCAAGAGTGATTCATGGCACTGGACATCAACATTCACCATCACATTCCCACCAATACATAAAAGTCACAATGTCTCACACACACACACACACACACACACACACACACACACACACACAGAGTATCTCTCTCTTACACATACACAAATGCACTGTCATCATTCAACATCACATGCCCACTAATACGTCCAATTAGGGTTCCGATCACCGTCAGTTTTACTGATCGATTCATGTGGTCATGAGTCACCATGATTCTCGCGATTTCTTGTTGAAGTTGGCCCACTGTGATCTGGTCAGTCCTGTCCCCATTCCCTACCCACAACAATACATGTATATGCATCCTGACCAGCAGCGACAATACTCATGTATATGCCAGCTGATCATCGTCGTAATAAACTACACCCTGAAATAGCACAATGACTATTGAAAAAAGTGAGACTCTGTGATACTTAGGTAAATCACTTACTGTCAGAAACGGAATGAATTAATTAACTACAGAATTAAAAACGTTGAACCATGTGAAAATGTAAAGTTTGAAACAATTAAATGTACGTTTACTAAACTAATATGCAGTGGCTTTAGATTTCAATGACAATGATCAACCGCCAGTAATGGAGCACACTTCGCATATTTGGCAGCAGATGTTTTATATTTTTGTTAAGTTCAACCATATTAGTGCATGATCACGAGATTGCACTGCGCGTGTGATCTTTTACAAGAATTATCATTGATGATGATTCTCGTAAGATTGACTGATCGATCGGAACCCTACATCCAATACATAAACAGTCACAATATCACACATACTGTCTCACACACACACACACACACACACACACACACACACACACACACATACACATACACACACAAACTCTGTTACATTCCCCCACTAATATATCAAGCATACAATCATTTGCAATGTCACACACACACACACTCTCACTGTCACATACAAACACTCACTGTCACACCTTTGCACAAACTAAAAACTGCTTACCTGTACCAGTGCTGGAACCTCCCCTTGCCCTGTGCCAGGTGTAGTTGGCATCTCTTATACTTCCTGGCCGTCCCCTAAATGAGCCCAGTTTGGGCTGTGTCCTCACATGGGATCCATGTTTTCCACTATCAGTTTTCTTTTCAGGCAAAGTGTACTTAGGGAGGCCTTTAAAAAACCAGGCACCTGAGCGTTTCCACACCTAAAGTAGTTAAATAAGGCAAAACAATAGTTTTGTAACAATTTATATGTGTCACCTCTGTTTTGTCTCTGATGCATTAGTTGCAATATTCTAATGTTTGATCAGTAATAATTAAAGCTGTCTGTTGTTATGGTACTGGTAAAATATTGCATTCATGTGTACAAAAATAATTATAGCTGTCTGTCATTAAGATACTGGTACAATGTCACATTCATATGTGCAATAATATTTGTTTTGTCATTGAGGTATTTGCACAATATTTTGGGTTTGTCTTTGAGGCATTTGTATATTATTCCATTAATATATGCAGTAAAAGTCTGTAATATCTTGGAAGATTGAAACAATATTCAGTGTGTATGTGAAGTAAGATCTACTTTATCTTGAGACATTCGTACAATATTCATTTTTGTATATAAAACTAATTCTATTTTATATCTGAGACATGTTTACAATATTCAGTTTTTGTATATGACCAAGCAACAAGGAGGGAGATCAAATCCTCTTACTTGACAAAACTGAAAATGCATATGAACCTGACAAATACATCCCAAATCAGACAACATAAACTCTAAAACAATTTTATAAGTGTAGTGTGTGAGATAAGAATTCCAATTTGATTAATTTGTAATATTATTTTAAAGTTACTTCATGTAGTTTTAGAATTTAAACTTTTCTTTTCTTACATTAAATTTGCAGGGGATAGCGCGAACGCAGTCCCCCTTACGAAAAAATTACGCGCCCGAGTCATCTACATTTGAGACGATCGCAGGGGTCAACCCGCCCGGAGTGCAATGGACAGGCCTCGCCCCGGGAGCACCACCTGGTTGATCATGGTTTCTCCTGCGCCAGGTAAGTATACACTAAATTTTATTGGACTGAAACCCGACGCATTGGTCAATATTACTATAAGCAGGTGTCCTTTTTAAAAAAATGTTTATATAATTTAATTTTTCAAAGAAAATCTTATGATAAAGTATTAATTTTGCAAATCCTCTACTTAATTAAGTAATGTTTTACAATACGGTATTTGATGGGAGTAAATAACAATTTATGAGCTTTTCGATGATCAGCGCTAAACTTAATTATGATTAGTGGTGAAGAGTTCTTTCCCTTGAATAAACTATTCAAAATAAAAACCAGAGATTGTATTTATACGTTTCTGCACTTAACCAGAGATTGTATTTATATGTTTCTGCTTTAAATTATAAACAGCGCGATTGCAAAGGGCTTATTTTTAAACAGCTACTGCTACATCAAAATTCATAAACGTTTCATAGGTATACAAATTTACAAATAGAATATTATCTTGTGAGGATTGAAACCCAACGCAATACATCATAAGCAATTGTCGTTTTTTCAAAAACACTAACTCAAAATATTTAAATAATGTTTCTCAGATATCAATTATTCTTTGAAATTTCTTAAGCAATCATATTCTTTAATATGATGTTTAAATATGGTGCTCGCTCGATGAGGATGTTTCTTCATGTGCAGTTAACTTTGTACTGAAGATAATTATGTCACTGAAGAGTTATTTCCCTTGACACTTTAAACTAATTTAGGCTTGAGTATACTTTTACGTAAACAACTACAATATACAAATTCAGTTCACAATATTCACCAGGAATGGGATTCAAAATGCAGTGAACTTTCAAATTATTGTGACTGGCGAACATGCACTGACTTTGAGGAAAAGAATTAAACGGGTTGAGAAACAACGAGCGAGTTTACTCTATTGCCAACAATAGCGTACACACGAGAGTTTCACGTTTCCTATCTTTAATGCATAACGCCTAGAGTCGTGTGAACTGATGCCTGATGACCGGTAAAATGGCCAGCGAATATGGATCCGTAAACTCTCCGTAAAGACACATCACCTCCAGTCCAGCTTTTACAATGGCAACATTAGCGACAGATGAGCCACTGGATTTACAAGTTTTCTTAAGTCATACGTTGCCATCGATTTTGACAAGGAGATCGGTCTTGCGGCACTCTATCTATTGATTTCGTGAGCCTCTTCCCCAGTGGGGCGGCCTCACAATGGTCAAGTTTCATCTCACTAAGGGTAAAGACATGTAACTGCAGGGATAGACAATACTAAGAATGAATAGCTCTGTGGCACTGATAGCCAAGAGTTACAACCCCAAAGTTTCTTGTTTTCGTGTGCTTGATTCTGCAAGAGTTAGTAGCATAAGCTATTCTTATCAATCATATAAAATTTACTTTATGATTTCAAGAATTTTTTTTTATTTTCAAGTGATGAGACTTAAAGACGATCTCATTGGACTGGAGAAATAAAACTTTTATAAAAGGCATTATTGTATTTAAAAAAATAATAATATAGTATATCAAACGCATTACATACGCGCGCGAGTGCGCCTCACTACTTTTATTTAGCATTTAATGTATGTGGGTATTTTCTGATCTAGATGATCTTACAAGCCATGAAGTTGCAAAACCCTTCTTATCAGTCGCCTTCCACGGCCTTGATATAGCAATTAAGTTTCAATTTTTTTCTTTTTACGTAATGGAACCAAAGTATATATAATATTTTGTAATATCCCTTTAGTCTTTCATCCATTATCATCTCTGTTTTGATTTCAGTATACTTCACCCTGGGTGTTCAGAGCCCTTAATAAAATAATTATAATCTCCCTCGTCTGACGTCACTACAGTCGCGCGTGGGACATTAGTTACTAGACAGCTAAACAAAGTATGCTGTTTGACCTTGTAAAAATATTTAGATAAAAATACAATGTATGTGTGATAGTAATTAAGAAAATGAATTGTATTTTCCAAATTAAAGTTAATTTAGACATACAGGTGTACTGTTTGACCTTGTAAAAATATTTAGATAAAAATACAATGTATGTGTGATAGTAAATTGAGAAAATGAATTGTATTTTCCAAATTAAAGTTAATTTAGACATACAGGTGTACAGTTTGACCTTGTAAAAATATTTAGATAAAAATACAATGTAGTGTGATAGTAAATTGAGAAAATGAATTGTATTTTCCAAATTAAAGTTAATTTAGACATACAGGTGTATTCTTCCTCTTCTCTCCAGTCTCTTTTTTCTAGAAATATGACCGATCAACCCACCACCCAGGAGTTTACCCAATATTTCTACTGCCCAATCCATCCAACACCTAGTTTACTTAACACCCTGCAGTCCACCCAGCCCATCTATCTTCAAGAAGTCCAATCCATATCCAACAGTCACCCACCACCCATCAGTAAACCCATTCACACAGTATCCCCACAGTTCAGTCCATCAAAAACAGTCCACCCAGTCCAACCCATCATCTAACAGTCCATTCCATCCAGTCCAACTCACAAGCCATCAACCACTTCGCAGACCACTCATTCCAAACTAACATTCAGCAGTTCACCCAATTCACCCAGTTCACCCAATTCACCCTTCACTACAGCCTACCCCTTGACTTAGCAACCAATGGACTGGTTCACTGAAATGAGGACATGAAAAATATGCAAACAATTTCTAAGAAAGTCATAACGATAGGTAAAATGTTTTAAAGGTGATTATTCAAAGGTAATTAGGAAAAAGGTAATTAGGAAAAAGGTAATTAAGAAAAAAGTAATTAGAAAAAAGCACACCAGTAACGTAAAGACAACACATTATTATGAGTATTATTGTATGTGTGAACGCATGTGCATGTTTGCATACCTGTGTGAGTGTGTCGGTGTGAAAAGATAAGACTGTAGAAAGTAGAAGAAGAGTTTAGATATCACAATATATACAACCACGAGCATTACACATTGCTATTTAAGACAGTAAAACCTCTTCCAACGCGGAGTGGTTTAATTAAATTCTACCAATCCGCGCTCGAAAGCCCGCGTTGGGCGAGATTTGCGTGTAGTGTACACAAACAGCATTGTACCCGTAACAGTACCTCGCGCGTCTCCGAGCACAACTTGCACAACCACAACGGCTGACGAGCACTGTTGAACGTGTCCACACCGCACTTCGAGCAGACTGCCTGCAATCAGATGGAGGGGACATGGTATTTATTGGACTGTCACATTTTAAACAAACAAACAAACACTGACTAAAGACATGTATGCATAATAATTCACTTAGTCAACACACAACACACACATACATATCACACAAACAATAAATAAAGGCATGTATACAAAATAATTCACTTTTTAAACACACACGCACGCACGCACACACACACACACACACAAATGAGCATACAAATGAATATATCCCAGCCTTTGTACGAAAGAGCAGGGTGGGTTGGATCGTCAATAATTGGGAAATATTGATAAGAAATCATTCCTGTTCAAGTGTGTAAAAGTTACGTTTGCCTTAGCGTGTGACTACAAGGCGAAAACGTGCTTCGTGGCGGTGATGGTGGCAAGGTAGGTGATAAAGCAGTCCTACCCAAGGAATTAATGAGGCAGTCTCGCTAGTTAGACTAAAGAATATAAGGGAAATAATTCCCACTGCCAATGCAAACAGCACCACCCTCTGCATTGACACCGTCGGCACACTAGCACAAACTGACTGAAAAACTGATAACACAAATTACTGTAATTTTTATTTTTATTATTTTAACAAGAGAATATATAGACAGTCAACTACACGACATTATGTAGGCAGTGGACACACACAAATATCTTCATGTTATCTCTGAAACCAGGGACAACGTGAAAGGCAATGACTGTCCTTAGGCCTGTCCACCCACAAATTAATTTATCAAGCATCCCAAAAAGAAGTGTACAAAAATATCTCTAGTTATTTTTCAAGAGAGATCCACTTTCTGCCTCTTCCATGTCGCTGTTTATTCCAAATGAATATATGTAAATCCATGTCATTTCAGTTTCGTTCTGCAAACACACTGTGCATATTAATTCATTATTTTGTTTTACAATATTTTCTTTCAATTATTTTAGCAGCCGGTGTGAAGATTTATGTTGTGAGCATAAAAATAATCATCATGATGATGACATGGTGACGGCAATATTGCGTTGGTTTTTTCCAATATGCCTAGATTGGATCTGAAAGTGGTTCATTAATTCCTGCGTTTGGTGAGGCTTTTTGTTGGTTTTTTCCATTTGTACTTGCACCGAGAATCATTAAGAATTTCATAAAAATAATAATTTTCTTAAATAATATTCACTTATTTAATCTTTCTTAAAATTCAGCATTCATGGCCTCTTTATTAATTTTTAAATACCCTTTTCTTTAAATTTTTAATTTTTTTTAGATTATTTAAAGATCTACACAGATGTTGTCGTCGCTATCTACGATGTTGTCCATTGGGATGTATGCAGACAGGTGCTGGCGACCATTGGTGATGATCCAATATTAAGTGAATCGTCCGCAAAGGGGTGGTTAAAAAATCCCCACCCACTAGGGACACTGTTGTTCTCTGTACAGTCGTTTTCGTTATCGGTGGTGGCGCTGGTAGTTGTTTTTTAAATTCCTTTTTCCATCTGTGTCTATCTGGTGTTGACTGGATTCTTGGGTGTTTTGGACTCGCCGAATGGAAGTTAGTGAGTGAGTGAGTGAGTGAGGGAGGGAGGGAGGGAGGGAGGAACTGTTTCAGTAACTGTGGGTCGAATAAAATCATCTGAGACCAAACGAGGTTATTTCTGACAGTTTTAAGAAATTATTAATTATAAGTTATAAAATTAAATACAAACAGCTTAAAATATACAGTATAAGTGGACGTTAGATCTATTAATTCATTTTTTACTGTATATGGTGTCCGTTGGAATGCATGAGGGCGGGCGTTGGCGGTCAGAAAAGGTGGTCGAGCAGCAGTTGAATCATGTCTGCACTGGGGTGATTAAAGTATCCTCATGCATGAAATGCGGCTCACTGGGACAAAATTGCTGTCGCTGTTGTTGTCGGCGGTGGTTTCGTTGGCGTTGTTGCCTTTGTTGTGGCTGATGTTGCTGACTCTGATGTTGTCGTTATTGTCGGATGTGTTGTAGTGGGCGTCGTCTTTTGTGTCTGGGCCTTGTTCTGTTGTCTGTTGTGGTTGCTGTTGTTGTTATTGCTCTTGGTGGTCTCTGGTAATGGTAAGAGATGGGAGGCCTAGAGCGGTCTTTTGTATTCGTTGAGGGCAGCCTCGATTTCAGTTGGTGCAATTCCTTGCTTGGTGCGGTTTTCGGTGTGTAGGATTTTTTTCTTTTCTTGCTTAGTTGTAGTCTGTGTGCTGGCGATTTTGAAGTTTTTCTTCTTGCTGTCATCTTTGTCTGTTGCGGGCAGTGTTTGGACCTCCTTCTCCACTATGTTGCTAATTTTTGTCTGGCTATTTTTTTCCTCCATGATGGTAGTCGGGGTTTGTGAGAAAGCCTGTTTGTTTTTGTTGATCTGGATAAGTCTGTGTTGAGTTGGCTTTGGTTTTCGGTGGTATTTTCAAGACTATTTGCGTGTTCGTTTCTTTATCGCAGATACTGGTGGGTGCAGTTTGCGTTTTGTTTTCCGTCTTTGTTGGTTTGATGAGATTCTGTGTTGAGTTGTTTTTGGTTTTTGGTGGTATTTTCCACTGGACTTTAATTTGAGCTTCACTGTCGGGTGGTGGTGATGGTGGTGTTCGATTAAAATCTGCCATAGATAGATGACGCAGTCCAGAGCTTGATGGTGTTTTTCAATATGTGGCTTCTCTCCCTTTCCTGACACGTCGTGGAAGAGAATCCACATTAGTTTAGAGAAAGTCTCGTTGAGGTAGAAGTTTTCTGATTTGATCTGGAAATTATAAGGAGTTAATGTTTGACCCTCATTTGTCCTTGTATACGCATAGATCGCTGGGTAGTATTGGATGTTGAAAACTTCCCCTTCCTCTTTCTAGCCCTAATAAGGGCTTGGGGGTGGCCGCGTGATGTATGCCACCCTAATTTTCTCGCCCTGAAGAGGGTTTGGGAATGGGCAATAAGGCTGGTTTTACAACTAGCTCTAATAAAGGTTGAGGTGTAGCACGAGTTGATCCTCTTCGAGCTCCTTGAGGGTTGATTGCGTGTGTTCGATAAGTCTGGGACATAAACTTATGTATGATAGCCACTTCTTTATTCTTTTTTTAAATGTGTGAGAGAATACGTATCAGTGTTCCCCATATATTCTTTATACATGAAACCCCACTGAATGCAGCGACGAGGAAAACCCGTTCAGTAGCTCAGCAATCGAAAAGGGATCAAATTTATGTTCCAGAAATAAGGGAGATTACTGTTTTAATACTATTGTTCATATATAGCTTTAAATCTACAACTATTATAATTAGAGCGAAAATTGAGATGCCTTTCAGTAACCTTAGAATTTCTTGTCTCCTACTTCGCGGCCAACTGATACATTTAGATGAAAGGCTTTATTATTACTTTCTCTGATGCTATACTCATAGAGGTAAAGGAAGGAATGAGGTTTATTGTTCTATAATTTTAGTACTGAACAGTTTTCTAATATAAATATATGTAAAAGAGTGGTCTGAAAACGTCTCGCCATGGCCCCCTCCATCACCAGTAACCATCTGTATGTCTTATGATCACTTTAAGCTGTCATATAAAACAATGGAAAACTCTTTTCATTTTCATTTCACATTCCTAAATAAAGCATAAGTTCATCACGCGTGACACTCGAGACTTCCGATAGTTTATTTCTGTTCATAGCACAAATCTATAAACAGAAAGAAAGCGCGTAATTATATGACGTGGCTGAAACCTCAATAGCTTATGGCGTAAGACCTTGATTTGCGGTTGTTAACATCTACCTCCTTATTTGCATTGTGTTGTATCTTCTAAAACAGCCCGTTAATGTTGCTTTGTCAAAAGCATTTTTCCGTGTTATTTATGTTGTTGCTTTCTTTAATAATTAGTTTGCTTATTACAGCTGTTATTTTGCTCTTGTTTTGCAGACTGTCGTCTATGGATCTTATCCCGAGGGCGATGTAATTTTAGCATCAATTGGCATTCTATTCTGGGAGACTGTCATTCTGCTCAGGTTCAAACTCCGATAATATAATCGGTCGTCACGTCAGTAGAGGAAGTGGTAGAAGTTCTAATTCCATTCTGGTCTTAAAGATGTCTGGTACATCACAATCAATTCGCTCCAGGGCAAGAGGCAGCTCATAAATGCGGGCTCCATGTAAGATAGACTTATTACTGTATTTTTTTTCCAAATGCCTGCTGTTGAGAAAGTGCGTGTATCTATGTGCATACATATGTGTGCGCGTGTATGTTCGTGTGTATTTGACACAGAGGTATATGCTCCTGCTAAAGAACTAAATTAAAAAAATATATAAATATGTCACATAGTTGTGAATGCCAAGAATAATTACTCCGCCAGAGAGAAACAGAATTCTATCTATCTATCTATCTAATAACGGACCAAAGTGTGGTCTAGCCATTTCCCGCCTATCGTGAAAGAGCATTTTGCATGCAAATCGATCCTTAATCACCCCTATTCCTTTCTTGCAAATGAGTAACGGTTATAAGTGTTGTTGCAATCTTTCTCTCAATTCGATAACAAATAACTTCCACAAAAGGGAAGTGAGACAGTCGTCCAGCCTTTTCCCAAGCCGTAGCGATAATGGAGAGACTGTAAACATTTCAAAAACACAAATCTAACCAGGTTCAGTAAACGTGCGTAGTGGCAGCCGGAGACAGAATCTAATTACTGATCTAAATGTCCGAAGTGAGTCTATGTTACAGATATTGATTGAATTACAAATGGCCACGTGTTCGCAGAAATCTGTGTTCATTGTTTGTTTATTTTAGAATTATTTTTCTTTTGTAACGAATGTCTTTCATACACTCGAAAATCAGTACGGTGCTTTTGTTCGTCTGAAACAGGTGCAAGACCTCTCGCAAGTGTATATGTGCAGGTTTGAAATGTTTCTAGTTGTTATGGACTCCAGGGTTTCGCATTAGCTTAAGTCGCCAGAATCGGTTGATGGTTTCGAGTGATATTACATAATGATGTAAAAAGTCGTCGACTTTTGTACAATACCGTATAGAGTTTCATGATGACGCATTATACTGATTTGCCGTATGTGTAATACAATGGTCACCAAACTACGGCCAGTTCATCAGGTCCACCGACGGTACTTGAATTTGCTTGATAAAACGTATGGAACACGAGACATGACACAATTTAAATTTAAATATTATGTTTAGAATACTAGGAGATCTTCACATGTGATACAATTTAAATTTAAATATTTTGTTTAGAATACTAAGAGATCTTCACACGTGTGGAGACCTCCTGGCTGTTATATGCCTTAAATTTACTATTTTCAAGTTTAAATTATTGTATCTAGATTTTCTTGTTTATTGTAATGTTTTATTTCGAACCATCCCAAGTCCTTCCCCGCCTCGTGGTAGCTCCGCATACGCCCTGACCTTACCATGGTTTCCATGGCAACACACACAAACACGCATTTTTCCCGCCTGCAGATACGTCCGGCTGTCAACACAGGTCCGACGCTCCAGAAATATTTACACCTTTTTGCCTGTCATCCATTTTATAGGTATGTAACAAGGATTTCTTTGTTTGGCAGTGATAGGTAAGCGAACTACAAGAGTGAATAGAGGCAATAAAGTAGGTATGTAACAAGGATTTCTTTGTTTGGCAGTCATAGGTAAGCGAACTACAAGAGTGAATAGAGGCAATAAAGTAGGTATGTAACAAGGATTTCTTTGTTTGGCAGTGATAGGTAAGTGAACTACAAGAGTGAATAGAGGCAATAAAGTAGGTATGTAACAAGGATTTCTTTGTTTGACAGTGATAGGTAAGTGAAGTACAAGTGTAAATAGAGGCAATAAAGTAGTAAACACAGCATAAAAGTGTCATAGAAGCCTTGTGTTATTACGAAAATATTATCTCCAGCTCAGAAAAAAATCCCTGGTCAAGGTGTCTCTAGGCCAGTGTTTTTCAACCTTTCTGCTAGAGCGGATCCTTACGCAAATGTTTACGTTGCTCAAGGAACTCTGTGCGATGATCCAAGTGTCTTTGCTACTTCATGTAATAAACCAGATGGGCAGAAATGTTGCTTTAGGGCGATTTCGGTCTGTTTCGGCGGAACCCCGGTTGGAAAAAACTGCTCTAGGCTGTTTATTTAGGGCCGGCCCTACTTATATAGTTTGCAAACCTTATTATGTGATATATTCTATTAGCAAAGGTACCTATAAACTTTAAGGGTTCTCTGCTTTTCTTGTGTTTCAATAGGATTTTAATTATGTTTCTAATTCAATGTCTTTTTCATTTTTAGATCCCGTTTACTTCACCTTTCATTATGGCTACAAAGAAAAGAAAAGTGGACGCCGAGTTTTCAATAAAGAATGGGGAGTAAAGTACTTCTTTGTGGAAACAAAGGATCAGAAACTAGTTGTCAATGAAGAATGGGGAGTAAAGTACATCTTTGTGGAAACAAAGGATCAGAAACTAGTTGTCAATGAAGAATGGGGAGTAAAGTACTTCTTTGTGGAAACAAAGGATCAGAAACTAGTTGCGTAATATAAAAGTGTTGCCGTTTTGAAAAAGTACAATCTTCGGCGTCGCTATGAAACAAAATATTTATTAACATATTCAAAGTTTTCTGGAAAGTTATGCTCTGAGAAATATGAGTCCATGAAACGTGGTTTTGAAACCCAAAGAAATCTCTTCACGAGAAAGTTTGCTGAAAATGAATATGTCACTCGTACAAGTTACAAAATAGTGCATAAGATGGCAGAACGAAATCCGTTTACTGATGGCAACTTCATCAAAGAGTGTATGATGGAAGAAGCAAATTACTTGTGGCCTGAGAAAGCCGATTTGTTTGGAAGTATCAGCCTTTCGGCAAGTCCAGTTGTGTGGAAAACAGAAGAACTTGGAGATACGCGAGAAAGCTAGGAACTTGTTATGGTATTCTCTGGCGCTGGGTGACTCTACTGATCTCTTGAGTATGTCACAACTTCTCGTGTTCATTCGTGCTGTCGTTGGACTTTCAGATAACGGATAAATCAGCTTCGAGGTGTTACAGTTGATGGAGGAAAAAAACATGGCTGGAGTGGAGGAAGGGTCTGGTGGGGCAGATCAGGACTCAGTTGGAAGATTTGCAAATTCCGGGCACTCTGTTCATATATTGCACCATACATCAGCAAGCACACTCTGTGGGAAAGACTTAGATATTTCTTGTGTACTGAAACCAGTCGTTACTGATGTGAACTTCATTCGGGGATATGCACTCAATCACCGTCAGTTCCAGGCTTTTCTTGAAGAAATTGATTCTAAATTCTGTGACTTGCCTTATCACACAGCAGTGAGGTGGCTCAGCTGCGGTAAAGTCATGTTTCGTTTTTACAAGCTCCGGAACGAAATGGATGTTTTTCTCACGGCTGTCAGATCCTACCTGGCTGTCAAAGTTGTCATTTTTGGTTGACATCACATCCCACATAATTGAACTGAACTTGAAACTTCAGGGAAAGGATAACCTCGTCTGTGATCTCTACAGAATCGTCAAAGGATTTCTGAGAAAGCTGTCATTGTTTGAAGCACAATTGGAAGGAGAAAACTTTTCTCATTTTTCACTGTTTCAAAGAGTTTTGCGCTACAGTCGCCGAAGATTTTCCGAAAAAAAATTATTCTTGACTTGAAGAAGCATTTTTTGAAGAGATTTTCAGATCTTTTCAGAACTGAGAGTGGCATTCTTCACTTCCAGAATCCGTTTGATTGTAACCTTGATGATGTGCCGGTTGAACTACAGTTGGAGCTCATTGATTTGCAAGCAAATGACTTGTTGAAAGAGAAGCACAGAGAAGGAAAACTTGTTGCCTTTTACCGCTGATTACCTGATGTTGAGTTTCCGAAACTGAAGAAATTTGCCACTGTTATGGCATCAATGTTTGGAACAACTTATCTCTGTGAGCAGACATTTTCAGAAATGAAGTTTGTGACGTCAACACATCGAACGATATTGACTGATGAACATTTGAAAGCAATTCTCTGATTGGATGTAGCAATTCTCTTGATTGGATGTAACAATTCTCTTGATTGGATGTAGCAATTCTCTTGATTGGATGAAACAATTCTCTTGATTGGTTGTAGCAATTCTCTTGATTGGATGTAGCAATTCTCTTGATTGGATGTAGCAATTCTCTTGATTGGATGTAACAATTCTCTTGATTGGATGTAACAATTCTCTTGATTGGATGCAGCAATTCCAAACCAAACACTGATAATATCTTGAAAGCCAAACGTCAGTTTCACAAATCTTACTAATCTTTTTTGCTGTTTAGTTTGTGAGATTCGGATATGTGCACACTAGGTCTGATGTAACTATCTTTTTGCTAACGTCGCAGGCTTTGATAACTATTTTAGTAAATAAATATGTCGGTTGTCTTTGTTTTTTGTGCATTGCACGCCACTCACCTATTGTTAACATGGAATGCTAAACTTAGTTTTTCGTCTTTTTTCCCCAGAGCTTTCGTTCTGACTTGCAAGTATTGTACAGAATGATTATGGAATGCTAAACTCTGACGTCATGACTTACAAGTATTGTACAGAATGATTATGGAATGCTAAACTCTGACGTCCTGACTTACAAGTATTGTACAGAATGATTATGGAATGCTAAACTCTGACGTCATGACTTACAAGTATTGTACAGAATGATTATGGAATGCTAAACTCAGAGCTTTCGTTCTGACTTGCAAGTATTGTACAGAATGATTATGGAATGCTAAACTCAGAGCTTTCGTTCTGACTTGCAAGTATTGTACAGAATGATTATGGAATGCTAAACTCTGACGTCATGACTTACAAGTATTGTACAGAATTATGATTATGCGGCCCGCGCTCGTCATTTTGTCAGTTATCCGGCCCACTTGAAAAAGAGTTTGGTGACCGTTGGTGTAATACATTGATGAAGGAGGGCTTGTAAGTCGTAAAGCGCTGTAAAATGCCATATGGTGTAAGAGTATCATACTGCGTTGTATATTGATGCATGGTGTCGAACATGTAAAACGCTGTAAAATGCCATATGGTGTAAGAGTACCATACAAGGTTGTATATTGATGCATGGTGTCGAACATGTCGTAAAGTGTTGGAGAGTGCAGAATTGTGTCATATATTGTAGTATGGTGCAGTATAACGATATATGTTGTGTATGTCGTAAAGTGTTGTAGAGTGCCAAATGGTGTCATATAGTGTAGTATGGTGCAGTATAACGATATATGTTGTGTATGTCATAAAGTCGTTGTGTAGTGCCGTACTGTCACATCGTGTCGAATAGTGTAGAAACTGTAGATATTGATGAAAACTGTATTTTGCAGAACATATAAAAATATAATAGGTGCTGTAGTATCATATGGTTATATACAGCACCGCATTTGTCGTAAGGTGTTGTGGCGTACAGATTAGTGTGGTGTCGCGTAGTGTCTTATGTGTTGCATAGTATCGCATGGTTTAGCGTACAGCTAAACACCATTTGTAAGGCCATCTCAACTTATTGTACAATTCATTAACTGAAGCAAAGGAGTCCTTACTAGTTTAAATCGGTTTATCATTTTTATTAATATGACATACGAATGATGTACAATTCACCTCTCCCAATACATTTACAACTGATGCTTTACAACACGGTCTTAGATGCACCTTTTCTCGTCCATTTGATAAAAGATAGTGATCTGCAGGGCTTTTTCACCTGAATGCTCTGTGAAAGTAACTGTGTAAAACAGCTATATCCAACAAATCTGCAGGGCTTTTTCTCCTGAATGCTCTGTGAAAGTAACTGTGTAAAACAACTATATCCAACAAATCTGCAGGGCTTTTTCACCTGAATGCTCTGTGAAAGTAACTGTGTAAAACAACTATATCCAACAAATCTGCAGGGCTTTTTCACCTGAATGCTCTGTGAAAGTAACTGTGTAAAACAACTATATCCAACAAATCTGCAGGGCTTTTTCACCTGAATGCTCTGTGAAAGTAACTGTGTAAAACAACTATATCCAACAAATCTGCAGGGCTTTTTCACCTGAATGCTCTGTGAAAGTAACTGTGTAAAACAACTATATCCAACAAATCTGCAAATATATCCGTACGCACTAGACAATGAGTTGTACAAACCTATCCAGTTGGATGCTCTTTCGAAAAGAATTTAAAAAATAAATTATATATACCTTAGTAGCTTACTCTGGCTAATGCATCAAGCTAATTGTTGGAAACAATGCTCTTTGAAATTGCGTGACACAATCGATTTCTGGGAAAATGGTAAATACTGGTTTAGATGACACAACTCCCCTGAGTGCCAACTACAGTTCAGCTATAGCAGTTGTCGACACGACAATCTCTTGAAAGAATTTAACCGACTTGGTGTTTGGTAATGCAGTTCGCAAGTCTTGTTATCATTACGACAACCCACTTTGAAATAGAAACAAAAAAGCGGTCCTGGTAACTTCATGCATGCAGACAATTTTAAGAACGTGGTTTTTTTTTTTGTGTGTGTGTGTATGTCTTTGCCTGTGCCTGCGTGTGAGAGGGAGATTTTTAAAATTACATAACAACGTGGAACATATCTGATCGAGTAGGAGAAATTTTAATGATATGAAGAAGTGTAACAGTAAAGAGTGTGTTTGTGTTTGTCCGTGCATTAATAGTTAAAATTGGAAAATATGAAAAGAAACATTTGTATAGTATGAATAATTTCAAAACAGACTTAGCAAGGGGAAATTATCCTAGTTCCTCTTTATTCAAATTGAGTAGTAATATGGCGGTTTTGTATCGATAGGGCAAGCAAGTAGTGAGTTGGTGAATGTCTGGTGTCCATGAGCAACTCTCCATTCATTTAATTTCTGTTATATGTGAATATACTAATATTAAATCATTAATAGATATTAGAATAAAATATAGTTCTGATCAGTGCAAGTGAAAATTCAAACAATTTGCAAGTACACAAATAAAAAACTACTACAAAGTCAATGTACCAGGTGAAAAGCCTTCATCTGGTCAACACAGTTATAACAATGCATATGAACAATGAAATGGATGAACCTATAAAATTATTTAAATAGATGGCTATTTATTCTATTTTTAAAAAAAATATCTAAGTAAACGCTACTTATCGCCATAAACCCATCTAAGTAGATGGCTACTTCTTGCAATAAAACTACTTCTTGCTATAAAATTATCTAACTAGATGGCTGCTTCTTGCTATAAAATTATCTAACTAGATGGCTGCTTCTTGCTATAAAATTATCTAACTAGATGGCTGCTTCTTGCTATAAAATTATCTAGCTAGATGGCTGCTTCTTGCTATAAAACTAATTTTTGCTATAAGTCTCTAAAAAAAAGATGACTACTTTTTACATAAACTTATCTAAGTATGCCACTTCTTGCTATAAACACATCTAAATAGGCGGCGTCTGTATTGCTCTGATAAAGGCTATTTAATCTGAAAGCTCGGCTCTTGTAGTCATTTTATTATTGTATACCTAGACTCCTAGAGCGTTATGAATTTTCAGGTTGCAATGGTTTCTATTTCAAAGCTTAGCAGACATTATGTTTATGTTAATTAAATTTAAATGATATAGAATACTGCATCATCTTTATATAATGCATCAGTTCCCATTGAATAAAGTATACGACTGAAAAACGATAAGCAATATTAGTAAAATATATATTTTAAATCTGCCTTTATATAACTTGATTTGTCAATGAAGAAATTACAAGATCAGCTTGGATGAATGAGTTTTAGCAAACTGTGCATTGTTTTCAAAGCAGATCTTTTGTTTTAAATATTTCTAGAATTCTTGGCCTGCTGTAAATCTGCATCATGAGAAACAAGCACTAACAAGGTATAAAAAAAAGGCATCCGATCTTTATGATTATTATTTCTTTAATTAAATTAAATAAAAATATATAAAGCGGTGCATGGTTGTGTAAAGGGATAAAAGTGTACATGTATTGAAATGTATCTTGAAGTATCTCTTAATTAATTTCTATAAATACCTACTGCTGATGAAAGGCAAACAGGTCGAGCCTGAAAGAGATCTAAAAATATAACATCAGTCTTCAATAATGATATTTCTATGTGTGCGCGCGCGCGTCTTTGTGTGTGTGTGTGTGTGTGTGTGTGTGTGTGTGTGTGTGTGTGTGTGTGTGTGTGTGTGTGTGTGTGTGTGTGCGTGCGCGTGCGTGCTATTAGGTAAGATCAAGAAAATCGCGCAAAGCTTATACAAACCATTGACTTAGAATGACAGTTATTACCACCGCCCACTCCCAACCCTTCCGTCAATTGCCACCATTCCAAGCACAAATGCACATCAAAGTGCAAATGATACAGAATAATATTTATTTCCAGGGAAGGACGTTGTGTATGCGCGAGGCTAGGGCAGGTGATCGAGAAAGGAACTGTAGGTTTACTGGGCTGGACTTGTAGTCAGATTTGCAAGTAGAAGAGTCCTAGTGTATTGCGACGACTGATGGACTTAATCACAACAGCTCATGATGCTTTTCCAACCGGACTTTGCCAACCAACAACTGTGGCCTATGACGTCAAAATGTATATAGCATTTCAATGGTTAAAAATGGGATGAAAACAACAATATACTATATGCATACGTATATAAACAATTAGTTTAATATTGCTTCTGATACGTTCTGCCTACCAGCAACGAAAGGACGCTGATCTGTGATGTAAACTCGCACTATTCCTGCCAAAACATAAAGTAGTCACGTGGACAGTGACGTGTAACAAGTACGAGCCTATATTATAGCACAATACGTATGATCTTACTCCAAGATACAAGCGAGAGATACAAAGGTAGAGAGACAGCCAGACATTTACAGGACCAGAAACAATGAGGTCCCTTCCCTATGGACACATTTAAAAAAAAGAGAGAGAGAGACAGGGGAAAAAAAGATTCTTCATCGAGGCGTCAGTGATGTATGAAATCGTCCGGCTAAAGGACGGAATCCAGAGGGATGAAAAATTGCACTGGCTCCATTTTAGACCCTCGTCTGCCAGACACTTTGATTTTCCTCAATTTCTTCAGCCGCTCACTGGCAGCCTCTTCAGTTGAGAAACAGCAAATGCCAATAAATTCTGGCTGTCTCCTGCAGGCATTACTTTCTAGCGCCATTGCTCTCCAGCATTAGGATAAGTTCCGAGTGAGTGCTGAGCAAAAGCTTTTCCATAAGAAAATCCCCCTCTTCCCTGAAAGGGCTAATTCTGTGTAGCTACTGCTTGCATTACCGGTGTACGGACTTGTACCTGTAGGCTTTAAATCACTAAAAGGACTGGAGAGAAAACAAAACAAAATAAAAAGCCTGTCCATTTGAAAATTACTTCAACTTATCTGTCATTAAATTTTAAACTATGTCGTAGGAAATCGATCTATCATCCATGGTTTATGGGTTTATTTCATCCACTTAAGCTTGTAGTATCCAACACTTAAAAGTTAAGATCTTCCTTAAAAAAGATACTTATTAAAGATATTTTTTATATTTTTTAAAATAAAACTGGTCAAAACGATTAAATTTAACTGGATACAGTTACCTAGCACTTAACATTCAATTTCAAAGATTTAAAATTTCGAAATGAATTTTCGAAACAACTTTTCTTTCCCCAAAAATTAATAACGCGGTGGCGAGTTACGTACATTTTATTACTACTTTTTAAAAAGTATTTATTATTCCACTGTTTGGTCACCGTGTCCTTATATATTCACTAAATATATTATCGCTGTAAAGTTGATTTGAACTCCTTATTCTCTATTGATAAAGATAAAACAAATTTGTTTCCGTATTTGCTCTATACTGCATACATAGACACGGTTTCAAACTGCAGCACTTAGCATGCTGACGGGCGCTAAAACGCAAACGCTACTTGTCAGTAAGAAGGGCACTAAGCCTAGCCTCAATGTGACGTCAGAAGTAATTTACATGTTTTAACTAGAGAGACAAACTGTCTTTGCTGGCGGACAAGATAAGTGACAGCTAATGCTGATGAGCATAATTCCAATGTGAATGAATCACTGCAAGTGAGAACTGTCGGTATGTTTTATAGCCAATGAAACAGTGTTATAGTTATTTATTCAAAAATAAGCTGAGTCCATGGAGATCCAATAAATTCATGACGAAATTATTTAATTTGGGCAAATTGGAGTCGTTTACTGATGTGGTTACATTAAAGGCAGCATCACTAATTAAAAATGTACAATGAAAGAATCCCGACACCTCTCCAATAATTACGTATGCACAATAACAGTACACCGTTGCCTCTCCAATAATTACGTATACACAATAACAGTACTCCATTGCCTCTCCAATAATTACGTATGCACAATAACAGTACTCCGTTACCTCTTCAATAATTACGTATGCCCAGTAACAGTACTCCGGTATTACTGCCTAAATCATTAAACATTCAATGATTCTCGATATCATTTCGCAAAAATCCATAATAATATTATTTGTGGATATGTGGCGGAGTAAATTTGCTTAACACTATTTCTAAACTTAATTGTTGTATAAATTGTTAAATGTCAAAGTGACCCGACCTTGGGCACTCCTTATGATGGTACTTTTGGTACGTGTCAAAGTTGGAATTAAACAACTCAGGTGGAGAATGTGCAAGAAAATTGCTGATGCAATCCAAACCAGTTCTAACTGGATGAGTAGTTTTTCGACTAATAGCTAGTCTCACACTTGTTCATAACAAATTCATCCAATGGGATAGACCAAAAGTTATTTTGTTAAAGAAAGTCTATATTTAATCACTTTGAATTTGACAAAACTCTAGTCCGGTCATAAAGGCAATCGTTAGCTTATGGTAAGTTAACTGGCTGATAAAGAAAGAATGGACCAGAAATATTTCATACATGTTTCCTATAGAGTTATGAATTGAATTTAAGAGTGCTTTATGTAACTGAACCATTATTTCGATGTTCATTGTACACTGTACATTATACTTCTAAATTTTAATCAGTGCTATATTTCTTTTGCTAAGTGTGTATTGTGTTAACGAAATTTTTGCAGGATTAGTAAGTTGAGAATATTTGTAAGAGCGAAAGGAGTTACAGAGATGAAATATGCCTGAAATTTAGCACTGCCTTAATTTTCTCTTTTGCAGAGAAAATTGCGCCATTTTCACTTCAGGCTACAGTGACAACTATACTCTACCTGATCACTTTGGTGTGTGCATCCAGCATTATCGTCGAACTTGTCAGTAACGTGTCGCTGTAAGTTGATTCCTTGGGCTTGAGGACTTGTCTAACCTGTTTTTCATACTCTCTTAACTTTGGACTTCACTCTGCATATTTTCTTGATGCTGTAGTATTCCCAGGGTATTTATATCCTTTTTCCATCACTGATTTTTCTGATGTCAAATTGTAGGTTTCTGTGGTTTCATCTTGCCTTTCTGGAAGATAATTCTTTCACATTTCTCAAGGCCGAACATAATGTCCTCACAGAAGGTTTTCAGAGTACTGATTTGCAAATTGATTCCAAGTTCATTTTACTGAATAGCTTTATATCGTCCACATACAGTAAAATTGATTGACAACATGCCCTGATTTCATTCTGTATTCTAATTTTGTTTTCTGAATGGCATGACTGATAATATTTAGGGCATTGCTGAACAGCAGTGATGATAGGGAATCACCTTGAAAGATTCCATATATTTTATTGGTATGTCTGCAATGTCTGTACTGTTGCATGTGAGGGTGGCTTTCCAGCTTGTCAGTGATACTTGGAATAGTTTTTGTACTGGTGGTGCTATTTTGAAAATTTTTATTATTTCAAGCATCCATGAGTGTGGAACTGTATCACAGGCCTTTTAGTAGTCAATCCATGCCACTGCAAGATTTGATTTGCGTTTTTTTGTTTCTTGTAGCCGGTCACTCAAGCTTTATCAATTGCCAACTAGACCTTTGTTTCTCTGCTGCCTTATGTTTATTTTTTGCTTATTGTTTATCATGTCTCACCTTGAAACAAACTACTGCTAACCAATGAACAAAAGTGTGCTCGACAAGACTGCAGAAAAACACAGGTCTTATCAGACTTAAATCCTGATATTGACTTCTAAATGACAGGCATATGATTGAATGGTAGTTGTTTGGTGTTGTGCCTTTCTCTGGATCTTTCATAATCAGGCTTGTTTTTTCCTTTTATCACCCAGGTTGGCAAAGTTTCTGGTTTGTTTAGTACATCTTGCAGCTGCATACATAGTAAGTCTACCGTTTAAGGAGGTAAGATGTGTCAACCAGAATACTTGTTCCTGGTCCAGGCCTGGGTCTTTCCACTTTGCAATCTTTCTTACCTTCTTCTTGATGATCATTCTCAGCGATTGTGATGCTGCATTGCTGAGGTGTGTCTTTATCTCTTCTTTCAGTTCTTTCCTCCATCGGGCTGAGGTATTATGCATATCTGGATTGCTGCAAATGTTCTCCCAGAAGGTCTTGGTGATCTCAATGTTTGGCATAGTTTGTTCTATTCTGGAATTTCCTTTGAATTCTTGGTAAAGTCATCCTGGATCAATTTTGAATGTTTGTTCTGTTGGAATTGCTGACCTCTTCAACGGTGGATGAGTCCCCAGTAGTCTTTGTTTTTGCATCCTCTATTGTGGTCTTAATATTCCGATAACTGAGATGATATTTGTTGACTAATGCTGCTTTCATGTTTTCCTTTATTATGTATTGTTGCCGTCATCTGAGTTATTTCTTTCCTAGTGCACTCTATTTTCTTTTTTATTCTTCTCTTCCACAGTGTTCTTTCTTTGTACTTTACCTGACACTGAATGTATTTTCAATTACTGTTGCAGTGGCGTACATTACTCTACTGATTTCTATGATATCTTTTGTGGGGATATGTCTTACAATTTTATTTGCATTAGGAATTGCTGTTGTTAGAGCTTTGATATTTTGCAACTTTCTTGTTGGGGTTCTGCCTATATGTAACTAATTATTTTTTTTCTGAAATGTGTATGTCTTCTAAAAAGCACTGTTGTTCTTTAGTCAGATTTGTATTATAAATTATTATTATTATTGTTGTTGTTGTTGTTGTTTTTGTTGTTAAAGAAATTAAGTGCGTAACTATCATTGTTTTAAAAGCCATTGTTTTCTTGCAAATTATCTTTATGATTTTTTATTAGCATGCAATATCGGTACCCAGAATTTTGATGAAATCATTTTCAATATGTACACTAGTTGTAACATAGAGATACTACTTTTTCTGCAAACTCTATCACTGCCCAAAATAATGAGACGTATTTTAAAATACTCATCAGTTAATGTGAGTGAGCACGAGTTACGTAAGTGGGCATGGCCTTTGTGGAGTTCAGCAGAGGCAAATGACCATGGGTCACCGTGATTTGTCTAGAAGATCCTCACTTCTCAAAGCTCATGACTGTTGAGTTTAGCGGTCATGAATGTATGCATTCTTTCCAGAATTAGTGGGGAAAAAATGAAATGAAGAAGAAGAAAAAGATGATGATCACGATGACGATGATGATGTGGTGCCATATTTGGGCACTAGACAAAGGAGTGCCTGAGTATAACAGGCTGATTTGGAAATAGATAAATACTGAATGCAAACCAGATAATACAAAATTGCTGATGTCATTACGCTAATTTGTACAGATAGAAAAGTTAATAAAGTTAAAACAAAACAACGCATGGCTAGCTGACTGGCTGGCTGGATTATCCATTCACATCATGATTCAGAAAACAAAACCATAATTCGAAAGTAGAATTTGCAGCTGAAGTTTTAGACGCCAAGGACAAAGAAGAGACATGGAAATGAAAGTATAGTACCACATTTATGCTCTACTATAGTTCATCATCAAACTCTAAAACACACACACACACACACACACACACACACACACACACACACACGCGCGCGCGCGCACACACACAAACAGTCACACACGCATGCACACAAACACACACGCACGCACACAAACACACGCACGTACACAAACACACACACGCACGCACACAAACACACACACATAAATACACTTACACAAACACACTATATACATATATATGTATACATGTATACATTAATTCAAGCCCCACAGACGTTCAATAAACTGACAAATCAATAGAACACTATCTCCTGCATGTACATAGCGGCAACAGTTGTTTTGAAAAGGGATGCAGGCTACCAAGACAATCTCATTCTTGTTTGGCGTGTCACTTCATTCTTTGCGTGCGACTCATCAGACGCTGAATGCGTGACACCGAGGTACTTCACAACCTTGCTACAGGAGAAAAGAAATGTCTTTCTCAGAGATGATCCTTCGATTTTATTTGCATGCTAATGACATCGTCTGAGCGGATGATGCAAACTACTTCAAATTCAGGGATGGGAAAATAAGACATCTCACATGTTTAAAGTGATGCATGCTTCGAAAGTAATCAGCAGTGATATAATCTGATGTAACGATTGACAGAAGAATATATTTTTTATTTTCAATAAACTAATCTGCATTCAAACAGGATTTAATTCACAAACAAAATCAAAGCAAGTTTGGATGACAGCGATGAGTGTTATTAACACAACACACACACACACACACACACACACACACACACACACACACACACACACACACACACACACACACACACACACACACACACACACACACACACACACACGCACGCACACGCACACACATATATATATGCATACACACACAGCACAAACACATATATATGCACACACACAGCACACACACATGCACACACACAGCACACGTACACATATACATTGTAGTCAAGAAGTAAAACGTTCTGACCACACTGTACAGGATGCTTGGTATATTAAACATAATATAATAATCACATGGTATGCAGCTGGCTTTAGGACCAACGATCTTTTGAGGGGTTTTATGTTTTTTTTCTATTTATAGTATTGGACAAGAATGTTCTTAAAAACATCATATCATTCCATTCCTTAAACTTTATCTGATCATATTCTCTTAATAATTGGAAAAAATTATATTTTCATATCTCTGTTAACGCCATGACATGTTGAATTGAGCTGTTCCTAATACCTACACATGTTGCAAGCGAATTTCCTATCTGTACGAGGTCAGCTTGTGCTTGTGGAAAAAAAAAAGTGTTATATATTAACACCACAATGGCTGCTGATATGTGTATGTGGTTGTGTGTGTATATGGTTGTACTATTGTGAAAAAGTTTGATGAATTTCTTAACACATCTGAAACTGTAATATGTACTCAAATCATCAACTAATTTTAGAAAGGAAACAGTACAGTCCTCCCGTTATCGAAATTAATCAATCACAAATAGCAATTTCAGAACTATTCAGCCCAAGTACGTTTCACATCTCGGCTTAGTTAATTTGAAATGATAAATGGGTTACTCCCCGTGTGTTAATTTCAAATGCAGTAATAAGTGAGTTACTCCCCGTGTGTTGATTTCAAATACAGTAATAAGTGATTTACTCACCGTACGTTAATTTCAAATACAGTAATAAGTGAGTTACTCCCCGTGTGTTAATTTCAAATACAGTAATAAGTGATTTACTCACCGTACGTTAATTTCAAATAAATGAGTGAGTTGCTCCCCGTATGCTGATTTCAAATGTGTTACTGCCCGTATGTTAATTTCATATAATAAAATAGTTACTCCCCGTATGATAAATTCAAAAAAATAGTGAGTTACTTCCCATATGCTGATTTCAAATGAGTTACTCCCCGTATGTTAATTTCAAGTAATAAGTGAGTTACTCCCCTATATCAATTCGAAGAAATAACTGAGTTAGTGTGTGTATGGCATAGAAAGAATGATACCGGGAACTATCATTCTTTCTATGCCATACACACAGGAGCCTTATACAAATTTATTATTGGAAGTGAATCCTAATACTAACCTGTATCACTGAATCAATGAATGAATGATTGACGGTTGAATGTTGACTGACTGATTATTCAATTCTTAAGGTTCATCTACAAATTTAAGTGAATTCGCGGACAGTTATGTTAACTCTCTATAAAAGTGGCAATTAACACATTGTCAAATGGGTTGCAAACTATATACACATACATTATCCGTTAAAGAAAACTACGAGTGATGCAGGAATTCGCTATGACTGCAGTATGATCATAACAGGAATTCCTATTTAGTTTGCATAACTTGCCATTTCCTTTTTCGACAAGGAATAACGTGACATGCCAATTAACAGTAAACATAAGATTTTTGCAGTCAGCCCGCTGACAACTGTTGCCTTAATGTGACCACAAGATGGCGTCAGCGCCTTCATAGGCTGTCAAGATGAATGCTTTGAAGGCGACAGCTGGAGGATGACAAATGAGCAGAGTTAAAAATATTTATGACATCACACTTCATCCTCTACTGAGGTAGCTACTGAAATAAAAATTCTTTTACAGTGTTGAAAGGATTGTTTAAAAAAAAGTTTTAAAGGAAAGTTCTGGCTAGAAGAAGAAAAAAAAGCACGTAGGTGTTTTGACACTGTTAAAACTGTGGTTTCTTTTAAACCGATTAGAACAGCAACATCAACATCAATAATAGTAGCCACCATCGCCATCACCACCACCACCATCAATAGAAGGTAGCTCACCTTTCGGCAGTCGTCGCAGTAGGTGGGGGAGGCACCCAGAAGCCCAAATTCGTCCCCACATAGAATGCACTGTGTTGTTCCGTTTCCGATGGCGTTCTTTTTCATGTTGTCCAGCTTCTCCACCAGACGCCTGCAGAAAGCAAAGGTTTAAGGTAAGGTGGGGTGATTGAGAAAATCAAGCGCATAGTTCAACTGAAATAATTCCTACAATCTATGTATTGTTTAATCGCCATAAATTCTAATTAAATTTAAACAAATAAATTTTGAGAAAAGAAAGTATTTGTTCTTCACAATAAATAAAAGCTTCATGATCTTTAAAATCGGGTTGCAGCAGGGATGTAGGTTTTAAAACAAAAACACTCCCAACTACCAAAATCGGCAGAGTGGTACTCGAACCGAAAGTCTCGCTTGCAAGGCCAACGCCTAGACTTCGCATCACAAGTCCCGCTAGAGGCAGGACCGTTTCAACATTTTCCTATTACATTAATGAATATTTTAAAATATTTCTGACACAACAGTAATGCGATTGTAAAAGGTCAAAATCATTAATAAACAAGTAACTGTAAAGTAAACTATCAAAATTTAAAAAGGAAGAAACGCAAACAACCTCAAATAAACAAAACCATAAAGAGTGAGTGTTCTACTAAAGAGTCTTCATCGCCAATAATAAGACAATAGCAACACCACCCGCTTAGTCAACCTTCCAATACTGCATACGCCAGCCAACCAACGACGGAACAACGAAAAATAATTCATTTGATAACTCAGTCCAACCCTAACTAAACATACCCCAATATATGTCAAAACAAATTTTCACCAAACATATTCCTCACTATTAAATCAAACAAAACATTAAACAATAAAACATATTCCTCATTATTAAATCAACAAAACATTAAACAATAAAACATATTCCTCACTATTAAATCAACAAAACATTAAACAATAAAACATTAAACAACAAAACATTAAACAACAAAACATTAAACAACAAAACATTAAACAATAAAACAACCACATTCGACATTCCAATCCCAGACCGGCCAATCCACCAAATCATCCAAAATCACACCTAAAACATGTCAATCAAACAATCATCCAATCAAATTAAAACAAAAAGCAAACTGGCCTAAACAATCTCTAAGCAGCCTACCAATTAAATCAACCGATAGCAGGAAGAAAAAAAAACACCTCTAAATACCCTCAGTCGAACTCCAACTATCCATTCAACAAATCCAATGAAGCGAATAACAATACCAATAGGCCCACAATAGGCCCACTCTCAATGCCAAACGAAAATCAAATAAAACAAACTACTCGAAAATAAGCACAAGAGGTACTAAGATCCAAATCAACCTAAACGTTCCACATTGGCCTAATCAATAATGAGCAAAGCAAAGCTCAAAAACAAGAACAAGAGGTAATAAGTACCACAACAACCTAAAAGCTCTTTATCACACTAAATAAGGAAAGTTTTACATCACCCTATTCAACAAGCAAACAAACGAAGAAGAAAACAAATAAGAAAAAAGCAAGCAAACAAAAGCATTGACCACATCTGCGTAACTCAAATCTCCCAGTAACCAACCAGCCATCAACAATCCAGCAAAACAACTAACAATTCAGTTAATACAATTAAATAATATAATCACAATTCCATTCAACCTACTAATCCTACATTAAACGCCAACATGCCAACCAACCACAAAATATAAACAACTCCATTCGTTTCCTAATTAGACTAGTGAGAGTGCTAACTAAAAGACAATTCACACAAACTCAAAGTAGTCACATGAAAACAGCTAAACCATTCACTCCTTTCTTTTTACATCACCTGACCAGCAAACAACAAAAGCAAACAAATACTAAAACAACTTCAATCCAACTTATCTACCCAATCTCACACTAGTCAGCCAATTAACAACTCCTGTCACCCACCCAACCCCAAACCAACAAACTAAGAGAAAACGGTATTGAAATACATTGGTATGTATAATGGTTATGAAAAGAGCTTAGTTATAGCAAGAGAACTGTAACATGCAATTTGTAAATCAAATTAACCACAATGAAAACAAAGATAAAACAAGTGTATAACTATTGCTGAGAAAATTAAGAAGAGCAACAAAAATGATATAATAAAACGAAATGAAATATTAACAGTAAAAACAAATCGACGACGACGACGACGACAACTAGGAGGTGAAGGTGAAGGATGACAAATGAACCACACAGGGAAAATACATATGTTAGGAGAAACAATTATACAGCTGAGCAAGTTAATGCACAGTTGTTTCTCTGATATTCTGGCGCAATTATACCTGCTAGATACAAGTGAGTTAGTACCATATCCCTCAGTGATTCAGTTTGTGTTGTGGCTAAGAGTTGTGACCCATTTTCCATAGTGAAAAACTGTTCCGTCTCGTGGCGACACTGGGATTCATTTTCTATTCTAGATACTAAGCACGTGCAAATCGCAGTGGGGCAACGCGAAATTCACGTCAAATAAAACGAAAATCAATAACCCGTCTGAGGTTTACAAGCTAGTTCAATTAAAGTACCCAAACTCCTGCTGATACCAGTAGGAACGTTGCTCTTGAATGATTTCACGATGGTACTTGTGGCTGGGTTCACGAAGCGGTGCTTTCCCGGTAGAGGGCTGCAAGTGTATATTAGTTCCTAGGGAGCCTAGCAGCAAATGAATGCAAATTTTACTTTGACCTTGGAGACTTGATGATAATAGAATTGCATAAAGGTACACTTTATTTCTGACCCATGATGGCTTAGACTTAGAGGAAAGTAGCTTCGAAAGAGAGCAAGCTTTACTTTGACCCTTGGAGGTTGGCTATTTACATCGAAAGAGGGCAGACTTTACTTTGATGACTTGAGGAAAGTAACTTCGAAAGCGAGCAAACTTTAACCTTTGGTGACTTGAGGATAATACCATCAGAAGAAGGCAAATTGTACTTTGACCACTAGAGATCAGAGGATAGTAGAATCAGAAGAGAATGGACTTTAATCAATCACAGAAGAGATGAGCGTCAAGTGACGCAATGGAAATAATCTTTATTGTAAAGGACATAATAAAAATGTACAGGGTCTAGAGGAATCACGCAGAAATCATCTTTATTATAAAGGACATAATGGTCAGAGAATCACAGCAAAATACCTTAGGAATGAACTATTTATAGAAACTGAAATAACAACAACCCCATAAAAATTTTACAAAGGGGATACAAAGATCATCAAGAACTTTGTTTTAACGGATTACTTTAGGATAACTGGATAGAAGAAAGATAAGGTGCGTACGAGTGGAATACAACAAACGTTAAGCAAAGGCGGGAAGAAAGGACAAAACTAAGATGCAGATTAGAAACTTTATCTCCAATTCGAGATCGAGCGGGATTTAGGGTCAATGTTTAGTGGCGTGACTAGAATCAAATGGCAGCCTGGTCAACAGACCAAAACTGACAACAACAATAACTGAACTTCTAAACATGATATCACTGTTCAAATCCTTAAACAACCTGGTCACATGAAAAAAAGCATCATGGTCACTGACTCACTGTCACAAGTGACCAGTCCTGGCTAAGATATTGCAGTGAAACCTTGAAAAAAGAATTGCTGATATTGTTTCACAAATAAATGTAAAATAATCCAAGCAAATTCACGAGAATAACTTATTACTAGACGAAGTTAAAGTTATTGAACGATCTTCATTAAATGAGAGTAGAATGAAATGAAAGACTGAGATTGTGATGCACACCTGTTCAGATAATTACGCTTTTAAAGTGAAATACAAGACCAAAAGACAGCATAAGACAGAGGACCACGTGCGCAGGATTTTTTTTTTTTTAAATCTGCTGTGGCCTTACGAGTTTTTCATGTTGCGCTACTTGTGCCAGTGATTGTGAGTGTGTGTATGTGTGTGTGTGTGTGTGTGTGTGTGTGAGAGAGAGAGAGAGAGAGAGAGCGAGATTTGAGGGACGGGGAGTAAAAGCGAAGGGTGGAGGCGAGAGACAGAACAGAATGTGGAGTATACAAGAGAAAGTGCAAGAGACGGGGGAAATGAGAGAGAAGGGAGCGAATGTGAAGAGATAGAGGGAAAGGGAGGAGAAGGAATGGAAGGAAGGGGGAATAGAGAGGTGACATTTTTTAAAGATTTGAGTGAAGAGAGAAGAGGAAGGCGTGCTGGTGAAGAGAAAGGAGAGAAAAAAGGACCGGAAAAGAGGAAAGAAAGAGAAAGAAAATAAAAGGAAGGGAAAGATATACAGAAGGGAAAGCAGGGAGAGAATCGAGAAAATGGAAAGAAAAAGTGAGAGAGAGAGAGAGAGAAAGACGAAAGGAGATAATGAATTTTTCTTTTAAAAGCAAAAGAAGGAAAGAACAAGAAAGAAAGAAAGAAAGAAAGAAAGACTGTCAAGCACAAGGCTAAATGAAAGTGGAGACAAGCAAGCTGACAAGTACAAAGCGAAAAGAAAGGGGAGACAAGCTGGTTGTCAAGAATAAAGGGCAAAAAAGGGGAGATAAGACGACTGACAAGTACAAAGTAGAAAGAAAGCGAAGACGAGTACAAGAACGAAGTAAATGACCAACCCTATGCGTTCCTGCTCCACGTGGTCTAAATATTCCGCTCTGCCGATGACTCGCATTATCTGCTCTTGTTCTTCCAAACTTAAATTCTCTCCTCGCTGGAAAGATGCCAAGCGGTTCGTGTGGACTGACCATCCTGTTCCCAATCTGCCAACATACCAGCAACACTGTGGTCAAGCAACCAACAACACAACACACTCTGATGATAAAAACAAATTAACATGTATATACTAAAATATCAAACAAAAAAGAGAACAATACCAAACACATACACAAGTCATCACTCTATTAACAGCATATCAACAAATAAATAAATAAATAAATACCACTCTGAAACATAACATGCAACGAAAGAAAGAAGCAAACATCTTTTGTGACTGTCTTGTCAACAAACGAACAAAACAACACCTGTACATAACAAGGCAATATATAACACTACATTGTGCGCAATAAGGCAATATATAACACTACATTATGCGCAATAAGGCAATATATAACACTACATTATGCGCAATAAGGCAATATATAACACTACATTATGCGCAATAAGGCAATATATAACACTACATTGTGCGCAATAAGGCAATATATAACACTACATTATGCGCAATAAGGCAATATATAACACTACATTATGCGCAATAAGGCAATATATAACACTACATTATGCGCAATAAGGCAATATATAACACTACATTATGCGCAATAAGGCAATATATAACACTACATTATGCGCAATAAGGCAATATATAACACTACATTATGCGCAATAAGGCAATATATAACACTACATTATGCGCAATAAGGCAATATATAACACTACATTATGCGCAATAAGGCAATATATAACACTACATTATGCGCAATAAGGCAATATATAACACTACATTATGCGCAATAAGGCAATATATAACACTACATTATGCGCAATAAGGCAATATATAACACTACATTATGCGCAATAAGGCAATATATAACACTACATTATGCGCAATAAGGCAATATATAACACTACAGTATGCGCAATAAGGCAATATATAACACTACATTATGCGCAATAAGGCACTATATAACACTACATTATGCGCAATAAGGCAATATATAACACTACATTATGCGCAATAGGGTACAAATAAACAGTGACGCGTTGAACGCAAGACAATATGAACACTCCCTGTTTATAACAACATCCTAGTTCAAAACACTGACACAATGACCTAACTTCTATAAAGAGTAAATATACATGCTTAAACAGACCAACAAACAGGCAAACATAAAATCTCCCCAATGTTACAATTCAGTGAGAAAGCATACATATAAATTCAATCTTGGTCAGCCTAATCTACTAAAACAGGTAAATCGCACAACGCTGCTTCTTTAGATAAATTAATTTAATTCAGTTTCCAGCGTGCCAACAAATAAAGAGAGACAACCAAACTAAAATGAATCAAGATTCTTTTCGTGTTTGCAGATATACAAAGCAACAACAGACAACATTCCACCCGAGTTCTAACTAGGTGTCTTGGGACAGGAAGAGGGAGAGAGATGTATAACCAAGGCAATAGATATGAAAATAATGGGGGGGGGGGAGAGAGAGAGAGAGAGAGAGAGAGAACTAACCCAACATGAATCACAAACACAGATTAGGTATCAGAATCAGTTAGTAATTTCCCATCAAGAAAATTATGTTGTGACAAGAAAATTAATTATTATGTAACAACGAAGCAGTGTTAGTAAAACAATGACTGCAATTGTGCATCTAAAAGAAACGATCATTCAAGATTTCATTATTCATCATGTTTTTCTTTGTTTCTTTTTTCTTTCTCTGAAGCCTCTCTCCCCCTCTCTCTCTCTCTTCCAATTCTTACTTTCTTTTTTCTTGCTTTGAAGCTTCTCTCCCTCTCTATTCTCCAATTCCCCTTCTCTCCCATCCCTCTCACTCACTCATTCACTCGCTCGCACACATACACACACACACACACACACACACACACACACACACACACACACATACTGAGAATAAATATGTTCACAAATCAACACTCCGCTATCTCTTCCCCTCTTTCTTTCCATGAATGCATTCACAAGTGCCAAACAGGCCTATAAATACATTCATTCTAGAGAAGGGGAAAATGAGTAAACTTAAAAACATGGGACCGTTATTACACTGCGACAAATAGTTAAATCACTATTTGACGAAATATTTGAAGAAATCTTGGCATTGCAAACAGTAGTGGAAAGGGCTTACAGAACAATCAAGAACTTAAAATGCAACAATTATAATTTTGTTTTGTTTAAAAAAATTTCTTAAGTAATTCCTGTCGTAAGCGATTCAATACATAGTACACTTATTTTTCTTCCTTATTTCAAGGAAAATAAGAAAAAAAAAGCAAGCTGAAATATTTAAAGTTTGCTGAATGCCCATATATTCTAAAATATAATTAATATTATTTCTCACCCACCCTCCCATCCGCCCGCAACAACACAAAAAAAAGAATCCAACATTTCTCTTTGGTGAGATTAATCTTTCTGGCCTGTCCAGCTCTTATCAGATTGTCACTCGACTTTTTCCGATTAATATCTTTCACGTAATTCTTCTCGCTCAAAGATCTCCCCCCTTAACTACCCAAATCAGGTTGCTCGGTGCTGGTTGGTGTTGTGATAAATCTTAATCGACAAACTCGTTCATCCGCGTTCGCATTTCTTCAACGACATTCGACCAAAAAACCACTCAGCTCTGAATAATGGAGTGACAATGACAGCCAACAGAACGTTCCAAACAACGCTGCCATAGTGTTGGAACTAAGTGATAACAAGTGTTTATATTAACAGAACGTTCCAAACAACGCCGCCATAGTGTTGGAACTAAGTGATAACAAGTGTTTATATTAACACGGTTGTTTCCATATTTCACCAGCTGCGTAAATTCTTTAAATGATAAAGTCCAGATAAATATTTTAAAATTTAAACCAAACATTTATCATCTACAAACAAACAAACAAAAATTACTCATCCACTCTGGACTGGTTTAGATTACATCAGCAAGTTCTAGCATATTCCTTACTTGAGTTGTTAATTCTGGTACTTACAAAAACTCATCATGCACAGTACCCGAAGGTCATGCCATGATGACATTTAACAAACTTTATAATAATTAATTTTTAAAACAGAGACAAGCAAATTTACTCTGCCACACCATTATTTTTGGCAAAGGTCTTGAAACGATTATCACTGAAACTTACAATTAAATTGTTCGACACATATTTATACTTAATTTTATCCTTTTCAATATTCTTTCTATCCCTATCTTCACTGACATTCAAGATTAAGGATAAAGTTTTGAACTGTAATATCTTACAACACCTGAACACGCAATTATCATCCATCTATAGTTCTCTGTCTCTCTAAAATGACTAATACTTTTCTCAAGCCTCAGATGTTTAGTTCTGCATAACTTCTTTGTTTAAAAATATGACAATCTGCCAATTTCAAAATAAAACATAAAATAAAATAAATTATTCTCACCAGTGTCTTATTATTTCTTTTTAGAAGTAAGTAAATAAAACATTTAATATGTACTGTGACCTGTTCAGTGTGCATATAGTTATTAAATTACAAGAACATAAAGAAAGATCAACGATGTTTCACTGGGAAGGTTATAAATACCTGGGAATACCACAATATCAAGAAAATATGCAAGTGAAGTAAACTTCAAAGTTAAGAGAAAGTATGAAAAATGGGTTAGATAAGTCCTAAAATCCAAGCTAAATGGAGCTAACAAAATACAAACTTTAATGCATATGCAATAGCTGTAATCAGCTACACTGGAGATACCATAGATTGGATAACAAATGAAATAAATTATCTGGACAGAAAAACAAGAAAACTACTCGCAATACATAAAGCCTTATATCCAACAGCAGACGTACTGGCTCTATGTGTCTCGGAAAGTGGGAGGAAAAGGTCTCAAGAATATCAAAGATGTCTTTGAAGGAGAAAATATAGGTCTTGTGGACTACATCTAAATTAACAACAAAGATAAGCCACTGACAGAAGCAGTAAAGATGAGAGGATTATACCAACCCTCACAAACAAAGAAACATGGAAGAAAACAACGAAGAGGCATTAGCAAATACTTGGAGCCAAAAACTTCTTGACCAGTATGAGCGACTAGCTGATAAAACATCGACTAAACAACAATAAACATAGAGATGGATGAAAGAGGCAGGTTTATTATGTAGTGCTGTTGTCATTTGGCTTATTTCTTTCCTAGTGCACTCTATTTCCTTTTCTAATCTCTTCCATGGTGGTAATGTTGGTTTCATTGTTTGTACTTTGGCTGGCATTGTATGTTTTTCAATAATTTTAACAGTGGCATATATTAGACTACTGGTTTCTGTAATATCTTTTGTTGTTAAACGTTTTAGTATTTCATTTGCATTTTTGCATTCTGAATTGCTGTCCTCAGAGCTTTGTTGCTTTGCAGCCTTCTTGTTGGGATTCTGCCTACATGTGATTTATTTTTGTCCATGAAACTTTTTAAGTCTTCTAACAAGCTATGTTGTTCTGTTAAATCGTTGGTATTTCTCCAGCGCGGTCGTCATCTGGTTTTGACTGTTGTATTTTGTGGAAGTTTCATTCTCTCCTATTTCAGTGTTGCGATAGTTGTTGTTGTTGTATTGTTTGTAGTTCCAGGGCTGTAAGAAGTCGAGTTTGTATGATCGCTCTTTTCTTTTCCAGGAGCTGCTGTTCAAAAGATCACGTGGATGGTGTTTGAGCCAGAGTTCGTGCATTCATTTTCTATATCGTTTTACTGTTGGTTGGCTTTGATAGTAAGAGACCATTATTTGTATTTTTTCCTCTCTGGTCCATCTCCTTACGCCTGTGTGAGCCTAACATCTATCCAGATCAAAACGGTACATGTCTGAGACATAATTACACTTTAAAACAATTAACGTTTCGTTCCATTGGCATACAGATTAATACTAAACGCTTATCAAGTGTTGCTTTGATGGGCAAGCATCCATCAATTGCAGGTTTTACAGAGCACTTTTTCTTCTTTTTTAACACACACACACACACACACACACACACACACACACACACACACACACACACACACACACACACACACACACACACACACACACACTATCTGCTTCTTGATATTATGAGTCGCCCCTTTCTTTAACATTCTGATTGCACACTTACAATGATTTAACGATATTTCATTTTATTTTATTTCTTCATGTTTTTTATTTGCTTAAACAAGCTACTCAAGTCCCATCCCAAGAAGATATTTTCTATTTTTCTATTTGTAAGTTTTGAAAGCTACTATACACGGATGAGTGGATAAGAACTGAACAGCCCGCAGCAATGCTCCATCTTCTGGACATTATGTAAGGAACTGGAACTGAAGGGCAGGAAAAGGAGAAGGAGAAAGAAAGAGAGGGTGTGAAGCCACAATCAATATTCCTGATTTTTTAAATAATGTTTTTAATGTTTTGAAATGGAGTTTGTCCGTCCAAGTATTAACCGTTGCTGCAGGACGAGGACGAGTGTTTCTGCCTGCAGTTCAAAGTGAGCACGGACGGACGGACGGACGGACGGACGGACGGACAAACAATAGATACTAAGAGAATAATCGTAAACTATTTTTTCATAAACAATTATGCCGCACACGGAGAAAGAGGCGAGCTGGATTATTGCTTTATATTCATTGTAAAGGTAGCATGCGAACTTTGCACCCCTTATCAAAATTATGCTTGAATGACCAATTCCTTGTTACATAATTTGAGTCAAGTCATCTACTGGCGGTTAATTCCTTGTTTAGTTGGTGTAATAAATAAAGCAATTTTCCATTCGTTTGAGAAACAACAGCATGCAGAAATGTTAACCATCACCTTCAGGAATAGGGTTCTCCTGTCGTTTTTTTTTATTCTCCTGACTTCATTCAGTCCACATGGATCGTTCTGCTAATTTTCTAAGCGGGAAACAGGATTGCAAAATTATTTTTTTATTTTACAAACCCCCCAAGTTGGAGAGTGACATGCAGCGTGTTTGCGTGCATACGAAACTGCTCAACCCATGAGCGCGCGAATGACATTTTCTGATACAAAAACAAAGTAACGGTGCTGTTAATAATTATACTGACATGAGGACAAGGGCCGTAATTTGAGTTTAGTTTCGGGTTGGGAGTTAGGTTTTCTGTTAAGCGTGCGACTTACACATATTATGTAAGATATTTGCTTGGAAAATGTCCGTTGGGTGGGTGATTTCAAGGATAAATTATATTTATGTTTCGCTCTCGGACTGTAGCTTTAGCCTATTACATGCAAATTACTATCAGGTGTTAAGCTGTGTTCACTTATGATCGATTCAGTAAACTAGTTTCTAAAACGAAATAATGCCGAGCACTCCCGATCTCTCCCTCCCTCCCTCTCTCTCTCTCTCTCACACACACACACACACACACACACACACACACACACACACACACACACACACACAGGCACATAAACACTCACACAAGGACAAAGCTTCCCTTGTCATCTGGAATAATCTGCTTCACAAACAAAGATATTCTCATATATGTATATCATTCAAAAGCGCTCTTAAGGTACATATTTTCTATCTCTAAAACTATTCTGCTGCAACTTCAAGTGAGTTTCTATTTGTAACAGATGCCTAGTGCATTCAGATAAAATAAAATATGTATAACTATCCCAGTTCACACGCTGACATACATTATGCTGCATATATAAAACATGCTTCAAATAAATGATTATGACTCAGTATATAATGAAAAGAAAACCCACAAACATACCAATAAACATAAGCAAAAATTCAAAAAAGTTTCAAAGGAATCTATCTATCTATCTATCTATCTGTCTGTCTGTCAGGCATTCTAATCCTCAAGTGCACAATAAATTCTAAGTTAAATAAATATCTCTCATATCTTCAAATACAACATATTTAGATTAAATAAATGTCTGTGATTATTGTGACAATAATGTCAATCTTTCAAATTTAATTCTCACACCCTCACATCACAATGAAATGACTGCATTCACACAAATGTATGAATCTAGTTTCACATGCATAAACACACAGAATATATATTATGGATGGTGGGTGTATTTTCTCAGTCTCACTGCTTTGAAAAATAGGTGATTTTTCTGCCTGTACTCCCTAACCTATCATTTCAAAGAAAACAATTACCGATTATGTATGCCGTTATCGGCGACCTTGACACTGGATGGTCGTCGTAAACAAAGAATTGAAAAATTAATTTTGGCCTACTTCCCATTCCCTGTGACAAACAGTCTCACACTTGTTCATAACAAATTCATCTAATGGGGATGGATTTAAAGTTACTTTGTTGAAGAAATTCTATATTCTAATCACTTTCACTTTGACAAAACTCGAGTCTGGTCATAAAGTGAATCATTAGCTTATTGTAAGTTAAACGACTGATAAAGAAAGAAATAACTTAGAAATATTTCGAACAGGTTTGGTATTGATCTATGATTTGAATTGAAGAATGCTTTGTGTAATTGAACAATTATTTCTATGTTCACTAATTTGATTACATTGTACATACTTGTGAATTTTGATCTATGTTAATTTCTTATGCAGATTGTATATCGGGCTAACCGATACTGCTCCAAGCTTTTGTAAGTTCAGAATGTGTGTAAAGAGATAAGGTAGTTAAGTTCAGAATGTGTGTAAAGAGATAAGGTAGTTTTTGTAAGTTCAGAATGTGTGTAAAGAGATAAATGTGTGTAAAGAGATAAATGTGTGTAAAGAGATAAATGTGTGTAAAGAGATAAGGTAGTTAAGTTCAGAATGTGTGTAAAGAGATAAGGTAGTTAAGTTCAGAATGTGTGTAAAGAGATAAGGTAGTTAAGTTCAGAATGTGTGTAAAGAGATAAATGTGTGTAAAGAGATAAATGTGTGTAAAGAGATAAATGTGTGTAAAGAGATAAATGTGTGTAAAGAGATAAATGTGTGTAAAGAGATAAATGTGTGTAAAGAGATAAATGTGTGTAAAGAGATAAATGTGTGTAAAGAGATAAATGTGTGTAAAGAGATAAGGTAGTTTAAAGATGAAATATGACTGGTGATTAGAGGTACCTTTTTTGACTTTTGCAGAGGGGTGCACTTTTTTCTTTGATGCTTTGATTCGTTTGAGACTGCAGTGACTACTGTACTCTACCAGATCATATTGGTGTGTGAATCCAACACTGTCGTCAAACTTACCAGTAAATGTGTTACTGTCAGTTGATTCCTGTGAATTTGATTCAAGAGCCAATAGAGTGAAAATTGAGATTTGACTTTGGTCTTGAGAATTATTTTGAACATTCCTTGTGGTATGTTGAGTAGTATACACAAAGATTCTAGAACACTCCTCGTGATGTGCTTTTGATAGTGCATGCAAAGTTCTGGACGATTCTCAATGGTGTGCTTTGTGAGCTCATCGAAGATTCTGGAATGGTTGTGTAATGTGCCTAGAAGGGGTACATTGGACCGTCATCAAAGATTCTGGAACATCTGGAACAGTTGTGTAACGTGCCTAGATGGGGTACATTGGACCGTCATCAAAGATTCTGGAACAGTTGTGTAATGTGCCTAGAAGGGGTACATTGGACCGTCATCTAAATAAGAAAGACAGTGACTTGTTGCAAACCATGTGATTGTGAACATGTGCAGCCATCATTGAAAATGTAAAGTACATTGAATTTAATTATTTCTCCAAAACTCCACTCTCATTTCTGTAATGAATGATACCCGTGAACGTAATGTTAATTTGACCGCTGATGTCTTTGCTAGGATAAAATGAAAGATTGCCCAGCGTTAATCCAAATTAGTTGTGAAGTCATGTAAATGTCAAGGCTCTTTTGATTATATTCATATGTTGTATATTTGATTACTGATTTAATAAATTTATTGTTAAATTTATTGACCTTCTTACACATATTGATAACCATTTTGGACAGTTTGTGGGTAGATGAGGGTTTGCTAAATATAGATTAAAAGATGGATTTATCTTCTCCTTTGGTCAGAAGATTTCAACCTACAGAAATATTTTGTGACGGTAAATGTTTGTCTTTAATATTGTGGAAGAGAGAAAACGTTCACAGCGCCCGCATATCCGCCAATTGAGAGAGACTAGTGGTGTCTTCTGGAGAATGATTAATAAGGTAAATTAAGATTTTCACCACTTGTAATTAGTTATGGATTGTTAAATAATAATAATCATAACCAATACCTAGAGTGGCGTTGTGTCACAGTAAGTAAGTAGGCCTATACCCCACAAAGACAAATCTAAAACCTAAGTCCCATGTACTAAGACTAATATGCCAATATAACAATCATACACTCACACACAAGATAGAACCACCAACACAAATGTCGATCCTTCAAGCGCGGGAGTTATAATCTGGCCTGGATAAACAATTGTTTGTTGGTAAACAATAAGCTAGGCGCTTTTGTACTTGCAGGTTCTGTTATCACTTCATTAACAACGGTCGAATGCTTGTATCGAGCCTGGGCAAGTGTCTTTGCACAGATGTTCAAACCTAATACATTTTATTGATGCGAAGAGTCAAACTTGTTTTGATAATGTCATGCTTTGCTTAGAAATTTGTAGACAGATGTGTTGGCGTGAAAATTAAAATAACAGGGTTATGAACTTAAATTCCTCATATCATTCAAGTTATTGTGTGTACGCATGCATGCATGAGTGTGTGTGTGTGTGTGTGTGTGTGTGTGTGTGTGTGTGTGTGTGTGTGTGTGTGTGTGTGTGTGTGTTCTTAGGAAGTGCGCGTCTGTGTTGGTGATGTAAGAAAACTCGCATCTCGCATATATGAAATGTGTTCTATTAATGACAAACCCGATTGCTTTGATACACGGAAAACAGTTTTTAATTAAAAAAACCCACTAATATATTATGTTCATTGCGTTAACTAAAGATAAAAGCAATTCAAATTAGCAATGTCGTTTTCTCTTCGAAAGGTCCAACAGCTGATTCGCATTTTTCAACATATGTAAGTGACAGTATACCTGAATGCGCAGCTCAATACTCATGCTAGTTTAAAAACGTTTCATTATATTATTACCTAAACCCGATCTCTGATTTAGGCCCTTACGTCTAATTACGATTATCTATACGTAACCGTGTCACGTGTCACGTTAGTTTGAAAGGTTGGAGAAGTTAGAACAATACTGAAAATAAGGTAGTCTCTGCTAAGTGTATAAATACTACTCTCTAACTCTACTATATATATAAATACTACTCTCTAACTCTGTTATATGTATAAATACTACTCTCTAACTCTGTGTATAAATACTACTCTCTAACTCTACTATATGTATAAATACTACTCTCTAATTCTGCTATATGTATAAATACTACTCTCTAACTCTAATAGATGTATATACAAGCATAAAATCTCCTTGCTTAAAAAACAATTGACAATGAATTAACAATACAAATAATTCATCTTTTAGTGAGCACCAGAGGCCATTTTGTCTGTCCGGGGTGGGGTGCGGAGATTAATTGCGCCTCCACTTTCACTTTCTTAGCTCTCTTCTTGCGCCCGCAAATCGTATTAATGCTATATCTTATATGGGAGGCGGGGTGGGGGCTCCAGAGGCGGGAACCGAGTTAAGATTCTGAACTGTCTGTGACCGTCAAGGAGCTAAAATATGTTTCCATTAAAAAAAAAAAAAAATCAGTTTCCTAGCTCACTCCCTGCGGCCGCGAATCAACAACATATATACACACGTTTTCAGCTTTATTGATTAGATTGTACAGATATGCAATATCTAAGTACACACGCTACTCTCTAGTACACACAGACTTTTCAAAACCAGATGCTTTGTGACTGTTGTGTTTCTAGAGTTGTAGTTGCCAAAACTGCTGTGTTGATTCTGCCAGGATTGCTGTGTTTCTAGAGTTGTGGTTGCCAAAACTGCTGTGTTGATTCTGCCAGGATTGCTGTGTTTCTAGAGTTGTAGTTGCCAAAACTGCTGTGTTGATTCTGCCAGGATTGTTGCGTTTCTAGAGTTGTAGTTGCCAAGACTGCTGTGTTGTATATGCCAGGGTTGCTGTGTTTCTAGAGTTGTAGTTGCCAAGACTGTTGTGTTGTACTTGAGTTGTAGGTGCCAGTATTGCTATGTTTCTTGAGTTGTAGGTGTGATATGATGGGAAATTCCATCCATTTTTTTAATATACATTTTCGTATTTTTTATCTATTTTTATATTTATACTGTCTGTATTTTTATATTTATACTGTTTGTATTTTTATATTTATACTGTTTGTACTTTGTATGATTTCGATATGCCGTAAATAGAGAGTTCTTGGAAAGGAGAAATATCGCGTCAAGATGTAGCATTAATTTTTGTAGATTATTTGGGTAATAGAAAGTTCTTGATAAGGACAGATAACTCTTCAAGCGTTCAGAAAGTGAGTTGTAACTAAATTCTGGGTGGATTACTGAAGTGAAAGTGTAGGCAAACCCTAGTATATTCTATTTACAAATCTTGATTCAAAAACTCCAAATTGAAAAAAAAGATCGACTGCCTGCAGGTCGTTGTTACAACTCTAAACAGTTTGTCTAGGCGGTTGGATTCTTCGTAGGAACAATATTACTTTTGTCGTTATGTTTTCTAATAACAACAATATTACTTTTGTCGTTATGTTTTCTAATAACAACAATATTACTTTTGTCGTTATGTTTTCTAATAACAACAATATTACTTTTGTCGTTATGTTTTCTAATAACAACAATATTACTTTTGTCGTTATGTTTTCTAATAACAACAATATTACTTTTGTCGTTATGTTTTCTAATAACAACAATATTACTTTTGTCGTTATGTTTTCTAATAACAACAATAATACTCTTGTCGTTATGTTTTCTAATAACAACAATAACACTCTCGACGTTAAGTTCTCTAATAACATCAAGTGCAACAGATAATACATCGTTGATATGCAAAAGCAACATATTTGGCGGTGTGTATTAAATTTTTGTCGATTTGCGTTTCTGTAATTATCCAAAGAAAATAAATAAACACTCCACAGTGTGTGTGTGTGTGTGTGTGTGTGTGTGTGTGTGTGTGAGAGAGAGAGAGAGAGAGAGAGAGAGAGAGAGAGAGAGAGAGAGAGAGAGCAAGTGTACTGATTCTTGTCTAACGTCCGAAATTCATGTTCTGTTAAATGTTTTAACGCCTATTTAATGAGACAATGTGAGATCCTCCTAGCAATTCATATGTGACACAAAAAAAGTGTCACGCGGAAACAAATAAATAAAACTGTTCAGAAATTTTAAATAGTGAAGAGTAAATTGAGCAGCCGTGTATTTTCCTCCCTATCAAATATTTAACGACTTTCCTTTTTAATGATTGTTGGGTGTTTTCATTAAGCACGCGTCAATACGAAAGCAGAGAGAAGTGAAATGTTTGCTCTTAAGGGATACCAGTATTCTGAGAAGGCCTACGTCATTGGCAACTAGTGCGTTCTGGGAGGAAAAGGAAAGGAAAAATAAAGAGCCAATAAGCAACTTAATATGTAACCTAATGTATATATCAATAGTGCGACGTTAAGGGGAAAAAAAACGCCGTTGATAAAAGGAGGGAAAATAATTTTTGCGTGCTTTTAAAGGACTAAACACCAGTAACTAAATACATAAAATAGTTTTACAATACGGAAATACGCGTTTTCGATTCTTCTTAACCATCACTCGCCAATCCCATTATGAATTTTAAAGTTTATTATCGAAATATAACTTTCGTGTGTATTGTACAGCTTGTAGTATGTTCATCGCTGCTCTCACTACCTTAAATGCTTTTAGCCAGTCTCCTATTTCAGATACCATGCTCGGCTACTTCCACCCATACTCGACTACTGCAGCCACACTCGACTATTTGCAACCGCACTCGATCACTGCAGCCAAACTCGACTACCTGCAACCATACTCGAGTACTAAATCCGCTTCTTCTGCTGCCATCCTGCTAATTAGGTCATATTTCATTACTTCAGTATTACTCGGCTTCGTCTGCCATACTCCTCTGCAGCAAAAATTCGGCTAATTCAGCCATACTCGGTTACCGCAGTCATAATCAACAATTACTCGGGTATTCAACCATACTCGATTACTTCAGCCATACCCAGCGTTTTCGAAGGATCTATGTAGCAACTATGACCGGATGATTTATTTGGGTTTAACGGTCAGCTGATTGCATGGATGGATGCATAAGAACTTCTAAAGGTCTAACAGATTCAAACTGGAACATTACAGAGTGACCTAATAAATTCAAAGTGCAATATAACAGAGTGACCTAACAACCACTGTAAGCCCACCAATAGGTTATCGATGAAGAATGCCGGGAGTAGATTGTGGTAGTGTGGGTTAGAGAAGATAAGCGAATTACGCATTTCTTTGCACTTGAAAATAGATATACTGCATTCATCAATCGGAGCAATTTTCTTGTTGGAGAACATGTCAAACAAAACGCTCAGTGCTGATTGGTTTAGACTTTTCAAAGCAGACAGCATCACCAAAAATATACCCTCCGCGAAAGCATTGTCTAAATGACTTAGAAACACACACACACACACACACACACACACACACACACACACACACACACACACACACACACACACACACACACACACACCATGTTTAGCTAACCCGAATTCTTAATTCTACAATAACTAGCAATAGCTGGCTGAAGATTTTCATGGCGGTCTAAAGTACGTACTTAGGCTAATTCATATTCATGCTGATTCTGAATAAGCAACAGAACATTCTACAAGTCGAACCCTGCAAAGGGATTAAACATACTGCAAGCAAGATATACATAGTAATACCAGATAAAGAGGTGCCACACAGATGTCGAATACCCTGTAACTGTCTGGGAAGTGTTTAAACTTTGCAAAAGGAAAGATGATTTTAGTATCCTTGATCTACAGCTTACAAAGTTAGTTTATACTGAAGACTTATAGAATTTTGTTGAAATATTTAGATATAATATATTGTTTTTTTCCCCTGAAATAACTCTTATGCAGGAACGGACATGTTTAGTGACAGCAGCTTTTAATTCCTAATATATTATGTATTGATCCTGACGTCATAAAGTTTCTTTATCGCACTTATGTCACGTTGATGTTTTTTTTCCTCTTCCGATGGATCTGTCTCCCATGTCATTACAGGAACGGATTACAAATGAGTTTTGTACAGCTGAGAATAAGTGCACCTCCTTATAGATCAGAACTGAGTTAACTGCAAAAAACTTGTTGACCAGTTTTTTTCATCATCATCATCGTTATGGTTATTTGAGAAAATAAACGCAATGAAATGTGGAAACAGGAAAGAAACTGAGGATTGTTAAATGTTTTTATGTAATACTTGTGTGTGTGTGTGTGTGTGTGTGTGTGTGTGTGTGTGTGTGTGTGTGTGTGTGTGTGTGTGTGTGTGTGTGTGTTTACATTATACATTCAGCGCTTTTGAACCTTGTGCAGAATTTACATAAGTTTAGTTGAATATATTGACCTCTGTGCAAACTATTGAAACAATGGGGCTGAAGTTTTCTTGTAAGATAAATAAGTTAAAAGATAGCTGGATTGTTATTACAGACAAAATGTTTGTCATCGACTGTCAATACAACTACTTTTCACAACAGAAGAAAACATCAAGACAAACAAAAGAATAAGAGGTGGTGGAAGTCGTGGCGATTGCGGCGGATGCGATATTGGTGGTGGTGAAAAAGGCAAGATGGAAGTCAATTTCAGAATCAGGTGCAGACTGAATGAATGCCACGTGACTATCTAAAGTCTAAACCCTAAACAAATGAAGGGCATTGTGATCAGGTTCTCTGGGAAATCAAACGTCTTGCATCGCTTTCCCATTTCAAACCGGCAAACTTCCAATCAAAACATGTCTCTGGTTTTGAAAAGTTAATGAAGTTTATGGTAGCGAATGGTTAGTAGGATTACAGTCTGTGGATGGGATCTCTTTCCAATCAGATTACGTCATTTATACTGTCCCAGGGAATGAGCATGAGTTACATGTGTGTGTTAAGGGTTTGTACATGAAATTTAAACATTTTTGTTTGCTTTTATTATTAAATTATATTTATCTTCATCCATCTCTCTCTCTCTCTCTCTCTCTCTCTCTCTCTCTCTCTCTCTCTCTCTTATATATATATATATAGTATGACAAATATGAATTGCTAAGCTTAAGCATGGGCTATCAGTCATCTACTTGTAGGTTTGTTTGTGGAGAATGTAATTGTGTACATCCGTATTGTCCATTTAAACAGATGCACATAGGAGATGTAATTGTACTCCTCTAAAAGTCTGTGAGAAATGTATTTATTATTTTGTGAAAATTAATAGAAAGAATATTTGTGACAAGAAAAAGTGTAACACTAGTGTATATGTAAAGAGCATATTACTCAGATAATTACAAACAATAGACGTATTTTATTATATGTTAGTGTATTTGTAATACAAACAACAGAACGTATGTTATTATATGTTAGTGCATTTGTATATAAACAACAGAACGTATGTTATTATATGTAAGTGCAAAGAAAAGAATGTATGTTGCTCTATGTTAAGTATACATGCATGCAAAAACACCAGAATGCAAGTTGTTACATGTTAATGCATTTGATTGTAAGAATGCTGTTATATGTTAGTGCATTTATATGCAAACAACAAGAGGTAAACAAACAGAATGTATGTTGTTATATACAATAAGACGTAAACAAACAGCGATGATGAAAGGAGAGAAAAAAAGACAGGTGTCAAATGTGTATGTTATTATATACAATAATATGTAAACAAACAGAATGTATGTTGTTATATACAATAAGACGTAAACAAACAGCGATGATGATAGGAGAGAAAAAAGGACAGGTGTCAAATATGTATGTAGACTTCTGATTAAATGGCACGAAGGAAACCGAAGATGTCTCACCATCGAAACAATCTTCCAAGCAAGTCATTGAAGGTCAATGAAGGGCAAAAACAAATATCAGGAACGACGCGTACCTCACCTCACCGAAAAGTTGAGTTTTTGTCCTATCAGTAGCTGAGAAACGAGTTGTACCAAATCCATGAGTGCTAATTGCTGATGCATTTTTTTGTGTTGACCTTGTTGGCAAGTACACGCTGGTCCGTGTAAGGAGTTGATGGGACGTGAGGAATTTTATGGACTAGGTCCTACGCTCATTAATTTCATCAATCCCAACAATCAATTCTTTTTCTCTTGAGATGATATTTGTGCATAATGCTCTTTGTTCGTTTCCCTTTCAGAGTCCGTCAAAGGAAGAGACTGTTCGATATTGAATTAGTCGGTGAACCACTGTAGAGTATTCTGTAAATTATTAAGCAAACCAGAATAATATAGCTGGCAAGTTTAAACTGATGTCACGAACTAATAATAGTTTAAAAAGAAAGGGTTAATGTAAACGGCAAATCCCAAAGCACGGCGGTAAGGAGACACACCGTGAAAATATCGAGCAAACGGCTTCACTCTCCCTTTGGGAGGGTCAAGTGAACCGTGAAAGTTTGAGTAAATGAAGGTCTGCGTGAATCTAGCAATTAAGAAAAGTGGTTCGAACACAAAATTATGTGATGGTTTGCAGAGTCACGGGAAAATATTTTCTAAATAATTAAGCAAACTAGAAAAAATAGAACCTGGCCAGTAGCCTACGTTTTAAGCTGACGAAGACCGTGGCAGTCCTCCTACACACTGCTGCAGAGGGAAGTATTAATGATAATTACTATAGTAATAATTATAATTTGATAATACATACAGACTGGTACCTCCAGAAATACCACAAGTTGGAAGGGTTAGAATGACCCCTTCCTTTAGGACTAGGTGACCAAAGTTTCTCTTTTCACCATTTACGGTCGAAAATATTTTGTCTTCCCAACTGTGTTGCTGATCAAAACATCATCAATTTTTCAATTTACAGATAAAATATTTTTCTTGATGATACTTTACCGTTTACTGATGTGTATAGTAAGCCTTTCTGTAATGTTTACTAATGTGTATAATTCTTTCTTTTAATATAGCTGTCTACAATGTCTACAGATGTAAACATATTTGTATTATAGTGGTGACGAGTCTTTGTTTATTATTTTAGAAAATATATCTTTTTCTTTAATGGCTATATTTATTGGTGTTTATCCTGTTAATTTTTTATGTACTTATTTATTAATACTTATGTTTCTCTGTCTCTTTTCTGTGTGCTTTGTTGATTTGTTGTTGTTTTTACTGATGATTATGCATGTTCTTCTTGTCTGCAATGTCTTCATTTATCGAAGCTTATCTCATTCTCTAATGATGTCTTCGTTTACTGATGCTTATCCTTTCCTGTGTTATCAACTTTTACTGCTGTTTATCTTTCTTTACTGTGATGATACTTTTGTTTTGCGTTTCAATGTTTTTATTTTACCGGGTAACTATTCTTCTATCTGTCAAGTTTCGGTTTACTTTTTAATGACGATGACGTTTTAATGTGAATGTTTACATTTTACTGATTCTTTTCTTTTGTTTGGTTTACATTATATTGATTTTTCTCTTTCATGCTTTTAACATTAATTCAAGGCTTTGCTGATTTTTTTCCTGTCATGTTTAGGATGTCTTTGTTTCCTTTTCAGCGATTTTTTTCTTTCATTTACGTCATTGTTTAATTTACTGTTTAATGGTTTTTCTTCAAGTTTATGATGTCAATGTTTAGTTTACTGTCTACTGATTTTTCTTCATGTTTATGATTTCTGTTCAGTTTACTTTTTATTGTTTTTTCCTTCATGTTTATGATGTCTATGTTTAGTTATTAGTGATTATTTTTCTTTTATGTTTGGGATGTCGTCATTTATTTTTCACTAATGACTATCTTACTTTCCTGTCGTATTTTAATTGCTTCCCTTTAATGATATGTACCCGTCTTTTCAGGGAAGTTGTCTTTTCTTGGATGCTCAGGGGTGCAGCATTTTCTATCCCATGACGCTGCCTTTGTGTACTGTTGATTGATGTAAAACCGCCTTTCTTTCCATGTTGTCATCATGCATTATTTACTGTTGGTTGATGTAAAACAGCCTTTCTTTCCATGTTGTCATCGTGCATTATTTACTATTGGTTGATGTAAAACAGCCTTTCTTTACATGTTGTCATCATGCATTATTTACTATTGGGTGATGTAAAACAGCCTTTCTTTCCATGTTGTCATCATGCATTATTTACTATTGGTTGATGTAAAACAGCCTTTCTTTCCATGTTGTCTTCATGCACTGCTTACTGGTGGACAATTGATTTTTCTTAAGTGATGTAAATGGTTTCCTTTTCTAGATGTTGACTTCTTTTGTTATTTATTGAAAAATATCTTCCCAGGCTTTACCGATTTCTTTTTATTTAAAGATCCTTCTGCGTAATAATGGGCATAAATCTTTACTTTCCTTTATGTTACAATCAGTTACTGTTAAGCCTTAGTCAGATTACAATTTTCAAAATGAACTTCTAGCACGTAAACTTTCCCCCGCAATGTACTTACTTAATGTTTATTGATATAAATTATTTTCGGTGATGTTGACTTGATTACACATGTCGTAAGAAAAACATGTTTTTCCCTAATGTCGATTTGTGCAATTTTTACTCTCGTAATGCCCACCATTCCGTCCTGTCTCTATCCTATCTGTAATCTACAGACTCTACATTTTTCTCCCTTAATATATAACTGTCCCTTTCCTTAGTAAACTGATTATAAAGGTTACCAAAGTATGTCAAAACATTTCCTTCAGGAAAAAATACCCAAAGAGATAGACAGAAACATGGAAGCGAGAGGATCAAAGTAATAGAATCAACAACGATACAATTAATAAATATGCATAACAATAATATCTCTACGGGGTGGGTGGGGTGGCGGAGAAGCAAATAATACAATATTTCTACACTAAAAATTATTCTGAGGATATTTAATTTAAATGTAGACTATAGGATGACCCAGAAAGCACCATGTAAGTTATTTCACTATACCATCCACATCAATCTCGATATCTGCATCAAGAATAGGAAAGCATTGATTAGAAGGTGGAGTGGGAACGGCGTGAATGTGTGTTGGAGGGGGGGGGGGATACGCGTGTGAATGGGGCAGAGCAGAATAACCGGTGGATGGGACAGGCATCACACTACGGCTGCAGAAACCAATTCTGAGGATGTGTTCAGGTCCTATCGATCACTAATGCTGGTAGCCAGCAGAGAGAATGGACATCGCGTGACTTCTTTTTTTTTTCTTTTGAAAAAAAGGCAACAAACGAATTCAAAAGAAAATACTAACACCAACAACAAATATTTGACTTTTAGATTCCCAATGGCGGCAGGTCTACTGTTTATTCCCGTGCCCCACGAATTGATATTAGCAATTGTCTTGACAGCTGACGATAATTAGCGTTATCAGCACAAACATATATCATTGGCTTGTGTTAATATGAGCTGTTGTTGCAGAATTCCAAATGTGCTGCATACGGGTCACACGATTAAGAGTGACTGTGTGGGGGTGTGGTGTGGAGGATGTCTTATAAACTTTCCTCGCCACATCTACCACTGTGCATGCCCTTCCCCCATGATACACACACACACACACACACACACACACACACACACACACACACACACACACACACACACACACACACACACACACACACACACACACACTTTACATAAATAATCTTTCCGGAAATTACATTTTAAGATCTAAGGGAATTACATTTATATTGTACTGAAATCTTATTAAATTTATCCTGATATCGAGTGTGCATTTTATTACAGTAAAGATAAAATAAAGTGAATGTAGTGAAGGTACAATAAATATATGGCAGTGTTCCGTCTGTTGACCAGGTTCCGGGTGACCGAATAATTACAGTAACTTGTTGCTTTATGAGTTCAATGCTGTGTTTTTTTCCTCCAACACAATATGACTGGACGATTAAACAGGAAGCAGCTGACCGTTTATATGCGGGCACTAATTCGCCCGCAAAGACCACATGAGTCGCCCGCAGGCCATTTCTAAGTCTTCGCATTATTAATAATGTATAAAGGCAAACTAGAAGAGTGTATCAAACTGGTAGCCCTTCGTATGACTCAGTACCCATGAAGTAGCTCTCAGTATCAAAAAGGTTGGTGACCTCTGCGTTAGACTTTAAAAAAAGAAGTTAAAGTATCAAAGAAAACACATTAATAATAATATGTAACGACAGTCGTCGAAACTCGTAGTTGAGTAAAACACGGTTCAAACTTACAAGGATGCAGAAGTTCGACTACAGTGAATCAATAGTGTGCATACATATGATACAATTTAAATAAATTTACGTAACTAACGAACTAGTGACGTAATGTGAATCTTTGCTTAAAGGAATCTGTCATCACCGACTGTCAAGCGCCAACATGCTGGCAAAGTGTTGTCAACAAGCACTCTCTGACAAACATCCTGGCAAAGAGTTGTCAACAAGCACTCTCTGATAAACATCCTGGCAAAGAGTTGTCAACAAGCACTCTCTGATAAACATCCTGGCAAAGAGTTGTCAACAAGCACTCTCTGACAAACGTCCTGGCTTTATAGATCATAACAAATGTGAAGCATTTCGAAAAAACATCATGAAAATAACAATAATAGCAACAACAACAGTCAGGAATTATTTTATATAAACTCTAAGCCATTAACTGACAACTATTCTATTCATGACGAGAGGAATTCTCTTTGGCAGATATTCTAAGAACGTGTTAGGCATTTAATGAGAAATATTCTGGCCAAATACTTGTGAGGAATTTAATGACAAATATTCTAGCTAAATACTAGTGAGGAATTTAATGACAAATATTCTGGCTAAATACTTGTGAGATATTTAATGACAAATATTATGGCTAAATACTTGTGAAGTATTTAATGACAAATACTCTGGCTAAATACTTGTGAGGTATTTAATTATAAATATTCTGGCTAAATACTTGTGAGATATTCTGGCTAAATACTTGTGAGGTATTTAATTATAAATATTCTGGCTAAATACTTATGAAGTAATTAATTATAAATATTCTGGCTAAGTTTTCGTGAGGTATTTAATGACAATTATTCTGGCCAAATAGTTGTGAGATATTTTATAACAAATATTCTGGCTGATGAGGTATTTAATGACAAATATTCTGGCTGATGAGGTATTTTATGATAAATATTCTAAGCACTTGTGAGGTATTTAATGACAAATATTCTGGACAAAGTACTTGTAAGGTGTTTAAATATTCTGGCGAAGAATGTACGAGGCGTTTAATGATAAACATTCTGGTTAAGTACTTGTAAGGCATTTAATAACAAATATTCTGGCTAAGTATTATGAGGCATTTAATGACAAATACACTTGCTAAGTGTGTTATGAGGCATTTAATGACAAATACACTTGCTAAGTGTGTTATGAGGCATTTAATGACAAATACACTTGCTAAGTGTGTTATGAGGCATTTAATGACAAATATTCTGGCTAAGTATTATGAGGCATTTAATGACAAATACACTTGCTAAGTGTGTTATGAGGCATTTAATGACAAATATTCTGGCTAAGAAAATGTGAAGCATTTAATGACTAACATTCTGGCTAGGAATATATGACACATTTATTAAAGGACATTCTGACTATATAAAGAAAATAAACTTGGTCTTAAAATAACAACAAGAACCAAACTTCGAAATCTCGGTAACATCACGAAATATTGATTATATCGAGTAATCTTAGTTACATATGAAATGTTCATGTCGATAACATCATGTGCTAATGGTTAAATAAACAGCCGTCTGCCATTTATACATTTGAAGAACAACTAACTTATAAGGGAACTCGACCGGAAGCGAACTAGTTGTACTCTAGTTACGTGACAGCTCTAGTTACGTGACAACTCTAGTTACGTGACAGCTCTAGGTAGAGTTTCACACATGACAAATAGAAGCGTTCTAAACAGTTAGCAGCCCTGACTTGCCACATGACTAAATTTTTTATATCATATATAATTAGATCCTACCCCAACAGTCATATTATGAAATGTCAACGGGCTCGGATGACCGTCGAATGCACGAAAATATTTTCACGGTTTCTGAAGTGACTTCTGTAACAGAACCTTATGAACATCGAAAATAGTTCAGTAACAAAGGAAGAAAGCATAATGCAAGACACAAGTGTTTGCTGTGTATTTTTTAAGCCGTTTTGTTCGTGAATCGAACGGCAGATTAATTAAATAAACTAAAAATCGCAAGTGAAGATAAACATCACCTCGTTCAAAGAAAATACAAGAATCGAAAGGAAACCATTTTACCGACGTAAAAGCTAATGACTTTGGAAACGTGTGTATATTATTTCAGTCTGATTCTATAGCATCGTTTTGCGTGCGTACAGGTGTATGTATAGGTGCGTATGTGTGTGTGTGTGTGTGTGTGTGTGTGTGTGTGTGCGTTTGTGTGAGAGAAAGTGTCTGTGTGTTTCTGTGTTTGAGTGTGTGTGAGATAGAAAGAGTATGTTGTTTTTTTTTTGTGTGTGTGTGTGTGTGTGAGAGAGAGAGAGAGAGAGAGAGAGTGTGTTTGTGTGTGTGTGTGTGTGTGTGTGTGTGTGTGTGTGTGTGTGTGTGTGTCGTGGATATTAGGTGCAGATGTTGGTGTATGCCATGTCAGTGTTTGTCGCGTACATATTCTTATGTGTTGTGTGTATTTTAAAAATAATTAGCAGCGCATCTGGCATAAAAAAATAAAGTTATTGTGTCAGCTTCAGGATTCCTAAGATACACGTAACACTTACAAAGTAATAACACCAATAGGGCCCCTGGTGTTCACATTGCGACATGCTACATAAAAAGTGACGCAGAAACAGCCCAAAGTGGACCTCACTTAAGATACTTAAGCATGAGGATTAGATCATAACGTTCAATATAAAAATAACTTTTTAAAGAAAAGATTAGGCACCACAAAAATTCTGAAAAATATTTGAATGGTTCATTTTAACATATAAGGACAAAGTAGTGTTTTCCTATTATTATTAGTTTTATGTAAGTTTGTAGCGACACAGTGTAATTTATAATTCTGAAATTCGGGACATAAATAATTTGCGTGGTAACATAATTTTTAAAACACACATGTATGTATAATCACTTGCACAAAATTAAATATAATAATTTTATATCTAATTTTAGATATGTCTGTTACTATGAACACAGTCTTGAAACTGGCTGAGTTAATGACTTTTATAAGTTTTAAAAGAAAACTACGTCATGCAATAGACGTAGACGATACATGATTTGGCTTACTTTTGGAAACGTGTGTATAAAAATAAAACACGTGTACTCAAGTTCATGGTCGTGTTCGTTAAGCAAAAGTGTCTGTGATTTCACATTAAAATAGCAACATGCGAAGAATGGAGACTTTAAAATATTTCCACATTACAGAAAAGTCTAGTAGAATGGTACTACCCCTTCGACTGTGAAAATATTGATTGCGAAGGTGCAGCCACACTACAAAGGCGTTAGGTTCGGTGCTAACGAGAGCTAGATGATAGAGGAGTAGATCTGGTATCGCCAACCTAATGGAAGACAAGCATCAAAAATTGCGTTTATAATATACATAGCACTTAGAAGCTAGATGGCAGGCAGCCAGTTGAGGTGGAAGATGAAGCCGGCCCGCAAATACAACAAACAAGTCCCATCCTGTATGTGAGAAGATAATTTCTGATCAAAGTGAGATAAACATTCCCATTACTACCACCACAACACTGAAGGATACGGCAAACTCAGAAGTGTAAGGAAACAATTCTACATTTTTGTTAAGAAAGTGACCAGATGTTAGGCTCCGTTTAGTGACAGAGTAATCACTCACAAGTAAATTGTAAAGATGTTTTTCAAAAACTGGCGTATAAGTATTGTGGCTTAAATAATACGAAGGGGAAATCACTCGACAATCTTTGCATGTTTACAAGAAATGCCACATCATTTGCAGCTTCCGTTCTGTTTTTGGAAATGGCATTACCAACTTCTCTGGAAAGTATCCAATCCAACGAGGGCTTTGTTATTTTATATGGACTAAGAACGACTGAATTAATAATCATTCTGATGTGTGTGTGTGCGTGTGTGTGTGCGTGCATGTGTAATTACATGTTTCCACGTAAAATAATTATTTCGTTAGTGTCTATTAAAAACTACATATAGCAATTAATACTCATTTTTAAAAAAGCTATCCTAGAGTGACGTCAGATAGAGTACAAATATGGTCAAGATTTTGTCCTTGTTTCTTCTTAAAAAAATATTTTGTAAATAACATACAAGAATTTTCGGTAATACAAATGTGATGATTTGATTATCTGCTTGCCTGTTCGGTTTTTCATTTATTAAGCTTTTATTTCTTTTCGCTTAATGTTTTCTTCGTTTTATACTTAGACTTTTTGTTGTTGTTTTATGTTTTGTTAAGTGGTTTTGTTCCTGTTAGTTTCTGTTGATATTTTACTTTCTGTAACTTGTGTGATTTTAGTTTGTTATATTGTTCTGTTTCGTTAAAATAGCTGCTTGATTTGCTTTGGTGGATTGTTTTCTAGTTTTATTAATTATTTTATTATTTTAAATGGATGTCGCTTTCAAGGATTAAAATAAAATAAATCATATATACTGTATGTGCTAAGAAGCAGAAAAAATATTATAAGATTTTTAAACAAACAAACAAACAAACATAAATACACATCTGAAAATGAAACGAGTCAAGACATTCCTGAGTCAACTAAAAGCATAATTCTATCGCAAACTGAAACAAAAAGCAGCACATATACACACACACATATACACACACGTACTAGAGTACATTACAACAAAACCACACCCACAACCCTGCACTGGCCACTTGCCCATTACAAACAAAAACTGGCCAGCATTACGTGCAAACTGTTCTAGATAGGCAATGACTTCTTACTTTGCCCACTACAAACAAAAACTGGCCAGCATTACGTGCAAACTGTTCTAGATAGGCAATGACTTCTTACTTTGCCCACTACAAACACAAACTGGTCAGCATTATGTGCAAACTGTTATAGATAGGCAATGACTTCTTACTTTGCCCACTACAAACACAAACTGGTCAGCATTACGTGCAAACTGTTATAGATAGGCAATGACTTCTTACTTTGCCCACTACAAACACAAACTGGTCAGCATTACGTGCAAACTGTTATAGATAGGCAATGACTTCTTACTTTGCCCACTACAAACGCAAACTGGCAGGCATTACGTGCAAACTGTTATAGATAAGCAATGACTTCTTACTTTGCGCGTAGAGCGAGTTGACGATCATTGGGACACACCCAACGGTCGAGACTCCCACCGCCGAAATCTCCCATTGTAGTTAACCTCCTAACTGTCGGCTCCGAGACAATGCGATTTTTTTCCACCCGGCGGCGTGGTATTTTATTGATTTTGTTATTATTGTTATAATTTTATGGTGAGTCACAATCCTTGAAGGAATAAGCTAAGTTCTATACCCTTCTGGTGGCATCTGCGACTGTGAATAATTTGCAGTTTCTTCTCCCACACAGTGACTGCCAACACGGCTAAGTGTAAGGCTAGAATTCTCTCGTTTAATTCTCCGAATTTTCCATTTTCCCATGCAAAGGCAGTGTGATGTTTCCCCTCGCTCACTTTCACGGCATCATGGCTACAATAAAGAACATTTATGTTTTGTTAATTTTCTCCTTGCGAGTTTTATTTAAAATGTACGCAGAAGCCCTCGTCTTCGATTAATTTATTCCCTCCTCCAAGCAAAAAGTTTCACACAGATTAGTACTAGCGTTTCGAGCTTGTTTGTGCTGTTTCACGATTTTTTTTCTTCTTTACGGTTCAACATTCACACGCTCATTGCGGCAGTCCGTCAGGTTCTACTCAAATCTCTCCCCTGTTAATGACTCTTTAGTCGTTTAAACAGAGTCCGACTAATCTTCTGTCTTCTCCTGTTTGCACTTGTCTTCTACGCCATCAACCGCTGGGCTTTGATCACAGTGAACCAAGTCTGCAAGCAATCCATCTTCATCATCGATTGCCTTTGCACTACCTTGTTTTCCCCCCTTCCTGCTTTTTTAAGGGGAGGGCTGTGTCCCATCCATTAAGATTCTAAGATTCCAGTCTTGCTATGCTCGACCACTGACTTCTGGGTGAACTACAACAAGTGTTGTGGACAGCCAAAACCGCTTTCTCGGTTAATTCGTACTGGAATCGGAGAGCCAAGCTTTCGCAGAAAAGGAGCGTAGGTGGGAAGATTGGTTCACTCCGGTTCTTATTACAATTACCACGTCAATTGTTTTTTGTGAACATTTAATCTGGAGAATAAACAAACATACACAATAAATTCAAAATTGTCAGTATTTCAGAGATATTTTTGTTAAGAAAACGATGTTAAAGATAATGCCGATGATGAAAGGTTCATGATAGTGATGATGTCAATGAAGAATGATGATGACAGTGAATGTGGTGGTATGGGCAGAATTTTTTATTTTATAAAAATAAATACATTTACTACTAATGATGTGACTGATGTTGACGATGACGAAGATGAATAAACACTGTTAATGAAGAGAAAAGAAGATGAAGAGGAGGAGGAGGGAAATTGAAAATATTTATGATAAGGAGCAGTTGTGATGATGATAATAATAATGATAATGACGTCAAAAAACATACGTTTCAGAGAATTAACTCTGGAATTTAAGATGAGAACGACCGAGGAGGAAAAATTATGACGATGATAATAATGAAGATGGTTACTTTATAAACGGTATGCATGCATTATTTCAATAAAAGAAAGAAAGAAAATCAATGAGAAATAAGAGACGGGGGAAAGAATGTGAAAAGGGCGGGTAGGGCGGATAGCAGCAGCAGCAGCAGCAGCCAGTATGACAAGATATCAACCTAGCCAATAACTTTCTGTTGTTTTTAATCAAGAAACGAGAAAGACTTTGGTCTCAAGATAAAAGCCTCCATCACAACTTACTGCTTGGAAGCTTGTGGTCCTGGTACAACGCAAGGACAATAATACAAAAGATCGAGTTAATCAGCTTATAAATTAATTAATTCTCCCGATTCATCGCGGGCAGTGTGTGGTGGTGGTGGTGGTGGTAATAAACGTCAATTCAGACAATTACCCCGCAATAAATATGTCCCGTATTTCTGATTTATCGGCTGCAAAAAATAACTTAAAAATAACAAATTCTTACTTGTTCAACATCACCATTTTACCTTTTTTCCGCGTTCAGTCATGCATTAAAAAGCGGGAAAGTGTTTCTTTTTCATAACAAACAAATTGAACGCTAGACTGTGTTAATAACATGCTACTGCAAGGTAGGGACATTTCTTTCTTTCTGTAATGGTTTGCGTCACAAGCATTTTTTACTATTTGTCTTCTTTAGAACAGATCCAGCTTTTCCTAAGTATTTAACATCGATCAAGAAAGCTCTTAAAACCCTTCTTTTTCGTCTTCCAAAAAAAACCCACCCAACTTTGTTTCCATGGTCGTCACTCTTTGTTTCGCAAATGCATTCCATTCATAAGCGTGCTCTGCATTACATTTGTCAATAGTTACTTAGGTCAATTGACATTTGTCAATAACTACTTACGTAACATAATGAGTATTTCAGTTTTGTGTTCGCTAAGTGTGTATTTAGTACAGTACAGGCATGTCAAAAATGTGTCTGACAATACCCCAGCAGCGATCCGCAGACCATTTTAAATTTTCTTCTAATTTGTGTTATAGATTTAACAAGCTTTCAAACAAAGAAATCAAAATGAAGACTTGTGGTTAGGAACTGTTATTTTCAGTGTATTTTTTTAAATAAGTATTTATGCAATACGTCTTGTAAAATATAAATATTTGTACCATATTTCCGCCTGAACTCCGCTGCTTTAAAATAGGTTCTGAGCACAGTCCTTTGTTAGCACGTCATTACAAAACTACGTTTACATTTAAAGACTTGCAGTTGTAGATTCGATTACAACTTTAACTTTTCTCTCATTTTTTTAAATTCTGAATTGATTTGTATGTGATTTAAATTTCTAAAGCTACTGTTCACTCTATCCGGAGTATTTATTGTCGCATTAAATTACTAAAAGAAGGCTGTATTAAATTGCTAAAAGAAGGTTTGTATTACATGATTATAAAAAGGTTGTAACTTGTATAAAAGAAGGTTGTATTACATGATTAAAAGAAAGTTGTATTACCTGACTAAAAGAAGGCTGTATTAAATTACTAAAGAAAGGTTGTATTAAATTACAAAAAGAATATTGTATTATATGACTATAAGAAGGTTGTATTAAATTACTAAAGAAAGGTTGTATTAAATTACTAAAAGAATATTGTATTACATGACTATAAGAAGGTTGTATTAAATTACTGGGAAAAGTTGTGTTAAATTACTCAAAGGTTCTATTAATTTACTAAAAGAAAGTTGTATTTGTAAGAAGTTTGTATTAAATTCCTAAAAGATGGTTGTATTAAATTCCTAAAAGATTGTATTACATTACTAAAAGAAGGTTGTAGTAAATTACTAAAGGAAGGCTTATTAAATTCCTAAAAGAATGTTGTATTACATTACTAAAAGGTGTAGTAAATTACTAAAAGAAGGTTGTAGTAAATAACTAAAAGATGGCTGCATTAAATTACTAAAAGAAGGTTGTAGTAAATTACTAAAAGGTTGTAGTAAGTGACTAAAAGGTTGTATTAAATTATTTTAAAAAAGGTTGTATTAAATTCATAAATGAAGGTTGTAGTAAATGACTAATATATGGTTGTATTAAATTCATAAATGAAAGTTGTAGTAAATGTCTAATATATGGTTGTATTAAATTACTAAAAGAAGGTTGTAGTAAATGACTAATATATGGTTGTATTAAATTACTAAAAGAAGGTTGTAGTAAATGACTAATATATGGCTGCATTAAATTACTAAAAGGTTGTAGTAAATGACTAATATATGGTTGTATTAAATTACTAAAAGAAGGTTGTAGTAAATGACTAATATATGGTTGTATTAAATTACTAAAAGAAGGTTGTAGTAAATGACTAATATATGGTTGTATTAAATTACTAAAAGAAGGTTGTAGTAAATGACTAATATATGGCCGTATTAAATTACTAAAAGAAGGTTGTAGTAAATGACTAATATATGGCCGTATTAAATTACTAAAAGAAGGTTGTAGTAAATGACTAATATATGGCCGTAGTAAATTACTAAAAGAAGGTTGTATTAAATTACTAAAAGAAGGTTGTATTAAATGATATTTTTGTGTACAGTAAATTATAAGCCTGATATTTCTGTGTCCAGTAAATTGTATGCCTGATATTTTTGTGTACAGTAAATTATAAGCCTGATATTTCTTACAGTAAATTGTATGCCTGATATTTCTTGTCTACAGTAAAGCGTATGCCTGATATTTCCATGTTCAGTAAACTGTATGCTTGATATTTTTGTGTACAGTAAATTGTATGCCTGATATTTCCATACTCAGTAAATTGTATGCCTGATATTTCCAGGTACAGAAAAGTGTATGTCTGATATTTCCATGTGCAATCACAGTCTTAAGGGACTCTATGATATAACCCTCAAATCAAAATGTGACCGATACTTTTGGAAAGTGCATGCACGAAAATTATCAGAGTTCAAATCAGTGCTTCAAAAAAAAACAGCAAAGTGCATTTACGAGACTGACTGCGGATAAGTTAAAGCTAGTTTACCTCATATCTCATTTAATTGCAAGCAAGTCAAAACTATTTATAGAAGGTAAATTCAATACGAATGAATGTTTGATCAAAACAGCTGGTGTTGTGCCTTGAACTGTTACCAAAATTCAAAAGTATAGGTTAGCCAGCAGAATCGATGAAATGACAGACTATTTAAGAAAACAACTCGGTTCAGTAATATCAAAATTTTACGTCAGTTCTTAAATCTGAGCGCGGGACCAATATCCAACTGTCAGCGCTGTCGTGTGTCCCTTAATTCTGTGCAATATGCTTCTACAAGCCCCAGATTAATAAAGAATTAATAAAAAATAAGTCTAGAAACAAAACAAAATGTAATGATTCCCACCACTATCACCAGCCAAGACAATTAAAATATTTCAAAAAGTTAACACGCGAAATTTTATATCTATTTTTTTTTTAAAGTTAACACGCGATATTTTATATCTATTTTTTAAAAAGCGCACAGTAAAACTGATATGGACTCCATTACAAATAATTCTAAGAAATCCAAACACAATTACAACTGAATTAAAATACTGGGTAATATTTTTCAATAAACATAACTTTAAAAAATAAACATAAAGAGCAACAAATGCATAGGAAAAAAAATAATACCACACATTTTTAACAGCATTAATACCTAAAATGCTTTAATATTTATAAAATGTACGAATGGATCTCAAAATAAATAATAATTAAAAACACAATATTCATGCCAATGAAATATGCTCTTGATGCAAAGAAAGTGACAAGTACGTTAAAAACTGATCAACATTCAACTGACCTTGCTTTAAATACAGTTCGTTTGTATAAATAATACCGTCACCGATAAAAACAACAATAGCAACAACAATGCTAATAAATGATAAAACTGATTTTAAATTTTTTTAAAAACAAAACAAAACAAACAGTTCTTTTAAAATAACCTGGCTAGTTTCCTAAACACCATTTCGAAACTAATCTGATGCCAGATGTCAGCGCATGGGGGTTCTTGAGATATTACAATAAACAATGAGTTGGATGCTGTATCCCGGTAAACGTGACGTCATTGCAGAACTAAATTTACGCACTGTACGTTTGAAGTACCAGGGAAATGGGTTGTAAAAATGTCGAAATGATTTGTGATTTGCATTTTCAACATTTAACTTTTACTGCTTCGTCAACTTCTCGAAACTTTAACAGCGGCTGAGAATAAAGTCGGAGAATGCTTTTTAGCCAACTTTTAAGAAATGTAGTGGATTGTTACCGTTAAGTCAAACACCGTCATAGTTTGTGCTACTTGGCCTAAAATGGTTTTGGTTTGTGGACTTAATCTTCAATTTAAATCACTAATTTTAAGCACTTCAACATTATTTGAAAGGGCTCTTCAACTCACACTCTTTCAACAGAAAAAATAGCTGACTGTTTTGGGTAGTTGTTTGTTCTAGCTGTATATTTGTAAATATTCGTAAATTCGTTTTATTTTTGTTTTTCTTTGCATACACAGTTATCTGTTATGGTGTTTTCAAATTTATTTTAAGTTTCTCATTTGTATACAAAATTATCTGTTAAGCTATTCTGAATTTCACTGTACCCGTTGAGCCATTTTATGACAGTTTATGTAGATGTTAAGTGCGAGCTAATGCGATGAGCGAGACTGAACGTAGCAGAACAAACATTTAGGGTCTATTCATTGTATGCTTCCAATTTTGGAACGACTGGTTTCAGGACTCGGGAGTCAGATTCTTGGGCTCAGATTCTGATTTAAGGTCCTGTCTTCTTTATCTCTTCTTGATGTATGCTCGAGACTGCACTCGGGTGTAGGTATACTGTTGTATGCTGACCCTCGATTTGTGTCAGTGGGTTAATCCTAAAAAACTCTCTTTATCTTTACTGCAAACTGTGAAAGAGCCCTGTTTTGAACCACATGATGTCATTTCGATTTGTGGCAACTACGTCATTCAGTCAAGCATAGTCCCAGGTCATGTTTCTAATCTATTTCTAATCTCGCCACTATCCGGCATTTCTGATGATCGCAGATATTAACTTTATTTCTTGAAATATTTACGTGTGAAAGTGATAATTATTTAAATCACACTCGATGTACAGAAAAATAAACAAAGTAGAAAAAGTGAGGTTTAAGAAATAAAGTATGTTTCGTTTAACACTTTTTTAAAATGAAGAAATGCTACTTTCAGTATCTGGTTCACTCCCCGCACCAAAACAAAAACAAACAATATAGCCACCACCGCCATGTGCTGTGATGTGACGTGTTGCTTTAAAGAACAGCCAAATGCAAGTAGTGAAATATGACCTTACATAAACTCTACAACTGTTTAGTGTCAAGGTCCAAGGAACCATACTGTATGCCACCGAGTCAGAGACCGACTAAAGACATTTTCCAGCAATTCTAGCTAAATCATTATTTCACTTTTATTTTCCCGTATTCTGCTCTTGTTTGGTGTATTTGTTTTTCAAATAAAAAACGATCCCCAATGCGCGATAATTATAATTTATTTTACTTTCTTTCTAAATAAAGACGCACATTTTTAACTGGTACCTTTCCAGACGAGACACAGAGCAAGGAAACTCTAGCAAAAGGTGAATTATCAACTTGTTTCTTTTTTAAAAAAAATTAATTCATTTTAACGACAGTTGAAACTCGACGCTAAGCGGAAATGAAATCAACCAATCAAGCACAGAGAGAAACAGCATCTCGTTGAAAACGCTCAGCGTCATTTAACTGTTCTGTAGCTTGTGGTCAGTAACAACATAGCGTCAGTTGGGACAATAAAATAATAAAGATTCTACAGTAGTTTATGCGCACCTCTTGACCGCTGACCAGGTGTTGTAGGGTGGGGGTGGAAAAAACAAAACTGTTTAGAAAACAGTAACAATATAGCATCAGTTAGGACAATATAAAAATAAAGATTCTACAGTAGTTTAAGCACATCTGACCGCTGACCAGGTTTGGGGAAGGGGAAGTGGTGGGAAAAAAAATGTTTAGAAAACGTCCTGACAAAGTTGGAAAATCATCAGACCTCATTCTTACCCCCCTTCCATGGTATAGCATATCTCCTTCACCCCTCCCCTTACCACCTAATTCACAGGTATTTATTGTTTATCTGCACAATATACAGAATTTTGTAGCCAGCGCGAAAGCTGAAGTCAAATGTATAGCAGAGGAGATAATGATGCAAGTAGTTTATAATATATGGCATAATTATCTCCTCTGACGATAAGATTTACAATTATAATTGTAATTTTTAGGGCTGCCCATTTTAACGATTAATCTTCCGATTACTCGCTAAGAAATTTTATCGATTAATTTATTTCATGACAATTAAATTTCAACTAATTTTCTTGCTTACCGATGCAGATATTTAGCTGCACCAGAAGTTTTTATTTGTTATTATTTTTTACTGCCAAAATGGTCGATTCTAAGATGAAAAATTATAAACTGGTTAAAGGTATATTGCATGAACATTTTGGTCATGTGACCTCAAATAAGTAAAATACACTGCATTTAATAAATAAATAAATAATACTGCATCGATTATTTTTTTATCTTTCCATTTCATATAGAAACTTTCACTTTGCAAGAATTATGTCCAGCAGAAAGAGAAAAAAAAGGGGTGGGGGGATTAGTCTAGGGACTGCACGAAACATTTCTCAGCATTTTCAACTATTAAATCACAGAAGTCGTCTGGAAATAAGTTGTTAAGTCTGTCAAAATTGCCTGACTGAAAACTCTGTCCAGGAACAGGTCTACGCGCAGAGAAAGTACAAGAGTCCAAAACCCGCTTAAATGCATTTAACAACAAAATCCCTGACATCCGATCAATTTCAGACTGCCAGCGGATCTATAATAGGGAAGAATGGCTTTTCGCGCATAATGAGTCTCAAATGTACTGAATACGTAATAATGGTTGGCGCTTCGTGACTGCACACACTAAAACGTCATTTATGAAACTAAAGGAATGAATGTTGCTCAACCAAGCGGATTATTTCACTGTTGTGAGGGGAGGCTGTAAATGTAAAAAATGTATCTTAATTTTGTTTGTCGACGAGGCAATCGGTTATGTGACAAAGAACTAAAGAGAGGTTGAAATAATATTTTGCTCGCCATTTTTATTGTACTAGATCACTTTTAGGGTAGCTTGTGGGATTATTTGCTTGGACTGTTGCTCTCCGCAAAAGCAGTATTCTGATGTTAAATCCATCTTAATTTTATCTTTAAAAACGCTGTCTTCCATTATATGCACCCAGCCTTTTAGCAGGGAAGTTAAAAAAAAAAAATAATTGACAGGATGTACGCGGCTGTGTCCTTATCATTTTCGACCATAGCGCACTAGAAAAATTCTTGGGGAGGAAAAAGTTGTTGTTTTTTTAAATTTAAAAAAAAGGATTTAAGAACACGGAGGACTTCCTCTTGCAGCCAAATGTCATCAGTCATTGGAGTAAAAATCACCTTTTTCAAAGTCGCGGTTACTTTTTATCTTTTATTTTAAAAAGAAAAGAAAAAACCTTATCCTGACCGACCTGTCATTCAACAAGCGCATGCAATGAACGCATCGATACGGCAAAACAAATACGACAACGCAGCTGACGATATATAAGCTAATCAAAGGCTTTGGAGTCCGTTCGAAATAGAAAATTTTAAAATCTCTTTAGAATGCATTTTTAACATTGAATTTCTCTCGGGTTTTGCAAACAGATTCTTTGAGTGTCATTACGGCTCTTTCCTTCTCTTACATCGTAAAACTTATAATGTGTTTTCAACACACTCCAGGCATATTTTTATTTTTTCCTAGTCACATGCAATTTTAACACAAACGTTAAAGATAATTTTTAAAAATACTTATCTTATAAAAATATAAAAAGTAAAATAATTTTATTATCAGAAAGACGTGGTCCACTGTCTGAGTAAACCCGAGAGGAAATATATTTTTAGAATAAAGTGATATACACTAATAACCAAACCGTTACACCTAACTCTTCCTATCCAAGGCATTTAGACTCTTGCATCAAGGAAGAGAAGGGGTGGGGAGAAATCGTTAAACTTACCGCATTTCTTTGCACCGTCTGAGAAATAAGCAAAAATCTGAAACAAACGCGAAACCAAATCAAACCAGACGGTTGACGGTTACTTTGAGGAAAGTGTTCAAAAAACGCAAATATGCGTATGTCATTTTTAAAAAAATCATCTGCAAAGAGCGTGACTTTATTGCAAATAATGCAAGACTTTCTTATGGGGAAAATAAAATCACATTAAAAAAAATCAAGCTTATGATTTTTTAATGACAAGGGGAAAATTGACTCCGATATACACGCATGTACAGACACTACAACACAAAGCGTTATTATTTTATTATAGAAAAAACACGCATGTACAGACACTACAACACAAAGCGTTACTATTTTATTATAGAAAAAATAATAAAATAAATTCTACCTAAGGCACACATGTTTAGCATTTACCCTTTGCCAAGCTGCAAATGCGCAGTCAGCAAAAACAGCAAACAACGCACACAGGATATATATATGGTTATGGTTTACTTCAATCAATCATTGAATACTTATGTATATACATAGTTGCGGCTTGCTTTGATCAATCATTGAATACCTTAATAACATCTCTCTTTACACACACACACACATACACATACACACACACACAACTTAACAAAAGCACTGTTGCACAGTCTTCTATCCAAATATGCATGGCTGTGGGAGGGGTGGCTTTTCATGTCAAAGCACTCCCCTTCATAAGAATTATCTCAAGTTTATTGAAGAATTAACTGGAAACTGACTCTAACACACTGCAGATTAAATCAACTCGTGTGTGTGTGAATGTCTAGTGACGTAATAAACTAACATTAATACTATCGTAAAAGGCGTCAAGATCTGCCAAATCAATGACAAAGGTCGGATCTATTGCAAAGTCCGGTACAGTCTTTCTGCCATAGAGAATATATCATACTGACGTTTACGTTAGATTATATATTCTTTAATATCCGGTGTGCAACTTTCACTGATTTTGCAGACAGGTAGAAACGTCAATTATGTCCTTTATTTCGAGTAAGGGAAAGACTTGAGTCACATTTTACGGTTCCTGGGAGGACGGGCGTGGACTGCTAGATTTTTAAACCACCCACCTCCACCCCCGACTGGTGTGACCTTGAACTTCAAGTTTTTCCTGCCCACCATCTGTCCCACCTTGATGTACAAGGCAAATTGAGAGTGAAAATAGCACTGTTTTATCGCCAATCAGAAAAGACTAATACTAGGCTTTTTTCTCTTGATCAAAGTTTGCACAAGATTAATAATTGGTCCATTTTCTATTCACGAAGTCGAAAGCGATCTTGCCCGACGCGCTATGGTGGCATACCACGACTTTCCTGAACATATAGGTCAAGTGGTACACGCGCTGCCATAGTGCCATAGCTGATCTAAAAATAGACTTTTGTGGTCAAATCCCGGCCTTCATTGCTTACGCTATAATTTTACAACGAATCACTCGCATTTAGTATTATTTTCTAAGGCTATAAATCATTAATAAAGCACTGGAGCGCACTGTGCAGTGCGTGGATGTACAAACAACTAGAGTAAATTATAAAAAATCAACCTCGTTTTGAACATTTTCCAGTCAAACGGTGTGACTGTTAATGTGATGAATGCCATTGGAGAACTGTCTCCCTGCTGCTTGCAGTTGAAAAATCCTCCACACAGTGCTTATGTGTGCTGATAAATATCGTACCACTGACAACCCTATACCAGATTTATATCTAAAAGAAAGACAGTTAAAAATTGTCGACTACTGTTGCGTGCGGTATCCAGCGACAATATCGTCTGCTACAAATAGATATGCTAAGCATAACAGTCAAAGTTGGAAAAAGTAGGTGACTGAGGCAATTGTAACATATGTGATTGTCTCCTTAACGTATCATTTTGTTGATCCAATCTTACTTTCAAAGTAGCCATGTTTATGTGAGATTCTAACAATGACTAACCTCTAAAGAGCGGTTCAATGCAAAATATTTTCTCAGTAATAATTTCACAAAACTGACAATTGCATAAAAGCCTTGAGAACTTAAAAACGTCACCGATCTTGATATAGGGCCTATATTTTAAGTTATGGATAGTTGTTGAACCGGAGCTATGCCACGTGAAGGGACTCTGGCTCTTATTATAACCTTTCTGACCCACAAGTTAAGCTATGAACAATCCGGGAAAACGAAGTGTGTGTGTGGGGGGGGGGGGGAGGGAAGATAAATAATCTCAATGTATCATTATTTACAAATTTGCCTACAACCACATTCTTCAGTCCAAGGGTTCATCAACCTCGATTCAGTCGCAAGAAAGCAAGAAGAGAGAGAGAGAGAGAGAGAGAGAGAGAGAGAGAGAGAGAGAGAGAGTATGTAATGAATTTAACTGATTTATATATATATATATATTTGGGGGGTGGAGTTTGGAAGAAAAAGAAAACCGCGGATGCGTGTTTTGTATCAATCTGTTCGTACGAGTGTGGAATCTAAAGATCTATGTCGTACGTTATTGGCAGTTCTTCAGTAACGGTACGGTTTCAAACGTAGTCTAATTTTTGGTAACTCTAAATTCTAAAACAAAGATATAGCTGGAGAAGCAACTTAGTGTAATTTTGGTGCAAAGTTAAAACTTACAATGCATGAATTTATTACACTTACATCCAACCCGATCTTATCACCAAGTACAGAGGTACATTAAAATAAATTTGCTACCATGGGTACATTAAACATGGGCGCATAAATTTAACTTTGGTTGCAATGAGTACATAAATGTAACTCTGGTGGCAGGGAATGCATAAATTTAACTTTGGTTGCAATGAGTACATAAATGTAACTCTGGTGGCAGGGAATGCATAAATGTAACTCTGGTGGCAGGGAATGCATAAATTTAACTTTGGTGGCAAGGAATGCATAAATTTAACTCTGGTGGCAGGGAGTGCATAAATTTAACTCTGGTGGCAGGGAGTGCATAAATTTAACTTTGGTAGCATATAGACATAGTAAGAATCAGAATTAAAACTTCTTAGAAAATAGCAACATAGGCAATTACAGCATCACACTTGCTAACAACAAAAACGAATAAAAACTAAATAAATTTGGGGGTAACAAAAGCAAAAAAGAAAGCACGGATCTCTCGAGGTTACAGAACAGTAAGGCCAGCGTGGTCGCCATAGCAACATAAGGATCGATAACTGAGCTTGCTTTGGTTTGGTTATTGTAGCAGAGCGCGTGCTGTATCAATCACAGAATCAGATATACGGGTGTAGGTGGAAGACATTTTTTGTAAATGTACAGATTCTGCTTGTGTGAGGTGGTGGTGTTAGATATGGATGAAATGGAAATAAAGCCTTTATTTAATGATCCCCCCCCCCCCCCCCGACTTAGCGCAGGCCTACATGTATCTGAGTGGGCCCCTATTGCAGGTGTTTAGTTACTAGAACCCTCAGTTTGACTTAGGAGTGCTCAAAAGAAGTCGACATAAATGACTACTTCCAAAGTCGAGTCGTGCGCATCATGCTGTGTATTAGGTACTCACCGTGAATATATAAACAACTGCACTGGACAAAACACTTACAATTTTCGTTCGTCTGTGTGGTTTTCTAGCAAGGGTGTAAGGAGGGGTAAGGTGGGGATGGAAGAAGCAAACAAATAAATTTCTGGTTGTTGTCCTTCCCTTCATATTAGACAAACGAGTATATGGAGGAAGGAGAAGAAATGCATAACGAATTTTCTTTTAATTAATATTGATTTTTTTTTAAAGCAAACACACACACACACACACACACACACACACACACACACACACACACACACACACACACACACCACACACACCTACCTTTTCAACAAAGAAAAAGTCTGACTTTGGTAGGTATAGTTTAACTTACCTCTACAAGATACAAGCATTACCAACAAGAAACTAACACTTCCGTCCATGACCTAGTTCCACAACAAATATACACTAGTGTCTAGTTGACTAGAAGCATCAACCATCGCTGAAAACGGCTTGATGCGATTCGAAAAGGGACTTTCTGGCCGGGCAGACTTAAAAGAAAGAACCACGGCCGACATCCGGCTGTGTAGGGACAGCTGCCGTAGGAAAGGTAAATTAAGGATATAGTCTGATATTGTTTTGACATTTCAGCCGTCACGCGCGCATCTAAATTGTTCGATTTCAGCTCGAAGATTGGCAACCGTAACTAGAAATGAAACGAATTCACAAAGACCAGTTCTTTGTATTGCAATGTCTACTATTTCAGAGCGACTTGTGCCCCGTTCGGGTTACTATGGAAACTATAAGAGCGTCGAAAACAATCATCGAACATAGAACCTCGATATTTTAATACGGTAAAATAACAACAGATTCAATAGGGTACAGTTAGTTAACTGAAATTCAGAATACTGGCCTAAGGCCACTTCAAGAAAGACAATTCGTTTGCGCAGGAGTTACATTCAATTTTTAACATTGCCCGTGATATTAGATTTAATTAAATAAAGGGGAAGGAGAATATTTAACAACACTGCCTGCGATATTAGATTTAATTGAATAAAGGAGAGGGAAAGTAAAACAAAACAAACTTTAAGAAAGAAAAAACAATAACAAAAAATCCACATGCTTCAGTACTATCAATTCTAACCCCATCTAGACCAATCTCCATACAATATATAATCATGAACCGTTTAGACCTACAAATAATTCAAACCGCTGGGTTTTCTGACAAAGTTTTGCCGAGTAAACAAAGAGTTGATATACATGACTGTATGAACTAATGTAAGCTCATTTCAAGCGGCATGCACCTCGTGACTGCAGTCAGGGTAGAGAATTCTTAAATAATTGATTATCGCAAAAGCTTGGCCGGTTTCACAATGATCACAGACGACGTGATGCCAATAAAATACTATGGGTACCTCATGACACATGACAGGCAGGCAGGCAAACAGATAATAACCCACGTAGACTTTCTCAAGCAGATATTTAAAGTTGTAATGTTTAACACTTCTGGTGCAATGAGGATGGATAACAGTGAGATATATAAAACGAAAGACAAATCTGAGGACTTCGTGTGGTACTAGCCTGGGCTCTGTATGACTTACACATCCCCATCTATCCTCTTGACTTGTGAGCAGAGACAATCAGGTGGTAACTGTATCTGTTTTGGAGAAAGAGAGTTGGGAATTTGAAACAGAATTTATGAGTTTAAAGTAGCTACTTAAAACTGCCTAAAGCAAACATGACCAAATTGTATCGTCCAATCCAACATTCTAAAGCCTTCCATCTCAGGGAGCGCAGGTTAAGAATCACTCCTCAGTTCATCTAATCACCCACTATCGGCCACTAATGCCCTACCTTCTGCCTATCACCTGCTCTATTTACAAAACTAAGACTAGTCTCTTGTCTAATACTTTGTGTGGGAGACTGGAGAGAGAGAGAGAGAGAGAGAGAGAGAGAGAGAGAGAGAGTGTGTGTGTGTGTGTGTGTGTGTGTGTGTGTGTGTGTGTGTGTGTGTGTGTGAATGACAAGATATTAAAATTTATATAAAAATGGAAATGATAAATCCAACCAATGATGACCGGTTACTAGACAGATCCATTTTATACATGTATATACTTTTTCATGTTTCCACTCATTTAATCTGTTCAGTATACCGTCCCCTATCAGTTAGTTAAATAAAATAAAATAAGCTCTACATTAAGATGTCATCTGTTGAATTATTTTTATTAAGATTACATTGTTTCAGTACCAGTTAAGTGTAGACGAAGTGGAATTTCCTTAAAAATCCGTCAGCTTAACTACTTTGCATGTTGCCAATAATAAATTTAGATAGGATAGTTTTCTCAGTCATCGGCTATTTTATTTTCGACACACGCATGTCTGCATATCTGATCTCTCTCTGTTCTCAGTGATAGAGATCAGTGACAAGTGAACAATACTAATGTTTGGCTCTTGAAAGACAGCTTAGACAAAGTCTCCTGTCAACGAGTTATGCACACGGAAACGAAGTGTTACTAGGAAAGGACAGATCAGTTTGCACGGTCGCAGTCGATTTCGGTGCTGGAAACGTCACACCAGAGAGGAAGTTGCGTCTGACTAGTAACTTTTACGTCAGCAATAAAGAATTACATTTACAGCGCTGCGGCGCTGTGATTTGAGAGAGAATTAAAAGAAATCCAATTAAAGTTCTGAACAGATAAGTCGGTTGTAAGTTGGAACTGCCTACAACTGATAACTAGCAACGGTTTAATATCCATGTAATATACTTCAGGCAAGCGAAATCTTCCAAGCGTAGTCATCCGTGTATATGTGCGTGTGTGTATGCGTTAGAAAGGACGTGCTAGCTGAGAGTATTACTATTAGTATACTAAACGAGATAACTTTGTACTGCATTATTTTAAGACTGACCCTAAATAGCAGCCCAGAGGATTAAATTAAACGTGTGAAAGTTATATGAGAAGCATTCAAATTTCACAGGAACACTAGAATTTTCAAATCAAGCTATTAATATAGCAAAGCATTATTAAGCCTACGAACACTTTCACCATTAGCCATTAATAACAAAGCGTGCATTTAGAATTAGACTGATATTACTTTGGATTGCATTGTTCACTTAAGTGACCTGGACTTCTTTCTTTCAGAGTAGATGTATAAGGATGAGGAAAAATTCCCTACATGCTTTCATTAACCCCCTCACCCAGCGCGAAAGCGGGGGAAGCCGAAAGCGCCCCCCCCCCCCCTACATTAGCAAGCAAGCCCTACATGCTTCATTCAGTCTAGTTATCAGTACAAGTCGGATGCATTTTTTTCAAAGAAGAAAAAAAAAGAACTTCCTGTTTGTTGACACAGCAGTCTTGATTGTTGCTAGTGGATGCAAACACAAGCCAAGTATTATTTGAATAATTTACCATTTGTCAGACAGTTTCAAACTAATGCTAATGCTTCTGATGAATGTCAGACCTTTTAGCAGATAAATTACAGACAAATTTAATACAAAAAAATAGTTTACTGGTCCACTGAAATGGAGTTGATCCAGGCTCCAGCCTGTTTACTTCTGCATAGGATGTCATGGTAAACAAAGAATATTTTGTATTGTTAATATTGTTAGCATGTGCAGTGCTGATTTTTGATGTGTTGATTTTTTTTTTTTTAAAGTAAAAATAAAAACAAAAAATCCAAACTGAACATTTTTCCTAAGCAAATGTAATCTACATTAATAATCTAAATCTACATTAAATTTGGATTTGAGTGTTTGGGGCAGAAAAACTGTTGAATGGATAGGGATTGAAAATAATGAACCTTTCTTCCTTCTATGTAGTTTTATTTAATAATTAAAAGAAAAACAATGTTCCTTCTTGACCTATCAAATATGTCAAGTATTTATTGACACAAGAGACACAGTGCCACCAACACTGTTAGCAAACTTATTTTTTCAAAGGACATTTGATAATTTTACATTTGATTAGTTTAACAGACTGAAATTACAATGTACACTAAATGTTATTATGTGCAGAACATTAACAAATCAATATTATTATTAACACAGTGTCAGAGTTGCATGGTTCTTAAATGCTAAAGTGAGCAACAACAGATACTGATCTAATTAATGCAAAATAAATGTATGGAGTTCCAGACACCATTTCCACAACAACAACAAAAAATAGCCTACTTTTATATTCTTCTATTTGTAAGGAAAAGTACTGTATACTTTTAATAATTTTTAAATGAACTGTTTGAGGAAATTTAGAGAAAAATACTATTAATAATGTAATAATACAAATAAAATTATACAATTATTAAATGCAACATTATAATTTTTTTCCTTTGCAAAATACCACATACGCCATACTTATGAAACTATGAAACATAATTCATTAAAATGAAATCAACAATCTCAAGAGTCACAGATACTTAATACAGCTATAATAGCCAGCTTCTTTCAGCTACCTAATTCCTAGTAACATCGCCAGAGTGCAGTGGTTAACTAATACATAGATACATATAGATAGTAACTACTAAACTAGAGATATACATTTTATAATCAGTTTTAAATGCCATGCATTTTAAATATATATAGAAGTATAAACAACAGCAATCATAATAATTCTCAATGCTTTTCAGTGCAACCATTTTTGAATGTCTGGCACTATTTTGAATAAAATATCTGACAAGCCCAGAAGCTTTTTCAAATAATACATGGGTGTGGGTGTGTGTGTGTGAGGAGAGAGGGAGAGGGAGAGAGAGGAAGAGGGAGAGAGAGAGAGAGAGAGAGAGAGAGAGAGAGAGAGAGAGAGAGAGAGAGAGAGAGCAACTCTTCATGGGACTAAGGAAACATGAGATTTTGCAGCAGCATTTTCACTTTACATTAAAACCACTCTCTATGATGAAAAAATATGGTTATACTATTTCTATACTCTGAAGATGTGTGTGCAACAATAATTATGTGTTTTTATATAGTTATAAAACTTGGAAGCTTATAAAATAAATGTCTGTTGTTAGCATTCCTAAATAGAATTTTTCTTAATGAGTTGGGAGAGTTTTGAAAATTATTCATTTAATTTGGTGAGTCATAGAATCAAAAAGCTTAATAAGCACTCAGCTTAAAAAAACAAAAACAACCAAATAATATATTTAACATATGATATATGGAGGGAAATGTAGCAAAACAATTTCACATGCATACTGTTGTAATAATTTATATTTTCCTGACTAAATTAGAGGATTATAAAACTGTTCAAAAGAAGCAGTAACATTTTTTTTTTAAATAAAATTAAAATACTGCATTAAACAGAATTGATAAAAATTCATAAATAGTAAAACATTTCTACTAAAAATTTACAGTAACAACAGATTTCATAAAATCACTTAGTTGTTCTGGGTTATTTTAAAAAAAACTTTACTAACTGAATAATTTTAAGTACAAGTATTATGCACTGAAAAAAAATTCCAGAAGATCCACTAAAATAACAACATTACACTTACCTATTAGAAGTGTATTATTTAAGTGTATTCTTTTTAAGAATATTTTTATAGTTTTATTAATTAATAAATAGTACTACTACAAAGTACTAGCAAAGCATAAAACTTCGCTTTTCTTAATGCAGTATTACTTTTGTTTCCTTCCTCACCCCACCCAAAAGTGGTATTTGTTTTTTTTTAATTGACAACCTTTGGAAGAAATTATTTATCAAGTGAGAGAAGCAGTCATCTTCGTTCACTCCAAACGGAAATGGCCAGTCAGAATTAATATAATCATAATGATGATACCCCCCCCCCCCACACACACACACACCTTATTGTTTTGGTTGGATGTTTTCCCCCCTTATTAATTAAGATATTCCTTACTTAAACTTGTTAAAGATGTTTTCGTATAATAAACTGATACTGAATTGAAAAGAATAGTCCTACAAAACAAAATTTCAGCGAGTTAGAGTTCTAGTTTTGCAGTGATCCACTTAATCCAATTAATGAACAGCTACTGAACATAAACGAACCGGATACAATCAACCGGAAGAATTCTGTAATTAAATTATCAAATCAAACAAGCAGACGTCTTGTACAATGCTTGCTAGTCTTGCCCCCGTTTACGTCTCGAACAAATTAATCGAGAGTTACCGAGAATAAACTCAGTCAAACTGAGAGGCATATAGACCTACTCTAGTCGAATATTCTATTCTATACAGTACACGGCAAGAGTACAAAACTAATGCAACAGGCATGCATCATCCATTGACGCAACACATAAACAAAAATCAATCGCAATTATTCCATTTATTTATAACAATTCATCCCGATCTTTTAATTTGAAAGAATGAAATATTTTACCTGGTATAAATCCTGCATACGGAGCCATTCCATTTGATGGTGCGATGCCAACAACCACTGTGTCACCCTACGTAATCAGCAGCCGACACTGCCCTTTGTCGACTGCTCGCAATGTTGAGCCTAAGCATTTCTACCAAGGGAAGCAATTCTAATGATATTTGTAATAGTATATTCATGGATTATCCAACGTTTCGAAACGAAGTGCATAAATGTTTTTAAGGTGTTAATCACATGAATTACCAAATTCGACTTAATATGTCTTAAAGAATTTCCAGTTTGAAGTGGGGTGTCACTCCATCAAAGCACATAAACATATTAATGTAAAAAGAAAATATATGTGTGCTTATTTCATTACTCAACTAAGAAAAGAAATAAATAAGATTAAGAATTTTGAAGACATAAAATATTTAAATGTCTTAATACAATTCAGTCAAAAATATTTAAATATATAATAATAATGTGTGGGTGGGTGTGTGTGCATGTTCAGGGGAAATGTATAGATATAACAAAATTTTACTCTCACAAGAAAGATGATGATCAATAAACTTGTTAATTTTATAAGATATTAATATAAAGAGAATAACTGCTCATAGGCCTGTTTGCTAATAATTACCTATATAGCAAAATTATCTGGTAAACTTCAAAGCTCTCTAAATATTTCAAATCTCAAGTGAAAGCATGGATAATATGCTTATCTGTGTGTGTTTAGTAGTATTGTACAATTTTATTACAGCATTAACTACATCATATGCATGTTTCTCTAGCAGGAATAGCACAAACTACATTCTAAAGACCTTGTTTAAAGATGAAATAACAACTTTATTTTATTCTTCACAGTTCAGCTTTAATTATCTTCTCCTCATAAACCTCATAAATATCATTACACATTTATTTTAATTAAGACAACATGCAGTCTGGATAAAATAAGAAAGACAGCCTTTGCTTTATAAAACTACCATTAGTTCAACAATTCCTAGGTTACTTATACACAAAAATTATATTTATAAAAAAGAAAAATATTTCTATATGTACAGTATGCTGGTTTTAGGCTTTATATATCATGGTTGCCTTTAGAGTCACTGTAAGCAATTTTACTAGGACACCTTCAATTATACAGTTGAGTATCATTGGGTTACATGAATACATTCTTGCAATACCTTAGATTCACTAAACTGCCACAGGTTGCATTACAGAATTTGAGAAGAGCAGGAAATAGTTTCATGAAAAATAGAATCAGTTAAGTTATTTGTAAGAATGGATAGAAGATGACAAAGACAGAAACATTCAAGTACTAGAATTTTTTCAGGAATCGTAAGTGTGACGCACTTTAATAAATTTTCATAAAGTGGACTCCAAGCCATTCTTTTGAAAACTTATTTGCTTTCTTTAATTTTCTAGATAAACATCTACCTGGCAAAGAGTAAAATCAATAAAATAAAGGCCTGATGGATAGGCATTAGTGGCTATATAGGTCTCAATTAAAGATAGTTTGTTTACTTTTGTTTTGTTTTGATTTATTACATTTATCTATACTTATAAGAAAAATTTTTTAATAAAAACTTTAAATAAATAATTAAATATACAAAAATAAAACATGCATCATGCACACAGCTCCATTTCAAAATATTTTATTTCTATCTGTGTATATAATACAATATGCAAAGGAAATAAGAGAACATCATGTTCAGCATATACTAAAAGAGATAAAGATATAAATTTGAGGCACATTCAGGCCAAAACCCAAGAGCACCCCCAATTTTTAAATCGCATTTCAAGAAAAATGTTGATATAGTTCAAACTTTCATAATACTTTAATTAAATTACAAAAAAGTAAACAAAAGATACTGCAGAACTTGCCTTGTAACATAAATTACTGAATTATAACCCATAACATTTGTAAAAACTATTTATAAATTTCACTAATGCTGCTTTTGCATTTTATGTACATATTTATATAAAGATTTATAAACAGACACAAAACACGCACATGTGTGTACAAACACACAAAATTAATCAATTCATTTATATAAGAATCTCTCTCTCTTTTCCTCTCTTCATTCATCCATATACATGTACCTAATATGAGGGAAATTATATACATGTACTTTCAATTTTATATTTCTTTATGAAAAAAAGTCTTGTTAAGATACTCAAACTGCTTTAAGTGATTTAAAACAATTACAAAATAAAAAGAAAAGGTTGTATTTACTGTTAATTTAATTTTTTGTTCAAAATAAAGCATAGAAGAAAATGAATGATTGTGCTTTTTGGTTAATGGAGAGAGAGAGAGAATTCCATTGTCTGAAAATATTTTATTCCTTTTCCCTTTCATTGTAACTTTCAGCAAATAGTGTGTCAATATTGTAAAGGCATGGGTGCTGAACACAGTAAAGATCAAATAAGCCTGAATTCTAAAATATGATAATAGATAATATGAAATAACTATATTTTGTATTAACAAAGAACCTGGATCAAAACTCAAAGGAATAAATACTGATAAGAGGACACTCCATTTTCAAATATAAAATTCTCTTTGTCACGTAGACTCACTTCCCTTTTGTAAAGAAGGTAAATCCTCTAAGTGGTGTTGAAGTAAAGATCTAATGGAGCTGTAAGTTATTTCTTTTGTTTTATTTAGAAACTAGGACTGCTTTACTTAGCCCCAGTCTGACTGAATAGAATTGCTTTACAAAAGTGAGGCCTGAGACCTAAAGTAAACAAAGGACATAAGTCCTCAACAACACTGCCTAGAGAATAGACTGGTTTGAGTCTGTGGTGAACTGTTCTTGCCAAATGACAATCACACTGTCAAAATGATTTTGAAAAATATTTGTTAACAGGAAGTAATTGTGATTGTAAATCTGATGCAGTTATAATAATTAGACCAAATTTGTCAATCAAACCATAATTATTTCCTTGTTCAACTGTTTACTCATCAACTGGTACGTTTACCAAGTGATTTTGCTTCTATCATACCTATCTGAAAAAAAGTGCATCATATTAGAACCATAAAGAGGATTACTTCAGCATATATTTTCACCCAAAGAAACCAAACACACAAACCAAATGAACTAAAGACCAAACAAACACAGACCCCATCAACAAATCAAAGAAGTGAACTAAGAACCAAATGAATTAATAACCTCCCAGCTGCTGAAAGAAATATTTCAACTAACCAGTGAACAAAAGCTGACATTGATACATTTTTATGATTACTGACAAAAATTCCTGTAACAATGCCTGAATTCATATGACATTATATAATGTACAAAGTTCGTTTGAAAAGTGTACTTCATTTGCTTCTTTGGATTCCTTTGGTTGTGTTTGACTTTGTTTGGGTGAAAAAATTTACAAGTTTACTCTATCTTGTTAATATTATGCAAATAAGAATTCAATTTGCTGAGCAGGGAATTGAGTGGCTGAGACGTCTAAGTGTTGGATTCTAGTGAAGGGGATAAACAATTTAATTTTTTTTTTCACATTAGTCAAGCCAGTTAATTGAGTTTTTACACCTTGGTCAGGTCAGTCAATGTAGTTTTTTTCACAATATTCAGGGCTCTCAATATAGTTTCTGCAACACTGGTCAAGACTGTCAATGTAGTTGTCTCCACCTTAGCAAGGGCAGTCAATAATGTTTCTCCATCTTGGCTAGAATAAGTCAATGTGCTTTTCTAATGTCAATGGCTATAGCCAAGGTAGATTTTACAAATGAAAAACACACTTCCTAATTCAGATTTGTTCTGCTGCATTGTGTCATATAGTACAAAGATCACTGGTGAGGTGCTAATAAAATTAATCAATTGTCATCAATATCTTAGAATAAGGCAAAACTAGTCAAATTCTAACTATCCTTTCTCTAAAAAAATATAAATTTATACTATCTGTATCAATACAGGAATAATAATCACCATTTACATCATTCCATGAAAAAAAAAACCACACCATAATACCTAAGCAAACATGTTAAAACTGTCTGTAATATTCTGACAGTCTGTGGCATATTAGCTTCCACTAAATTTCATTATCTTTAGTATTTAAATGCAAATGGGGGTAAAACTGTAAATATTAAATATTTTGACAATTTGTGGCATGCTAACATCAAATAATTAATCATTACTTTCTTTTAAATTTCATTTGTTCTATTTCATGCTATGTCATATATTTACACATCTGCAAATAGTTTCTGATCTAAAAAAAAAATTAATTAATTAATAAACTGTATAATAAACCATACTCACTTTCAGTATATGACTGGTGAAATGTTTATTAAGAAAAAATACAAAAAACTACGCAGATTTTGTCCAAGATATAATTTTCTGTTTTTCATGAAATGTATGACAAAATGGTATTTAAAACCTAGAATTAAGTGCACATTTCTCCAACTCCTGTAAAACATTTATTATCAAATGCCAAATAGCAATACTGCTATGTATTCTCTCTGGGACCAATTCTGCTTAAGTGAGTGGCATATTTTCACAGCACAGCCCATTACATGTCAATTTTAATTCTGACAGCTGTACATGCAATATCCTATACTTATAGCAAAACCCATCTCGTAAATAACTTGTCAAATGAATCATCAAACACACTGACATCATAATACTTGTAATACTGTTATTGTTGAGGTCAGTTAAGATTAATGTTTAAGAATTCCCATTACTGATTAATGTCTACCATTATTTGTACTTTAAATGAAAGAAATAGAAAACTGCCAACCAGCATAACAGAAAAAAATGGCTTTTATTATTAAAAAAAGTGAAGAGTGACATTGTTGATGCTCAAATTAAATTTTAAATATATGTGTGAGTGTGATATACATAAAACATAAGATTCTGACTAAAGTGCACCGTGCTTACAATCTCACTTTTAATACTTTCCTTATGCATGCAACCAATAACCAGAGATCTCTGATAATGCTATGAAGGTGCTATTCACACATTTGTTACATGGTTAGATCTGAATGTTGGTTCTATGCAACAGTACAATGTGAAGGAGATATTCAGCTGTCACTGATTATGGATGGGATGTTGATTATTCATATTTTCAAATCTGTCATGAAAATGCTATACTTCTAGAGGTTACAAACACTAGACACAGATTTTCGAGCATGACAGTCGTATTCAGTGTTAGATATCATCAATGATTCTTGATATTAATTTCTCCAGCCTATGGTGTGAAAGTGTTATTTAAACTGTCACTAGCCATTACACTGGGACTGTATGCAGAATTATCAGTTGCCAAAGGACTTGGTGTACGGACGTTTCTAAATTTCTGACGCAATACTGTGATAAGGGCTTTGTGTAACGGTTCCTGTGGTGTTTGTTCGCTCTCTCGACGCAGTGGTGTGCCACCAGGTGATCTAATTGGAAAAATATTATTAATAAATTATATAAAGTGAACATACAAACAATAAATACAATAAAACACTAGTATTTTTATATCTTTGTAAAAAATAAAAAATAGAGATGTACACAGGCAGTCTTTAGGTTATTTATCATTCAACTAAGCAAACTCCACTAAAATTACAGAACTATGACATTACTTGTCAGCATGTACATCAAAAGTCACACTTACATAAAAATGCATACAAATATAAAAATATTGGTTGAAACAATTTTATTAGCCAAAATGTGCATGCCTTTCACACTTTTCTTGGGGGTAGTACTTTATTCAGCAAACATGCTGATGTAATTAAATAGTGCAGTAAATAAAAATAAATAATGACTGTTTAGTAGGCCCACTCTACTCTCACTCACGTCCATGACGATCTTGAACGCATTACCATCTGTACAGATATGATCTTTATTTCCATCAAATAGCCTTAAAAGATTATTCAGATAATTACTTAAAATCTTTTTACAACTGCAAGAGTGATAGTTAATTAAAAAATGTGTGTGTTGTAAATCAATATTATGAAGTGATACCTTACAGGCAGGCCAACACACAGCTGACAAAATGGTTTCATTTACTATTTTCGAATACAAAACTATATGATGATAAAATATTTGTATTTGTTTGATGATGTATTTCCTCCTACTAATTTGAAATTCACAAAGAAGAAATCAGTATGTATATAACTAATTATAGTATTAGATTTTATGTTTAACAAAATCACAACTACCACTCCAAAAACATTTCCAAAGTGTTCACATTTTCTACACCAACTGAAATTTGTATTTTCATTAAAAGTCAAACATGCCAACACATACATTAATAGCAATCGTGAGATGGATAACTGGGGCTGTGAGAGAAAAAAGTTAGAAATTATCTGTAAATACATAATAGATATTCAATAAACAGAAAATAAATATACCAATTTACATAATACACCTGTAAATGCAAACTAAACATACCAATGTAATATACTTATTTATGTAAGTAAACTAAACATACCTATGTAATTTACTTATTTATGTAAGCATATAATATACTAGTATAGATAATAAACAAAAATATACCAGCATACCTTCATAAATTGTGTGTATATAATATTATTTGGTACATTTCTAATCCTGCACATCAAGTATAGGCTACAGTTTCTTAGGAAAGTGGCTATTAAAATTTCTAATTGGCTGCTTAAAAGGAACATTTATTAACAGGTGGAGGGATAAAAGACTAAATGTTTGAATCAAGCAACCATTCTCATTCTAATCAAAAAGAAAAAGCTGCAAATTCATATAATGTTACCTTGGCATCTGAGTGGAGCGCAGGCGTGTGAGTGGGTTGGAGGATAAAAGTTCTGAATGAATGTTGGATGCCACTCCATGTGATCTTGTTGAGATGTTAGATCTGCATCAAAGGAAAATGAAACTGTATAGCAAGCATAATTAAAGAAGGATCCAGCAATCTACAAAATAATATGGAAATAGGTTAGGATAATGAAATTATCTTCATGAAATATTTAAAGGATGCTATAGTTGTATGTGGCAGTGAAGTAACAAGCCAATGGGGGGGAAAGGTAATGAAGATGGATGCTACTCTCAAGGTATACTTTTTAAAACACAAATGCACATGTTCAGGAAGAAAAGAAATCTAATTTCAGAAATTCCATCATATTAAAAGTATGACAACTTTTTGTAATAAATTTTCAAGAAGTATGTATTTTCAATATGCAAAATTTATTAAATTAAATCAGATATGATATTCAAGATCAAATACCTGACATTGCTTTCTTTCTGTATCAAAGAAACTTAAATACCAGATTAGAAGACATATTGATAAATATCTCCACTCTTTATTCTTTTGCATGTAATAATCTAGTCGTAAATACAACCCTCAAAAACTGTAGCCATGAGTTTATTATCAATTAATTATCAAATAAAATATTATTATGATTAAATATTAATCAATTTATTATCACAACTCGCCAGTGAAATAATGCCAACAATGAAGAGATGGCGGGTGGAAGATGGAGAAAGATAACAATAACAACTAATAATAGGTTGAGATAAACAAAATATCTGACTCTATTTGTCTTTGTCATAATAATGAGAAACATTTTGATTTTATTACTTCATTTTTAAATATAATAATTGCAGTTTTTATTTTTTTTAAAACTTAGCTAACCAAAAATCAACCAATTCTTTCATATTATTCATATTTTATTTTAATTTGCATTTGAAGAATTAATTTCTGCACAACACTCCCTTTACTCCACCCCTGGTAACAATGGGCAACATTGAAGGGCCAAATTTTATAAGTATATGCAAAATATTAACTGATGCTATTTTCACTGCAATATTTACACATAAAACTAAATGAGGAAAGAAAAGCTAAGGAAAACATAACTCTAAATAAAAACAGTTTTATCTCATACATTTATTTTCTGTTTTTTTATTTGCATCTAATCCTAACCCTAATCTATCTCTAAAAACAAGCAAAACACAATAATCGTTGCCACTTCTGGTTTGTACAGTGACTCCCAATTGAAAAAGAATGAACCTAAACAAAGCCCACAGAAACTAACATGCAACAAATGATACCCAAATTGGCCTTGCGCAATCGATTTTTCTGAATCTGAACTGATCCAAATATTATTGAGTTACTTCAGTACAGATGAGCAATAGACAATATGTTGAGAGTAGTGGGTCAAATATGCCTCTACAAATACATGCATCTCGCCTTCGCATGGCACACACTGAAGATGTACAAGTACATTATTAATATTATTGTTATTCTATGTTCTCAGCAATCGTAACTAGCATCTAACCTAACAACACTAGTTGAACTGATTGCCAGTAATTAAATTATTTCCTTAAAAAGTAAAAAAATATTGCCTTATGATAGCCTACTTGTTATTGTCTGAGCTCACATATGGCAATTTACCACTTGCAAATTGCAAGCGGGGTTTTTTAAGGGTTTCTTAAATATACTTACTTTCTTTGCACTTGTTTTTTCGATTTGACTGGAATATCCATTTCAGGTGTGACAAACTGATATACAAATATAAATAAAAATAGTTGAAAGTAAAAATTCAAATGCAGAATGTGCCTAATTACAAGACTACAAGGCAATAATCTGCAATACTTTGATTAATGTTGCATGAAAAAAAAATGTCAAAGAGTTAACTGATTTTTATAAATAAATATTTGTTTGTCATTGTCAGAGAATATTAGGCAAATTATGCTGAATTATGGAAACATTATTTTTCATTTTTATTAATTGTTCAAACTTACTAATCGTTCAACTATCTATTTAATTTATGAGAAGACTTCCGCTAAGCAACTAGGCTCAGCTGATGCAATAACATGTTTATGAGTTGGAAGCACGTAAGTAACCCCAAAGGTGAGAGAAAGGCCATTAACCAGATACGAGACGCCCATATTTGGTCACTTGCATTCCATATCGTGATGTAGCATATGATTGATATATTTTTCTCACAGAAACTAAGTGGCATTAGTGACTGATACATTTTGTAGAATGATCAAATAGAATAACACATGTATATTACTATACTCCCACTGTTAAACTGTTATAATGGGAAGGCACTAACAATCATTAACACGCATCGTGTGAACCACAGGCTAATTTGTATTGTAACTGAGACTCTATATATTGTAAAGCTAAGTCATTTATTCACTTAAAGATTTTCATTGAATTGCAACTGTGAATTAGCTATAGCTAATTAGTGGAAATTGTAAAGAGTAATCTATCGCTGTTGCCACAAAACCCATATAATCACTTATCATAACACGACACCATAGAATGATGTTCATTTACAGCCGGTCTTGGAGACTTAGGAAGAGACTCAGATTCAGGGGTTAGACTAAGAGACCTAACCTGGTATCTTCAAACTCAAGGGCCCGTTGCTCAAAGACTACGCCAAGTGCCGTAACCAGCATTGGAGGGACCCGACAGAAGATAACTGCCACATGACATCAGAACTGCACCAGAGATTGATGATAACAACTATTTCATAAACTTTTAAAGCTAAGTGAGAAATATCCCATTGGTAGTCAGAACAGATTGTATTATAATAGCCATTTGAAATTTGGGATGAACAGGATAGATTATTTCTATTAATTCATGTTCCACAAATGTTCATTTTTTCTATTACCTTTAGTTGTTATTAAATTTGTTATCTTACCCATTGTTACATAATTGTGTGTAGCATGACTGGAAGATCAGCTAACTGGGGGCAAGCCATAATAAAAGGATAAAGAATCATAAATCTTAATTTATAAATAAGGGGGAGATAACGCTGTTAGATGAGGCAAGTCAACTGATTTATCTAGAAAGGTGTCATGAGAAATAGCCTGAATCTTCTGGCAATTTCGTAATGGATAAGTCAGGCCATCCGGCTGTCGCTATTGTTAGAAATTACTCAATAAACCAATATTGAAAACCGGAATCTAAAATAGGACAGAGTCGTTAAACCTAGACCTGAAACATGACAGTCATAGTGGATTAAATTATATTTATATTGTCTGAGCTACTAACATTTTAAAGTTAATCTCAAATGAAGAGGCATCAACCATCTTATATTAACCATAAATATAAATCCATTAAAACAATGCTTGAGAGCATGCAATCTGTTGTAGAGGTGAAGTATTCAAATTATGACAATTACTTATATATTTTGATATCATATTTTGACTGCTTATTAATCTAGGGAGAGAACATCGACTTAAATATGGAAATCATACGCTGCATTCTTTTCTTATTCTAGGGAGAGAACATTGGCTTAACATATGGAAATCATACACTGTATTCTTTCCTTGTTCTAGGGAGAGAACACTGACTTAACATATGGAAATCATACTCTGTGTTATTTCCTTGTTCTAGGGAGCGAACATGGACTTAACATATGGAAATCATACACTGCATTCTTTCCTTGTTCTAGGGAGCAAACACTGACTTAACATATGGAAATCATACAGTGTTCTTTCCTTGTTCTATGGAGCGAACACTGACTTAACATATGAAAATTATACACTGTGTTCTTTTCTTAAACTAGGGTGAGACAGTGACAAACTACTGATAAGACGTACTTTTGTCCTACAGTTTAGAGAAACAGTGATATATATATATACTTGTGATCCATTCTTTTAAAAAATAGTGGACAATAATAAGAGACTGTAGCTTAAAACTCTCTGTTGCTTATCTGAGCAACATTGCTTTGACGGTTAACTATTTAATTATTTTGTGATCAAATATAACAAACGGCATATGTAATCAAAATTCAAATGTAAATGGTTTAAGATTCAATGAAACCATATACAGAACAATAAACTGGATGTAAGCATTTTAACTGTACACAGCACAATGTATTGGATTATACAGTCAAGCACATTAATTGTGTACAGCACAATGTATTGGAATTGGACTATACAGTCAAGAACATAAATCAAGTACAGCACAATGCAGTGGACTTAAGTCAAGCATGTAAACAATGTATAGCACATTGCATTGGACTTACAGTCAAGTATATAAATCATGTACAGCACAATGTACTTATGTAGTGGACTTAAGTCAAGCATGTAAATAATGTATAGCAATTTTTATATTGGACTTATATGCATAGCCAAAATGTGCTGGATTTTAGTACATAAGGCATGTATATAGCACAATGTGCTGGACTTAAGTATATAAAATATATAATATATATATATAGCACAATGTGCTGGACTTAAGTATATAAATATGTATATAGTACAATATATTTTACAAACTTGTCTGTAGCTGTTTTAATTTAATCTTTGGTATTATGTAACTAGAGCACTGAGAGCAGAATATGTTTATATTATTATAACATAACAAACCAACTGGTATCTGTTTAAATAAAGAAGAAAACTGTCTGCTGTACTAGATTATACTCTAGAAATGGATGATTATAAAACAAATGAGAAATTTTTCTATTTTCATTATATTTACTTGAACTAATCTACAAAGAAAAACACTTTGTCAATTGCTTTTATGTCCTCAAGAAGTATATAGGCACACTTTCAAAATTTGATTTCTTGATTTTGAGATGGCACAAATTTTCAAAATGACTGCAGTTTAATATTTTTCAAACAAACAACACTTCAGTCCAAAAAAAGATAAAGCTCTGTTTTCAGCTGCCCTTTCAGACAAGCAAGTAAAAATTAATTTACTGCATTTTGCAATCATACATAATCATAAAAGAATATAAAATAATAAGTTTAAACTGTTTAATGGATCACTGCTTATCAATATGTTTCAACCTTCTTTAAATATGGTCTATAACTTTAACCTACCTCAGCATCCGATGATGAGTCACTGTTAACTTCTAGAGAGAGAACATGGTTCTCACCTCCCTTATCATGACTCTGGCTTTTAAGTTTTTCAAGTATGGTGATTTCTGTTGAGCCGCCCAACTGGTGAAATGCGGAGAGAGACATCTGATCAAATGATGCTTCATTTAAAGGAACAAGATCTTTATCTTGCAATTTGTCAATTAAGGGAGGGTGCTTTGCAGTATTTGATGCATTTCTGTTGACTATAGCATGTCCACGCAGATATACTTTCTTTTTCCGCTGCTGTGGTATGCATGATGGTAGTGGTGGAGGTGGTGGTGGAGTCAAGAGACTAGGCAGTAAACTGATGGAAGAGGATGGAGTGGTATCTGGTAAAGAATGGTTGTCAGTTTTCTTGCTAGGCATAACAGTAGCTGCCAGTGCTTCTGTTTGCATCCTAGGCTTATTTTCCCCTTCAGTGAATGCCTGAGATCGCAACCTTCTCATACATTGGGTACTGTTGCTTACAGAAGGAGTTCCTACAGCATCATTCTCAAAGACATTTAGACGCTTACGTCTGGCAGGCAAATTAGACGAAGACACGGGAGTAGTGTTTTTCCTGGTTTCACAAACACCAGTTTCAGCACTGCGAGCAGCAATTCGCCGGGAAAACCTGGGGCCTTTGCTCTCTGAAGTAAAATTTACAACTATTATACTGTGGGGTTTGTTTTAAACAAACACATATTATTTATTTTGTAATTAAGTAATTAACAAGGGAACACATTTGAAAATGTTTTTGATGCCTACAAAAACAAGCCTATTATTTTGGGGGAGTATTTCCAGCTGACATGATTTTGTGCAGGAACAAGGGGCTATGGGATGAATAGGAAGCAGGGCTCTACTCTAACAAAACTCTGTTACTAGTGTTAGTGAAATTCACCTCTCTTATCTCTGCTGACTCCTTTTCCTTGTCTTCATGTTCTTTTTATTGTCTTTGTCAATATAAACTAAAGTCACTGATAGCCTTTGAACGTTACTAAGGAGGTGGGTAGGGGGTATCTTACAGAGCCCAAGCCAATACCATATCAAGTCCAGGATGTTCAACTCCCTGTTACTGATGCTGGACATTAATGGTGTTTTTCTATTCTATTATTATTGTTTATTTCTTGCTTTTGTCTCTGTCTCTGCTTGGACTTAAGAATGGGGCTGGTTGTTGTATCTCCAAAATGGTGGTGAAGAGGCACATATAGGTCTAATAAGTATTTCAGAGATAATTAAAAAGTCCCCAATGGTACTATTGGTAGTTTGTCCATTGTTTTTTTGACTACAAAACTGGGGCTGTATAGAGAGAGAGAGAGAGAGAGAGAGAGAGAGAGAGAGAGAGAGAGAGAGAGAGAGAGAGAGAGAGAGAGAGAGAACTGGAGAGGTGTGTATACAATGTTAACACAGTGAACTCCCACTCTTACAATGGCTCAGCAAATGAGCATGTCAGTTTATGATGAACTCTCCATAATTAAATAAGGTTCACTGTATGATAAAAATACACTTTACGATGGGCTAACAATTTTCACCAAAAGTAGTGTATTATTATTTACAAGACAATATATTCCACAATATGATAGTGTCTCAGAAATGGATTAATATCATAAAGCAAAGGCCACATGTACTGAGATTCAAAATCAGTTAAATAAGAATTATTGTATATTTACAACTGGCAAGTCATCTGTGAGTAAATTGTAATTAATTTTTTTAATAATCATAATCTGTAAATAAATACTAAAATATATTTTATTTTTCTCATAAGCCAACTATAACTAAATGTATATATAGGTGTTGCAATAATGTACAATTATCAAAATTGTTAATATGAGTCATGACTGATCAATAGAAGAAATGTATAGTCATCCCCTTTCATTTTCAAATTTGTAACAACTTTATAAGCCAGCAGTTAAGTCGTGAATAAAACAGATGATGCATATCTTTCTTACAAATAGCTCATGTAGGCATGGTGGAGAGGAGGTAGGGTGCCATCATATACACCATCCTGTTACACATACTATGAACTTCATATCCCATTGCTAACATCAGTTCTCTTTTCAGACTAGAGTGAAAAATAAAATGAATGCACAGCTAGGAACATAAATGAATTTATTTATTGGAAGGCTTGATTATAAGTCACATTGCGAGTGAAAATTCGAGCATCATTTAACAAATTACCTTGACCATTGCTTTTTTTTTTGTTGAGTACTTTGGTGTTGTTTCTGTTTCATTAACGTGACAATAAACCTGGCCAAGTGAAAACTTACTTCCTTACCTTCCTCCCTCCCTCCCTTCCCCTCCCCCACCTTTCTTATGTGGAAACTTCCTTCAACCTCCTTCCTACCCTCCCTAGAGATGTATTATTTTGTTTCTAGTGTTACCTTAGTGTTACCTTTCTGACTGAAACTTATCATTTAGAATAATGTGAAGGGAGGTGGGGGGGAGAGGGCTGTATTTTACAACTATTACCATCTTCCTTATCATTCTTGTTCTATCTCTGTGTCAATTTGCAACAAAGATTCAAGACAAAAGATGAAAGATATCTACTCATATTAGTTTGTTTTCAAAAAGTGTCATCTACACTAACTCTTAAATAAAAATGTTATAATTTAGGTCATGTGATCTTTACTATCAGAACAGATATACCCTATACATGATATATGACCCTATACTCTCTTTCTCTCTGCTTCACAACAAAGAAGTGTGGTTCAATGATTGTATTTTGTTTAGTAATTCAACAAAAAATATTAATTATTTGGTTTCAAAGATTCAAATAAGTTTTATTTATCCATTATATTGTATACAGAATGGCAAACAAAAAAAGGTGATACCATGACCACAAGTCAATGAAACATCATGACAGGGAACGAGTCAATAAAACTGCAACCTTTATTCTTCTTATTGATTAGTTAATTAACAGGTCAAGGGTAAGTCCGGGTAGTTGTTTTGAAATTTATGGCATGAAATAAGAGTGCTGTTAGTCTCCAGGGCTCGGTTTCACGACAGCCAACTAGTGCGGTTTTCGACCTAACTTGGGTGGCAACTAGCTTAGTTTCCTTCTAAGCGCTAGGTAGTGTTTCACGACTGCAAACTTGGGCGCGCGCGGCCTAAATTAGGTCGGAACTACTGGAGCAGCTCCCACCAGCTCTAACTTTTGCTAGCAGCGACCTAAGGTACAAACAAATAGGCGTCACGCGTGCATCAATTTTATCACAGACGTAGGCAAAGAAGAAATCGTCCGTCACGGGATCGTATATAGTTTAATATTCTCAGAAACAATCCACAGAAACATTTATGAATCACTATGAACATATATTTTATTTCTACCACCCATTTCTAAATATTTTATTTTAATATAAATGTGTGTAGTTTTTATGCAATCATGTGTGAAAGGAAGGCAGTTAATTAATTTTGCAATTCTGTTTCCACTAAATCCATGAATCTCAGGAATGATTTATATCTTTCCTTAATTTTATTTATCTGTATATTCATTGTAATGCAACTTAAAACTCTCTAAAGCCACAGATAAAAACAAGAAAATGATTGTTTTATCATATAACTGGAAATTTTCATTAGTGGACTATTAAAGTATTAATAATAATATATCAATTTTAATTGGCATTAAGTTTATTTTAAACCAAATTATATTAATGATAGTAATATTTGATCATATATAATATTATAATAAATGTACAGTTATTTCATAATTATACCGTTAGAGTTTTGAAAATAAAATAAAAATATATATTCTATTTTAGAATACTGTTATAATATAAAGACTAAAAATGTGGTGGCATTTTAATTTTTTTTTAAAGTTTCACTGTTTTTCATTAAATATATATATAGTAAACTTTCAGTGCTACTCATCATCTGTCAAACTGACTTATGTGTATCTAGCTGTAACATTACAACTAATGATTATTTTTTAATTAAAAAAAGAATGGCCATATATTATGTATACATTACATAGTAAAAATGCATTAGCATAAGTTAATATAATAAGAAGTAGAATTATGTGTAAATCTTCAAAAGGTGAAAAGCTTTGTTTTGGTTTTCTGAAAAATACAGTTTTTGTATTTTCAAAGTATTTACATTTATTTCATTGTTGTTACAAATATATTTAACTTTTACATTAACAGTGTATGTATACACTGCCTGATGGGAAAAATTCATATAGATGAATATAAAATGTGACTTAACACTGGCAACTGCTGGATAGAGAAATAAATTGCTACTTCAGTTAGTATTTACAAAAAGATCTAGGCATTTAAATATTAATATGATGGTGACTCATGTCATATTTAATACATATAGTCATTTAAATATTATCATGATGGTGACTCATGTCATATTTAACACATATAGACATTTAAATATTATTATGATGGTGACTCATGTCATATTTAACACATATAGACATTTAAATATTATTATGATGGTGAGTCATGTCATATATTTAACACATATAGACATTTAAATATTGTCATGATGGTGAGTCATGTCATATATTTAACACATATAGACATTTAAATATTATCATGATGGTGACTCATGTCATATTAAACACATAATTTTTATAGACATTTAAATATTATTACGATGGTGACTTATGCCTAAATGTGAATTGATTAAAATAATTATTAAGAAAAAAATAAATTATACAAACTTGAGTCTTTATTCTTTGTTTTCAGTTTGCATGATAATTTACTATTGCATTTTTTCACATACATTCAAAGGTATTTAAAGGTATAGTTATTGTTTTATGAACTTGAGAACTAAGTATTGAAATAAGTATTGAAACAGTTAATTAAAAAAAAAAATAGAAAATATAATTTATGACTAAAACTGCAATTTGTATAATTTCTATACAAATGTTTAATTCATTTCTTGTACAAGGAATATTTATGTCAAATGACAGGTTATCCAATATTAAACAAATTATTATAGTTTAATGTTTATTCCTCAAACAACTGATTTAGTGTTTATAGTTTTGAGAATAGAATATAGCACTTTTATTTCTGATAATGTGAATAAAAATATACATGAGTTCTCCACCAGTCTTAGGGTATTTTCTTTTAGCAAGGTCACTTTTTGCATCGCTTGTTAGAGTAGTTTAGACCATTTACAGCGAAGTTCGTCTGCTAACCGATGAATGGTAAAAAACGCATTCACTGACATGATCACAGCAGCCCACGCATTCTTTTTGTATTTGTTTGTGACTGAGCTCTTTAGTCGTGATTGTAGGATGTTTTTTTCTGTATTCGTATGCCTCTATGAAAGCAACGACCTCTGAATGCGTGAAATTATCTTTATGTGCGCGACGTTTTCCATGCTCGGCATCCATTGTTAAAATTGAATTGTGGGATAGATCTATTTATAAACAAGTCATGTGACGCTTCTAGTTGGCAACTACTTAGATCGTTTCTAGTTGGCTGTCGTGAAACGCTACCTAGAAGTGACAACTAAGTAGTTTGGAACTAGCGCGCTTTTCGGGAAAGCTCCGCTCTAAGTTGGGCGGCTGTCGTGAAACCGAGCCCAGTACCTTGGGAATATGTGAAAGCCTTCTGTATGTCATTCCGTAGCTGATCCAACCTCTCTGCAGACTCGTCAGGTGACATAAGGCATGCAGGGTACTGCTCCCCATGCAATATACGCATCATTTTAGTCTGGGGAATGAAGATATTGAGAGATACTTTGATCAAATAAGACAAAATGGGTGACATTTAAATAATTAAAACATTGTGTTGACATTTAAATCAATTAAAACACTGTGTTGACATTTAGATCAATTATGACATTTTGAGTGACATCTAAATCAGTCAAGTCACTATGGCAATATTTAGACCAGTTAATTATTGGGGGAGGAGAGGGGAGGAATGTTTAGATCAACTAAGATACTGTGGCAATATTTAGATCAGCTAAATGATGGACATTTAAATCAGTTAGGACACTGGTAGACATTTAAACTAGTTATGATAGTGAGAGTGATGTTTAGAACAAATAAAACTTTGTGGGTGATATTTGGAATGAAACTATAAGCTGGGTTCAAAATAATCAGTTGGTAGTTTATGAAGTCAGGAAAAAAACTCCAGCCATCAACACGAACTTGATGAAGTAATATAAAGCTCATGCACTTATTTTAAAATGGTAACAAATTTATAAATAGAGTAAAAGTGAAAGTACTATTGAAATGAGTGGTTAGTGATGAAAATGAAAATGTAAACAAAAAACAGAATCAAATTTCTAGGATAAAATCTGTAATAATACATGTAGTTTATGTTTATTGTCTATAATAATTCACATCTATTAATCAAAATAATAGCACAAATACTCTGTAAAAAGTAATTATGCCATATAAATTGGTACTGTTGTATTTATACATAGTATCATATAGTAAAGATTAGGGCTGTCAATTTTTTCTAAAAAGTTGCCAGGGTACCCTTCCAGATTTTGAATGGGTACCCAGGTACCCAATTGAAATTAGCATAATCTCCATTGCAACTAGTGATCTCTACACAAAGCTACTTAACCATTAAGCATGTGCTCTATTTCACACAGTAGCCAGTGGTATGCATATAGTGATTTACTATTAGTTATGATCTTTATATGTACAACACAAACTTTTATTTTAATATGATCAATCATTACATAAACTAAACAAAAACTAAATAAAATGTCAACAACAATAATATATTTAAAAATAGGGCATCAAGTTCAATCGCCCTTCGCTGACAGAATTTCATCGCACAGATTGCATTTCGCCATGTCACTATCCAATCGCATGGCATGACTCCATGCAGATGATGTCTTACCCATATTAAAAATATTAGTTATTACAATGTTATTATTTAATTTATTCACCTTAAAATACTGATAAGTTTGTTTACTGAAGTCTTATTAACATGCTACATGTGTTAATGAGCACAGAAAAGGGCTACGGTGATCCATGTCGTCCATAATTAGATCTAGGTATAGTGGCTGCCAAGGCCGGCACAGTTCTCTCATCTATATTGTGATTGGCTTGCCTCTGTCGGTTTTCCTTGCAACCCCTCTGCATTACCCATTTCTGTACCCGGATTCCCAGGTATCCATTGACACCACTAGTAAAGATTGGCTGTACTACAACAATCAAATACTTTCTTAATATAAATGCATCAAACACAAATATTTTTAATCAATAATAATTAATATTCCTAAAAAATTACAAATATTTTTCTTTATTAAATTTTAAAAATAATAGATATTACACATTTATCTTATTCTCACCCACCCTGAGTTAAAGCAATAAATTATTATAACTGTATGAAATTACATGCATTTTTGAGAGTTTAATAAAACAAATATAAAATAATTAGATATAAATGTAAACTACCTTCATGAATGAAAAAATTCCATTGTTTTCCATTTCTTCTAGCTTTCTTTTCTGTAAAATCTTAAAGTATTCTCCAGGTTGCTTTTGAAGATAATCACAAAGATCCTGCAATGTGAAAAGTACAAATCTGAAATACAGTTTAAATGATAATATTATAAAGAACATTTATAAAGAGTATTATATCCAGATAAGGCATGGTCTGGTCATGAAACTAACCACTACATATCATCAGATTTAGCAGTTTTTTAAAACAGATAATGTTTCATATCACATTTGCTCTTTAAGTAGTTTACTCTTGACTTATAATTATAGTGAGAGGTTAACATTTAAAATTATCTTTTCCTCAATTTAAATTTAAAATCTAAATTTAAATGTAAAATCTAAATTGAGGAAAAGATAACTTTAGATAAGTGGCTGATGTGATGGCAAAGTTGCACATCCATCAAAGAAGTCAAACACACTGCAAGAAGTCTAAATCTGCTGAGTGATAATTTTATATATGATATTATGTTTACATTAAAAGAGCTTCACTTTGGGTATCAGTTATCACTCATGCAAAAAGAGCAGCAATCTTACTGCTTTGGCTAATTTTCAGCTGAATATCCATTTATCTAAAACTAATTTATCCACAGGTTTTCTGATTTTGCCAGGAACCAAAGTCAGCATTGTACAACTTGTGCATGATATATCCAATTTCATGATTAAATTTGTGTTCAGTTAACATTCTGGATTTTACTATTTAAATACATAAGTTTGAGTATGAATGTACAATGTATTAGCATTATATCAAAGAATACTGGAATGGTAATTTTTATAAAGATTCTTGATTTGCCTTCATTTTGTTATTATATCAATATGTTCAGAAATATTTTCTTTTAGTAAATTATTTACATTTGGTAGTATTTAAAAGACAAGTATCTTTTTAAAAAAAAAAATATATATAATTTTTTAATGTAGTATCAGAATCCCCAAACCAGAGCTGCCTTTACTGCTGCTGTGAAGGTAGTAACAACAATCACTTTGAACCAAAGAGTAGCAAACTGTACTACGGATGAAAATTCAGACAGGTACATAAATCACACTAATCTTAGTACATGTACAATGATCATGGAGGCAACACTGTCACTTAATATAGTAAATCCTATTAAAGTATTATTTACCAGAATGGTCAATTGTCTAAGGCAGTCATGTCCTCTAAAACAATGTAGAGAACACTGCTTACTATATGTCAAATGCACTGTGCAAACTATACTTAAATGAGAGAACACTGAGAAAGTGTGTGTGTATTGGATTTGGAGGAATTGTTTACATGGAACATCAGAGACCATGGTTTACAGATAAACAGAGGTAGCACTGCAATCCAGAGGTCACTTGTATGCCTCTCCTACCTACCTGCTTTGAGGTGGGATAGGGTGTTGATCAAAACTGGTAGGGGGGCAAATTAACATGCATCAAGTGCCTCTGGACTGCTATAGTTTATAGCCCAACAAAGGCAATGGGAGCCTTGCTATCATTGTACTGTATCCAAGTGAAAGGGAAGGTGTCAAAGTAATTTTCTTTTCCAACCAAATGATGGAATGGATGGAGATCTGCAATGCAATGGGTAGTAACAGTGGCTGCTCATCATCTTCCTTGCTGAAAAAGTATTTGATCAAGTTATCTCCACCCAAGTGTCTTAAATGCACATCACAAGTTAGCAAGGGAACATCACCCATTTTCATAGACTTAGAATCACCTACACAAATAAGAAGTGGCAGCTGGCTGAACATAGGCATTATTCATATCCATGTTTACTGTGTACATCATATGACAGCATATTACTTATTAGTCACATTTCCAGTCAATAAGGCAATCCCTCCAACCATATGAAAGCTGTTCTTTTTTGTATCCTCATATCAAGACAGGAAGACCATTGCAAAAGTCTAACCAGACTCAGCGTTTGTTGGCATTCCGTCTGTTTATCTTGTTAGTTGGTTCTGCTTGAATATGTGTGCAGAGATGGTATCTAACTGTCCTGTGGTCTCATGGTTATGTTACTTATGCCTCCCAGTACCATAACAAGTAAACATATTAAAAGACATGAAGATACAGTCTGAAGAGCAGCAATCAAAAGCATAGACAAAAGCTGATGCTCTCAAGAAAATCAGCAAATTGCACAGCCTTGTTCGGCAACACATCCAGATATACTGAAGCAAGTGAAGGAACTAAGGAGGGGGTACTTTATTAGGGCTGTCAATTTTTTCTAAAAAGCTGCCTGGGTACCCATCCAGATTTTGAACGGGTACCCACTTGAAAATTAGCATAATCTCCATCGCAACTCATAATCTCTAAAGCTACTTAACCATTAGCATGTGCTCTATTTCACACAGTAGCCAATGGTATGCATCTAGTGATTTACTATTAGTTATGAAATATGATCTTTATATGTACAACACAAACTTTGATTTTAATATGATCAATCATTACATAAACTAAAACTAAATAAAATGTCAACAACAATAACATATTTAAAAATAGGGCATCAAGTTCAATCACCCTTCGCCGACAGAATTTCATCGCACAGATTGCATTTCACCATGTCACTATCCAAATTCCAATTGCTTGGCGTGACTCCACAAAGACGATGTCTTCTTACCCATATTAAAAATATTACAATGTTAATATTTAATTTATTGGCTTTAAAATACTGACAAGTTTGTTTACTGAAGTCTTATTAACATGCTACACATGTTAACAAGCACAGGAAAGGGTGTGAGCTACGGTGATCCCTGTTGTCCATAATTACATCTAGGTACATCGGCTGCCACAATTTAACAGGCCACCATCTTCGAATGGGATGCAAGTGTGACCAGTTTGTGTGTGCTAAGTTGAGCCACCAGTGTCAGTTCTCTCATCTATTGCGTGATTGGCTTGCCTCTGCCGGTTTTCCTTGCCCCCCGCATTACCCATTTCTGTGCCAGTGGACATGTTATTACGGGTACCCATTCACAATTTTACTATCCGGATATTAGCACAGCAACAGGTACCCATTGACACCACTATACTTTATACTTTATTTCATTTTTCTCCCAGGAAGCTTATAGTTATATGGGCCCTTTGACATTGGCCTGCATGTCTGTGGAACTTTTATACCTCTTAAGTTATACATATCTACATGCATGATGAAAAAATTTCCCAAATATTTATCAATTTAATTATACCTTTAATGCTTTTTCTGTCTCCATGGCAGTTTGATTTTCATATTCCTCTTCTGTCACTTGATTGCAGAATGTTGTCAACAAACTTTCTGCTTCATCAAATTCATCCATATTTTCAATCCGTGGATCAGGCTTAAAACATTCTTCCAAGGCCATAGCTGGATTCTTAAGGATATTTAAAAATAAATATTTAGTATGGTTATCAATATCATATTAAAGTTGTATTTTCTTACTCAAAGTTTGAGTCAAACACGAGTGTGCATTTAAAAATTCAACCTGATTTAATAATATTATAATACGTCTATGACACATCACTGAACTTTAGTTTTTAAATTTTTTGACGAAGTTGATAATGTAAGAGTATAATACACTGAAGCTGCTTTAATTAAAGTTGAAAAACTCAGGACGTGAGACTAAGAGATTGGAATCAGTTTCTCTTTCAGATACTAGCCATTATAATTATAACTTTTCATTAGAAATAGAATATCTGAAAAGAATCCGTTATGGGATTTTTCTATTCTTACTTTATTTGTTTTGTGTTTTTGTACCCAATAGCATTTGTTATGATGAGTTGGGTTTTGTTTTTGTTATGCTGAATACAAAACTACAATTTCCATCAATGCGACTGATTGAACTTACCGCCGCAGATTTTCAAGAATGGTGTTTCTAAAAAAAAAAATGTTCTTCATTTTTAAAATAGAACAATGAATAAATATACAACTATATTCCAAAAGAATTCTTGACCATATAATATAAAAGTTGTAACATTTATTTCTCTGTAAATTTATCATTTTAAAGCAATTAACTAATAATGCTTCCAGTTCTACTTTTAAAGTTAATATTGCCATCCGGGTCTCTACTATCGGCCTCTGTCGCCATATTTGTGCGATAGAGGCGATCTTGAGATCGCTATTAGCAATTTGAAAGCGCTTCTCCAAGTGCCAGGGGGGTACACAATCCCCTTTTTATACTTGTTTGTACACATCAATACTTAAAATTTTATTAATTTAATAATTTGTGCAATTATCATTAGTATTTTTTACATTTTACTTGTTTAAACATGGCTTTCTAAAGATGGTGTCGAAAGCGTGCATCAGAGTGTCTGCTTCGCAGCAAGCGATTACGCTGATCGCTGGTCAGTTTTTAAGTTTATATGTGGGAAGAGGGTTCACAGGTTATGGAGAAGAAAACAGCACCTCGTCAATCAACAGGCTTGACGAAGTCGAATATTCCATGTGAAAAAAAAATCGGTGAGTTAAGGTTATTTGGGACAGCTGTTTACACGTTCACTGAAAGTGAAAGATACTGGAGCTATGCGACTAATGCAATAATAATTATAAAATATTAATTACTAACATATAGGCCTAATACTTAGTTAGTTATACGTAATAAATTAATTATTAAACATTTTTAATTTCGTATCATAGTACTGTAGACTGTAGTAGATGAACATGGATAGCAACTTTATTAAGACGCAAAAAGAATTTTGTTTCAAAATTCTTAAAATAACGATAAAACTAACATAAATTCATATAAAGTATTGTTATCTTTTCTCTTTTTTTTTTTTTTTTGCAGGGGTTTTTGCGTTGATACATTTTTGCATTTATTTTGGTAAAACTTTCAGCGAGTGATCTAGCTGAATTCATAAACATATCCTGGTGTTCCCAGGATACAGAAAAAAATTGACATTTAGGCCTAATGAATAAAACATAATTTATTTTTTAATATATTGCATGACAGACCAATTCCCCTCCCTCTATGTCTATCCTTGTATTAAAGTATTCAATATTATTCCATCAATTATGATCAAGTGTGAAACTTACTGAAACAGTGTTGTATTATCAGATTGAAGATGGAAAAAAATTGTGAAACCAGTAAAATGTTTTGCTGATACTTTGATAGGTCGTAAATAATTTCCACTCCTAATAGGTCATAAATATTGTTTCTACTCAAAATAACTTTAATGCATGATTTGAATGTCAAATCACATTATCATTATTGCAGACTGTAAGTACTGAAATGTGTGCCTGTCATTGATGCATTGTTGCAAATGAACATATTTTTAGCTGTTTTCTTAGTGACCTATTTCTAAAACCTTATTACCTCTCAAAGTTGTTCAACATTTTTTACAGATACACTGTGTTGCACACATAGCATATGGAATTTCAATGAGAGACATTTCATTATAAAATAATATATTATTATAAATAGAATTCTTTCATAAAATAACAAGTCCAAAGACATCTTCAAGAGCCACTTGCAGGGAGCATTGTCATATGGCAGAAATTGAAACAGTTTTAATTTTTATTAATATATTTATTATATTGTTTAAATTATGTACTGGTTAATCTTAAAAGGTCACATTGGTTTTGTGCAATACTTTTAGGTTTTAAAGTAGGTTATAGAAGTAATAATGTATTTGCTTACTCCTATGAGTTTTAATTAATAGGAATAGTTTTCCTTCTCTCCACAAGTATTAGTATACCTATGTCTAATTTCATCTTTATAAAACCAGCTTTTAATTTTCTACTAATATATGCTAGTAGAAGTAGTACTAAACTTACTCTCTTGCTTTGTGTTTGAAAATTTCCACTTCACTCATATGAATTAATATATTATGACTATGAGCTTATAAATTATTTATTAAATAAAAAGTACCTTTCTACTTCTAGTGTTTGATTCATTGTAATATAGTTGATATTTCTATTCTCTATGAGTATAGAATTATAATGTTAATACAGAATTGTTTGTACATAAGCATAGAACTATTAGAAGCATTTTTGTTTGTATGTAAGAGTTCTTAGTTTTTAAAATAATTGATTTCATTTTTAAAATATGTCCTTCATATTTATTAGCATATTATTTCACTGTTTTATTTAGAAATGGCTTATCCTGTGCTTTATAAGAATATTGGCTTTTACTTTTATTATAATCATTTGATGAATGCATACAAGTATTTTCATACATGCATTTTAAATATTTTTAAATTTTTTTTTTCAGACTTCAGTCCAAATAAAAATAGCCGCTCAAATAGAAGACAAGGAAATGGACATGGCTATTCACAAGACTTCTCCAACCGTAGACCAACTTATCAAAAGCCTGGATCAGATCTTGTCAAGAGGCCGAGATCTAGAGGCTATACTAGTGATAGACAAAGAAAAGAGGTTTTTTGTTTTTTTTAAAAATTAAAATAGCGTCTTTGCAATATATAAATACTGATAATCTCCCTTGATTTTTGTACTGACCTAATTAAACATCGATTTATGAATGAACCAAGTGACATGCAATACCTATAAAATTAAAATGAAATAATAACACTGCCAAGTTTGTAATTCATCTGTCTTATCTTCGTAAAACTTAGTATATTTCCTAACTGTTTGCTCCCGATTCGAGGTCGCAAGCATATGACAGACCCACTAATTTTGAAATAAAAAACTACTAATCATACTAAAGTACATAATAAAACTATAACCCCTTTAAAGAATAGCAACTAAAGTACTTATATAAAGCAATAATGCAGTATTAAACTTAATGTAAACTTCGCGATTTCACTTTGGAATTTGCTTAAGGAAGTGCGCTCAATACACATGTTGGAAGCCATTGTTGTAAGACCGATCGTATTTAGTTCGCTACGTTTGATTGGATTGCTTGTGTCCCATAGGTCATGAATACATTAACCCCATACCTCATTCGAAAGATATGGAAAGACCTTTCAATCAAGCCTAGTAATTGTGTACTTTTGACCATTTTTAAATGATGAAAATTGCAGATTTCTTGCCAAAGTTCGCTTTAAAACAAATTTTTAAAACATATACAGGAAAAAACCACACCAGCCTCTAGCGCAATAGACGCATGTTTAATTGTCTTTCATTTTGATACCAAATATATGTGTGTTGTGTTTGTGGGATTTAAGCCGAAGTAAGAAACAAAGTATACCCAAAACGCGCATTCTGATAAGTCGTATATCGGCTGGACAAAACTCAACACGGGTGAAAAATTAGTCAACTTTATTCAATCAGCGTAGTTTCCACATACAATCAAGACATACAAATTTACAATCATAAGAAAATAGAAACATTAAGCTTGATTTTGAATGTTTATTTGAATAAAACATTGTTTTGGTTGTTGAGAAATCAGTGAATGAAAAGTAGCGAAAATGTGCACTTTTACAAAAATATAACGGCTGGCGGGCGACTGTGCCGCTATTTACTTTTTATATATGTATATATGGATGTTACAACTATGTGAGTGGGGAAGGAGGGAATTACCTTGACATTTAATCGTAATTTTATTTAAGCCACTTATAAAACTCTTAATCTTGTCAAAATATATTTTTCTGATTTATGATACTAAAAAATAGAGATAATGGGGGAGTGTATTTCCTTTTAGTAATCTCTTAGTCAAACAGTCAAAATACATATAAAATATAATTTAAACATTAATGTATTTCATTATTGCTGAAGGGGGTGAAATAGTTGTATTGCACTGACACTGTATCTGCAGGTAGCTGAGTCACAGAGTGCGGAGGCTGGATCTGCTTTATATCATGGTTCAAAGAAAGGCAATTTGAACCATTTGCTCAATTTTCGCTTTGCTGATCGCGAGAATGTGGTGGGGTCAACAAACCGCTTGCGTGGACGCCGGTTTCGAGTTACTTACAACAAAGAGAGATATCTTCAAGCAAAGTAAGTTACTTTTAAACCATTCTCGTAATATTTAGTTATTTTTAGCATAATCCTGGCAGAGAATACTAATATGGATGCTGGGAATTCTCACTATAACTAATTTAAAACATCTTCTAGAATGGGACTTTTTCTCATGGGTTTTGACCATTTTTTAATTATCTGGTAAAATATTTTGGTGCAGCCCAGTTTGGTTTTTTTTGTTGATTTATGCAAACACACCAATAAAATGACTGTTAGTCAACTGATAGGGGTGATGGTAAAGTCTGTGTTAAAAGATGAGTGAGGAAGATTTATGAAAAATGCTATCTTAGAAGGATTTATAACAGCAGTTAAAATGAAAAATTAATGATCATATGGCAATGTACCAGTCATATGTTTATGATAATGAAAGTGAGAGTGGATTTCTTCCACATTAGAAAATAAGAGGAGTATGGTCTCCTAACATTATATGAGAGCATTTGATTTTGAACTTGGTACTGTTGGATCTTTCACATTTTATTTATTTCACCCGTAAGATAGGGTAATCTTTATTTCTGATTATAATTATCATTTTATTACAACACTTTGTAATCCCACACAAAAATAAATTGTGTTCAAACCAGAAAATATAAGCTTGCAAGATAAACTATTTATTTTATTTTTGTTTGGAATTTTGAACAACTGGTTTAATATGTTTTAAAAAGTTTATTGCTATGCCTATTCAGTGATCTTACAAATTTACACACAAATGCAAATTCCCCCTTGTAAATTTGTAAATTTCTTTGCTTTTTGATATATAAGAAACTTTTTATTGACTTTAAGAAAATTTGTCTGTTCTGGAGTTTTTGCAATTTATATTTTATTAAAAGTTGACAATAACGATAGTTTGTCTTTCACTTAGTCGACTATATCACTATAATGCACACAAGAATCAAACTCATATATGAATGCATTGAGTCAGTGACAGTATAATCTGCACATGTATATACACCTACAATAGCTACACATTTGTAAAATACAAAATTGTATGCATCTATTAACCTTTGTCCACTGGATTGTTTTCTGAGTGCTAGAATGAACAACACATAACAACTTTGATATTAATATAACTTCTTGAAAAAATTGAAATAATATTCTAATCTTTCACCAAATGTAAATAGATAGTGTGTGTGTGTGTACATATATATTAAAAAGTTCTATTAAAATGGCAGCTTGCTAAGAAAGTTAAAGCTTTTAACAAATATGATTAGTATTCTATAAACATACCAACACTGTTAGCACTCTTAATTATTTGGTGCAGTGCTAGAACATTGAAAACCAACTTTGAAACTAAGACAGTTTTTAAAAAATATTTATATTTAAATATTTAAGAGTTTAGCTCTCCCATCGCTGATTGTGACTACTATCCACTTGTAGATTAAAGGCCAAGTGGAGGAATAAGCTCATTCAGTGGATATAGGTGTTCTGTTAATGTATATAAAATTTCAGTGCCAGTGGTTTTGGCAGTGTATTCAATAAAAACAAAGTGTTTCTGCAAAATTATTGGTATTACCAAAGTGCGCAAATGAACTTTTCAATGGTAACACCAACTAAAAAGCTACTCTTTTGTGTTGAAGATATGATACTTGACAGAAGGAAACTGAACTTCTGCACGAATGTCTTGTGTTGCTGTAAAGCTTAAATGCATGCGGAACAAAGAAATAACCTTGACTGAACTATAGACGAGCATTTTAGCTAGTCTGTCAAGTGATGATGTCATGCATCATTGAGAGCTTTGGTTTCTATTCTATTTTAACCGCAAAATAACAATATTTATAAAAGTTGCTGGCTACTTAAACTTTTTTCATTTAGAAATGTTGACGCTAATGAATTGTACATATTGTAAATATAAACTATTATAAATATGTGTTTGATGTGGGTTCCTGTTTAACTGTCTTGATAGACATGTTAGAATTTAATCACTTGATTGATTTGTAGTATTTCAGAAAATATATCTTGTTTTTTTAAAAAAATTTTAGCTGCCAATTTGTGGTTAAAAACACTGGGGATTACAGCATCCAGGGCACAGATCCAGATGCTCTGGTAAACTGGGACCTTGTGGAACAAGTGGTGAGGAGCTTTTCTTTACACTATAAATCAGATATTTATACGAAGAATTAGGATACAAATGCTTAGTGCAATTGGAGTAGAACTTGTCCTATTTCCAAAATTATGCACTACTCACTAGCATTTAACACAGTTACCTTAATTTTCTACACATTGTTCACATTTATTTACAGTAAATGTTTAGTTATATTTATTAATGAACAGAAAATATGGAGTGGTTTGGGAGATCTTTGGTTTCTTTATAATATATTTTTCTTTCCTTCTCCCATCCCACCCTGTGTCAAAGATGTGCATGTTTGTCTGCACAATGTATAACTTTCTTCTGGTCATCAGCTGATTAAATTAATTTCTTTTCTTGTATGCTTTCTGAAAAGTTGCAATATTAGTTCTCCATTAAAATCTTATCACCTTGTTAGTAGTCAAGTATTGTGTGATTTTATAGACCTGAAAACTTTTGCATACAGTAAATGACAAGTTTTTTTTGTGGCATCATTTGAGATGATTTTAAAAGACATTGGGGTTGAGTTTATCATACATAACGGGTGTGTGTGTGTGTGTGTGTGTGTGTCAAGTATACAGTCATGGAGAATATACCAAAGAATTCTAGATAACATTTAACTAAGATTGCAAAATAATTGGTTTGACTGACGGTGGTGGCCTTTAGTCATTTTCCTGGTGCTCTTCCAACGTCCCACTGTATGCTTCTGTTGTGATTGACTTTCTTGTTATGCCTTTGGTGGTTTTATCAAGTTTGCACAGTCCTCAGCGAATGTTCTTTAATTTTTTTTTTTTTTTAATGAACACTTTCTATAAACTTTAATTTATGAAATAAAAAAACAAAACAGAATTTTAAGTATTTGTGTTTATACTTATAATTTAATTTTATTAGAAATTGTTTATTATTGTTCATAAATGGATATGAAAAAATTGGTTGTTCCTGATATTAAACAAATGGTTTTCCTTGCATGATTCAGGACTGGGAACTTTTGATTTAACCAATGCTAATTTTATATTTCATGGGAAAAATTATAAAATTTGCAAGAAAATAGTTAAGCTGTGTTTCTGATGTTTTTAGGGCTACAGATTCTCCAGTTTTTTTCAACAAGCCCCACTAATGGTACTATAGACAAATTGTTATGGTATGTATTGCTGTAGCCGTGACATTAGTATTATTAATTTTTCACAAAAAGTAAAATTGGCCTGGAAGAAGTTCAACAGTGTTACTGGCCTGCTTATGACCACATATTCAATGTTTCTGTAGTGATTCCCACTATATTACTACTGTGCTATGGACACATTATTAAAATCTATTGTTCAGATCATTGTATCTGATATGTATGCTGATGTCTGTTTATCTGCAACGATATAACTTGGGGGAAGAGGTGTCCCTTTTCTGTTAGGCACATGGTGGAAGAATATCTCATCAATGAGCTCTATATCAGATCATACAAATTTTAAACATATGCTCTTTAAAAGCACTTTTACAAGTTATTAAGATCGGGATTTTTTTTAATTTAGCTTTCCTACCTTTCTAAAAAAAAATAATAATATAGAATATACAGTTTGCATGTGAAATTCACAAATATTGGCTCTTGTGTGTTGGCATATGCCATTTGCGGACCAGCAGTTAACTGCACAGTGCAGGTTTTAAAGTATAGACTTGTCTTTCATTTAAAAAAAATTAAATGAACAGCTGATTCACAAGTTTATTAATAATAAATAATTTAACCAAGCATGTGGCATAAGAAGTTGGTTGACATTCCATTTTGATGGTTATCAAAATGAAGTTGCTGTTTGTAAATTAAACTTTGAAAGGAGTGAAAATGATGCCAGGGGATGAAGGGTCTTGCTTAAATTATGTCATAAAATGCTTCCCGGATTCAAAACTAGAAATTTGTGTAGAACAAAAATATTATTTTACATTGGTACCTATGTAGTGTGTGTATAAATTAATGAAGTAAGTTAATAACTTATAAAGTAATAAAAGTTATATGTATAATTTGTGAAACACTATGATTTAATGCCAAAATAGTAAATGCTTTTGCTTTCATTTTCTTATATAATGTTTGATACCAAATTGAATTTTTAAATTTTTTTTTTTATAATTTTCAGAGGACGTTTAGCCATGACAAGGGAACATGTCCAATCTGCTTGCAGGTTCCCTATGCAGGTAACCATTACTGTGTATGTTCTAATTGCAAAGAGGGTCGTCTTATCTTTAATCTCTATGTGAATGGTTATAAGGCGTTAAATATGTGTTGCTAATTATAACACTTCTCATCTCTTTGATCTCCTTGGTATAAATAACGTATGTTTTTAATTACAGCAACAGTTGTCGTCATCTCTTTGTTTATGTGTCTTTGCCTGCTAAAACCTGGCTAAAGTCACTGTAATTAATTTTGATCTACAGCCATTTGTAGTCATAATTTCTTTTTAAAATCAATTATGGGATTACTTTAAAAATCACTTTATTGATCATTATTTTTCAATAATCCAAGAGTATTTTGCTGTTTGAACAAAAGATTATAGCATTTTAAGACCACATTACTACACACAAAGAATAAAAAAAAATATTTTCAAGCTACGGCCTTCAAATTAGGTACATTGTCTTTGATTTAGATAAGAATAATCTGTTGTTAGATTTGGAATATCCTGCTTAATTTTTTTTTAAGATTTTTTTTAGATTTTTTTAAATACCCAAATATGTTTTTTTAAATGGATAGTTCAAACACTTGCATATGTCAGAATTTTTTTTAATAACATTTTTATTATCCTTGATGCCAGTTTAAAAAAAGTGATGGATGTGTTTAAAGAAATTTTAAATAGGAAAAAAGTTACAATTTTTTTAATGACTTACCCGTCAAAAATATTAAATTGAACTGTAAAATGTCAAAGTAAAAAAAAAAAATAATGCATGCAGACTTTAATCCATCCTTGATTTTGTGCACATGTATATAAAATACAAGTGTGCCAAGTTTCAACTATGTGGGTTTACTAGAATTGGAGATCGGGTCTATAAGCAAGTGGCATGGGCTGAAAAACATAATTTTGAGAAAAACTCGTTTAAAACATGGAATTTGTGATCAATATTTACTTTTTTTTTAATAAGTGAAAAACAGTATTTCCAATGCATCATTTTCTTTTTTATATATATATAAACCTATTCTGTATTTCTCTTGAAGGCAAAATAACTCGCTGTGGTCATATTTACTGCTGGGCTTGCATACTTCACTACCTGAGCCTGGATGACAAAAGCTGGCGCAAGTGTCCAATCTGTTATGAATCAATTCACAAGTCTGACCTTCGCAGGTTTGTTGACAATTTCTTTTTAGACTTGAATGTAACTGTGCAGATTTTTTAGCTGGTTTAATTCGATAATTGTATAAATTATCTATTGGTTCATTGAACCATTGTGTTATTTGTTTATTATATGCTTTACAGTGTCAAAGTTATTGAAAGAAAAGCCCTTGCTGTGGGAGATATCATTACTTTCCAGCTGATGAAACGCACAAAAGGGAGTACCTATACTGTACCAGTCACCACTTGGGAAGAGAGGGAAGGCAAACCTCAAAACATAGATGGTAATTTGCAATTTTTCAACATAAGGTTAGTTTGGTTGTTAAAACTGTTCAATTTCTGCCATTGATTGCAGTTTAACCTTGTTAGAAAATATTTACACCTTTATTTGCTAATTAACAATCTCATTATCTCATCTGATAAAAAATATCTTGTTTTGATTTGTATAATTGTACAAATAAACTAGTTTGGTTGGAGGTTGTATGTGGGTGGGTGGGGTTTGCAAAGAAGATTCTGTACGTCTCGTTGTATTATCCTGAAAAGAAATGTATATTAGAAATAAAATTTCATTTTCCTTTATTTATTTTAGTCATGCATTTTATTTTATCTTTAAAGACAAGGAAAACACAGAATATGCAAAGGTACTAGTGGCATCTGCTGATCAGATTCAGACATCAGTCATTCAGAAAGAATTCACTGAGCTGCAGGATCACCTGGCATCAGCAGAGGTGGTTGTCTTAACACTATAGCTTTATATATTATATTTAATGTTGTTATAGAGAAACTTTTTCCCTTCATACAAGATGTGTATATGTAAGAATCATATGTATACAGATAGAAGCTAATGAAATGGGAGTTAAATTATTCATTAGCTCTCTCAGAAGACTTATTGAAAAATCAATCAACATAGGTCAGGTATCAGAGACATCTATGTTGATGACCTGTAGGTCACCATTGGTAATGTCAGACCCTGCCGATACCTGAGAAATTCTAAGTATTACCTGTAACAATCGTGTGAACTTATTGAATGAAAAACTATATAGATTTACTATTGAGTATAATAACAGGTGTTTATTACCAATGCAAAGGGACAGAAATGTCATTTACTCTTTGTTCAGCTGGGCATTAATGTTTTGCTTAAGTGATATAGTGTCTGATATGAATTTAAGAAATAAAGTGTACATATTTCTTCCTGGTGGACATTCTTTATTCATATAAATTAAAACTACTAAAAAAAAAAAATCCTAGTATTATCACTGAAAAGGCTGGTTAACAATTTAAGGTTCATAGTTCACACCTAGTCTTAGGAATCAAAATTGTCTTTGTTCTCTAAATGAATTTGATTATTTTAATCATTTCTGATATACAGAACGTTCAAATGTATATGTTCTTGGAAAATAAAATTATGCCTACTGTATTTCTTTATAACTTTTAACTCATTAGAGGAGATGCTCATATTTCTTCACATTTTTAAATCCCTAATAGGGAATATCTAAATTTTGAGCATTTGGTAAGCCTGCTATTAAAACATTTTTTTCATTATCTGCTATATTTGATGAAAGAATTAATTTTTTCTATCATTTGTTGTATTTATTTTTATTTTGTACTAAGTATATCTGAGCATCATATTTATTGTTATGATTACAACATGCTTTTCAGATTATTGACATTGAATCCAGATTACTAACATGCAAAGGGAGGGGTAAGCAGATCTGGTGAACTGATTGTATTTTTCAAGAGTACTTTGTTGACATTAAGAAAAGATCATGCAAGCTAGTCTTTATATGTTATTCTACCACTGAGTGACTAGATCTTTATTTCAATCAGTCTGATCATAGTAGTGAACCATTTATTTACATCATTTATTTGGTTTTTTATCTTTTATTTGTTGTACAGCCATCTGAAGTCTGCTTTATTGACTCTGCACTGGCATATCTGGCTGTAAGTATTGAAAATTGTACTGTTTATTTTTATTTCATATTTTATTGTTTTGCGAAATGTTCTTTATTTTTGTTTTGTTTATATTATTATTATATTTTTTAAAATTTAAATAGACATACAAGTAATTTTATTTTTATAAAGAAAAGAAAAACCTATAATCGCTGCTGTCTTTTGGCTTCCTAGGAACGTGAAGCAGCACTCAAGATCACTTCCCAAACTGATCAGGATTTAGCACAGATGTTGACACATCTTTCTGAGTCAGGTGAAAGTCACATTCTGACAAGTACGAGCAGCCAGCATGAAAGCAGCACTGATGGTTCTCAGGAAACAGAAGTAGCAAGTGCAGCTTCTCCTTCGAAAGCTGAAAATTTGCCTCTTGCGCGTGATGTATCGTTTGATGGATCAAAGGTGACAAGATTTTCATGTGCCTTTGGTGTTATTTATTTGAGCCGTCACTTCTTGTCCAATAATTCTCAAGCAAGCACACAAAACTCATTATAACTGACTTGCAATTCTTTTAGTTGTCTTTCCCTGGTTCATAGTTAACTTTTAATGTCTTATTATTTTAGTAATTTCATATTCCACTTGAATCTTGGTATCTGATATGTTCTTGATACAGTATTGCAGATTTTTTTATTATTTATCTAAAAATCGCATATTGAATTTCTGTATGAAATATTTTCAGAGTTAAAAATAAATTAATGTTGCAGAATTCCTTTATACATGTCTAGCGCTTACTCACTTACCATATTAGCTTAGTGCTTCTTAAGAATTCTTTAAATGTATTTACTTGTGCAGTGTGGTTTTGAATAACTTATATTGCATATATCCACTCACCAATTGTGCTAATGGACAGTAGCTCAAGAGAAACATTTATGTACTTGGATATGTTTTGTGCCATAACATATCCAAGTACATAGAACGGGTTATACCATTGTTTAAAGAGGCCAATCTTTTTCTTAGCATTGCAGTATAATTCATCAAAGCAGTACATTTCAGACATAATTTCTGCAGAATATTACATGTATTGTCTGATATATAAGCAGGATATGATTTATTAAAGTAAATATTTAGTAATTGTCAAAATGATGTGGAGTATTTCATGTACTCATTGCTACTAGGTTGCCATTTTGAAAATTAAACTTTGCCTGTCAGTCAAATGGAATATCTAAAGAAAATGTTATTTCGCAAGTGGAATTGTGTTTTTCAACTTTGATTAATAACGTCTGATGACATAAAATTCTGGAAGTGCTTGATGAGGACCAGTAGCAACCAACTGTCTCAGCCCTCAAATCGCACATGTTTTGCATAAAATCCAAATAAATTGGGGCATTAGGTGTAGTGGTTTCTCAAGAAACCAGTTTGTAAAACCGGTTTGAGACCATATGATTATAATATAGGGGAGATAATCCTCTGTTTCCAAGCGCCATGTTCCTTTCTACATTACAAATAATGGTGGCAATTGTGAGCAAAATTTTTGCGTTTTCAGTGATTTTCATCTTAGGAAAATATTTTTCAGGAGGGTGGGTTCAAAAAAACATCATTATTAACATAAAATGCATTTTGTGTGTTCAGAAAATATAAAATCCTGAAAGAGAAGACATTAATCTTTTAATACAGATAAAAAAGATCTATGCTGATGCATTTGACGATTTGCATGATGATGAAAGTGCAAGTAGTGTTTTCTCTGAAGAAATGAGTGATCAAGATGAAGTAGATGAAGCATTACAGAACCCAGATATGTTGTCAGGAGCACCAAAACCTGATGCATCAGACCCTATCCCTGTTTCTGACCATATCTGCAGATCTCTTGGTAAGTCATCAGAGTTTGATGTGTTCTGCAAGGATGGGGAATGTTTATGATCATAGTTCCAATTATTTATAGTTCCATTTATTTGGAGCATATATTTAAAATGTATGTGTATGAGAGTGTGTGTGTGTGTGTGTGCACAAATCATAGACAACTGAAAGTTTAATGTTGGGGACAAGATTTGTATGTCCTCATTTATTTTACAGGTATTTAAATTATGTCATATACATTAGAATTTATCGTTATCTTTACCAATATATCACATAAACTAGGACAGTTGATTCTTCCTTAAATCTTAAGTTTTTTGGAGAGAAAAATTTATGCAGTGACTTAATTAATGTAAACCACCTGAATAATTCAGCTTTAGAGCAGAATTTGTGGCAATCTTTGAAATAAAAAATAGTCCTAAGCATACCATTCTATTTCACCTCGGGTTTTTATATATCTATCTTGTGTCACTTTTTATTTCCTTGAAAATGTAACAATTCCACCATCTCATGGTCTGTGTCAGATGTGGAAGAAACTTTAGTGATACAGAAGTCATTGCCAGTCTGCGGCCTGGAAGGTGGAGACATAATGACACCTGATGAGGCTGTAGAACAACTCCAGTTGCCTGGTGATGGGGAGGTGGATGCAAAAAGTTTTCATCGCAGGGGAGGCAACCCACCAAAAGATGCATTTTATTTCTATCAAGGTAAACATATTAAAAAAATTTAAGACCTTGAACAGCACAGGTCATTAGAAAGAAAAATTTTAATATTTTAAAATCTGTTTAAAAGATTATTATATATTTACATTGTCTAGCATCTTTTCTTTCCTAATTTTGTATTTTCTGAACAAGAAAAAACAACTTTAATGCTAATAGTGTTGTTTAATGCTAATAAAGTTGTTTTAAACAACCTGTATTAAAAATTGTATTTCCTATGCCAGAAGTCTCCACAAACACATTAGTTTGGCCCTTTGGTTGCTGTTATTATTTGTATTATACAGAGGAATATAGCACACTGAAACAGCATTACCTCTCCTACATTGTAACTATTATAAAACTGTCTCAAATATATTTTTTAAACCCCTTTCTTGAGAAACCTTGACACCACTTAGGGAAATGATTCAAATAGAGTGTATGCTGTGAGTGTAAAAGATCAGTTGATTAAAACATTCATTTGCTAAGTATGCTTAAACGCTTTTTTGTAATTTTATTTCGTTTCATACTAACCGTAGCAGATAAATACATAATTTTGCTTTTGAAATAAAGGTTCTCCAAACATTTATTTGTCAGTAAAACTCAAATCTTGGTGTTTGTAGTATCATTTTTGACTGACAGGTGAAGTTCTTACAAAATGGTCTCTGCTAGTAATGTGAGCAAACACAATAAACTTTTGGTATGACAAATTACAAAAATTACAAATAGGACATACTTAATGAAGAATAATATTTTTTAATGATAACTTTTAATTTGTATTGTACAATGTTTTCTTTAATTTTTCAAGACTTTTCTTCAAATGGTTATACAAAATACACTTTTGAAAATATGAACTTATTTGCACCGTGTGCTTTATAGTATACTAGTACAATAATTATACATTACTACAATGTTAAACAAAATAATGTTCACATACTTTTCATCTATGATTAATATTTTAGTTGTTTAATTAATTACCAGCATACAAGAGGTCACCAATTAAGGCAGATTTGAAGTTATGATGCTCAGTCTATAGACCTCATTATAATGTAAAATTGCCTTACAGTGTGAAAGTCATTGTTATGGTGCTCAGTTTGTCACTGCACTATTTTTGTTTAATGAAAATAAATGTTTAATGATGTTTTTTATACATAGAATGGTTATATTTTGAAAGACATTTTAATGACTGCTGCTAAAGACTGCGGAGGAGGCAAAAATCCAAACAGCAACCATCGAATAAGTCAGAAAAAACAGAACTCTGTCGCAAGTAAAAGACCTCCTTTACTATCAGTTATAGAGAGCAACAAACGTTATGTTGTTCTCTCCCTGTCCCCCTCTCCCCCACCCCCAACATTACAAAACTAAAATAAAAATTTATACAGAAATATATTTATGCATTTCTTACAATCAACAAAATAAAAATGAATCAATTGTAGATCGATAAATTTACTCCCTTATTTTCTTTTAGTAGTATAGGTTATACAGAAAATAAAAGATGGGTACAATGAGGAGAAGCACTGACTTTGACTGTGTTATGTATTACTAATAGAGCTCAGTGACTAATGGGGGCCAATGGGGTATGGATAGAGTATACTTACAAACAAAAGAAAATAAACAACTTTTAACATAGTTTGCAAGTTCTGCAATATTTAAGCACACTTTTCTCAAAACTTTTTACTCCAATGAGCAACTTAAATTTGATAGATGCATTCTAGATTTGAAGAATGTAGTTTGATAAGTAATTTTTTTGTAAAACTTTTATGGTCTTTTCAGTACAAATTTTGTGAAACTGTGTTGTTTTTTTCATGTTTTAAATTAAAGACTGTCTTCTTTTTGGGGTAATATTAAACTCCAAATTTCTTCATTTTTAGCTGCCGACGGACAGCACATTTATTTACATTCTCTTAATGCTCGGTGCATTATCAGTCAGTATGGAAGCCTGGAGAATGGGCCCACAACAGTTTCTGGACGAATATTGGATAAAGAGGTTACCTTCATGACAGAGGTAAAAACTGAGATTTATAAAGGGAATTTTAAGAAAATTAATTCAACTTGATTATTATTTTTAAATATTATAATGTTAATTTGACTAAAGTATCATAAAAATCAGTATGTTTGAGCAGTATATATATGTATATTTAAACCTAAAATGTTTGTCACTTGGTTCCACAGCTGTGTGTTTGGATTTTTAAATAATGCATAGCTACTTAAAGTTGTATAAAATTTTATTGAATTATATATAACTACTAGAAAAAATCCATCTTTTGATTGGATCACTTGCCACATATTTTTATTTTAAGTTTAGATTTGTTGGATTTAATTTAAATTCCAATAATGTTAGCTTTCTCACGCACTTACATGGAAAATATATCTTTGTAAATGACATTTTTAGCAAATGTTAAATTGTTACCATTCACCACTTTTACCCTATTCAGATCCATCAATAATTTTAATTTTTACATCACTAGACCCTCAAATCCTTGATAATTGACCATGTCTAAAAATAAGTTTAGAGATATATATCCCAACCTTGAATGGACTGCACTAGTCATATTTAGAAACATCAACTGATATTGTGAGGTGGTCACTGCTTAATTAGAAGTGGGGTAAACCTGGTTGAACACTCAATTCATAGTGGTTCCCCTTGAGTCACAAATAGAAATGCGATAAACCATGTTGAACAATGATTTCACTGCATCTGTAGCTTCCAACCAAGCAGTGCACATGCCTACTTCAGACACAGTGAAAGATATAGCACTTCATACAGTAGGACAAGTTGCCATGGTTATGCACATAATTCATATCAGATATTAATTTTGGGGAGGGGCTGTTTGATTTTTCTTTAGCTGATGTGATTTTGCTTTTGAAAATATATAGCCTTAACATTGCAACTTTTTTTTTTTTTGAAAGAACATCCGAAAACGACTGCGGTACCTCTCCCACCTGCCCCTCACCTGTGAGTTTCAGGTCGTGGAAGTAGAACTTACACCTCCTGTTGTGTCCCAGCAGACACTCAAGCTGTTTGCAGGTAACTCATGTCAGCAAATCAATTGAAACTTTTCAGATTTTAGAGCTGTACACTTAAAAATCTATTTTATATTCATTTTGACTGAACATCACTTGAACAAATTTTGAAGCCTATGTCATTAATTTTTAGATTTTTACAAAATTATTTATATAAACAGGGTTTTTGCGCAGGTCTGGAATTTGATTTTAACATTTCCAGGCCTGAAAAAGATCTTGAAAACCAGTAAAATGTCAAAATAGTCTTGGAAAAGTCTTAAATTTTAGGGGGTTTTACCATTTTTGGTTGTTTGCAGTTAGAAAATCAGAAACCGTTTTAATATCTTGGTTATCCACAGACTAAAAATAAGAAACTGGAATCACAGGCTTGCTTTTTTACATTCAGAGTAATTGCATTTCTCAGATAATGTATGCATAATAAGAAAATGCATCTTTTTTCTTCATCTATTGATTTAATTTCAATATTCCCCTAATTTCATATTCATAAAACAGCACTGATTTTGATTTTAAACAATTATGTCAACTTCATAACTCAGAAAACTGCCCCTCATCCCTCAAGAATAGACAGTTTTCACTAAAAACCTTTTTCCAAAGTGCTTGTCAGAAATACACCAAATTTTGCTGGAAACAAGAAGAATCTATTCCGAATCAGAAACAAAAATCAAAATTCAAATATCTTCAGCACTTCCAGAGACATTTGTATCCCTACATTCCCAAAATCATGGCGGCTCAATTTTTGTGTTTGTACAACATCCTAACTCAGGAACTGTTTGTCTGGTTTTAACCAAATTTTAATATGTTCTATGTGTGCATGACTTCTACTAGTCTGAATTATTTTATAATTTTCCATTATTAACTTTCAGAAATAATTAGTTTTATTAACACTAAAGATGGCACATTTTCCATTACTGTTATCTTGCAAGATGTGCACATTGTACTAATGTTTTCTTGAAGTATTCGAAAGAGGCATCAATTTCCAATCGCTTGACATCAATTGCAAACTTGAACATTTAAAATGCATGAGGTTAATCACGGTCACCCATTTTAGCATTTGTGCTCTAAAATGCCCCAAAATACAAAGTTGATTTATTTTTTTTAAATCTCAGCAATATTACAGATGGGCCTGTGAATGAATAAACTATAAATAATGTGCATTGAGCACTATTCTGACCTTAGTTCTTTAAAATTTACACTAATTTAGAAAATATTTGATTATTTTTTTAAAATAAACACTGATTTCAAAAATTAATAGCCCCACCAATTGATAACATTTAATTCTGTAAGTTGATAAATTTATTTACACCAATGCCATACACACCTGTCTGGAATATCTTATGACAGTTTGGAAAACCCACAAAGTTACCAAGAAATACACATACAATGAAGGAAATACTTTATTTTCATTAAATTTCCTACCATATAATTCATATTTAAATATCTATGCTTCAAAAACAACCGAAATTGGCCTGCATCAAACTGTTTGTATTCTAAAACAGAAACATATGACAGATTTAAAATATTTTTTTTAATTCTCGAGATATTTGTTTCAGCTAACCCAACCCCCAAAATCCGGATGTGAGAATTTTTAAAGTTGTACAATGTCATAACTTGGGAACTGTTGCTCCGGTTATAACTAAATTTGGGTACATTTTAGGCATGCATATCCTCTATAAACTTGAATTATTTCATTATTTTTTGTTCATTACTTTTGAAGATAATTAGCTTAATTAGCCCCCAAATCACTCGTCCATGACTGCCATTTTCAGTAATGTCGCTTGCTATAATACTTTGTACTGCCACTCACTTCAATGTTTTCAAAAGAAAAATTAGTTGCCTATCTTCCAACAGTAAAAGCAGACTTGTAGTTTAAAATTATGCATATTGGACAAAATTAATCCAAGTCAACCATTTCTACATTTAGCAAAAATAATTGCAAAATTATACAGTCAAACTTTTTTAAATCATGAAGTATTATATATGGCCATTGAACAGATTTGTATTGGGAGTGCTGAGCATGATTTCAAAGTTTTTTAAAATATTCAATATTTTTAAGTTCAGCTTTCAAACTACTAGAATTTACAACTTCATGTGCTTGTCACCTGGTTTATATTCATTGACTTTTGTTTTTGTACATGGTGTACTTTGTGTGATCTTAGTTTCATTGTAAATGCATATATTTTAAACACGTCAGGTGTGGTTTTTAATATGTGGCTTTTAATATTTTTATTTTTAATTTGTGTGCTATCAGTCTGAGGAAAGTTCATGTTCAGATTTTACAGGTAATTTTTTTTTTAATTACTTTTAATTTTTAATGTCTTTTAAAATTTAAATATTAATTGTATCATCAGAATCTTTGCTATAATATTTTCTGGTATTTAATGTATTGCTAATCACTGTTCAAAGTTTAGGTATAGAATTTTTAAAATTTTGGTCTTGAAAAAAATCTGGAAAATCATTTTAAACTTGTGGTGGGAACCCTGTTTAAAGTCTAGAACAGGAAATCAGTATTTGCATATTGTAACTTAGGCAGTAACTATTTCAAGGATTTCTTATAGAAAATTCCTTGTGTAAGCAGTTTTTAGTTGTTTTATTTTTGCATATGTTTAAAATTATTAACCAAAATATTACTTGAAATTACTGCTGTTCTGTTTCTAAGTATTTAGGATTTCTTAATCTGTTAATATACTTCTATTATTATTGCTGGGCTAATTTATTTTGTTAATTTACTAGTTTGATTTGTTAAAAATCAAAGCTAAAAGAATTTTCATTATTATCTCTTTAGATGAAATAAAAAAGCGAGCAAAACGACGACAGCAGAAGTGCTGGGAAGACAAGCGACAGGAAAGAAAAAACCAGATTCAGGAAAAAATGTCTTATGGAATATGTAAGCATTTAAGGTGGAAATGGAACAAATTTACTAGATTTCTTTTTAAATAAACAAAACTTTTTAGTTGATCTTGATTTATTTTTATTCATTTTTTTTCCCCTCTTTTTGATGATCAGGAATTGCATTGTAAACTTTGTTACAGATCCAGAAGTGAAGTTAGCACTTGACAGCCCAGTACATTTCCCAGCACCTGTGGCTGTTACAGAGGAACGACTGCATCATGCCAGCATCTCAGATGCCAGTCTTTCCTCTCACACTGAAACATATCCTACTGGTTTGTAAACTAATTATACTATTTAGATATTAGAATTTTTATTTGTTTAATTTATATTGAAAAACTTTGAGCAGAAATAATAAGACTGTCATTGAGGTTTTAGATTTTCATGTGTTATTTTTATTTCTATGAATGTATTTGCCACATTCAGATGTTATGATATAAGGGGCCTTTAGAACACTTTTTGATGTTTGATTAAATTAACAGTTATTTTTATTCCATATATGTATTCGTCACATTCAATGTTATTGATGTATGAATCGCTTTGAAATTTTCTTGCAGAACTAAATGCACATGCTGCAGAATTTGTTCCTAAGATGATCAAATCTGAGACTACGGAGGGAGATAACAAACCATCCACATTCTCTTTTGCTGCAGTAAGGACATTCACTATTTTTGTTACAACAGAAGAGTGTTGGGCACTTGTACAAATATATGTTTGATAGCGATAGCAAAAAAGTGCTGTCTGTATATTATTGCATTAACTTTCTAAAATTTCTTTTAAAAAAAGATTTTTTCATTTTGTTCTTTGTGGCTGCAGAGGTTTTTTTTTTTTTTTACATATCACAGCTAATCAATTTACATTCAATTTCTGATCATCAGGCTCTTAAAAAAGCGAAACAACCAGTTCACACACAAGATCATCGCATTACTTCCCACTCTGTATCATCATCATCATCTGTGATCAAACCTCTGATGCAACGAAGCAAGGACAGCGATGAAAGTGACAATGAAGACCGTGTTCCTGTTCCTAGATACCAGGCTTCTTTTAGTGATGCAATACAAAGTGCTCTGGAATCACTCAACACTGAAGAAAATGGTATGATTCTTGAAACAGTTAATTGATTGAACTTTAATCCCTTTCTAAATCTTAAAATAGTTTCTTTTTCCTCTTTTTAAGCTTTGAAATTTAGAAAAGCTCAAAAGAAGCAAATCCTTGGGTAGATGTAGTGGACAGTATATATATATATAATATAACAGTTTTATTAGAAGATAAATAAAAATTAAAAATTTGTTAACCTTGTATTTGCATTTACTTAAGTTGAATTCAACTATAGTACTCGTCCAAAAGCATATGACAACATAATACAACAAATAGTACAGGCAGGGCAGATGAAACCCTTTGAGTAACTGTTTGATAGAAGAGTAGTCCAATAAAAATAATAAAGACATCAACTCTTGCTTATAGAGAAGTGAAGTTGAATATAAAATTTTGTCACAAACTGTATGGTAGAAAACAGGTACAGTGCAAATTCTACTCATCAGGCTGTGGGTAGATATATTTGGTGGAAGCTAATTTACCTTTGACTTGAGTGAGTAATGACTGCAGCAGATTAAATGTCATGATTGCAGCAAATTAAATGTATAAATAACATTTGTAAAAAAATTGATTCAATAAATACAAAATTTAATGTTTTAAAGTATTTCATATTTTGTTGTTTTCTTTTATAGTTCATATACATCACAGTGAAATTAGGAACTATATTTAAAAGTTGGGGGAGGTGGGGTGTTGTTTTTTAAGAAACTCCACTATTTATTAAAAGTAAATTTCATTGCTCAGATTTCTATTTCCTTCAACAGCATTTTGTGTGTAAATGGGCAGTTTTCTGTTGACTCAAATTTTACCCCCTTAATGACTTCTTAGCAGATGCTTTGACTGTTTAATTGTCTTTACTGCTGTTTATTTTTAGCTTTGACAGTTTAATTGTCTTTACTGCTGTTTATTTTTAGCTTTGACAGTTTAATTGTCTTTACTGCTGTTTATTTTTAGCTTTGACAGTTTAATTGTCTTTACTGCTGTTTATTTTTAGCTTTGACAGTTTAATTGTCTTTACTACTGTTTATTTTTAGCTTTGACAGTTTAATTGTCTTTACTGCTGTTTATTTTTAGCTTTGACAGTTTAATTGTCTTTACTGCTGTTTATTTTTAGCTTTGACAGTTTAATTGTCTTTACTACTGTTTATTTTTAGCTTTGACAGTTTAATTGTCTTTACTACTGTTTATTTTTAGCTTTGACAGTTTAATTGTCTTTACTACTGTTTATTTTTAGCTTTGACAGTTTAATTGTCTTTACTACTGTTTATTTTTAGCTTTGACAGTTTAATTGTCTTTACTACTGTTTATTTTTAGCTTTTACTTTGTTTAATTGTCTTTACTGCTGTTTATTTTTAGCTTTGACAGTTTAATTGTCTTTACTGCTGTTTATTTTTAGCTTTTACTTTGACTGTTTAATTGTCTTTACTACTGTTTATTTTTAGCTTTGACAGTTTAATTGTCTTTACTGCTGTTTATTTTTAGCTTTGACAGTTTAATTGTCTTTACTACTGTTTATTTTTAGCTTTTACTTTGTTTAATTGTCTTTACTACTGTTTATTTTTAGCTTTGACAGTTTAATTGTCTTTACTGCTGTTTATTTTTAGCTTTTACTTTGACTGTTTAATTGTCTTTACTACTGTTTATTTTTAGCTTTGACAGTTTAATTGTCTTTACTGCTGTTTATTTTTAGCTTTGACAGTTTAATTGTCTTTACTACTGTTTATTTTTAGCTTTTACTTTGTTTAATTGTCTTTACTACTGTTTATTTTTAGCTTTGACAGTTTAATTGTCTTTACTGCTGTTTATTTTTAGCTTTTACTTTGTTTAATTGTCTTTACTACTGTTTATTTTTAGCTTTGACAGTTTAATTGTCTTTACTGCTGTTTATTTTTAGCTTTGACTGTTTAATTGTCTTTACTACTGTTTATTTTTAGCTTTGACAGTTTAATTGTCTTTACTACTGTTTATTTTTAGCTTTTACTTTGTTTAATTGTCTTTACTACTGTTTATTTTTAGCTTTGACAGTTTAATTGTCTTTACTGCTGTTTATTTTTAGCTTTGACTGTTTAATTGTCTTTACTACTGTTTATTTTTAGCTTTGACAGTTTAATTGTCTTTACTACTGTTTATTTTTAGCTTTTACTTTGTTTAATTGTCTTTACTACTGTTTATTTTTAGCTTTGACTGTTTAATTGTCTTTACTACTGTTTATTTTTAGCTTTGACAGTTTAATTGTCTTTACTACTGTTTATTTTTAGCTTTGACAGTTTAATTGTCTTTACTACTGTTTATTTTTAGCTTTGACAGTTTAATTGTCTTTACTACTGTTTATTTTTAGCTTTGACAGTTTAATTGTCTTTACTACTGTTTATTTTTAGCTTTGACAGTTTAATTGTCTTTACTACTGTTTATTTTTAGCTTTGACAGTTTAATTGTCTTTACTACTGTTTATTTTTAGCTTTGACAGTTTAATTGTCTTTACTGCTGTTTATTTTTAGCTTTGACTGTTTAATTGTCTTTACTACTGTTTATTTTTAGCTTTGACAGTTTAATTGTCTTTACTACTGTTTATTTTTAGCTTTGACAGTTTAATTGTCTTTACTACTGTTTATTTTTAGCTTTTACTTTGTTTAATTGTCTTTACTGCTGTTTATTTTTAGCTTTGACAGTTTAATTGTCTTTACTGCTGTTTATTTTTAGCTTTTACTTTGACTGTTTAATTGTCTTTACTACTGTTTATTTTTAGCTTTGACAGTTTAATTGTCTTTACTGCTGTTTATTTTTAGCTTTGACAGTTTAATTGTCTTTACTACTGTTTATTTTTAGCTTTTACTTTGTTTAATTGTCTTTACTACTGTTTATTTTTAGCTTTGACAGTTTAATTGTCTTTACTGCTGTTTATTTTTAGCTTTTACTTTGACTGTTTAATTGTCTTTACTACTGTTTATTTTTAGCTTTGACAGTTTAATTGTCTTTACTGCTGTTTATTTTTAGCTTTGACAGTTTAATTGTCTTTACTACTGTTTATTTTTAGCTTTTACTTTGTTTAATTGTCTTTACTACTGTTTATTTTTAGCTTTGACAGTTTAATTGTCTTTACTGCTGTTTATTTTTAGCTTTTACTTTGTTTAATTGTCTTTACTACTGTTTATTTTTAGCTTTGACAGTTTAATTGTCTTTACTGCTGTTTATTTTTAGCTTTGACTGTTTAATTGTCTTTACTACTGTTTATTTTTAGCTTTGACAGTTTAATTGTCTTTACTACTGTTTATTTTTAGCTTTTACTTTGTTTAATTGTCTTTACTACTGTTTATTTTTAGCTTTGACAATTTAATTGTCTTTACTGCTGTTTATTTTTAGCTTTGACTGTTTAATTGTCTTTACTACTGTTTATTTTTAGCTTTGACAGTTTAATTGTCTTTACTACTGTTTATTTTTAGCTTTTACTTTGTTTAATTGTCTTTACTACTGTTTATTTTTAGCTTTGACTGTTTAATTGTCTTTACTACTGTTTATTTTTAGCTTTGACAGTTTAATTGTCTTTACTACTGTTTATTTTTAGCTTTGACAGTTTAATTGTCTTTACTACTGTTTATTTTTAGCTTTGACAGTTTAATTGTCTTTACTACTGTTTATTTTTAGCTTTGACAGTTTAATTGTCTTTACTACTGTTTATTTTTAGCTTTGACAGTTTAATTGTCTTTACTACTGTTTATTTTTAGCTTTGACAGTTTAATTGTCTTTACTACTGTTTATTTTTAGCTTTGACAGTTTAATTGTCTTTACTGCTGTTTATTTTTAGCTTTGACAGTTTAATTGTCTTTACTACTGTTTATTTTTAGCTTTGACTGTTTAATTGTCTTTACTACTGTTTATTTTTAGCTTTGACAGTTTAATTGTCTTTACTACTGTTTATTTTTAGCTTTGACAGTTTAATTGTCTTTACTACTGTTTATTTTTAGCTTTGACAGTTTAATTGTCTTTACTGCTGTTTATTTTTAGCTTTGATTGTTTAATTGTCTTTACTACTGTTTATTTTCAGCTTTTACTTTGACTGTTTAATTGTATTTACTAGTTTATTTTTAGCTTTTACTTTGTTTAATTGTCTTTACTACTGTATTTTTAGCTTTTACTTTGACTGTTTAATTGTCTTTACTGCTTTTTATTTTCAGCATCTACAGAAGGAAAATCATTGGGTAAGAAAAAGAAAAAAATGAAGACCCTACTGTTCTCAACTTCAATGATGAGAAAATAAAATGCTCTTTCAACACAGATCACAAACTTAGGGATGAAAATATTTTTAAAAATTGAAGAAATGTTGATTCACTAAATGTTGCAAGTCACTGTATATATATGTTGGAAAAGTCATGAAACAAAAAATAAAAAACTATGATCAAGATTATTTTCATTTAGGATGAAATGATCTTAGCTTATTGATGAGGAAACAAGAGACTAGCTTTTCTTTGACAGATATAAAATTGCTTCAAGTAAAGGTCTAAAAGATGCAAGTTTGGTCTTTTTATGCCTGTAGAAAAGATTCAAGTAGAACATTAAAGTGAATAGTCTATCACATTCATATGTTCTAAATTCTTTGATACAAACATGTTACTGTACCTGTGAAATTATTTGATTGCTTAGTGGGCTGTGTGATGTTCTAGCTGGAAAAATTGGCATGAATGTTCATACTGCAGCTTTGCATGTGATCCAGACCTCTGCTGGGATGTTGTATTATAAATACAGAATTTTACTGGGCTACTTATATTTTAATCGAGAAGGAGGAAAATGAAGCACGATTAATAAATTGATTTAAGTATTTTCCAAGATATTAAAAACTTGAGTAAAATGTCTTACATTTTATTGATTAGTTAAACTGTATTTTATTTCATGTAATTGAAAAAATCTGTACTTTTAGGTTTTAAATCATATTTTATTTTGTTTTGAGTTGTTGTGCATGTTTGTATAATGCAAGGAACCCTAACACATTTTAAAAACATTTCTGAATATCCGCAATTCTGTCATGGCATTGCTATACATTTAAAAATAATTGCAATAATTGGCACATTTAATCATAGGGTATAACATTGTTTGCTCTAAGTTTATTGATTGCTATACATTGAAGAATAATTCCAATAATAGTGCATTTAATTAAAGGGTATAATATTGTTTGCTCCAAGTTTATTGATTGCTATACATTGAAAAATAATTCCAATAATAGTGCATTTAATTAAAGGGTATAATATTGTTTGCTCCAAGTTTATTGATTGCTATACATTGAAGAATAATTCCAATAATAGTGCATTTAATTAAAGGGTATAATATTGTTTGCTCCAAGTTTATTGAAGCAGGGCATTTGTTACCCCTGAATTCCTTGCATTTTAATTTCTTCATACTTGAAGCAGGATACTTAAAGTGCGAGTCTTAATATCTTACCTAATCCCAATGTTATGAGACTTTATCTTATGAGAATATTCTGCAAAATTGAAGTTAAATTTAGATTTTATAAAAGAATGGATGAACTGTAATTGACAACACTTTTTTTTTTAATACAAGCCTATGAAATGTATCCTGATGAAGCTCTTTTGTAGTATTATGCTACTATGTACCAAAAATTCAACACATTCTGCACATATGAAAAACACAAATTATTAACATAATTACAGTTGTATTTTATATAGTTGTTGGTATAATAGCAATTTGATAAAATAAATATATCAAAATGTTTTGAAGAAAAGTGAAAAATACAAATTATTTGGGAGGTTACAGAACATATACAAACACCATTAGTAACCATGGTTTCCTTTTGAAACAAATGTCATAGTTTGCTTATAATGGTGCTTTTGCTTTGAGCAGAATGTGTGTGAAGTTTTAAATAGAAAAGCCCTGTTGGTATTCAAGTTGTACAGAGTAATAAAGTATTTAACTTCAATCTCTTCTGGAGTTTTTTTTTGTTAAAATTCACTTTGTAAAGGTAAATGTCATAGTCACAATGTTGATAAAAGGTTAATATATGAATGATGTTTGGATGAATTGCTGATTGTAATAACAGCAAGGTTTACCATAGTTACATGCACTGTAACCTCTGGCTAAGGCTACTTAATTGTAATAGAGGTAAGCTGCTGTACCACTGGCTAAGGCTACTTAATTGTAATAGAGGTAAAGCTGCTGTACCACTGGCTAAGTGTATTGCTCTAGACTTTGTAGATGGATGAATATAATTCTTCTTCATATACATAGCTGTAAGTGTAGTGTACGTTAAATGAATTATTAGTAAAAGTATAGTAGTATTCTACAGATGAGAATGATGTGTGTACGTTATTTAGTATAATGCATCATAACAATCACACATATAAGCTGCATTTAAAGTTTGCTACCTCAAATTCTTATGTACTAATATCTTACACAAATGGACAGAAATTTCCTAACCATTCTTATATTCACTGCTAAGATAAAATCATTGGATATGTTGAATCTTGTACATTTTAAATGTTCCTCATGGACTTCCAACTTTGATCAAATTAATTTTTACTGCAGTAAAGTCCAGGGGAGTAAAGCAGAAAAGATGCAACAAAAAGTGAGCTAAGTTATCTAGGTGTGGGTGTGTGCATAAATTGTGGCATAGCACTTTTTTTCCCAATTTTTGTTTAATAGCCATTTTTGCTGTTATCAGAATATATAACTTTGTTGGAGAGAGTGCAGTGTTTGACCTTATATTGAACTTGAATTTATTGAATGGTAATCTTTGGTCCCGTCCACATTACTAAAATATACCAAAAGATACTCTTTTATCATACTTTTATCATATCACACAAAAGCAAAAGTCAGCATACAGTATCAAATACAAAAATATGAAAGTCAACACAAACATATATATATAAAAACAAAAAGTCAACACACATGCTACATACAAAAGCAAAATTCCACACATATAACACAAAAAACATAAGCAAAGTCAACGCACATTTCACAAAATGTCAACGCATACAACTTACAAAAGGAAAGTCAACATGTGCCGCATACAAAAGTATAAACAAAGTCAACAGTACAATCAAAAATGTGAGCAAACTCAATACAAATCACAAAAATAAAAAGTCAATGTATACAACATACAAGAGCAAACTCAACAGGTATCCCAGGGGACACCACCTTTTTGATACTGAGAGCTACTTCATGGGTACTGAGTCATACGAAGGGCTACCATCTGATGAAATATAACAAATTTACTTTGCAGCTGAGTTGTGCTATTTTTAGAAAGGTCTGCGGGCACCGTGTTGGTGACCCCTGATGTATCCCATAAAAACAAGAGCAAAGTCAACACATCACACAAAAATGGTCAAGGTCAACACATAAAAACAGGCAAAGCTAATCCACATCACACAAAAGCAAGCAGTCAAAAATTAACAAAAACATAAGCAAAGCCAACACATATCACACAAAACATAAGCAAAGTCAAACCCCCTCCATACATTTGTGTTAAATGGATGGGTTCTAAATAGACTGAGCTACAAAGGCTGATAGTAACAATATCTGACATTGTGTGCCTGGATTGGATACCAACACAAAAAAATATTTAAAATGAAAACAATTAACTAATTAATTTCTGTATTATTTGCTGTCTTAAGGATAAAAACAATGAACAGAAGTACATGTATAATTTTCTTTAATGTGGTCAAATTACATTACTGATTTCATAACTCCTTAAGTTTTATGCTGTAAAACCTTTGCACAAAATAACCCTCGTATTTCTGAGCTCTGAAAACAAACAAGTCAGATTCATGCACATTTCAGTGTCCAAACAAATACAGTGTCCGGAATGTCCAACAGTTCATGCTACAATGATGAATAGATGAACTCTGCAAAATGATGTAATTGACATCTTTTCTTAAATTTAAATAAAAACATGCAAAACAAACAAAAATGTCAACAAAATATTACAATAAGAAAAAAATTAATTTATTCTCTTTTAATTTGTTCTTTCTTTACTAAGCAGAATACTTGTGCCTGCTCATAGGATCATAAAATATACTTAGATTTAAAATACAGGCTTCATATCTTTGTTTTAGTATTTTCAGTGATCTACAATGCTGATTCTAATTTTCTAAAATTCTACTGCCTAGGACTACTGGACTGATGGTTTCAATCCCATAATGGAAATGTTGATGTAGAGTGGAACTTTGGCATAAATACCAGGTAGTGAAAGCAAGTTAAATACACAGCCCCTCCGAGAAGAGCTTGGGTGGTACTTAGACCTTGTTTAATTGGACTCCTGAATCCTCATTCACTCTCTAGCTCATGAATAAGTCCACGATTATAAATAAATACTCTTTTTTGCAAATTACTGTTCAAGCCTTCCCATCAGTAACATCGATTTGCAACCATTTATTTAATTATATTAAAAACTAGCTCCATGAATAAGTCCATGATTATAAATAAATACTCTTTTTGCAAATTACCTGCAATGACTTGACTGTTCAAGACTTCCCATCAGTAACATTAATTTGCAACCATTTATTTAATTATTAAAAACTACCACAAGGCAAAAGGCGATGAATATACAAATATGTTCATTGTTCCTAATAAATATCAAAGTCAATACGACATGCATAAAATAATGCAAGTAGAAGAATTACAGTTAAAATGGCTTGTACTATACATAAAAATTATTAAACATCAAACAACACTGCTAAAAACAAAAATATATAAAATCAAACAATACTTGCAAAAAACATTTACCTAAATGACAATCTGCAAAAACAAAGTCTTATATCTTGCATTATATCAAGACAATAAATTTTTAAAATATAGCTAAACAAGTATATTTTTAGTCAATAATCTGTTAAGAGAATACTTTTCAATTTGTTGTCAACAGAAATCAATTGAATATTGTAAATATATCTAAAATAAAATCCAATCTGCATATAGGTTTAGTGTGTGTGTGTAGAGGTTGTGAGAGAAATGTTAATTTTGTACTAAGGGAGATACAATAAGGTACAGCTATTTTACAAACTTAATTTCTAGTCAAGTTGTAGGTTTGACGATATAGGAGACCAGAGTTGCTACCATCACTACTACATCAGTTTTTGTCCTAATAAAAATTTAAAATTCCATATTTCATGATGTTAAATTGTATTCTGAGGATATATGTTTATGACAACATTACTTCATACTGAGGTTTACGTTGTGTTCATAACATTACTTCAATCCGAGGTTTACATTGTGTTCATGACAACATTACTTCATACTGAGGTTTACATTGTGTTCATGACATTACTTCATACTGAGGTTTACATCGTGTTCATGACAACGTTACTTCATACTGAGGTTTACATTGTGTTCATGACAACATTACTTCATACTGAGGTTTACATCATGTTCATGACAACATTACTTCATACCGAGGTTTACTTCTGTTCATGACAACATTACTTCATACTGAGGTTTACATCTGTTCATGACATTACTTCATACTCTGGTTTATATCATGATCATGACTTTGTACTAACATTTGCATTCATGACAATAAAGTACATAATGAGGTTTGTATTTTGTTATTGTAACAAGGTTACTTCTTAATGAGGTTTATATTTGTTAGGGACTGGTAAAATAAAATATTTTATTCATTTAAGTGATATTAAAAGCCAGTGGTATAAGTTCCAAAGGTGGCCCAGAACATAAAAAAAAAATGAAGATGTATTTTATTTGAGCATATAAAAAGCAAAACAGAAGTAGAGCAGACATAATTCATAATGTTAACATACACCTGAAGCATTGTTGCCCCAATAGAATTCTATCTCGACATGGATCAGATAGTTTTGAGTGCAGCAACAGTTTTGGCCCTAAGACCTAAGGTTCCCTGCTTCTGGTTTAGATTATTCTGAACCTATGAATGCACTGCATAAAGTAACTGCAGATTTTTTTCCAGTAGTACTTGGCAGGTAAATTTGAATTGTATTTTGTACTTTGAACAAAATAAATAATATATTTTAATTGTGATGTCTTTATTTCTGTGTACATAATGTAACTGCACCCAACTGGAAACTCAAGTCTGGGCCACCAGCAGATACATACTGCCTTTTGCCCATATAAGGTGAAGTAAGTAGTTTCTATTACCATAGCAGTCCAACAAGATCACATTCGGTGGTCATTTTTTTAAAATGTGTTAAAATAAGCTAATAATTATTATTGGATCAACTTTAAAACTTGTGAGTTCAACCAAAATTCTTGAGACCGGATTGATCGTTGATAATCGTTTTGGCCCATTATATTACTAGCTTCAAACACTTGAGTTTTATAATTTTATTTACTTCTCAGTAAAATTGTTTTACTGAATTTGGATTTATTTAAACATGCTCTTTTGTCAAATAGCATTTAGTGCTGTCTGGTGCTATACGTCTAAAAGATACTAAATTAAAAACTAAGTTCTTTGAGACTTGCTTATAATGTTATATCAAAGGTTCAGTTGTTAGAAAGACCATTTTCAGATATGTCAAATATATGATTGTCAAGCATATATGATTCTCTTTTTTGTCTGTCCATCCATTTTGAAATAGTATTGTATAATAAATATTTATTATACTACAAAAAGCATTTCTATGGTGACTTTTAGCCAGTGTCTTGGCTGCTATGATGGCGATAAAGTATTTTATTATATGGCAATTTAGTGCTTTGACATTTGAGTTAACTCCTCTTGACTAAAACACTGCAGTGTATTTTATGCACTTAACATTTATTATTATATTACTCCTCAAATTAATTTCTTTTCTAAGTATTTTTTTTTATACTCATATAATAAATTAGTTAATATTCAGTGATTCGTACTTAAGTGATTCAGACTTAAGCTTTAATAGGATACCATATGTTATTTACAGTCAACTAGCCAGTGATAATAAATGTGTTTATTTTAAAATTTATTAATTATTTTTTTAAAAATTTTAATGTAATTTGAAATAGCAACAGATACTTCAGCACTTGGTAGTAAGTGTCACAACATCGCTGGCAGTCTGTACAGTGCCAGAGTTATGGAAAGTATATGGATATCTGTGTAGGTGTTATCTTTATATTTTCGATTTTGCATACTTTTTAACCAAAAAGGCTGAATTTTGAAACATTATAATGAATTGTATTATGGTGCACTCATCGCAAAGCTCAAAATACGGCCACATTTAAACCTGTGTCTAACTAACTTTCTGCTTTAAAAAGCTGGCTAGTTTGACATGAACATAAGAGACAGACAGAACTTTGGCTATTTCAAACCATATATGACTGCCCTTTGAACTTTGATGCCTGAGTAGCTTCAAATGTATGAAATATATCCTCAGCTATTTCGAACTGATTTTGAACTGTGATACAAGACTATATTGGATTAATTGTTTTTTTCCTCTCTTATATCTATATAAAATATAAAAAGTAGCAAAAACATAAGTTATAAGTCGAATAAGTGGAAAGAAAGGGTTAACTCAAATCTTTAATATTTTCTTATTCTATTTCTTTGTTTTTGCTTGCAGCAAAGTGACCTCTGTCTGTAAAGCTGCAACAAAAATATACATTGTAAAAAGCAATGATTCAAACACATTTTAGCTTGTCCATGCTTTAAAATTCAAGTAGGCAACACACATACAATCCATAATTTGTAGCTAACAGTTATAAAGTTATCTAACAAGTAAACAAGTTTTGTTTGGTGGATCCACTCTTTAACTCCTGTAGATAAAAGAAACACTGGTCCAGTGGAAAATCTCCACTAGCTGCCTAAGACACTACAGACAATATTTTTGAAAGGGTAATTTGAAATACCAACCAATTTAATCTTGCGCTCTATGAAACAACTTTGCAAATACCCCCTCACAAATGTCTTCTCAGATTCTTTCAAATGAGCAACTTTGTCATGCAAGTGAACAATTCTGTGACAGCTTATCATGCAACTGTTTTGGCTGCTAGGATACCTCCATTGACAGAAGTACAATTGAAATTGGTCTACTAAAAGCAAAGCAAAATGCCAGCAGACATAAATTACTGCTGGTTTGCCAGTCTAAAAATAGAATTTCACTGGTGCATAAAATGATTTGCCAGTCTCAGAAAACAAAATTCCACTGACTGACAAAAGAGTGGTTTTCCAGTCTCAAAGCGGAATTTCAATGACTAATAAGACATGTGCCAATCTCAAAACTTCAAACTTTCATTGTCAGCAAAAACTTTGCTGCTTATCTACATCAAGAGATTTATCTGACACAAAATGATGCACAATTTTATCAATATTTGCTCTGTGTACATATTTAAACCAATTGTATATATATGTTTGAATAGTGAAGACTGGAGGTGTAATGTAAATATACAATAGTTTTTCTGTTAGATACAAAGAGCAAATAAGAAAAATCTATTTGATACAAATAGACACCATATGATTAGTCACATTTTTCCTGGCTTCTTCAAACACAGTCGAAATTTAATGACACCAGAAATTTCACATCAGAATCAAGTGAAACTTCATCACAACTTGTCTAGGCATCTTTTTAAAAGAAATAAAATCAGCTTATCAGTTTCTTGCAGACTTTAATGTGAAAAACAGACACTAACACTCTGCTCTGACATGTAGCTGGCAAACATATCACTGCCAACATGGTAAGCTCCCATCAAGAGATCTCAAAGCCAGAGTGGGAATGGAGAGCATAGCGAAGTTTGTCTCGCAGCAAGGATTTCTTAGAGTAGTTGGGTAGCTTGAGGAGGTTAAAGCAGGTGGAGGATGTGGGTAAGCGGCCACCGGAATCCTTTTTCTTGATGTTGAAAAATCCTTTCAACACTGAGCCAACTGTGTCACCAGTATCCTGAAAAAGAAGGCTATTTTTAGTTAGGAAACAGCTGATGTGTACTATACAAAAATAAGTACTAAAATTCATTTTGAAAGTAGTAAAAAAAATAAATTAAGCACTAAAATTAATTTTGAATGTAGTTACAAAAAAAAACTTAAAGAAGTGAACTGGAATCTAGGTCAAACAGTTTGTGAACGAGATTTGCCCCATTTGAATATAATTTTTAAAAAAAACCTTAAAGACCAAGTGAATGGAATCTAGGTCAAACACAGTTTGTGAATGAGATTTACACCATTTGAATGTAGTAAAAAAAAACCCTTAAAGACAAGTGAAATGGAATCTAGGTCAAACATAGTTTGTGAACGAGATTTGCCCTATTACTAAGGCACACAATCCCAAGCCCTCGTGGTACAAACAAGCAGATGTGACGTCATGAATGGGAATCAAATGGCTACCAATGTAATTTTCTCTGGTAAACTGTATCACTTTGATCCAATTCATGCTGATGACAGCAAAAGTTCATCTGATTGTAGTTCGCATACCATTTCTAAAGATGTTGGAGATACTGAGGAAACAATGACTGAAGATGACTGTGTCTAGTAAGTTATTTTTCTGATAATATATAGTAACCATACTACATGCCACACATTTGTAGTCATTGTTAAGCTCATAGATGTATTTCTATTATTAAAATGAGTTATATACGATTTTTATATGAATGAAGAAAGCTTTTTAAGTAGTTTTGTAACTGTCATTATATATTACATTTACTACCAATATTTACTACTAATAGTGAGAGTATTAATGATTTGCACTATCATTTTGAGAATATTAGTATATTCATGTAAATAAGAGATTATCATCTAAAATCACTTTATTTTCTAACAATGAACAATATAGAGAATAGCAGTATAGACTTGTTTTTAAATGAGTGATTATTATTCATATATATATATATATTGGATAGTCTTATAAAGCTTAAAAATATGCATTTCTTCACATTAATATCACAATTATTAGTACATTGATCTAAAGTAACAATCTAGTAATGTTACCAAAAAAAAAAAAAATGGCTAGAATTCCAGGGGAAATAATCCCAGTTTTTGCCATCTGAAAGTAGTAAAAAAAAAAAAAATAACTTAAGTACTAAAATTCATTTGAAAGTAGTTAAAAAAAAAATCAGAATCCTTATAAGCTTGACCATGAATGGGGCTCTTCCAGGATATCAGACCTAATTCTACTCTACGAGCAAATAAATACACAAAATAACTCAACTTCAATTCATGACTAAAACTATTTAATTGTAACAAAAATCTGCAGATTTCAAGTTAAAATTTCTCACTTCAAATAATTTAATGTGTTTTATGACAGAATAATAAAGTAAAAGATGATGAAAACTTACTTGGTCATCGCTAACCTCCACACAACGGATAGAAAAGGGTGGTTCAAGATGAGCAAATCCCAATAGTGGTGGCTTTGAGCAACTAGTTACAAACTATAAAAAAAATATTTTTAAGAAAAGAAAATCAAATTTATCAAATTTGTATAAAATTATTTCATAAAAAAATATATATAGTTTTAAAACAACAAATGAAAGAGCTGTCAAAAATTAATTCAAAAGGAAATTTGCAAGAAGAGACAAGTCAGTAAGAACCTATCCATAATGTGTCCAAACTCAATCATTGTACAACCCACATGAAGTGGAGTGGAAAAATTACAGACATACAATGACATAAACATGTTTGTTAATAGCACTGTAGCCAAATGCTACTTAAATAAATTTAAAATTGTATATACTTATCAATATTTGTATTGTGACTTTACACCAAATAACTGTCAGGTTTGTGTATTCTGATTATACTTTTTCTATTGTGCAATTCTTTCATTCACTCAGCCGAGGATATGGATAAAATTTCTTCACCTTCATAGCAAAATTAATTTTAAGAAATAGGTAACTGTACAAACTTTGAGAAACAGACTCTTTTCCTCGGATGTGAAATCATGGCCAAGAATATCCCAGAGCCAGTTGATGACCTTATGGTTGTTGTGATAGCCCCCATAGTACTGTGTATGTCTCCTGAGAGCAAAGAGCAAAGTTCAGATCTAAACTCATGTAACATCAAGATTTCAAAGTTAATTACAATTATCTTCACTAAGATAAAAAGATACCGATTGAGTTTTAATCCTGATATATATACCTTAGATCTTCAATGTCCAGGGCAGCACTGTCACCTGAAATGAGCTTTTGCAATTCTGGCGCAGAGAACATGCTGAGCCATTCTGGCTGCACAACAGCCTTGAAACCACGTAAAAAGGCAAGTGTCTGGTCTTTAATTTGTCGGAACATGCGGAAGTGAGCCATCAGATGCACATAACGTATCCTGATATGTAAATGTGGCAAACAACATGCAATATGTTCAGAATTTAAAATCCGCATTTATTTATTTCAATACTTCAGAATTCAGATTGTATGCATGTGTGTTCAGAAGTGTCAATCACTGTTTGATCATATGTAAATGTAGAAAGTGGCATGTGTGTTCAGAAGTGTCAATCACTGTTTGCTCATATGTAAATGTATGCATGTGTGTTCAGAAGTGTCAATCACTGTTTGCTCATATGTAAATGTAGAAAGTGGCATGTGTGTTCAGAAGTGTCAATCACTGTTTGCTCATATGTAAATGTAGAAAGTGGCATGTGTGTTCAGAAGTGTCAATCACTGTTTGCTCATATGTAAATGTAGAAAGTGGCATGTATGTTCAATGTTAGTGTGATGGAACTGTTTCAGATGATAATGAAATATACATAATTTGTGATGTTGAAATTATGGCAATCCATATTTGTTAAAATATTAGTGAGATAAATGATTTCCAAGTACATTCACCTCACAAGGTATTTGTTTTACATGTCAATTCTATCTCCCGTTTCAGTAAATTTCAACCTATACAAATATGTTAAAAATAGAATTAATTACATTCAAACTTAAATTACTTAGGAGAAGTTGAGTATATTATAATCGTTCAAGTAAACAAACAAAATCCTCACTTGTTTTCATTAGTTACTGGAATTGCTCGCCCACCAGTTACCAACTCATGGGTTTCAAGTCGGCCCATACAGTCCTCATCACAGGAGAAGGTCAAGTCCAGATCTCCTACATCTCCTTCATAGTGCTAGAATAATCATGTACAGAAACCCATTTAAATTATGGAAACCCAATTAAATTACGGAAACTCAATTAAATTACAGAAACCCAATTAAATTATGGAAACTCAATTAAATTACAGAAACCCAATTAAATTACGGAAACTCAATTAAATTACAGAAACCCATTTAAATTACAAAAACACAATTAAATTACAAAAAACATAATATTTTATAACAAAATTAACTTCAAAAATTTATTTTTTTAAATGGGGAAACATTTTAAAATATAAAGTCAGATATCCATCCTAACATACTTTGATATATGTGAGACTTTTTGCTAATTCCGCATCTAATGATGGTAACTCATCTAAAGAACTGTAGGTGGAGCTTTGCTGATGTCCCAACATCTGGGTCAGGAAAAACGAAGCAAAGGGAACATCCACTACGATACCCTGGGGGGAAAAAGTGTATATTTAAATGTATTCATAACAGCATCATACACAGGCTTTAAACAGATATACACATATACAAATATAACACAGTCATACAGATACTCTAGCACACACACATACAAATATAACACAGTCGTACAGATACTCTAGCACACACACACATACAAATATAACACAGTCATACAGATACTCTAGCACACACACATACAAATATAACACACAGATACTCTAGCACACACACATACAAATATAACACAGTCATACAGATACTCTAGCACACACATACAAATATAACAGTTCATACAGATACTCTAGTGCACACACATACAAATATAACACAGTCATACAGATACTCTAGCACACACACATACAAACACATAACTCCATGTTTAACATAACACTAAGTACATTTGGACATCACCACATACACAATTCAAATTATAAAAATACTGTATGAATGAATTTATCTTCAATACAATTATGCAAGACCCTGGCACACTTGAGTATGTACATACTAATAACATCACAAACCAATTGCCAACCTCATAAACAGCCTTGCCCAACATTTTGCCAACAAACTCAAAGAGTGCCAGGTGGTTCTCTTGAATGTAGGATGTAGATGACGGATACAACTTCTGTTCTGATGTAACCTGGAATTCAAACAGAAATTTTGTAAATTTAACACATCTTGGTTAAATCTCACAAGAAAAAATTCCCATCAGATATGTCTTATTAATATGGGATTAGTTTTTAACATTAAGTATTTAATTCTTACTAGATTTTCTCTGAACAGAGGCTCAGGCTCAAGAAAAAAGAAATCTAAAACATTTTATATACTAACTTTGAAGAGGTTTATTCTTTGGTCAAAAAGAAATATAACCAATGTTAAGGTATATTCTTTGGTCCCCACAAAAATCTAAACTTTACACACTAACTCTGAATAGGTATATTCTGTGGTCAAAAAGAATTCTAAATACCTTTATGTACTAACTTTAAAGAGGTTTATTCTGTGGTCATAAAGAACTCTAAACAACATTAAGTACTAACTTTGAAGAGGTTCAGTCCTGGATCAAAGACTCTGGCAATTGTTTCCTCTAGAAATTCCTTGAAAACTCCATCCTGATCAATGCCTGCTTCATCCAAACCCTGCAAAAGAAAGACTCCACTAAATCGCAAACTTTCTTTCCTAAAAATTAAATTAAAAAAACTGCTGTCACTGACAATAGTTTTATATTAACAGTTAACATAAGAATAAATTACAAAAAGAAGAGGAACTTAAATGCAATTGATATTTTATTATGAAATAGATTTAACTTGCCCATTAAAATGGAAACTATGTTGTCTTCGTACCGAATAGTATTTGCAGTAGAATATTATTTTCATCTATCTTAATAAGGGTAGTTATTCTACCAAAAGATGATCAGTTAGCTCAATAAGTGAAATAAAAATTATTATTAACAGTCTGAACAATAGTCATTCCTCACATTACAAGTACCTGAGCTTGAAATTACAGTCATAAAAATAGCCCAAATAATGAGTATTATTCATCAATTGTCTATCATCAAATTTTAAAATAATGCACTAATGGAAGTTAACATGTTTTAATTACATTTAGTGCCAGGACTGGTATGGTAAATGATTTTCACAGACCCCCATTCTCAATGACTGCAAAGTTGAATTTTACATTCAGTTTCCTAAATTAAAGAAATAAAAGTAATTAATGAAAGTATACTGGTGGTGCAACAAAACTGCAAGACCTTAATGAACTTTGTTATTAGTGATCAAAAACCCTACCTGTTCATTGATGAATTTAACACGGATGACTCCTTTTAATGACTTGGGTGGTAACTGGACAAGTTGTCGATAGCCATCCTGATTGACAAAGCAATATATTATATGAAAAAAACATGTTAAATTGTTAAATCTTCAATCAGTTATTCTAATTCTTTTTGGAATTTTACCTAGATGTTTATGGGAATTTATACCACTCTGATCAAACACTAAAGTGTGACAGTTGAATTTATACCACTCTGATCAAACATTAAAAGTGTGACAGTTGAATTTATACCACTCTGATCAAACACTAAAGTGTGACAGTTGAATTTATACCACTCTGATCAAACATTAAAAGTGTGACAGTTGAATTTATACCACTCTGATCAAACACTAAAAGTGTGACAGTTGAATTTATACCACTCTGATCAAACACTAAAAGTGTGACAGTTGAATTTATACCAATTTGACCAAACATTAGAGTCTAAGAGTTAAGAAACATTAATTACATACCTCCACAATGCGACTGCGATGGACAGTAATGAGTGTTGACTGTGGACTTGCACATGCTGATTCAGTTAACCCAAGCACCTCTTTTTCTTTTAGCACATTTTTGCGGAAAAGCACAACACGCTGGAAATAATAAACATGAGTATCTTTTAACTACGTGTCAAGTTCAGAACAAAGTGCATATATTAATCCATTGCCTAAATAGTTTGACAAAATAATGTGAGAGCAAGGTCAGCAGATGGCAAATGTATGGCAAAAATCATGTGAAAACAAGTTCAGTAGATGGCAAATGGAACTGTATGGCAAAAGAATAAGAGAGCAAGATTGTTGATGCCAACAAGGCACAGTGGGCAAAATAACGTGAAAGGAAGATCAGTAGATGAGAAATGTGACACAATATGGCAAAATAATATGACAGTAAGACTGTTGACAGCCACTAAGGCACAGGAGGCAAAATAATGTGAAAGCAAGATCAATAGATGGCAAACGTGATATAATATGGCAAAAGAATATGAGAGCAAGACTGATGATGACATTTACGGCATAGGCAAAATAATATAGATCAATAGAGGGCAAATATGACACAATATGGCAAAAAAATATTTAAGTAAGAATGCTGATGGCAATAAGGCAGAGTAGGCAAAATTATTAAAGAAAGATCAGTAGATGATATTTTAAATGGAAGTAACCTACCCAAGGTTGTTTAGTATAATTGTGTTTATTTTATTTTTCTATTTTATCATTTTCTTTTTTTTTTATGACCAGATCTTGCTTTTGGCATAACAACAGTAATTTTAAAAAAATATTTTGATAAATTAAGAGTTACACATATTTTAAAATGTAGGCAAGTGAGGGGTTTTGGATAAATGAGGAATTGGGACAAGCAAGGAATTTAGGGCAAGCGATAAGTTTGGGGTGAGTAGGGGTTCTAGGCTAAAGGACATGCTGAGGGTGTGTGGCATGGGCACGAAAACTTACTGTGAAAATAATTTGCTCTTTCTTCCTGCAGATTCTCTTGTACAAATTTGGAGCCAAGAAGACAATTATATTTCTAAACAACTTAATTATCGTGTGCTGTGTTTCAAACCGTCAAGTGTCTCCATAAAAAGATTCAAGTTTGAAAGTCCTGTTAATTCATTTAGTGAAATATAAAAGATATAAGTATTGTTAGTTTTTGACTAATGACATTAAACAACGATCACAAATAATGATAGCTAATTAATTAAATGCCATATTCCCACAAAATATGTATAAAATATAAAACACTTGCACTTTCTCCATATTTTAAAGATGTATTAAAATCTCACCTCACTGAAAGGAATGATATGAGGAACATGCTGCATTAAAAACTGTGCAGTCTTCTTTCCATTTTCAAGTTCACATACAAAGTAGGCTGGTTTTACATCCCTAAAAATAAAATTATTTAAAAAATAATTTATATTATATTTTTTTATATTAGGCATAAATATATGTTTTCAACTCAAATAAACATTACATGATATTACATCAGGTAAGATTTCTTTAATCCCTTTCTCTAACATGAACCTAACATTAGTATCTGTTCAAATAAATGTAATTAATGTTAAATAAAACATAATTCTGACAAACTGACTTTATATCATTTGTTGAATTATTTCATGTTATACATTTAAGAGTATCATGGTATTCATGGAGAACATGCTGTTTTCATTCACTCATGATCCTTACTTCAGGCTCTCAACAAACCACAAATAATAATAATTTTACTACCCAAGGAGGTTAATGGGACATATACAACTTACAGGCTCTCAACAAACCACAACTAATAATAATAATTTTATTACCCAAGGAGGTTAATGAGACATATACAACATCATACACTCAATCATCTCAACATTCACCCAGTCTGTTTTGACTTCAACAATAATCCAATGTTGAAGAAATGTTCAAAATATTTTCTTTAATGAAAAACATGCATGTTTACAAAAGTCTATTCTTATAACTGAAACACTCATTCCTAACTCTTAATCCTGCCGATATAATTTTACTCTGACTGTTCTGCTTCAACCGTATTCCTCCTTATTGACCTCCTGCTAAATAATTATATTTTTCATTACTGTACTGCTTCAAACATATTTCTCCTTATTGACCTCCTGCTAAATAATTATTCTACATGAATTGAGCTTCAGTTTCTTCTGGCCTTTCTGTCTAAGTAAGCGTCAGCTGGGTCACTTCTTGCAAATTTATTTTCCTTTTCTACATTCGCTTTCAATCCTTCCCTTCAGTTGGACACCAATTATCCATGTTGGAGAACTCTATTCTTTTTTCTCTTCAGTTTGAAATCTATTATCCATGTTGGAGAACTCTATTCTTTTTTCTCTTCAGTTTGAAATCTATTATCCATGTTGGAGAACTCTATTCTTTTTTCTCTTCAGTTTGAAATCTATTATCCATGTTGGAGAACTCTATTCTTTTTTCTCTTCAGTTTGAAATCTATTATCCATGTTGGAGAACCCTGTTGTTTTTCTTCTCTTCAGTTTGACATTAATTATCCATTTACTTTCATTTACTCTTATAAAGAATCTTACTTTCACAGTCTTGACATAAGACTTGATATTAAGTAGTGGTTATATGATGTCAATAGGACAATATTAATTTACATTAATTACTCACTCTGATAACCTTCCTTCTAAATACACTTTTGTAAATATTCTCTTAAAAATAAGTGATTACTCTAAACTATTTTACCCATTTTAAATTAAATAAAGGAATGTTTAATATATTTATTCCTTAAAATTTTTGAACAGACAGATTTTAAAAAAAACATTAAAAAGTTATTGGAGAAATAATATTGTAAATGCTTTGAAAACATGGAAGTAATGAACTCAAATCAATATTTACCTTATAAGCAGTGTCACAAGGGGCAAAGTTTAGATGTAAGATAACTCAAATCAATATTTACCTTACAAGCCAGTGTTCACTAGAGGTAAAGCTGCGCCTAGCATCTCGCTCACGCAGAATGTGAAGGAGTGTCAAAGCAGAAGTAAAGACATCACTGCTAGCAGCTACCTGGATATCTTCGGATGAAAATACAAGAAAAGGGAAACAACCATTTTCTGGTAAATAAAATTCTGCTTCCTTCCCCAATTTGTGACCATTTCAAAATGACAATTTAAAAATTAAATTACACTGCATGAAAGAATTATGGTTCTCAAATCTGACAATTTTCTTGAGTAATAAAATTTAAGTAGAATACTATAACTTCGATAATGTGTCATGTGCGTGCGTGCGTGTGCTGTGTGTGTGTGTGTGCGTGCACGTGCGTGCGTGCGTGCGTGTGTGTGTGTGTGTGTGTGTGTGTGTGTGGCTTCTGGCATAATTTATTTTTATGTATGGAAGCAAATGAATCTGAAGAAAGAAAAATATTGGGAAAACAGGAGTAGGTAAAGGAAAGAGGAAAGAGAAAGACAGGAAAAATTAGAGAAAAGAGTGAATGACAAAAAAAAAAAAGGAGCAGGAACGAAAGAAGTAGAGACTGACACCTTGTAACAAAAACAACTTATATCCACTCTCAAAGCAGCAGACAAAAATAAAATTAAAAAATATTACCCATGAGAGAGTTCCACATGACTCTAAAGACAAAAAGGTTGAGGAATTCACTCATCTTAATGTAATCGTTGAGTGAAAAAATGTACTGTTTTTCATACATCTCCATGTCATCAAGAGTCCTGGAAAACACACACACACACACACACACACACACACACACACACACACACACACATGCACGCAAGCACATGTAAAAAGCAAGAGTCGTGGGAACACACATATAAATATAGAAATGTCAGGAACATAAAACTATGTATACACATGCACACGCATATAAGTACAATTGTCAGAAACATGAACCTAAGCATTATATACGCACAACCATGTGTATGGAACACACAAATGTCAGGAACAAACACATATACAATGCTCATTCCATATATAAAAAGGAACTTTTGTAAATAAATAAAAAAGGAAGATTAACTGGGAGGGCTTATGCATATGCATAAGTTGCCAGTAATCAGGAAAAAATATTTTACTTTTTCCAACAAGCTTAAAAAAGAATTTTTCTAAATAAATAAAAATAAAGCAGGTGAGCTGGGAGGCTTATGTATCTGCACATCTTGTCACTAATCAGGAAAAATAATATTTTACATTGAAAAATTCCTTTTTCCATCAAGTTATCACCTTTAAGGGAGATGTTTTTAAGCAAGAGGCATGCTACCCAGGAAGTACTCTTATCTACCATGGGAGCTAACTCTAGGCGCAAGCTTGTATGTCCATGAAAGGCATTGGAAACAGCAGGGCACACAACCCAGAAAGTACTCAATCTACATTGGAAGGTAATAAGGCCCCTTGGTTCAGGCTTTTATGTCCATGAAATGTAATGGTATTGTTAGTGTGCACATTGATAGTATGATGGAAAAAATATACCCTGAACAACACACACATTGATAGTATGATGGAAAAAATATACCCTGAACAACACACACATTGATAATAAGATGGAAAAAAATATATATATCCTGAAAAACACACATATTGACAGTATGATGGAAAAAGCATATCCTGAAAAACACACTGTTAGTATGATGGAAAAACATACCCTGAACAACACACACATTGATAATATGATGCTAAACCATGTAGATCTGATCTGTAATGAAGTCTCAAATACACTCCTTTTCAGTTTAAGTTTGGTTATTGTGTAGTGCCTAGAATTAAACTTAAATTTGATGGATGTATATCCTCATAACAGTTTTCTTAATAAAGGCACAAATCACTGTAAATACAATTTCTCCCCTTCAAACCCCACTGTTAGTAAAATTGTTTCCCCTGAAAGAATTAAATGTTAACTACTTTCAGACTATAATCATCATTTACTGTCCTGACAAGGAGAGAATAACAAGGAACTGAGGAAGATGACTCACGTAATAAGATGACTTGCAGTTTCGCAGAAAAGAGTAAGAAGGGAGAAAACCGGGTGAATTGTGGAGTTTGGAGATTGCGACAGCAACTCTAGGAATGTTTTCAGGCCACACGTTGGTCCCAAGTCAGACAAAAAACGCCACAGTAAAGGCAGCAAGGTCACTGTGTAGCTTAGTCCTAGATGTAAAATGTTTTATCCTTAAATTCTCAATTTCTTGAGTATTCCATATTTGTAAAACATTGTGAAACATTCCAAACTTTGTTTTATATTTAAATTCTCAATTTCTTGTATATTTCAAATCTATAAAACCTTGCGAAACATTCCAAAATGTTATATATATAACACAACATTAAATTATCATCATGATCGTCACTTTTATTAGTCATAGTTAAAGTAATACAAAAAGCTAAAATTGTAGGTTTCCTTACCTCCAAGAATGTCCATGCGCAATTCTGTTAGTGTTTGCAATACTGTTCTATACAAAGCACAAGGCAGGCAAGTTGCCATAGAAACAGAGCTGTCCAGTTTGATCCGTGGTGCAGACTGCTTGCAAGATGCTCGCTCAAAGGCTTTTTTAAGAATATCTACAAAAATATTTTTTTTACTTATTTATTTTAAGGATTGCTTATTTCTAGATTGTTTCATCTACTGAACTAGTTACAGGAAATATCTATTTTTATTCAACATAAGTACTGAAGAAGACAGAGGAAATATCTATTTTTACCTCACCTTCAGTATTGAATTAATTATAGGAAATATCTAATTTATTTCGGATGAGAGGAAATGATAAATAATCAGAAAGACATTTAAAAATATATATATCCTACTTTTGGATGGAGATGCTCCAGTGGAACCCTTGCTAGTTGATGGCACCACACTGTTCATCTGTACATACTCCACCAGCACAGTAAACAAGAGGCGGATCATGGGTTTGCTCCATAACAATTGCAGTTGCCGTACCACAAATGGCATTGCCTCATGCAGCCTACAATGACAGGATAGTGGGGTCCACAGGTTAGGCAGAATTATATGATAGAAATAAAAGAATTAATTATGAATATATCTGGCTTTGGTTTAGGCAGAATTATGTGATAGAAATAAAAGAATTAATTATGAATATATCTGGCTTTGGTTTCATTTCTTTTTATTTCCTATCTTTTATTGTTTTTATTTTGCAAGTGGGTTCTTAACAAGCACAGAAGAGAGTAAAGAAATTTAACGAAACCCAATGCCATTACCAGCAGCAAACACCACCAAAAATACTCAGTAATATAAAGCATAACTTCAATACATTATATCTGACATCAGATCAATAAATTAGGTGAGAACTTATATCAGTGAGATTATACATGGAAGTGACATCTTCAACAAGCACAAACATAAACAAGAGACTCTATTCTGACTTAAGTGACACTCTACTGACTCAAGTGACAGTCTACTGACTCAAGTGACACTCTACTGACATAAGTGACACTCTACTGACATAAGTGACACTACTGACATGTGACACTACTGACATAAGTGACACTACTGACATAAGTGACACTTTACTGACTTAAGTGACACTCTACTGACATAAGTGACACTACTGATGTTAGTGGTACTCTACTGACATAAGTGACACTCTACTGATACAAGTGACACTCTACTGATATAAGTGACACTACTGATGTAAGTGACATTCTACTGACATAAGTGACTGATGTAAGTGACACTCTACTCACATAAGTGACACTCTACTGATGTAAGTGACACTCTACTGATGTAAGTGGTACTCTATATTTTGATGATATAGATGACACTCTACTGACAAAAATAAGTGATGTTCTACTGACATACATGATGCTATATAAATGAGTAAGGGCTTACAATAGTAAGATATATACAATTCCATTTTTTTTAAATTATAAAAAACCTGGCTTTAGTTTTGATTTTATCTGATTGTTTGTTTGGGTTGTTTTTTTTTTAAAACAGGCTCTGTACAACAGCAACAAAGAATAAACAAACTGGCAATAACAACAAATGGAAACCCAATGTCACTACCATCAGCAAACACCACCAACAATTATCTGGTAATATAAAGGAACTAAAATTTACAAAAAACGAAATGTTAAATTGTAATATATGAGCTATGAAATAACAAGTGATATATGAAATAAGTCAGAACTTAAATACATTAAATCTTATATCAGATCACCAAAACTGGTGAGAACATATATCAGTGAAATTCTGTGTGACTTCAGTACAAAAGAACATAAATAAGTGGTAATGACCTGAGTAAGATCTTAAATAAATCTCAAGTAAGCAAAACTGCATTAATTAAGATCTTAAACAAACAAAAATTAGATCTGAAATAAGTTACACCTTAAATTAGCAAGAACATAAATAAATAAGAAGTTGTGTAAGATATTAAATAGGAGAGATCTTAAAATAAATATGTGAGATCTTAAACAGATCATAAATAAATGAAATCTTAATTGTAAGATCTTCATTATGAGGACTTTAAATATGAAAGATCTTAAACAGATCGTAAATAAATGAAATCTTAATTGTAAGATCTTCAATAAGAGAGGACCTTAAATATGCAAGATATTAAACAGATCATAAATAAATGAAATCTTAATAAATCTTAAGATCTTCAATACAAATATGAAAGATCTTAAACAGATCATAAATAAATGAGATCTTAACTGTCATATCTTAAATAAGAAAAATCTCAAGTTAGTGAGATCTTACTTCTGATTTGTGTTCTGTGAGAACCAGCCAAGCACCGGATGCCAGTGAGTCAGATTAGAGCGTTTGCTCTGGACATATTGTTTGCACTTTTCCAACAATCGAATCATCACCATCTAAAAGAATGAAACTAATTGAAAGAATAAGGTATGATTTTATAGATTACTTTTTTTTGAAAAGCAAACGTACCAAACAGTCAAGATAAAATCTGCTTACACCTTAGAGACTATCATCTCAGTCATTAAGTAAAAAAATTTATTTTCAGCTGAACTACTGCGCTAACTTGGAGACTAAGATTGATGTGAAATAGTAATTAAAACAAAAGAAGACATTTTAACAACTGCCATCCTGCTTCTCCATCTTTTTATCATAAAGTGCTGTAGGCATTCACAAATATTTATTGTAGTAAATTAATACTACCTTCTCACTGAAGAAAAATAACTTTTAATGTAATAAAATTACATTCTGTAACCATCATTTTGTCTATCATTTAGAAATAAATCTTGTTGAGATGTACATACCATGAAATCTTGGGTGTTTTCAACCAATCCCTGAAATAAACAATTCAAATAATTAACTGTTGCAATAATAGCATAACATTATTTGTGAACTTAAAATATGTACATTTCTTTTCATAATTAAAAAAAAAATCAAATCTAAATTAGGTTTCTTTCTACCATATTCATTGCAGATTTCCATTTCTTGTCTGAACTGATAACTGATGATGATGGAAGCAATGTACTGGAAGTGAGCTCTACATCTTTTGACTAGCACAAAGACGTATCAACTACAGCATAATAATACAAAAAAACAATTACTCTACCTCCAGTTCTTTGTTTCCCAGCTGGATCAAGTTGCCTAAAGAAAAGTAAATAAAAAAAAATTAAAAAAACCATCATGTGCAATTGAAGAAATACCATTTTACCTAACAGTAATGGTAGACACAGGCACAAGTAAGAACAACACACAGGATGTTAAAAACATTACTGAATTATACAAACAACAGAGACACAGACACAAGTGAGAACAACACTCAGAATATTGAAAACATTACTGAATTATACAAACAAGAGAGAAACAGGCACAAGTAACATCAACAATCAAAATGTTGAAAACATACTGAATTATACAAACAAGAGAGAAACAGGCACAAGTAACATCAACAATCAAAATGTTGAAAACATACTGAATTATACAAACAAGAGAGACACAGGCACAAGTGAGAACAACACTCAGAATGTTAAAAACATTACTGAATTATACAAACAACTGTGGCATGAAGACAATATTTATTGCTGGTTATGTATTCTCTCATTTGCAGTCATGAAATAGTTGCACAATCTCATAAAATTATACAAGCAAACAAACATGGAGCTACAGCTTTGTTAGAAAAACAAAGCAGAGAAATGAATGACATTGATGGAAGTTTTAATTTGGAAAATATTTCTGAGTTAGTGATGCAGTACCACCACTAGATTACAAGGAAATCCACATTGCTTTTGAGTGTTTCTTAAATGTCAGGCTACAGAAATTCAAGTTAATGATGCAGTACTACCAGTTTCAAAAGGAAATCCACATTGCCTTTTAGTGTTTCTTCAGTGGTCAGGATACAGAAATTAAAATTGCAAGCTCTCTTTCTTAGCCACTAGAATGCCTAAACAGTTGAGTCATTTTACCTGAGCTAAAAGGAGGTAGAAAATTTTTGATCTAGAAGTCTCTTGACTTTAAAAGGGACAGAAACTACCCCAGTTAATAAAAAATATCTTTGATAATACTGACAAAGAATATAGGGCAAAGAGTCAACACCATTTATTAAATCATTTATTCATTTTCATCATTGAAGGGCCTTATACACATCCAACAGAAATGAAAGTGTTAAAAGTGAAATTAAATAAAGAGAATTTTACCAATTCAACCAAGAGCCAAAGTAACTCAACAAAACTTCATCCTTTAACAATTTGAAAAACAATATTGTCTTAAGCACAGTCATCTCTAGTTGATTCTTCTATGATAAAAAATTAACTGATAACTATTGTGCATTGCCAGTTCATTGGCTATATATGTATCAGCTTTACTTAAGATCCTTCAATGATTAAAACAATTAATAACTGTTAATATTACAGTTTTCTGAAGAAATAGTAAGCAGTGATGTAATATATTAGGTACTGATGAACTATAAGCATAAAGAAATATTAAGCAATTATGAAATATATAAACTATTGAGGAAATATTAAGTACTGATGAAATATAAACCATTTATGAACTAGTAAGTACTGGTGAAATATCAACCAATGAGGAAATATTAAGTACTGATGAAATGTAAACCAGAAAAATTAAGTACTGATGAATGGTGAAACCACAATAAAAAATTACCAATTATGCATTTTAAGCTGTGATGAGATATTAACTACTGATGAATGGTGAAGCCATGATGAAATATTAACCAATAATAAAATATTACGAAGTGATGAAAAGTGACAATGGATGACTGAAGCTCTGATACTCAAACTGTAGTGAGTGTTCCTAATTATGCAGGGTTATTTGGTTATTTGGATATTTCTAAATCTGAAATTTCTTGGATTTTTAAAACCCTAAACAAATCTGGAACCAATTTACGGTCTCTTATCATTTGTAAATTAATATCTCTAGTGAGAAGTTATGTAAATACTGCAGGTATGTAAGTCACAAACTAAAGCAACAAAATAATGATCACATTCATTTTATTTTTAAAATTTAATTGCAGAACAATACTACAATCATCAAAATCCAAAGTGAATTATTAAACCAATCCAAGTGAAACTATCTAAGCCCAAATAGAGTATGTAGCACTTTTAATATTTAGAAAATTCACTTATTTAAAGCGTTGTATTGCCCTTGGCTTCTGGTGCAAACAAAATAATCATGTAATGATAAAACTGAAAATGTGTTTGAGCTATGTCTTTAGGAAAAGAGCTAGGGAGTTGAAGGTTTGGATGGGATCACAGTTTAGTCAAGATGGATGTAGATATAAGACAGACGGCTCAGACTTTGTCCCTGGTTCGCACTATGCCCTCTCCGCTCATACATGACCGAAAGCTAAGAAGGTGAAATTTTCAATGGAAGCATGGTTTATTCCCAGGAGCGACAGTGGAGGAAGAGTGGTGTTATAGTCTGTCATGTGACAAACTACAATGTTAAATCATCTGTGCTATTTATTTAACATCAACTGCTTTCTGCACTCAGGAAGAGATGATAGGAAAGTATATGCATGACAGAATTCATTCAAACTAATTTGCCAAGAGTGTGTGGGGTGTCCTACAAAGTCATTGCATCTCAGTTCAGAATAATAAAACTATAATATTTTTTTAAAATACTATTTTACCCATTAGGCAGAGTGCGTAGTTGCCTTCAAGTGAGTTGAAGATAATCCGAGTGCTCTGCTCACAGGTCAGCAGTTCCAAGCTTCGCTTGAATACTCGGTGAGTCACCAGTTGTTCTAGGCACTGAGACATAAATTTTATAAGTTTTGAAAACAAGTTTAGCGTGGTTTATTTCAAGGAATCTTGGTTTCAGAAACACATTAATACAGCTGATTTAATACTACACCCATTTGACAACTATAGTGATTATTGTAATTTAAATTATGTAGGTAGTAGCATAAGCAGTAATCAGAGAGGAAAAAAAAAGGAGCATTTTATGTTTGCTCTCTATTTTTTCTCTCTAGCAATATGCAATGATAAAGAATATGATAAGTACAGTATCTGCACATTTGAGTGATAATGAAACCATGACTCCTTGCTTGCTAGGCATTGCATAGCAAAGCATAAATGGGTTCTGCATAACAAACTATTTTGCTGATTATATTATTGCTGAATTTAAATTACAATCTTGCTTTATGAGCTATTAAATGAATGAAAGAAATCTAAGGCTACTTTAAAAATTCACTAAGCTAACAATAAATCATTAATCCTACTTTGAAAACACAGTGAAGGTAATAACTTTGATTGCAAAACCCAAGAAGTGGTCCTTTAACAAGGGAAATGACTAATTTTTTGTTAGTTATTTTACATTTCATTTTGACAAAAAGGGGAAATAATACATTTCTTCTTACTCATTTCTTATTTTTGCTTGTTACGGTTAGTTTGAGAGTGGAGATATCCTGCTATTAGATCTAAATACCCAGCACCTACATTTTACAACTTGGGACTAAAAAAACACAAACACAGATCACCAGTGTGTACTCTCTAACACAGACACACACAGGATATGAGAATCCCCACTTCATTAATTATAAAAAAAAAAAAAAGAATTAAACCGAGTCCAAGGTGAAAGGAACTGAATAATATAGGAGGTAGAAAATTTTTGAACCTAAGTCTCTTGACTTTAATTGTATCTTCTAGATGTTGGCAGATGTTGGGAGTGACTGAACAGACTGATTTCTACTACTAAGGGCAGTAATCAGAACTCTTTTTTTTTAAAAATTAACATTTAAAAATATATTTTTGCAACAATATCAATGTAGCTCTGCCACTAGAAAAGGCTAATAGTAGAAAAAAGTAAAATAAAAGATTTAACTGCCTTACTGCTGCATAAATTGTAATTTGATGGGAACAGACCTTAACAGGTTAAGACAATGCAAAGAAAGGTTAATATTGTTGATAATTTTATATATTATCAAAATTACAGCCAAATTGGCTGTAACTTAATTCAGACTTAGTTGCAATGAACAAAATTATATAAATATAAAACAAATAAATCAGAAACATTAATTCAGAAATAATATGCACACATAATTGACAAATCAATGACAGAAAGTTAACAAACACATGGCCTAATGAGAAATTACTAACACTCCTAAAATAACTGATAAATGAATGACTAAAAATGCATGGGGCAGAAAGGAAAGAACACCTTCAACTCTACACACATAAACATACTTTACATGTAGTTGATAAATGAACAATTTATGGCTTGCACAATATCTCTCTGTGCCCACAAGGAAATCAACACATATATCTTATAAATAAAGGATGTTTCCATAGAAAACAACTCATATATCTGATAAATAAAGGATGTTTCCATAGAAAACAACTCATATATCTGATAAATAAAGGATGTTTCCTTAGAAAACAACCTGCCTCTGTACCCAAACATTATCTGACATTACATGCCAGATAATTGATAAATAAAAGTCAGATGATTTAGAAAAGTACTTCTATAATTGTACAGAAAGCAAAGTACTTCTATAATTGTACAGAAATTAAGTAAGCCATATAATTGATAAATGAATGAGAGATGTTATGGACAGTACTTCTATAACTGTACAGAAATTAAGTAAGCCATATAATTGATAAATGAATGAGAGATGTTATGGACAGTACTTCTTAAATTGTACAGAAAGTAGGCACATGACTAATTGATAAATCATGGACTTATGGTTTGGACTGAAAGCAAAGTAGTTCCAAAACTATGCAGAAATTAAAGCAAAAACAGAAAAAAAAATGAAAATGAATGAATGACTCTTCCAATTTGTCTCTAACCATTCAGAAGTTAGGCACAAACCTAACTGATAAATGACTAACTGAGTTTCAATCTGTCTCTACCCATACAGAAATTAGGCACAAACATAAATGATAATAAATGACTGATGGTTCAATCTATCTCTATCCATACAGAAATTAAGCACAAACCTAACTAATAAATGATATTTGGACAGAAAGCAAACTTATTTCTGTATATGTACAAAAATTAAACAAACATAACTGATGTTTTTTAAAGAGAGCAGTGTTCCTCTGTATCTCCAGAGAAGTTATATTCACACTTAACTAGTAAATCTAAGTCTGATGTTTAGCTTCTAACTAAACTAATGTGAAACTAAGTACACATGTAAATGATAAATCAATGACTGATAATTAATCTATACAGTAAACAACTTACCTCAGGTGTGGTGGTTATCAGGTGAAGAATAAGTGCCGGAACAGCCAGTATGTGAAGAAGGAAAACACTCAAAAGGTTTTCAGAGAAATTGGCACCAAGCAAGGGTCTGTTGCAGAGGATTTTAAAAATTAAAATCTGACTATGAGAAATGAATGTTTTTTGTTTTCTTGTGAACATGTATGTAATCCAAACATATTACTTAACTTACAATATCATTTATGTATAGACTGTTAGGTTGGCCTACTGTTAAAGTTTTCTTGTTCTTTTTCTGACACAGCATACTAAACTAAAACAATAAAAATAACCTGTCAATTGCCCCTACATAGTGTACAAAACACGAATTATTAATTTGGGGTCAGGTAATCAGGAATACTAGGAACAAATTTAAAACAAATAAAAGACAAGAAAACTTTTTGACATTTGTGGCACTACATACCTGATGGCTATCGTGATAATTGCTGTTAATGCTGCCTTGCTAAACACTGGCTTAGATCTTACCAGGCCATTAGTTAATAGAATCTGAAAGAAAATTATACTAGACTGCAATGAACTTGTTTAGAAATTTCCAAGTAGTAATGTAATGAATATAAACATACACAGTGCATATATGTGTGTGTGGATGTATGAATGCATATGGTGTGCACATGTTCATGTTTGTGTGTGTGTGTATGTGCATGTAATTGCCTGTGCATGTGTGTGTGTATGTGTAGACACAACAGAAACATGTATATCTTGCCTATTCAATAAATAATATATTTTGACATCCAAACCTAACATTTTTCATAAAATAATTTTAACTTTAAAAGTATTCACATGTACAATTTTGCTTAACCAAATGCTGGACCCTATCAACAAGTTAAATTGTAAAAAGATACAATGACATCTGAAAAAATATTGCTGCAAGAAATCTTACCTCAAGAACAGGGTACAGGCCCTTGGTGTTCAGATGGCCCATCACATTATTGCACACCTGAGATAAGCCAGCCACCAGTTGCTCTCCTATATAATATAGCAAGATGCATGTTAAGAAAATAAATTCAGACACACATTATAACATTACTTCAAAGTATATTTAGATGTTTACTAATCACATTATATATATATATATAAGTAGTGAAGTACTAACAAATCCCTCAAATTAATAATGTATATTTAGATGTTTACTAATCACATTATATATATATTTATAAAAGTAGTGAAGTACTAACAAATCCCTCATAAATTAATAATGTATATGCTTCATTAAATATGTGAAATATGCAATGATGACACAGCCTTTGTTGTTAAATCCATATTAATTGTGACTAACAAGGTCACAAAGCTATGGCTAATGAAAGCAATAGTCCATAATACACATAAACAGTTAGTTCATATTTTAATTCATGATGCAGTCAACTGCTCTCAGTATGTAATGAAAACTGAAAGCATGGGTGGAAAACAATCAAACAAAACAGTCACCTCTAGAAATTGCTAAAAGTGCATGGCAACCCAACAATAATAATCATTATATTGTCACATATTAATGTGCTTAGGGAATGCCAGATATTAATAGACTTAGAGATTGTCAGATATTAACATGTTTAAAGATTACCAGATAGTATTAATGTGTTTAAAGATTACCAGATAGTATTAATGTGTTTAGAGATTGGCAGATATCAACAGGCTAAGAAATTGCCATGTATTATTTACATGTTCAGAGACTGCCAAGTATTATGTGCTTAGATAATGGCAGATATTAACAGGTTAAAAAATTACCAGATATTATTAACATGCTTAGACATTGACAGATATCAACATGCTAAAAAATTGCCAGGTGTTATTAATAAGCTCAGAGAATGCCAAGTATTAACGTGCTTAGAGTTTGGCAGATATCAACTGGTTAACAAATTGCCAGGTTTCGCTTGATATGCTGAGAGATTGCCAGATGGTAACATGTTTTAAGATTGCCAGGTAGTAATGAGTTTAGAGATTGTCAGGCAATAACATGTTTTAAGATTGCCAGGTAGTAATGAGTTTAGAGATTGTCAGGTGGTAGCATGTTTTAAGATTGCCAGGTAGTAATGAGTTTGGAGATTGCCAGGTGGTAACATGTTTTAAGATTGCCAGGTAGTAATGAGTTTAGAGATTGTCAGGTGGTAGCATGTTTTAAGATTGCCAGGTAGTAATGAGTTTGGAGATTGCCAGGTGGTAACATGTTTTAAGATTGCCAGGTAGTAATGAGTTTAGAGATTGTCAGGTGTTAGCATGTTTTAAGATTGCCAGGTAGTAATGAGTTTGGAGATTGCCAGGTATTATTAACATGTTTAGAGACTCAGAATTTAACATGGTTAGAGACTGTCAGAATTTAACATGGTTAGAGACTGCAATGAACTTGTTTAGAAATTTCCAAGTAGTAATGTGATGAAAACCTGCTTTAAGCCTGAGAGTTTTCCATGTGGCTGTGCTGGTGAAGGTGATCAGCATGCTGAGGTAAACCATAATTGACCGCATTTCTACATGATTCTCTGGCTGCATTGGTTGAAGAAAACAAAACAAATGAGTTAACAAAATTATTATTATACATTTTGTATATATAAAAATACCTAAACATTTAATAAATCAGATAATGAGGATAAAGAAACTTTGGTGAATTGTGCTTTTTAGTGTTGCCCCCATTTTTTAATTCATCAAAACATGTGAATAAGTACTGCCAGCATTCTGTTTAACCCCTTTACTGCATTCAAATCCAATTCTAACAACATTCTGTTTAACCCCTTTCACTGCATTCATATCCAGTTCTATCAGAAACACCACTACTGCATGGGATTCAGCAATGAAGAGATTAAAGGACACTGCACATAGACATGATTATCTGCGTTTTTTTATAAAGGATAATGGAAGGTATTTTGAGAGAATATAGCATATGACAATAACTTTACAAAAAACAGACTTATGATTTCATCATTTTATAAATAATAAATAATAAAAGAAAAGATATGATTCTAAATGAAGTATTTTGTACAGGTGTTTAGACTAATTAGGTATGTAAGTATAAATCAGAAGTGATATTACTGAAAACAAAAACAATTCTAATATTAGTAATGAAGGTGATGGCATTAACAGTAATAATAATTTTAATGATGAAAATTACAACAATGATGATAATGAATAATTACTTGTCAAGTGTTACTATGAGAGCCAAGCATGAGTCAGAGGGCAGAGAAAAAGAATGCATGAAAAAGCCCTGGAGAAACCACATATGAACAATGCCTCTTGAACTAGAAGGGATCTATCATACAAAATACACTCCTAACATCCTGAGAATTACAAAAAAACAGCAAGCAAATAACACCTTCAAAATAATATGTTTCTAATATCCATAACACTTCCTAGACATCCATGCCTTCTTAAACAAATATAACAATTTCTTAGACATCTAAGAATGCCCTCCCATACACCCATAACACCTTCCTAGACATCCACAACACCTCTAACATCCACAATACCCATCAATGAAACATACAGGTGAATGACAGCAACACTGGAGTGCTGGTCAAAAAATAGGTGTCTCTGGTATTGATCTAACTGAAGAAAAATAATGCTGTTGGGGACAAAACAGTTTCCTGCACAACAACACCTCAAAATACACTTCATAGAATTCCATCAAAGAGACTGAAACATCAAAGAGATGGAAAGAGCAAAGAACTAACAAATGCAATACATAATGGATAGATTCAGAATTTTCAGTGTTTTGGCACAAATGAGGCCAGCGTGGGTAAAAACTTTTTAAAATTAAGCAATGCCGGTTCAAGCCATAAACTGATTAGTAAATAAACAAAGTTCCAATTGGCTTCAAAATCAGCTTCAATGTGGCTATATAAAAAAATCCGCTTTTCAACCTAGATATGCTTAGACTTGCGTATGTCCTAGAGAGTGTAGTGCATTCAGCCACATAATCTACCATAATCTTCAGTGCAGTGCGGAAAAACGCGCTTCCATCAGGGAATGGGTTAAATGCCAGACATTCCTAAAATATTCTAATTTAAACTACAAACTAAATGCATACTCTTCATGTTTTCAGACACCATAAAACACATACTCTTAATATTTTCAGATACAGGTGCAACAAATATCCTAAATGTTGTTAGCTACAGATGATACACGTACCCAAAATGTTTTCAGGTACAGGCAAACCACACCCTTTATGTTTTCACTATAAGTGAAATACATACCCTTAATGTTTTTAGGTAGAGGCAACACCTCCAGAGTACATCTTTCAGCTGTTGTATCCACAATAAGACATGAGTATTACTTAATGCCAGAGATGCATAACAAGTCTGCAAAATAGAAAACACAGAGCACAAAGCTTATTGTTCAGTTTTGTGTTTTCAAATACTATCAACACGCAGAGCACAAGTGATTATTGTCCAGTTTTGTGCTTTCAAACACTATTAAACACAAAGAGCATAAAGGATTATCGTTCAGTTTTGTGTTTTCAAACACTATTAAACACATGGAGCACAAAGGATTTACTAACACCACTCAGAGCACAAAGGATTATTGTCTACAGCTCTGTGTTTTCAAACACTAACAACACACTTAAGACATAAACGACTACTGGATAAAATTAACATAAAATATTCATAAACTCTTCATTTTAATCACAGAAGTTATGTGCTTTTTGCAGTATAATTGATCTCATCCTCTTAATTTAATTACAACACACAACACACACACACAAACACACTCACACACACACACACACACACACACACACACACACAAACACACTCACACACACACACACACACACACACTCACACACACACACACACTCACTCACACACACACACACACACACACACACACACACACTCTCTCTCTCATGCACACATACAAAGTGCTAATGACACATATAGCAATGAATATAAGGCACTTTAGACAACATTACATACTATATGAAGACCACAGGGGAAAATACAGCAGGGTCACAGTTTTGTACTTCGGAGATAATCATATTTTAAAGTTTGAATGCATATAAAATTACATTTTTTTTTTTAAATATAACACAAACATGTTTAATTTACAAGGAAATTAAGCAGAAAGAGTAGCTATTACATCCATGTTTTTGTTTTTAACTGATCGTCAAATCAAGGAAAGAAATAATTTTACTGCCTTTTTTCCATTTTTTCTTGGACTCTGCTTATTTTTTCCAAGGATTGTTATTATTTTGCCTTGAGATTAATGCTAATATATTTCACATTCAGGTGTCATATTTTAGATTATTTTTGCATCAACGGTGTGTGGTATGTTTTGGGAGATAAAATAATGCTTTTTGTGGTAATGTACGAATTGTCAGACAGGACAACAACAACAAAAAAGTGCTGTTATGTTCATGATTATAGTCACACACACATACACAAGCATCAAGTGACGGTCTACTTTGTTTAATTTTGGAGTGCCACGCCACATTACACAGAGACAAGTAAAATCCAACTGCTTAGGTATGAGTGTACTATAAAGCGATGCCTGCTAAACTGTTTATATGTCATCAATGTCTTCAGCAGCCTGTTGTCACATGGCAAAGCATCAAAATAGTCAGGACTGGAAGTGAACCTTTTAAGCACTCGAAAATCATTATATTTAGCCTTTGAGATGCACAGTTTCTCTTTGTACAAGTTTAACGGCTCTATGTTTACAGTGATTTTACTCTTGTGTCTCACTGTATTGCTGATGATTGTTTTTAACAACAGGCCATTCCATGAGTCCTATGAGTAATCGCATTGGGAAAGTCCACAGAAAATGAAATTTCCCTTAGAGTCCTAGCTGGAACCGGACAAACATTCTTGTAAAGCGGCTTTAAAAAAGTAGTCATGTTTTTAACCATGTTTTGTTTCAATATTGTAAGGAGAAGGATTTTTATGAGCACTTTGGAAAATCTTGAACCAATCTGATGGAACACTTGCAGGTGCTTTACAATTAATGAGTCCCATGTCTTTATCACACTCCATGTAGGAATGTTCTCATTCAGGAATGTTATACATTTATACCTCAGGTCCTGTTTTGTGTGAAGCTAGCTTCTGTTTTTTGTTTCTTTTCCTTACTCTTCCATTGTTTTTCCTTTTTTTAGGTTTTGTTGTCACTTTTGCAAAGTCAGCCATGAAAAATCACGTGAATTTGGTGACTCTGCTGCAACTTCCACTGTAAACTTTGAACCCTGCTGTTTGTTCCATTTGATCATGTTTTTTCTCTTATAGTTTTCTCATTGACCTTGCTGATTTTTCATTCAAAGTGTCATTCAAAACAAACTATGATACGTAATCTATAGTGCAATGGATGTAACTTAAAATAGAAACAAATGTGACCCTGCTGGTTTTTTCCCTGTGGTCTTCATATGCATTCCCTGTATAAACATTAATAATAAATATAATTTGTTATTGATTAGTTTTTAATTTAATAATAATTTAACGTGTGTGTGTGTGTGTGTGAAACTACATCAGGAAACATTAATTATTTAATTTTTGGCAATTTACACACACATTAAATCTCACAATAATTATTCTGCATAGGAAAAAGGTACTCACTTTGAAATTCTCATTGTTCATGGTTTCCAAAATGTACAGACATAGGTATTTAAATCTCTGAAATATATGAAACAGAGAAAATGCCAATGTATGAGAGGCTTTTGCAACATTTATACAGGAACTGCATATAAAAGTACACACATATATGCAAACAAAAATTTACAAGCTAAGAAAAAAACCAAGAAATATTCTTAAGAAAGCTAATATATGCACAAAATAATCTTTCTTTCACTCAATGACAAAAGCATTTGCTGAGAACAAGTCTGGAAATATTGGAATATGTGGTCTCAAGCATGCTTTAGAATAAAACAGTTTAAAATAAAAGATTGGAATTAGAATGAACAACCAACACTGATTAATAATCAATTAGAATCATTAGTTCTATAAGTAAAGTACAAGAGATAAAATCATAAAATCGAAAGTGCAAATGAGTGTGCATGTATGTGTGTGTATGTATATATGTGCAACTGTTCATGTTTGTTTGCGTATGGATGTGATTGTGCATGTATGTGTGTAATGTATGCACATACTGCTTAGATAAATGCATGAGAATAAGTGTACACACACACACACACACACACACACACACCATCATTATATGTCATTCTATAACATTTTTAAAGAAATCTGTTTAATGCTCCTGTCATTCTAAACACCTGAGCATCTGCTTTGTCGTCCATAATGCGCACAAATTTGTGTACTGATGCATACAATTCCACAGCTGAAACATATGTACATTGTAACATTACTAATATACATTGCAACACTGCCAATATATATGACAATACTAATATATATTGCAACATTTTGCTAATATACATTGTAACATTACTACTATACATTGCAACATTACATATATATTGTAACAATACTAATATATATTGTAACATTACTAATATACATTGCAACATTACCAAATATACATGGCAACACTGCTAATATACATTGCAACATTTATTGAAATACAATTATTAGTAATGTTTATTACTCTTTCACTATTACTGCGTGAATTCAATCTTTTTGAATCTATCTGAAAGATGAACTACGTAGCTTTTACAAAATACATATTATAAGCAGGCAGTTTTTGTCTTATTTATTTTTTAAAAGTACAATATTTTTGAACTAGTGATCATATAATATTTATTATTCTTATTTAACATACAAGCCAGTTATGGTTAATTAAAAATATTCTTTCTATTTTTACTTTTATCTGGATTTCAACAAGTAAACATACAATTTTTTTTAAAGTTTAGCATATGGCAATAACATAATAATATATGCTATAACAATATAGCATATTATTACATATATCGGGATTTCTATAAACATTCAAATATAAATAATATTCATTAAGAGCTCACCACAAATGAATACAGAAAAGGTATTGTTAAATAACATGCTTATATTGTAATAAATCAGTGTGATTTTCAGCACTGCATTTCATTAACCAGTTTTTAGCAGTTGGAAGAGTAAAATTATATTTCCGTTGTAAGCAATCATCAAGAAGCATCTGTGAGTCAAGATCTGTATTCTGACTTTATTATTCTCACCGTTAAAAACAGCTCACATAGATAAATGGAATCAAATTAAGATTTTACAGTTTATGCTATGGTTCCAAAAATAATCAACTGTTGCTGTCAATCCAAAATCTCAAGTTCCACCTCTCTTCTTACATGAATGAGACTTGCAGTCAATGTAGCCATTTTTATTACCTCCAGGTGGCAAGTAGGATTCACAAGTAAGTAAAGATATCACCCTAAACGCACTACTATTTTCTCTTGAAGATAAAAATGTTACCTTACGTTACCTACTTTCTTTAAAGAGATAAACACAAAACTCAGCTAGTTTAATTAAGAAATTAAAATATTACTGTGAAGTTTGAACTCTTATGACCTTTAAGGGTTATGAATACTTCACAAAATCTTTCCTTTTTTTTTTTTCTTTGTAAGACAAAGTCAATAATACCTGGTACAAGTGTTGGTCTGTATGTCTCTTCATCCACACTTGGAATGCACAGAATCTTGTCAATGTCATTTCTACAAAGAAATAATTAGCTGTATACATATAATTAATATAACTGTTGTTACAGATATATTTTAAAGTAAATCTCACAAACAGATCTTAATAATTTTATAGTAATACTTTTTTTCCTTCTCGTTCTACTGTATTAAAATGATTTTATTAGCATGAGATTCTTTTACCAAAAATAAAAATGTATTAACTATCTGGAAGACTTCCTGACATGGTTAGGTGAAATATGTTGTGCTCACAATGAAAATGTATTAACTATCTGTGAGACTTCCAAACATGGATATCTGAAAATGTGCTTTGCTCAGAATGAAAAAAGTAGTAAATTTAATCATGTCACAAACTGAACCATGGCATTCAAATTAGAACAACAGTTCTAACATTAAAACCAATCTTCAACATTTCAATCATAGTCAACAAATCAAACACCTTATTTGCCGTTTCAGTCTGGACCTCTGAAGAAAACCACGACACAAAGCCTGAAATCAACATAAAAAGAAATGTGAAAGATAAAAGAGATGCTATATTATATTTATATTTTAAAAGTTATTTCTGCAATTACATTCACAGACCAGTAAATCATACATATATATATTTATTTATTTTAAAAACTACAATCAACTGTTACCATCAGATGAACAGGAAAAGATCAACAAAGCAAGAATGTATTTATGTAACTGCTAAAATGGTTAATTAAACTTTTGGATAAAATTATCAAAGCTGTCAATAAAAATGTTGATAGTTCTATTATTTTTAATAAGTCAATAAGCATGTTCAGATTCCTATGATCTAAATTTTCAAACATCTCTGTGAATCAAAATTAGTCACAAAACAACTCAACAGAAAACCTCAATGATGCAATAACTAGTTGCAAACAGCTCAGTAAGCAAATAACTAGTTGCAAAATACCTCAGTGAACCAAATATCTAGTCAAAAACACCTCAGTATGGCAAAAAACCAAAAAATCACCTAACTGAACCAATAACTAATTGCAAAACCTCAATGAGCCAATATTTGTTGCTAAACACCTGAATGAGCCAATAACCAGTTATAAAACACCTCAATTAATTAATATCTAGTCAAAAACCACCCCAACAAACCAACAACTAATACAAAACCAATAACTAGTCATAAAAAACACCTCAATGAGCCAATAACTAGTCATGAAACACCTCAATGAGCCAATAAATAGCCATAATAAAACTAATTAAAGAGTCAACAATTATTAGTCACAAAAACTCTATATATACTGCCAATAATTAAGTCACAAAACAGTTCAATAACTAAATCACAAAACATCTCAAAATAAGCCAATAATTTAAGTTGCAACATAACCTAAACAAGCCAAAGCTAGTCACAGACCACCTTTAACAATCACAATTACAATTTACAATTACAATTTACTTAAATTGTGCCATCCATCACCGCATGCTTACCTGAATTCTGATGGCTGCATTTTCACGCTGCCGCTCGTTGGCACGCTCTTCTCTTAGAGCTTTAGCCTGCTCAAGGAAATGGTCTTTTTCCTTGGGTGGATTCACACGACTAAACATGCTTATTAGCACAGTCTACAGATTTGCAAAGAACTAACATCTAGGGAGAGGAAAACAATGATTATAAAGTGCCAAAAGAATACAGACAAAAATAATGACAAAAGTGCTAAGAATATAGTTACTAACACCAATGTTTCATGTTTTATTTAGCTAAAGTGTTATAAAAAAAATGATAAAAGTGCTAAGAAAATAGTTTAAATAGTTACTAACATCAATGTTTCATGTTTTATTTAGCTAAAGTGTTATTAAAAACAACCTGATAAAATGCCTTAGCAGTTCTTGAAGAATAGAATAACTAGAAATACAGTATATGTACTTTATTTAATGCTGATCATCATTTTGTAAATTAAGAATGGCATAGGTGCAGATGAATGAAATGTGAAGTTTCTCTTGAAAAAAAAGGTTTATTTCTTTATAACCATTCAGAAAAATAAACTCTAATTATTTACTAAGAATTAAAATTTAAAATGCTATAGCACAACTAAGTCACTTGACTAAAAGTATTATTTACTGTAAGTAGTATTATAGCACTTAATCCAGTTCCATATCTATTATATCATATATGATATATTCTCAAAGCTTATGTGTATTATGGTACAAACATTAAACATAATAGAATAAGAACAGCTAAACATTACATAATAAAAATAGCTAAACATTATTCAATAGAAACAGCTAAACATTACAGAATAAGAATAACTAAACATAATTGAATAGGAACAGCTATTCATTAAAGAATATTAACAGTTCAGCTAAAAAAAATAAAAAATAAATAAGGAAAGTTATTAATTAAAGAAATAGTTATTAAATCATTACACTAAGACTGACCCCATAGAGCTCACATTTTGTAATATATTAAGCATTGTCTGAATAAATCTAAAGAATCAGTATTTCAGATGTAATTATAAGTTACTATAAATATAAAAATGTCTTTGTCTATAAATGGTGTTGCCAAGATGAATTCAAAAGGTATTAAAGACAGAGATCCTAACCATACCTGTCTGAAGTAAGGTAATGAAGCTCTGGGATGTCTGAAAGTAGGTGTATCATTCCCCACTTCCCTTCTTCTCTCTTTCCCATTTTTACTTTAGGGAAAACTCAGCACTAAAGTGAGTTTTCCTGGAAATATAAAAATATTTAAACAAAATGAGAGAGGTTAAAATAAAGACACAAAGTACTGGACCTCCTTAGCTTTTTCCATGCATCCTCCCTATATATCCCCTCTTCCCCTGATAAGCGATCATGAGTTTTGCATGATCAGAATTTATGTATTCACTTTTTTTTTTTTTTTAAATATCCCCATTACTGAACATTTTAATAATAACAGTGTTTTAAATAGGCCTTGGCTAAAGTATCGGCTTGTACCTAAATCTTAACAATCTAGAAATACAACATTAAATTATTTGAGAATTCTTTTTCTTTAGATTGTATCCTAAATTGCACAAGACTGGATTATGGAATCAATGACATATATGCTATATCTGTAAACTCTGACATCTGGTTATGGATTCTTTTCTCATGTTATATCCTAGCTTATGTGAGCTAGCAGTACATGAGCAGTGTATTATAAAACAAAATTTAAATTCAGTGATGATAAAGTCATATTCCTAGCCAGAATTAGTTCCTGTGACAAACTTAAGTGTCATTATCATCTTAGAGATCATATCACTATCTACTGTGGTCGACATTTTCTGCATTATCCTAACACTTTAACAGTCTATGCTTTGTTTAATTTGGTCAACATTTTCTGCAGTATCCTAACACTTTAACAGTCTTTATGCTCTGTATAATTCGGTTGACATTTTCTGCATTATCCTAATAGTGTAATACTTTAACAGTCTTTATGCTTTGTATAATTTGGTCGACATTTTCTGCATTTTCCTATTAGTGTAATACTTTAACAGTCTTTATGCTTTGTATAATTTGGTCGACATTTTCTGCATTATCGTAACACTTTAACAGTCTTTATGCTTTGTATAATTTACAAGAGCTAGGAGTAGGAATATATTAGGACAGCAGAATATATTTGAGTACATATTACTATTGGGTGTGAGAATAACATTATAGTGCAAGTTGGTTGGTCCAGATAGGTGTTGTTAATCTAGGATAAAGAGAGACAAAAGGCAGGGAAAAAATATCATCTGTCACCCAAAAAGGTCTCTACCTTTTTAGGACAAGCAAGAATCACATATCTGTAGCTGGGGAATTAATGTAAGTTTTCATAAAGATTTGTACCCAGTGCAATGCTCCTATGCTGCATAAATCATTGTCCCAACTAAATAAATGTTGTTATATAATTTATAATTAACAGACATTCATGCTATAATTTGCCTGGCTTAGTTTTAATGAAAACAATTTACTAAATTAGTAATTGCTAGTCCAAGTTTAACAAAGAAACCCACTAATACTTGGATTAAAATAATGCATATTATATGCTGTTAGTTTTCATCTCTAAGGATACAGTACACCAAACAACACAAACTTTAAAGTTTTACAAGTACACAATACAAAAACAACTACAACTGTAGGTATTTTGGCTAAATAATTTCCATGGGGACAATACAGTTATTAATAACAATAACATGAAATATGAACAATGAAATGGGTAGTGTATCAATGGATGGTAGACCACCTGAATAGATAACTTCTATTAGAAAAGTATGTTATATACCAACATGTTTATATAATATTTTATTAATTTTCTTATCCCAATTTTTGTGTATACAACATAAATAATTTCTGATAGAAGTTTAAGATTGGAGTTGTAAGTTGTAATTTTGTTTTTAGCTATAAAATTAAATAGGACTATAATAATTAAATAAGGAAATAAATGGAATACTTGTATCCTTAAATACATAACGTAATCATAAAGACGCATAATTAACATTTAAACTTTAAACTATTAAGTATTTCATTTTTTTTAAAAGAAATTAAATCGATATGTTACTATTACTAACTATACTTTCATTTTCTCACAATACTTACGTATAAATTGTAAACAAACGAGCCTACCGTCAGCTGAATTTACGTGTCGACCAAATATACAAATAATAATAATGAGTTATTACGATCAAATATAAATACATAACAAACTCACGCTGATGAGCCGCTGTTTATAATACGAAGAAAAGCATGTGTTTCGATTTTATCCAGAATTAAAATATATCAAAGATAAACTATAAATACTTAGTTATAAATGTCATATCGGCAGAGATGACGACAAGGGAGATTAATCTTATAGAACGATTGGACAAAGCACTAAAAAGGCCCGAAGCGGTGAAAAAATGTGAGACGCTTCCGATTGCCAGTTTTGCCAGATTGGCTTCGCCGAATATAATTTATTGTATCACCAAAATTATCGTCTACTATTAGAATCTATAATTCTTCATAACACATAACCATATCATATTTGATTCACCATTATTACTACTGAGTATAGGATTATATTGATTGTAGAGCAAAAACATTACAACACACAACCTCACTATTGTATGTGATATTTTAAAAAATAACTGAATATAATTAAAGCAACACATTTTTCCCCTTGTAGAACATAAACGAGAAGAGAAAATAATAACTCATGTTATATATATTAGTAGAGATTTGAAAACGTCTACTATGTTAATAAAAACAAAACAAACAAACATCCCCCCACCCCCAACAATGTAGATTCTCTTGAATTCTACAACTGACCATACTTCTACTATTCATTAATCAAATCAACTAGTCTAAGCTTTCAAATTTTATCAATGAGCCATAGGTCACATTTCTGAAATATCAGAAAGGGACAACACTACATTTCTATGCCTTGCACCCAGGGTGGAAGTAAGGCCAGCTGATGCCCAATAATGGGCCCATCACACTAAAGAATATGGATCATATTTATTCATAATGATTACTTTAGAAAACTGAAATTCGTGCAGAAAAAATGCTGGAGCAGTGCCGTAAATATTCTACTAGGATCTGGAGTCGGTGGGAACTTGTGACACGCTAACTCACAGAAAGCTTCGTTTCTGGAGGATTTCGTGCTCGCTTAGAGGGATAACATTGAACTAAGTAGTCTACCCTGTAAAACTTGAAATGTGATCGGCTTTTGTGGCTTGTTATCAACCTGAGTGATTTGTAATGTTATGAACCTGTGAAACTTGCAATATGATCGACCCTGTCGAACTTATAAGGCAATAGCTCTGTAGAGTGGCGCACACACACACATATTCTCTCTCTCTCTCTCTCTCTCTCTCTCTCTCTCTGCTCCATAGAGAATTAGCATTTGTCTAGACCAATTGTCGAGTCATGCCGTGTGTCATGCGAAAACTTTACTTCAGCATGTGTATTCAAATTTGAAGTACATTTTTTTTTTTTTGGGGGGGGGGAAGGAGCAAATATTTGGCTCATTGTGTTGAAAGGCCAGCAAACAGTACAGGGAACTGCAAGGGCAGTAGTTATATCATATGACCAGTATCATTTGTACTGCTATGGGCTTTTGAAACTGCAACCTGGTAGATCTGTAATGCTTGTAACTCAGTATAGTCCTGTTTGACTCGTAACATTATGAACCTGAGTCACTTGTAATGCAGTAGATATGGGACACTTACAATGTAAATTTTCTCTGACAGCAAATATGATTTACCCCTAATGTAATACTGGTATTGATAGGGGACTGTATCATTTGTAATTTCATGTGCCTTCGACAATTTTATTATGAAGGGCAAGTAACACTAATGATTTTATAGGCATGTGTCACTTCATGTGATGGGCTTATGGTAATTATTAAAGAGTATAGACCTATATCACTGGTAATGTTATACTTGTAATGTGTCAAGCCTGCGTACGCAATTGTCACTTTGCACTGTGACGAGCCTGTAACACTCGCAGAAGGATGAGTGTGGTGTTTGAGTACTACAGACTTAAAACTCAACGGGTTGTAGCCGTGATACTGTGCTATGTGTTAAATGTGTCACTAATAATGAAAAAATTATATATTTGACATTTATAGCCTAATGTAATGACTTGCGATACATGTAAAGTGACATAAACCTGCGACAGGTGTAGTGTGATTCATTTATGATAGTATACGGATTTTATAGTGCGGTTTCCTATGTTAAAATCATGGTGGTGGTGGTGGGGAGTTTATAGATGTACATTGTACAGTAATGGTCTGTGTTGTTTATGCTCGATTATTAATAATGTTTGAAAATCGTTGATTTTGTGGATTGATACCTATGGAAGATAACTCTGTTTTTGAGAACTCTTATTTGTAGAAGAAAATGGGGGTTAGGTTCGTGTTACTGCTGTTAATAATTTCAGGTCGATCTGTAATGCAAGGTAGTGTAAACATAAACTATCGACTAAAACATAATATTTTTCACAAATCATATACTTTTAATTAAAAATTTTAGAACATCTGCAAATAGCACATTTTAAATATGAAGAAAAGAAAAGAAAAATCATTAAATTGTGTTTATTGATCCGTTAAATTGACAGAAAACTTATTTAAATCATAGCACTTTAGCAGGTATTATTATAATTCTTAACATTTTAACGATAATTTGTTTTCCGTTCCATTCTTGCAATTTTCTTTCTATCTATTTTTTAAAGCTATCTATCTGTCTATTAGTTTATCAGCATATCTAGATATTGAACAAAAAATATGACAACAGTTAACGTTTCAATACTTGTTACAGCAGAAGAAAACGTGAGGTTAGTAAATAACTAACTTACTAAGTAAACACTATCTTTTGTTAACTTTTTGAAATATTATTTACTTTTTAATGTTGTTTTCCTTTTTATTCCTTCATTTATAATTATATTTCTTATTTCTTTGCTTTCTTCTGTCTTACTCGCATTTTGTTACTTAAAATGGGGAATTGTTTTCTCATATCCCTGAACTGTCTGTGATCTATCTATATGCATGAGTGCTTGCACACACACACACACACACACACACACACACACACACACACACACACACACACACACACACAGGATAGAGGAAGAACACACAAATGTGAAGTGGTGGTGGTAGTCATGTTTACAACATGAGCTCTGCAGAGAAAAAAAATCAAGTTTAAAGAAAGTTTCTTTGGAAATAATAATGACACTCTCTCAACAATAAATAAACCAACTTTTCCTCTGAAATAATATGACAGTCTGTCAACAATAAGTAAGCCAACTTTTCCTCGGAAATATACTATCATAACATTTATGATGCCATGTATGGTGTCACTTTCCATGATTTCACATAAATATAACTTGACTAAGACACAAGTGGTGGCATCTATAATTTGTAATCCATATAAAAAATAATCCCTATAAAAAAGTTATGATGGCAAATGTGTGTGTGTGTGTGTGTGAGAGAGAGAGAGAGAGAGAGAGCATGCATGCATATGGACAGAAAAGTTATATAAGAATCTAATGATATAATAAGAATTTTAGCTCCCAGAGAAACAAATCCTAAAAAGTATCCTTATAATTAAACTAAAATGAATTACTTTAAAAAAAAAAAAGTAAAATGCACAAAATTATTTGCCTAACAAGACTACATTTCTCTTTCTGTAAACACAAAATATCAGGAAAGAAAAAAGCATGTTCGAAGCAACTCTGCAAATAATAATAATAATATGACAGAAATAATCAAGTCTATCTTTACTGTGTTGTTTTTGAAAATATTATTTAATTTAATTATTCAAGTTCATTTTCTTATGTATGTATTTAAAATTGAATTATTATTGGAAATTGTGCATGGAAGGCAGTTAAACACAATCAGTGAATGGTGTAACAATAATTAATCATCAGAAACATCAATTTTTTTCCTACTCTATCTATTATATTTTAATTATTTTATTTCATGTGTTTAAATTACCTTCTTTTATTATTATATTCAATCTGTTTAAAGTCAAGACCACTGGCTGTGTGTGTGTGTGTGTGTGTGTGTGTGTGTGTGTGTGTGTGTGTGTGTGTGTGTGTGTGTGTGTGTGTGTGTGTGTGTGTGTGTGTGTGTGTGTGTGTGTGTGTGACTTCTACATTATCACCCAATCTTCTGACTAGAATTATGAAAGTGCTGAGGGGTATGTTATTCATGTCATGTCATGTTAATCATAGTTTAGTGTCAACATTTTGCATAAACTAAATTTCTCTTGATTTTTCGTTAACAGCGGAGGAGAGAGAAATACTTTAGAAGTCAATTGCAGACTCTCAAATGATATCTGCAGGCTGACTGTTAAATCTAATGATCTATTTTATAAGTGCTGTCCTCCCCTGAATTGTGGGAGTTGTACTTTTATGTACTGCACATGTTCTTTGCATCCATTTCCATACGTAGCCCAGGAAAGGAAAAACAGTTCAATCAAGAGAGTGCCTGCAATGAATGCAGTGATTTATCTATTCTTTGTTTTAATGCTTATAGTCGTTTCCCCTGTATGTAAATAAGCACATCAATGATGTATCTACTCTCTGCATAAATATCAATATTCGTTCTTCTTTTATAAGTAAGCATATCAGATTGTTTTAAAATAAAAGTATATCTTACACTGTGTAAAATATGTATTTGTTATTTCTGTTTTTGTTTCCTTTTCCATTGTCTTCAAAATATTGTACAATGTGACTTAAGTTTATTTGTCTTTTGTTGTGTGTGTCAGCGACTTTCCACAAAATAAAGCTTTAAATAGGCTGTATAATAATTTTAACATTTTTCAAAGGCTGGTCCAACTTGTGACCCACGACGCCAGGTCTTTTGACCCATGGAGAAGAAAAAACAATAAACTGAATCTTGAAATAAGCGACTGTGAGAACTGTATCTCTCAATTCTTCAGTACTGGAGGGAGTGTGTATTTGGCTGCCCTGCATGGTGAAGGCATCTTTTTCCATCATCCATCTTCTCTTGTGCAGGCGATCGTCTTGGTCTGGCAGTAAAGCTTTAGATATTTCGGTGTTTTCACCCCGTGCTTTGGTGGCTTGTGAAGTCTAATCGTTGTATTTATTTATTTTCGCACTCATATTCAGTGATTGGTCAACACTGCGTACGGATCTGTTGGTTGTTGGTCATACAGCATTCGATATGCATTCACCACCATAGATATTTTTCTGGGTTTTTTTTTTAAATAATGCATGCAGGATTACGTATGTGAATGTGCTTGTATGCGAGATTGTGAGAGGAATGAATGAATGTAAAAATACAGGACAGTACAACATAAATACGACAATCACCATTTCCAAAAAATGGCAGGCAATTTTTTTTTATTTGATGGTTAACATTTTTATTTATTACCTTACAGTTTCTTTCATTAAAAAAAGACAAGTTAAATTATCCGCTTCACAAATCACTCATTCACAAATCACTCATTCACAAAACATGTACTTGGGAATAAAGGACGACAGTTTTTACATCAATGGGTGATGTAAGTGGAAATTAAATTTTAAAAATTTATATTTGTGGGAATCACTGCTATCCAAGCAAATAAAGAAATTTATCTTAAAATTTCAAAGTTGCTCAGAAGACAACGTTGCAGTCCCAGAGCTACCTGACTCTGTCACAAACTAATTTAAAAATAAAATGTTTAATAAATTATTTTAAATTTTATAAGCCCTAACACTAACATAAACCTATTTACTTTTAATTTTTCTGTGCATTGAAGTGTGGAAGGGTGGATGTACGTGTACAGAGCAGTGTGTGTGTAGCGCTTGTTTTGCCGGGCAGCAAATTAGGTCATCGGCCGCTTGTTTGAATCACGCGGCGCGGTCTGCTATATAGGAATGTGTGGCTGTGCCATTGTGTACACGTTTGACCGCCACTTATTATATTATTCATTTATCAAGTAAAGTTAATGTTTAGATATTCTAATAGTTAGTGGGATGTAGTTTATATCTATATAATTTTGTAAGTTAGTTTATATTGTTTTCTAAGTGTATTTTATGATTTATGTATGTGTACATGGTTTTCCCCTGGCACATGAATATAGTTAATTATTTTATTTTATAATTTATTTTGTGAATTATATTGTAAGGAAGTATTGTATTTAGAGAGTATTTAATGTAGTATTTTTTGATAGTTTAAGTGTTATATAGCTCTAGGTAGTTTAGGAGAAATTTATGTTAGAACGAAAGTAGGTTAGCACAGATGTACCCGTTAGCAGTAGTTTTAGTCAGCAGTTCCAGAATTGTTTAGTGGAGTCCCCTTTGCCGCCCGGACTTTTTAGATATATTGTGTGAGAGAGCGTGCGAGAGGGGGGTCAGAGTTCGTCTTGGAGCGTTCGTCTTGGTTCGTCCTTAGTCGTCTTTGGTCAAGAGAGGAGCGTGGTTGGCGGTGTGTCGCCGAAATAAAGATCATGAGAATGTAAACACGTGTTGCGTGTTCTGCCTGCTTCTGCTGTGGCTGCCGTAGCGGTATTGTCTGACTGTTTCACCATCGTTTCTCCTCGCATCCTGGGGTGACCCATAACAACAACATAACACCTCACCCCATCACAGAAGTTTAACTAATTTTAAATATACAAAATATCTGGGCACTCTCAAATTAATATGTTGTATCCTTGGGTTGGATGATTCACAGTCACAGTTGATCCTAAGAAATGCTGGACTGCCGTAGTTCGGGAAAACTGTACAACACCGGGTCAGTACGCATGAAGATAGTCAGATAATTATGTTATCGTCTGTCTCATTGTGGAGGTGCTCATATTAGATCCCCTCCCAGTCTGTGGCACTCTTGCCTGGTGTCAGATTAGCCAGCGGTGGCGTGATTAAACATTCAACTGCCCGTGGATGGGTCAGTCCCCTGCAGGATGGGTGGCGTCCCGAACGGCTTTTTTAATATTCTACAGGTTGATTTCGCGCGCTCTTCTATTCAGAGAAGCGTCATCAGACCTGGTACTAATCTTTCCGCGTTCTTTTTTAATTCTAGTTCTCTTTCACATTTATCTTTCAGCATGCTTCCTATATAGTTTTGATGTGATCTGGGATTTTATCTTCTGTCACACCTATTGATTTTGCAACATCAGGATTCAGTAACCTTACTTATATACATGAATAATAATAAAAATAAAATATATAAACATATTTTAAAATACTTACAAAGCTTATGTTTCACTTCACTAGTCTAACATAAGAGTAATATATTTACAAATAAGAGTCACAGACGAATAATAAAAATGTATCATCTATGTCACGAAAATTAAATTTATAAAATTTACTTCCAAAGCACAATCAACCAACTGCTCAACAAGAAAAACAAGCTTTCTTCCTACAGTAACGTGGACGTATTTATAGACACATTCCCACAATGCCATTATATATATTGAAATGGAGGCTGACAGGAAGAGATATAGATGATGTATACATACTATGTATTCAATATATACATGTCACTTGATTCACTGGGTCAGACAACCTTAAGGCTCATTCAGAACTTTCACTGTCTTCCAGCCCTGAGTAACCTAATATGTCACTTGATTCACTGGGTCAGACACAACCTTAAGGCTCATTCAGAGCTTTCACTGTCTTCCAGTACTAAGTAAACTAATTGGCAAACTGATTACTCACATGTTTTAAAATGTCTTTTTACTTCAAATACTTTTCCTTAACACTACGCCTAAAAGTTGTACAATAATTATTTTGGATCTGTAATCGGTAAGTCTTGGGATACAAAATAGAATTAAAGATAGACAATAAACTGAGCTAGAGAACCTTGTCTGCAAAACGTGCAGTCTGTAATACTGGTGTGTTGTCTAAATAAAAATATTTATTATGCTTAGGTCATCCCGTACATGGCAGAATCTCGTGTAATTAAATAGATAGATGAGTGGTTGAATGGCTGGCTGAGGTCATCCCGTACAAGGCAGAATCTCGTATAATTAAATAGATAGATGAGTGGTTGAATGGCTGGCTGGCACCGTAAGGCCTCTCTTTATATAATGGCGATGATAAGAAATGATGAGGAACTGGATAAAGTTGGAATTATCCTGAAACAAATATTTCTTGTAACTATATAAAAAATATACATATATACGTACGATCGTTTCAAGAAGACAATGAATGTTTATCATTTCGAAAACTATATTTTTGTCTGCATGCACCTGTAATCTATCTGTATGAAATTCGAGCGTTTATATGTGTATCTTCCATTCCCCCAGGTCTGTCTATCAGACGTAGGTATCAATTATTTTGAATACCAACGTATTGTTTTTTTCTAAACATCCATCTATCCTCCTATCTATCACTTTGTGTTTGTATCTATCTTTATCAATACCACATGTTAATAAATTTAATCAACCATCCATCTTTCCATCCATGTATTCTTCTAATTATCTATTTTCAACCTGCCGATATGCTTTGATATTTTTGACATTTGTCTTTCAATCCATGAATGATTCGTATGTTCGTCCTCAACTCGAGACTGGCAGATATATAACCAGCCTACAAATTATAATTATCTGTCTACAATTCCTTTTCTAAATTATCTGTCTACAATTCCTTTTCTAAATTACCTGTCTACAATTCCTTTTCTAAATTACCTGTCTACAATTCCTTTTCTAAATTATCTGTCTACAATTCCTTTTCTAAATTATCTGTCTACAATTCCTTTTCTAAATTATCTGTCTACAATTCCTTTTCTAAATTACGGCTAAAAACGTGCTAGCAGAATTGCTTGCCTTGATTCAGAACTACAATCACTTATAAAAAGACTTTCGATTTCGATGTAATAAAACTGTTAAATCTCCTAAAGTCACCATCGCATAGTTGATAGTAATGTTACGAGAATTATTTCAAGCGTGAAAATGTCAACAGATAAAATACTGAAAAGAAAAAGATAAAATGTTAGTCTGGGATTGTAAATGAAGCAAGAAAGGCTTCAGGTCTGAAAATTAGTTCGATATTTTGTGGACTTACTGGCTAGAATATCATTTTAGTAATGTTGTACGCAAATTTCTCTGAATGACTCCTGATTAATTTTGAAATATTCTACGCAAAGATCTTGGATCTTTTCCAGATAAGCCCCGCCACTAATGCAAAAAGTGCTCGCGCGAAAAGTTAAGCTCCGCCACTTTTTGCCAGCTCCAATTTAATGCACGCACGCAACCATGACCTATTTCTGATGTCTAGACATTTGAATATTTAAACGCACGCCATAAAAACAACTCCTTATCCGCCTCTAACCCTAACCCTAACACTAACACTAAACCTAACCGTAACCCTAACCTTAACCCCTAAACCCTAACCCTAACCCTAACCCTAACAATAAAAACTAAAGTACAAGTTTCATATCCTCATTTTTTATAATCTTTTTTATTTTTGGGTGGTGGTGGCGGGGGTTAACTTTTTGGCGGGGCTTATCTGGAAAAGACCCAAGATCTCTTAACGAAGATATCTAAATGATTCCTGATGGCTGTTAGTCACGCTTAGAAAAAGATTTCTTAATGATTCCTGATTCATTGCACTGATTGATTCCTGATGAATGTTAGTAACATATTTACGCAAATATTTGATGTCATGGTGGTACTAGCCACAGCTCTTACGACTAATAGCAATAGATAAAGAAAGAAAGAAAACAAAACAAAACAAAACCATCTTACTGTTTCTATCACAGTGGTACATGAGATTTGCCAGTTTGATGTCATAGCGGCTCAGGTTTTGTTTGTTTCCAATCACTGACTGATATTTATCATTTGCTGTCACGATTGTCGAATTATTATTTTTAGTAAATGCCTGTAGAACAAACACAACTCATTATTGTTTTTTCTATTGAACACATGAACACATATTTGTTCATGTGTTATTATTTGTTCTTCCTTCTTTTTTTCTTTCCTTCCTTCTTTAATCATTATTCAGGCAACCAGAAGGAGGCGTCAACATGCGCTTTCACACATTTGCATAAAATTTGAGTCGTTTTAATTAGAATAAATAGCTCCATGCTTTACCAGAAAAAGCGAAAGATGTGTAGTAAACAGAAGGGGAGACAAGAACAAACACGAGCATTAGAAAGGTAGACAACGAGCAGGAATGCAGCTTGAAGAGGTTAAATAGAATCTTGACTGCAAGGAAAACCATAACTAGTCATATTCGTAGAAAGTCAGATATTATGAGTTCATTCATGACATTTCTCACCTTGCAGGAGATGTCTGCTTGGCAAAATGATTAGCCTTTGTATCTATTTTTACTTCTCAACGTCAAGTCGCTGTACGAATCATAATGTCTTGTCCTTTTGTGAATCGTAATGTTTTGTCCTTTTGTGAATCGTAACGTCCTGTCCTTTTGTGAATCGTAACGTCTTGTCCTTTTGTGAATCGTAACGTCTTGTCCTTTTGTGAATCGTAACGTCTTGTCCTTTTGTGAATCGTAACGTCTTGTCCTTTTGTGAATCGTAACGTCCTGTCCTTTTGTAAATAGTAACGTCTTGTCCTTTTGTGAATCTTAACGTCTTGTCCTTTTGTGAATCATAATGTCTTGTCCTTTTGTGAATAGTAATGTCTTGTCCTTTTGTGATTAGTACCTGAATACTGGCGAAGGTTTCTGTAACATTATAATTTCATGTATTAATTCTGTAGTTAGAGTATTCTGGTGTAGGTGTCCCGGGATGAATTGTCCGCGATTTTATAATTGATTCTACAATACCTATCCCTTGGTGTAGATATCCCGTAGTGTATTGCATTCACCTTATAATCAAATCAACAGATTCTGTTCTACAGAATCTTCAAAACTGGAGAAGCACTACAAGACTTTTAACAGTTCAATAAGTATACGCATCAAATTAATCTAGTTTGTTGAGAAATTGAGACAACACTGAGAAATTGAGACAAGAGAAGAGCAGAGTACGCAAAGTCCGTCGGTTGTATCAAGCAAGTTAAGTAAATTACGTAAAATTGAAAGAAAGTATTGGTAAACAAACTGTACAAAGAATTAGAAAAAAATCTGTGAAAAGAAATATTTAGACTTGCGAGTGGGGTAAGAAAAAAATATGAAGAGAAAGAAATATAAGAGGCAAAGAAAGAAAGAAAGAGAGAGAAATCACAATGAATAAGTAAGGAAAGATTGTTGTTTTTTAATGAAAAACAATTTTAAAAAAAACCTGATAATAGAAAAAGATGATGGAAAGGAGATGAAGGATTACTTATGATGTCATGACAACGAGATGAAAGTGGGCAAGACGATATACATGAGGAATAAAGCGCGTTGTGCTGATAAGGAAAAGATAACGAGACAAAGAATGAGGAGAAGAGAATGAGACGAGGGATGAGAGAAAGAGAATGAGACAAAAGACGCGGAGAAGAGAATTAGACAAGGACGAGGAGGAGAGAATGAGACAAAGGATAAGAGAAAGGGTGAGGAAAAGATAATAAGGTAAAGGATGAGACAATGGACGAGGAAAAGAATAAAACAATGAATGAGACAAAAGATTTGGAAAAGAAATGAAAAATAAAACAAAGAATGAGAAATGGATGAAACAAAGGAAGAGGCAAATAATGAGGTGTTGATGGTAAATGTGATCATTCAAACTAGATCTTTCTGCTATGTCATTTCATACATTAACTTTTCACACTTCACACTACCCTTTCAAACTTTATACTACCTCTATCTTTTCACATTTTATACTATTTTTTCACATAGTATACTACATTTTCCTTTTCATACTTTACTCTTGCACACAGTACGCTATTTTGCATACGGTACACTATCGCTACATTTTCACATTGTAAATTACCTCTATCTTTTCACACTTTACACTATTTTTCCACACATTATATTTTCATACGGTACCAACCTCTAACTTTACACTTTACACTCTCTTTGCGTAAAGTACAGCAACTTTTCATAGTATACTACTTTTGTCACACAGTACACTGCCTTTATCTTTTTGTCAAACTTCACACCACCTCTTCTCTTTTGTCACACAGTACACTGCCTTATCTTTTTGTCACACTTCACACCATCTCTTCACACTTTACCGCCACATTTTCACACTTTACCTTTTCATGGTAGTGCATGATGCTAGTATAATCGTAGGGAAGGTTGTAAGTATCTATGACGTCAATGCTTTCCTTTTTAAAATTGTGCTCCTTGCCTGACTGGATGTTCTCGTTCATAATTGTCACGTAGTCATCGCGGTCCGGTCTCTTGTGCTCATGAATAAATCCTATTGCATGCCCAATTTCGTGCAGGATAATATCCTTCTGAAAAGGAAGTGACGTCATAGAACTTTTGCTCACAACACTATACTACCAAGTGACTCAGGAATTAAAGGAAGGAAGGAAGGAAGGGAGAAGAAGGGAGGAAGAAATATATAGTTTTATAGTCGAAAGTTTGACATTTCACTTATATGCTGTTGTGCAGTGCGTAAAGTAGAAAAGAAGAAATACTTGTTGCTGTTGTTGGATGTTGCTGCTCGCTTTAAAACATTATATTTTTATTTTTTCTACTGGTTGCTAAGAGTAAGCAAGATAAAATTAACAAAACTGCATTGCTTCAATATATTTTAATACAATGACAACAAAGCAACAGTAATAAAAATAAAAACAATAGTACTACAACTATTAGTCTTAATTATAGTGCTATTACAATAGTGTACACTTTCGTGACACGTTGGTCTTTCGACAAATTGACAAACAGGAGTTTTAAGGATTGCCAATGAGACCACTACTTTTCTTACTACCAGAGCAACCTTTACTACTGCTAGTAGAACTTTAGCAACAATAGCTACTACTACTATTATTAGAACTTTAACAACAATAGCTACTACTGCTAGTAGAACTTTAACAACAAAACCTTTACTACTGCTAGTAGAACTTTAGCAACAATAGCTACTACTGCTAGTAGAACTTTAGCAACAAAACATTTACTACTGCTAGTAGAACTTTAACAACAATAGCTACTACTACTATTACTACAACTTTATCAACAATAGCTACTTCCGCTGCTATTAATTATAATTATTATAAGAGTTATCACTTTTACTGCTTTTAACATTGTTAGTGTACCTCTACTGCCTTTGTCCTTTCTATTATTTTCCCTGCCACTACTACTACGACCACAACAACTCCTACTATTATAACCACTATTACCACTGCTACTACATTCTTCAATTACTCTTACCAATACCACAACTACTGTTAAAATAACTCTACTACTTCTACGACGACTACAAGTACACTACTACCACTGTCAAAATCGTATCCAATTAATTTATTAAATTAATTAACAAGCTATAAAGATTGTTTTTAATACTTCAGCTGCTTGCAGGCAAGATTGTGAAATTACGTCATTTTCAGCTGTTTCATTCATTAGTTGAGCAGTATTGCTGTCAGCTAAATACCAGATTCACGAAATTTCCAGCAGACTGTACCAATTTAAGAATTCTTGAACAAATCGTGACATACTCCAGCAGTAATTCAGATGAGAAACTATTTATATTTCAGAACAATATACTTACGTGCTTTTAAACTGTAAGTGAAATCGTGAATAAAAGTATTAACCAGCTGGAAATCATGAAACTAAAGTCAGCCATCTTGAAATCATGAAACTAAAGTCAGCCATCTTGAAATCGTGAAACTAAAGTCAGCCATCTTGAAATCATGAAACTAAAGTCAGCCATCTTGAAATCATGAAACTAAAGTCAGCCATCTTGAAATCATGAAACTAAAGTCAGCCAACTTGAAATCACGAAATCAAAATCTTCTGGAAATCATTTTCTTCAAACCAACCAACTTGAAATCATAAAATTAAATTTATCTAGCCTGAAATCGTAAAATTAAGCATCCAGATTGAAATATCAAAATTAAATAGTTTCGCCATCTTGAAATCATGAAATAAAAGTTAGCCAATTAAAACACGAAATTAAAATTAGCCAATTTAAAATCATGAAATTAAGTTAGCCAATTAAAACACGAAATTAAAATTAGCCAATTTAAAATCATGAAATTAAAGTTAGTCACTAAACAGCAGCAAAATTGGAAATCGGTTTTTATTTGCATGAAAGAATTTTACTCACCCTTCGGCAACCTGGCGCCAGACTTATGTTCTGAATTCCACCTTTCATTCCCACGTAAGAAGAACAACTGCCAAGAAAGTCATAAGTTTGTCACGTTCGTATTTACGACAGAAAATCTATACTTAACTTTTAAAAAAATTGTCTTTAGCATACAATAGAACCTCTGAGTTTATGTAAAGTTTCCCCCTTTATATACGAAAGATGCTCTACGCTAACCTAAAGAAATTGTCAAAATATACAAAAGAAACTCCACACTTATGTATAATTTTTGTTTTAAAATAAAAAACTCTACACTTACATATAAATATAGTCTCAAAATAAAAACTCTATACTTACGTATACATTTTGTCTTGAAATAAAAATATCTAAACTTACGTATACATTTTGTCTTAAAATAAAAATATCTAAACTTGCGTATAATTTTGTCTTAAAATAAAAATATCTAAACTTGCGTATAATTTTGTCTTAAAATAAAAATCTCTAAACTTACGTATAAATTTAGTCCTAAAATATACAAAAGAAACCTCTACACTTACGTATAAATGTTGTCTCCAAATATACAGAAGAAACTCTAAGCTTACGTAAAAGAAATTAGCTCAATATGCACCAAAGAATATACAATTTACTTTACTGCAAAAGACGTTAATGTACAAAACGCACTAGAAATGGAATACGTATTTGGCAAAGAGCAGGATTGCAAAGGAATTCTTCAAAGTACAGTTATATGTTCTATTTACAAAAATAAATTCACTGAGTATGTTTATTGACAAGATTTTTATAATCACTGTATACTATGCCAAAGTGAAACATGAAACCAAATAACTCATTTATAAAGATTTTATAATTAATTTTACATGTTAGGATACACATATACACGGACGCGCGCACACACACACGTACAAAATGTTTAAAATTATTCGATAAACACTGAGATCGAACCTTGTATTTCTTTAGCGAGACCTGTATAGTATAACCACTGCGCTATCGCTTTCTCGCAAATAGGAGCTCGTTAACCCCTTTAAGATGTCTGTCTTGGGTTTAAGCCATTAGCACTTTGTAATTTAAAAGCTTGAATAAAAATTGTAATTTTTTGTTTAGTACATTGCAACATGAACCTTGTACAGTCACTTGTATAGAAAAAGATTGCGACAATCAGAACAAAGATTTCAAATTAAAAACTTCTCAGTCAGAAGTAAAAAAACAAATAAAGAACATTTACTCGGATCCATTGGCAAAGACAACCCGGTTTACGTCCTTTGTTCGGGCTGATCGGAATTTCAGGCACGTGTACCTGCTCCACTCCTCTATAGCTTGGGTTATCTCCCTCTTTTCTGCGACGGCTATAAGCAAAAGTATCGGATTTACAACTGAATTTAATTTAACCAGATATTTTTTCCAGTATAAAATTTATTAAACTATTTTCATTTTCCGTTTCACTTCCCCCCTATATGTGTGTGCGTGCATGCGTGCGTGCGTGCGTGCGTGCGTGCGTGCGTGTGTGTGTGTGTGTGTGTATGTATGTGTGTGTAACCCTAATATTAACGTATGTTAAAATTATAAAAAAAAAATTATGAGTAAAACACCCAGTAGCAATATTTATTGACGTTTATAACGTATTTGACACGACATGGCACCCTACCGTACTTTTAAACCAGTACACCTTAAAATAAGGGGTAACATTTACATCAAAAACTTTCTCACTAATTGCACCGCAAATTTCCATCACACGACACACCACTCATGGCACCCCCACTCCCCCAGGTAAGCGCCCTAAGCCCCACCCTGTTCAACATAGCCACACATGACTTAGACGAAATTACTACTGATAATGACTCGCAGATAACACAGTATGCAGATGACTCCTCGCTATATTATGAACAGCGTGATCAAGCAAAAGTAGCCAAACACCTAAGCAAACCATACGCAACGAAGTAAAAATGGACAGACAAATGGGGACTAGGTGTGGCATCCGACAAAACAGCTGCAATAGCTTCTTCACCCAGCACAAAAAAAAGTCTATCCAACTCTTACAATAAAACAGAAATAAAATACTCCAAAACACACAAATTCCTTTACCATCATCTTCAACGAGATTATAACATTTCACATCACATCTCTAACATCTATACTAAAACCAGTAAAATTCTAAATATACTTAGAATGGCGAACGGAAAAGAATGGGAGGAGAATACATACACCATGCTACCAGCTACAAGATCACTTAATACATTCCATTACAGATTATGGCCAATGTTTGCGGCTGCGCAGTTCATTAGAAAATGGCGCACAGCAGTTTAAAAATTCCGCGAACACGTTTTGATAGCAAGCTCAAACAACCGCCAGTTCCGCGCACACTGGCATCACCAATTACACAGCCACTGACACTCTCAAAATAAAAGAACTACTGATTCTTCAAAACATAGCACTCAAAACATGCAACCATACCCTACCCAATGCTCAAATACTGATCTGTACAAACAGGGGACGTAATCCTATTAGAAGGACGAGATGAACAAATACTAAAATTCTGGGCCAAATAGAACACAACATGGAAACAACCTACCAACAAACACTCACCTATAAAACACGAAATGGGACAAAAGCGGTTTCTTAATGAAACTTTAACAAAGAGGAAAAAAACCAAACCAAATGGACTGACGAGAGACTGTCTCAACCAATTAACAAAATACTGGTAAACATACAAACTTAACTCTCTAAAAACAGGAGAACCATTCAAGAAAACACAACTCTTATGGTCGGTCCCGCCACATACACCCCCAACATAAGATTTAGCATTACTAAAAATAAAATACAAAACCCCACCAAAAATCCGTCAACCCTTTCAAAACGACACAAGAACACATAAACTGAAGTATGCCAATTACTTTCACATAAACACAGATGGCTCCAAACAACCCTTAGGAACTAAATCAGCAGCACACACACCTTCAGGTACTCACACTTTCAAATTAATACATTCAATACTCATTGCAGAATTGATAATCACAGACAAAATACTGGAACTAGTCAGAGAAACCAAACCCACGCCCACACACATACTCATTCTAACATCAATACAAAACTTAACAAAACCATTCCACCAAACAAGACCACAAATAACAAACAAAATCAGCCATCACAAATGAAGCAAAAAAGGAATCCAAACTACAATCTTATGGATCCCCAGTCACACAAACATAACAGAAAATGAAGCAGCAGGCTGGAGGGGGGAACAATATCCAGTCTGACTTAACTCCACAAGATACACACACAAATTAAATCATGAAACAAACTATGTACACACTGCAGGACAGACAACACTATTCAACATTTCCTCTTACAATGCAGCCTATTTACTGATGAAAAATACACACTCTAAAAGGTAACATCACTTCTACAAATCCTATTCGCTACTCACACCTTACTCTTTCCACAAGAACAGAATTAAAACTCATCAATTCAGCACTAATCACATTCCTCAGCCAAACAAATACCATACGCCTCCCTTAACACCCAAGGCAAAGTAACACATTTTTAAAAGAGAGAGGGGAATCGTCACGGACCAGGACCAACGAAACATTCCAGACACCAAACTAACCACCCTTAGTAGCAACACCACGCCGGCTGTCCTCCTCACAACACCACACCGACTGTCCTCCTCGCAACACCATGCCGGTTATCCTCTTTACAACAATAAACCAGCTACTCTCCTCGGAAGCAAGTGAGAGGAGGAAGATCCTACAAGAACATATCACAACCGAGAACGGACGGCAATCAAAGTCGAAAAGTTCCTATAATTGCTGTGAGTTATGAAGTCAACGACAAAAGAGTGAGAACGGCAATCAAAGTCGAAAAGTTCCTATAATTGCTGTGAGTTATGAAGTCAACGACAAAAGAGTGAGAAAGAGAGCAATTAGGCTCTCATGTTTCAACTTTGCGTAGCGTACAGCGATTATACAAATCTTGTCAATAAACATATTTAGTGAATTAAACGCTGTCTATTTGAACGCATTTAGAACACATCTTTATTTTGAATGATCCCTTTGCAATCCTTATCTTTGCCAAATTAATGTTCTTTTGACGTGCATAATAGTCTTGGGACAAGACCAACCAAGACACCAATAATCTGTGCTCGAGGCATTCACATGTTTTAGCGTGAATTAACCTGATAATACTTTTGTCCCATCTTTAGGTTGTATCCCCTTTGAAATTGCAGCTTAGCAATGAAGGGGGAAATTAAGTACTTATTTATTCTTAAGGAAAGAGTAAATTATGATGTGTTCACACTAGACAATAAACTCACTGAAGACGTTACGCTCTACTCGGTAGGGTATGATCCCGCCGGGCCACCTCCTTTCTTGGAATCGAATTGCTTTCCTGCGATACCGCCCCACTTGGCCCCTGCTGACGAAAACAATTTTATTTTTCATACAACACTTCGAGACTGAATGTTACAAATAATGACTTTTTTAAACTATGCGTAGGTTTCAACGGCATAGATTAGAATGGAGCCTAGTGTTACTTTTGATATAAATACTGACCAAAGTGTTATGCCGTGCACAATTAGGCCGACGACAGCAGACAGAAGACCGGACAAGCAGCGACAAACGACATTACAATGCTTCAGTATCTTCGCATTCCACTTGAATTTTATCAACATTAACTGACGTAAAATTGTAAATAAAGTGGAATGCGAAGATACTGAAGCATTGTAATGTCGTTTGTCGCTGCTTGTCCGGTCTTCTGTCTGCTGTCGTCGGCCTAATTGTGCACGGCATAACACTTTGGTCAGTATTTATATCAAAAGTAACACTAGGCTCCATTCTAATCTATGCCGTTGAAACCTTTATTTACAATTTTACGTCAGTTAATGTTGATAAAATTCCACTTTATTTACAATTTTACGTCAATAATGTATTTATTTTCTTATTTTAGTTTCTGAGGTTTTCTTCTATATAGTTATAATTTATTTTTTCCCAATTAAATAAAATCTCTTAGTTCCGGGCTGAACCAGAAACACTGCAGACTGGCCGTTACCGAGAGATGTAGATAAAAAACAAACAACGCAAGCACACTAGACAGTACTGTACACACAATGCTAGCAACACACTACACAGTACTGTACACATAATGCTAGCAACACACTACAAAGTACTGTACAGTTAATACTAGAAATACATGACATGACAGGACTCTAGGCCCCAGTCTTGTCAGTGAGAGATTAGACTCTAGGCCCCAGTCTGTCAGTGAGAGGGTAGGACTCTAGGCCCTAGTCTTGTCAATCGTAAGGAAGAGAACAACATACTTGGAGGGGCCCACCTCTAACGTCCTTTCTGCCTCCCTCTTATCCACTTGCCTATTAGCATTCCCGTAGGTAATCCCATTGTCTCTAGGAGGGGTGTGTGTGTAGCCCAATAGCCCAATTGAAATTAAAATAGGTTGGATCATAATGAGATTAATTTACAATACACGTTTACATGTAACTCTTTATTCATGGTACAAATGTGTAACTGTAAGATAGTGGTAACTGGTAAGCGGCTTTGAATGTTATAAAGCAATTCGAGAAAATATCAGTGAAAGAGACTTGAAGGATAAGGAAACCTTGGTGCATGTGTTCTGTTTACCGGAATAGATTAAAAAAAAATATTAAAGATGTTTTGTCTTTGTTCATTAACAATATAATTAGCTATAGTCATTGCTGATGTAGAGCCTGTTATTTACAGTATAGTCATTGCTGATGTAGAGCCTGTTATTTACAATATAGTCATTGCTGATGTAGAGCCTGTTATTTACAGTATAGTCATTGCTGATGTAGAGCCTGTTATTTACAGTATAGTCATTGCTGATGTAGAGCCTGTTATTTACAGTATAATTAGCTATAGTCATTGCTGATGTAGAGCCTGTTATTTACAATATAATTAGTTATAGTCATTGCTGATGTAGAGCCTGTTATTTACAATATAATTAGTTATAGTCATTGCTGATGTAGAGCCTGTTATTTACAATATAATTAGTTATAGTCATTGCTGATGTAGAGCGTGTTATTTACAGTATAGTTAGCTATAGTCATTGCTGATGTAGAGCGTGTTATTTACAGTATAGTTAGCTATAGTCATTGCTGATGTAGAGCCTGTTATTTACAGTATAGTTAGCTATAGTCATTGCTGATGTAGAGCGTGTTATTTACAGTATAGTTAGCTATAGTCATTGCTGATGTAGAGCCTGTTATTTACAGTATAGTTAGCTATAGTCATTGCTGATGTAGAGCGTATTATTTGGAAGTTCTGCAATATCAGACCGATACCACGTAACGGTAGAGCAGCCTCGTGAAACTTTTCATACTCACATCAGAGCCCCCTTCTCCCCCATTTTAGGAGGCCTATCTGATATCAGGCGCTTCTTCCTCCCTCCCTTAAAGTTATAGGCCTGTAAGACATGTGGCGAGGCTTTCTACATCTTTTCAGTAAAGTTCCGGCCTATAATGACTGGATGAGTTATTTTCTGAGTTTATACAATAGCCATTTCATAAGTGTTCTTTCATATATAACTTTTGATATTTCTTTTATTCCTATTAAATGCAAGTATATACATTTCTCAAATAAATCATTTCCTACATCGCAGATGCAAGGGAAGTAACTCTATATTACCCTCATTTTCCCCACAGTAAGCAGAAGTAATTGCTTTATAGGAATTATTATTAATTGTGTTTTAATTTTCAATGTTATACCTCAGATTTAAAATAAATGATTTTGCATTTTGTTTGGTTTTGTCATCTGACACTGGCATCCAAGACTTGTGCAATGCAGTTTGTAGCCCTTCTTTTCTTTGGAATAACTGTTGAACTGTGGGAATTAAGAAAAATACATTAAATTAAGCATAAAATGACAACAAATTTACTATCTATCTATCTATCTATCTATCTATCTATCTATCTATCTATCTGTCTGTCTGTCTATCTAGCTATCCACATACGTACATACCCTGCAACGTAATAAATATTTTAATTAATGAGTTCATTTTCTACAGAAATATAGGAAGAAGGTGCCAAAGTGACACAGTCGTACCAAGGAAAGAGAGAGAGAGAGAGAGAGAGAGAGAGAGAGAGAGAGAGAGAGAGAGAGAGAGAGAGAGAGAGAGAGAAAAGGAAATTTTAAACTGGAAATGTATTTATATATATATATATATATATCCATGTTAAAAGTTCTATAACTCTTCCATCCATTTACTCCTTTTGTTTGACTCGTGATCAGTAAAATTGCCCTGTTCCTATTGCATTGTCTACAATAAACTCAACAGTTGTGTTACTGCGTTAATTCAATGATTTTGACTTACCTGACTGTGTAGATAATGAACTCGAACTTGGAACCACCGCGGTCTGAGTGCTCACAACACAGAGAACCTGTTTAAAGAGAAAGAAGGGTTCCTTGTGAACATTTATAATGTTGGCTGGCTAGCTGTGGAGTTACTGACATAACAAAAAATCGAAAGAATTAAAAATAGTTTAATATATATGCTGATAGATGCAAATTCAAATTCGCAGAGGTAATTGATGGGTCCGTTAATTTCCTTCCTTTCCAGAGCTTGCGCCTGGGGACGTTGTCGGCTCTGGGTAGCTTTGGAGGGTTATGGTTCCCATTACTTTATTGTGTCCCCGATTACGTCAGACTGACCGTTCAGTATCGAAAACCACCATAGTAGGGCGTGTGAGATATTTTCACACTGAAAAATCCACTGCTGTCAAATTCTTATTTGTGAATGTGCATACTGCGTAGCGAACGATGAGTCAAGTGGAATCAGTTATTGTTGTAAGGAAAGAAAGAGAAACAAAGCAGGATTTAGACACTAAACGTTACAAAAATGTTAATGAAAGTTTAAATATTATTGTTATGTTCGTTATGTTAGAGTTTCTTAGGTATTTGTTACCTTAAGTGGAAAATTTGGATTTAATTCATCATTTTTCCTCTGTCACTTCAGGTCTAACGTCATATCAAAGATATTTGTGTCTCCCTTTGAATGTGAGCAAGTTTGTCCAAACGTGTTCTTAAATTTGTGTGTACAGGTTAGCGCGTATAGATTTGTGGCGTACGGGTTAGATCGTATAGATTTGTGCGTACAGGTTAGCTCGCATAGATTTGTGCGTACATATTAGCACGTATGGATATTGTGCGCACTGGCTAGCGAATATAGATTTATGCGTACTGGTTAGTGTGTATAGATTTGTGCAAAGTGGTTAGCGCGTATAGACTTGTACGTACAAATCAGCGCGTATAGATCTGTACGTGTAGGCTACCACGCCTAGATTCGTGCGTTTGATAGTCTCCAGCGCACAAACATATTAGTGAATGTATAAAAATGTTGCAGATGTTATGAAAAATTTAAAAAAAGAAACAAAACTAAACAAAATTTGACGTGCGTATTCTGAGAATAATATTAAATGTCTATTGCTGTTAAAATAATTATTGTTTTGCCTATAAATATTTTACAACATACCTTGATAACAGTCAGCCACAAACACAGGTAATCTGGAAGCATTCCTGTTTGCCAAGTCAAAACTGTCACACTAAAAGTGGCTGGCAAAGGTTCTGATCTTGAAGAATCTTTGTAGCGAATACTGCGGTTATCTTTCTTACAAGGCTTCTTATAACTATGGTACAGGATTTTATTTTGATTGACTGTCTCCGGTTGGCGAGTAATTCTTCTTAATTTCATTCCATGAAGACTTTTACGGATGCAACCGTGGGAGAGTATTTTGATTGACTCGAAGATTTTCTCATTCTGCAAATTTGTTTTCTTGGAATTCTCTCGAATTGCTTACAACATTCGAAACCTCCGAACATTTGTGACTCATGCACTCATACAATAAATGCAGTGGTGCAAATGGTAATAAAGAGTGTAGCGTGGGTATTTTGAAAGGCGTTTTAAAAAGGCTTAAAGCCCTAACATGGCCAACCATACGTCCACCCACACTTCAGCTGTGTCAGGTGTGGCGAGTATTTAGGTTTAAACAATACTTAAAACATAACAATTACAAACGGCTACGACGACACCCCCAATTCCAACCTGACAGAGATAAAAAAAAAAAAATAACCTGTATCACAAAATAAATACTCGTAAACTTGGGGATACAATTTCCAACAACAACAAAAAAATCTTATAAGAAGCTGTAATGATGGCGGAAAGAATTTATAATAAATTAAATCACGAAGACGCGAGTCACAAAGCCAGAGCGTGTGACACTTTTTGTTTTGGTGTACGTGTGACTTTTTGTTTTAGTGTGCGCGTGCCACATTTTGTTTTGGTGTGCAGGTGACACTTTCTGTTTTGGTGTGCAGGTGACACTTTCTGTTTTGGTGTGCGCGCGCGACACTTTTTCTTCTAAATAACAATTCTCCTTTAGGTGTCTGCAGGAACATCAAGCTCTCGACATAATAGAGGTATACGTACAAGATTTAGATATCTCGACACAATAGAAGTATGTCGACATAGCGGCGGTAAGAAACGCATTTGCTCATTACTTAACTATCTTCTCATAAAGGTATGCTTAGGTTACGTAGTTAAGACACTTTCAGTTAAAAAACTGACAATTCTTTTCAAATGCAGAAACATCTACACAAGTCCTACGTGGTGCCGACTAGCCACCTTCCCCTTTCATCAGAGAGCGGGCTGGTGGTGACAGCCATAACGACTGATATATATGCTCCATAACAAATATCACAATTGAAATGCCATGACGACTGACAGATATTTGTGTAATCGACTGAAACGCATACTTGTGACTTGATAGGCCTTATAGTATTCAGCTAGCGTGACTTGATAGGCCTTACAGTATTCAGCTAGCGTGACTTGAAAGGCCTTACAGTATTCAGCTAGCGTGACTTGAAAGGCCTTACAGTATTCAGCTAGCGTGACTTGAAAGGCCTTACAGTATTCAGCTAGCTTAACTTGAAAGGCCTTACAGTATTCAGCTAGCGTGACTTGAAAGGCCTTACAGTATTCAGCTAGCTTAACTTGAAAGGCCTTACAGTATTCATCTAGCGTGACTTGAAAGGCCTTACAGTATTCAGCTAGTGTGACTTGAAAGGCGCAATACTTATTAACACTGGACACCTAATGAAGAACAAGCATATTGTCAAATACATTTGCTCCCCAACTCACCAAATTGTAGTGGAAATGCTCTGTTACCAGTAATTAATAAGCAGGTCTGAATATATAACTTTTGAATCCTTTTTCTCAAAATACTATTTTTCCTAACTAATAGAGTGATACAAAGCTATTATAAATTTTGAACATGAAATGAAAATGTGTTAAAATGAAATGCATATTTTCTGAAATGCTGAAGGTGTAATATTTGTGAAATCGATTTTACTGTGAACGAGTGTGACGACAAGCTACAGATATAGATCCATCAGTGAATCAGGAAAGAAATAACATGTATGTGGTAATATCACGTAGCTCCTGTTGTGGCACTGTATAAATAAGTTACAAGCTCAGTTTCAGTCTGGATTTCTGGAAGAAAATAGTCATTACTGATTTAGACTCACACCACCACCACCACCAAACAAATTCCTTTTCGTGTGCTCGTCATCAGACTGGCAATCCACATAATCGACATGTAATAATATCAGTGTCATTTACATGTGTATCAAATTTAGGCCTGGTTACGTCACTAAGTAAAAATTAACGCTTATCTGAGATACAACTATCTCAACTGGGTCGTTTACATGTATATCAAACTAAGTAAAAATTAACGCTTATCTGAGATACAACTGTCTCAACTGGGTCGTTTACATGTGTATCAAACTAAGTAAAAATTAACGCTTATCTGAGATACAACTATCTCAACTGGGTCGTATTGGTACACTGGCGTAGAGGGCAACACATTTTAAAATTCTGAAAGCGACATCTTGGCTCAAGATTAATAAAATTTAAAAAGAGAGAGACATTAACTATCATGAGTAAATACTCAGTCAGTTTATTTCCTACTAATTTTATCATGTCTGTTAAGTGGAGACTTCGCCTTTAACTCCTTTTCGCTATTTGATAAACTATATCCTTATTCGTTTTGTCGCACTCTAATTAGAGTGACGTCATGCGATGCTGCAAAATAGATTACTTTGTTACTCTAATCTGAGTGACTATATCCGGTTTTCGAAGTTTTCGAAATGCTTTCATTGAAATATTTACGTACCGGAAACAGAACATCTCATAATAATTATTGCAATTATATTTGCTGAAAGGAGAGTTGGGAAAAGAGGTAATGTCTTATCAGATGCATGAAAATATTTTTAAAACAAACTTCTGCATTATTTAGAACCACCCAACCCCATCCCTTAATGACATCATCATTGTCGTAGTTATCATCCATTATGTGTGTGTGTGTTTGAGAGAGAGAGAGAGAGAGAGAGAGAGAGAGAGAGAGAGAGAGAGAGAGAGAGAGAGAGAGAGATCATATTTATTGTAAGCAATTTATATTGAAAACAAAACCGATGTGTTCTTCGAATTAAAGCTGAAATTTATTAGTCTTTTCTTGACTTGCTGTTCTATACACTGTACAGCGGACAGATAGAGATGATGTTCAAATCCAAGATGTGTGTCTTCTATACACTGTACAGCGGACAGATAGAGATGACGTTCAAATCCAAGATGTGTGTGTTCTATACACTGTACAGCGGACAGATAGAGATGACGTTCAAATCCAAGATGTGTGTATAGCACTTTCAAAACATTTTATTTTATCAAGAAGAATAAACGGTCTATTTCAATGTCATTATTTGTTCCAGTTGTGAATTTATAAACTCATTGTATCCGTGTTCTCTTTGATAAACACAGTCGTTTGTTATCGTCATCATTTTTCGTGTGGATTTATTTTATTTTTAATGATATAACTTTGAGTTTATTTATCCATTGAATTTATTCATATAAAAGTCTTGTACTATATTTATATAATAATTGTAAAACGCTTAGTGTTTTAATGAGAGTAAGCACTTTTCAAGTCTACATTAATATTATTATTATTGTGATTATTATTATTATTATTATTATTATTATTGCAAATAAGAACACAGACAACTAAGGAGCGCATCAGTCTGATCTTCGGTTGTATCTGTGTTCTTATATGCATGTGAGTCATGGACCCACATAGCGGATCTCAAAAGGAGGATACAAGCTACTTAAATGAAATGATTTCGAAGGTTGCTTGGCATTTCGTATAGAGATCATGTCACGAATGAGGAAATGGGAAGCAGAATTAGAGAAGCCATTGGGCCCTATGAAGAACTATTGGCCATTGTGAAAAAGTGCAAAATGAAATGATATATGCATGTCACACGATCAACAGGGCTTGCCAAGACAATCATGCAAGGTACCGTGCAAGGAGGGAGAAGGAGAGGAAGACAGAGGAAAAGATGGGAGGATAACATCTCACAGTGGACAGGACTGAAGCTGAGCGATACAGTAAGATTATCAGAGAACAGAATGGAATGGAGGAAGCTGGTTGTCAGGTCATCAGTGGTGCGCAAACGGTCAGCAAGACTAAGGGATAGATAGATAGATAGATAGATAGATAGATAGATAGATAGATAGATAGAAAGATAGATTAGATAGATAGATAGATAGATAGATAGATAGATAGATAGATAGATAGATAGATAGATAGATAGATAGATAGATAGATAGATAGATAGATAGATAGATAGATAGATAAATTATTATTAGTAGTAGTAGTAGTAGTAGTAGCAGTAGTGTCATTCAGCCATTTCTATTGACTTTTGTTTTGACTGTCGGGTGAAGGTCTCGGAAACTTACCAAGATTCTGGGATAGCCAATGTTTTACGGAGGATGTGTGTACTTCTGAGGAGCACTACTTGTAGTGGTGGGGCCAGGCTGTGATTTCCAGGAAGTTTATTCCGATAGCCTTCCAACTCATATGTTATGTTCCCCAAGGTTCCTATCACTATAGGTATAACTTCTGCTTTGAGATTCCAGTTTCTGAATTTCTAATTTGAGATCCTGGTATTTTTCTATTTTGTTTTTCTTTTGTTTTTATGTTTCTATCACTTGGAACAGCGACATCAATGATTGTTGCTGTTGGGTTGGACTTATTGAGAACTACAATGCCTGGTCTTTGTGCAGGAATCACCCGATCTGTTCTTATCTCGATGTCCCACAGTATTTTGACTTCTTCTGTCTCGACGACTGGATCTGGTTGATGCATCCATGCTTTTTCTGGGATTTTTACTCCATTGTTGTCATAGATTCCTAGGTATGAATTTTGCCACTTCGTTGTGTCTTCTGGTGTATTCTGTTCCAGCCAGAACTGATATCCAGATAGTATATGTTTTCTTGTTTTTCTAGAGTCTGCATTAGGAATCATTTGAGATTTTCATGAATTTTGAATGGCCTCGATATGAGTAGATTTAATGCTATGTTGCGTATGAATGGTCTCGATGAAAATCTTTACAGAAGTTCCGTATGCAGTATAATTACCGTGCTTATCGTTATAAGCCAAAACGTGTCCAAAATCAAGTAAAAATGAACAATTATTTATATTTTAAAATAATTTACATGTTTCTTAAATAAAAATGTAAGTAAATCGAATTAAAATATATAGGCTGATTCAAAGAAAAGAAATGATAAAATGATAGTCTTCTTGTTTAACATTTCAGGTTTCATATTATCAACAGGCTGTAATGCAGAACTTGACTGACAGATGTCTGTCTTAACTACATCCAGATCGAGAAATGGGGGCCAAAGGATAAATATGCTGACATTTTCATTTACCCAGTCGACACGCCTGATAGTTAATAAATCAGTTTTTTTTAAAATCAGTAATGGATATTACATATTTGTAGTTCAGTTGAAACCATCCTCTTGACATGCAGTATTGTCTATTAAATTGAATTTGCCGTCTTTAAGTGAGAGAATGTAATTTTGACAGTTGCATATAATATATTTCAATGTCGTGTTTTTTTAAAAAAAAATTTTATATAGTTTCTTTCAAAGATGTCTTAAAGTGTTACCAAAACAATTAAATGAAAAGACATGTTTTAATACTAGCAAATAATGCAACATTATCTTAGTACAAAAATATTATTTAATTATTATTTTTAATTCAACACATTTTTCTTTTAAAGAATTATGTTATAAATTTTTATTTAAAATAATTATGTAAAATTCTTTATAATTTCATGAATATTATATAATTTATTTTATGTATCATGTCATTTTCGTAGTTTAAATATTTTTAAAAATCTGTAGGGTATCTATCATACGAATTTACGTTAAGCGTTAGGTAGCCTGCCATAAGTCTCAGTTGTAAACTCTCTCTCTTAGTACAAACAACAGTGAATGTAAAAAAAGTACTACATGAATCTAGACTCACTCTTACTATAGGAATTTAGACTCACTCTTTCTACAGGAATCTAGACTCACTCTTACTACAGGAATAAAGACTCACTTACTACAGGAATATAGACTCTCTTACTACAGGAATATAGACTCACTTACTACAGGAATATAGACTCTCTTACTACAGGAATCTAGACTCACTACAGGAATATAGACTCTCTTACTACAGGAATCTAGACTCACTTACTACAGGAATATACTCTTACTACAGGAATCTAGACTCACTACAGGAATATAGACTCTCTTACTACAGGAATCTAGACTCTATCTTACTCATTACGTACCGGGATGGATACAAAGAGGGCATCATTTGTATTATCAAATTTCTCATCTTACAAATTCACACTGATATTTATTCATCAAGAGGAAAATGAACATAGAATATGTCTATTGTTTTCACGAAGTTGTCAGTACATTCTAAAATATTGCATCGTCTACTCATTGTTAATTCCTTTGTAGCTCAACAATTCATCCTCTACTCATTGTTAATTCCTTTGTAGCTCAACAATTCATCGTCTACTCATTGTTAATTCCTTTGTAGCTCAACAATTCATCGTCTACTCATTGTTAATTCCTTTGTAGCTCAACAATTCATCCTCTACTCATTGTTAATTCCTTTGTAGCTCAACAATTCATCGTCTACTCATTGTTATTTCCTTTGTAGCTCAACAATTCCTCCTCTACTCATTGTTAATTCCTTTGTAGCTCAACAATTCCTCCTCTACTCATTGTTAATTCCTTTGTAGCTCAACAATTCATCCTCTACTCATTGTTAATTCCTTTGTAGCTCAACAATTCCTCTTCTACTCATTGTTAATTCCTTTGTAGCTCAACAATTCATCGTCTACTCAACACAATTATATTTGGCTTTGTAGGTTAGTTTGTATGTGAGTGAAAAGGTGTGCATGTTTGTGTGAATGAATGTGTTTACACGTGAGTGATGTGTGCTGTATGTATATGTGTGATTTTGTGTACACCTGGTTCATGGGTATTGCGTGCCAATTGCAAATCTTTCTCCTTCAGCCCCACCTCTTTTGGACACCGCTTAATATAAAAACTTTTTAAAAAATTAATATTGCTTAATGTGGCATTTTCTTTAGTATTAATATACGATCGGCTTTATAATGTATTAATCTCATTATTAAGTGTGCAGGTTTAATTAATTATAGTAAATGTTAGACACCGCCAACTTTTGACACTCTACAACACTAAACTGAAATAGTTGACATAATAAACACAGTCACTCTACAACACTAAACTGAAATAGTTGACATAATAAACACAGTCACTCTACAACACTACACTGAAATAGTTGACAGAGTAAACTAAAAAAATAATTTTACATTCGCACACGACGCTGGAATAATTTAAACAAACGTTCAATGAGTGTTTTACAGATCAGTTTTATTTTTCTATCAGTAAGAGTGAAATATTGTCATGTCCATATATTGTTATTAATGTTTATCTTTATATCAGTTTTGTAAGAAAGCTTTTTAAAAGTACTACTTACACACATTTGTTTTGTTATTTTAACTGTCAAAAGTGCTTTTGAACAGTGTAAACTGCACGTTTCTAAAGAAGTGAATCCAACATCAGGATTCAGTTACCTTACTGATATATAAATATATAAAAGGTATAAAAAGTATATATATATATATATATATATAAACATATTTTAAAATTACCCAATAAAGCTTATGTTTCGCCTAAATAATCTTCATGAGGTAAATATTTTTACAAATAACAATCATAGACGAATAAGAAGAATGTGTCATTCACGTCAGGAACATTAAATTTATAAAATTGTCTTCCAAAACACACAATCATTTACTTGCTGAGCAACGAAAACAACGTTTCTTCCTACAGTAATATGGACGTAATTACAGACACATTGCCATTAGCCCTTATATGTACTGAGAGACAGCCAGAGATAGATAATATTACATATGTCAGTGATTCACTGGCTCAAACACACACCAGAGGCTCATTCAGAACTTTCAGTAATTGGACGTATTTACAGACATATTGCCACTAGCCCATATATGTATTGAGAGACAGACAGATATAGATAGACATTATTATATGCTAAGTATTCAATCGACATGTGTCACGTGACACACCAGAGGCTCATTCAGAACTTTCAGTATGTCTCTTATTTCAGCATCAGTTGTATGCTGATTTCTCACGTTTTTTCCCAACTCCACGACTACAAAGCAAACAATAAAATATCCTTTTAAAATGTCTTTTTTTGTTCAAATATTTTTCTTTACATTATATTTGAAAGTTGCGTAATTATTATTTTCTGATCTGGGTGGGAAGGCATAAAGGGTAGACGCCCCACAAATAATTTATCTTTAGATTTTAAGAAGCAAGTCGCTTGTAAATTCACCTCGAAAGGATTGTGCCCCTTGAACCCATTTTATTTAAAAATGCATATATCAGTATCGTCCCTTTATGCCGGCTAGAACTGGGGATTCGTTAGCCATTTATGAATTAATAATTCCCTATCCAAATACTGCACAACTCCGGGCAAATACTGCACAACTCCGGGCAAATACTGCACAACTTCGGGCAAACACTGAAGTGTAGTGAGGCATGTGTTCAGTCACGTTCGGATTCTTAATGTGAATTTAATTTATGCCATCCATTTCTAACGTTTCACGCCGCACCTTTTGGGAAGAAAACAATATTGGGTGGCTACGTTTTACTATATAATTTCGTAGTTTTTCCATTGTGTGTTCTGTTCTGTTTTCAGGTTTTCATTAGCTGTCCTGCAACGCATGTTTTCCACTGTGTATCCTATTATGCCGTAGTTAACAGTAATATGCAGTTTTTCAAAATCGCCAGAATTAAAATAAAATTAAAGCAAGAATATAAGCAAAAATCTTGTACTGTGTCAGTAAAGGTGTACAAAACTTTAAGTTTAGACAAACAGAAAAGTTAAATGACTGCTTATAATTTTTAAGCTGAGACTCTAAAGATACAGATTTTAAAAACACCTAGTGAGCATTACCGAGAAGATACAGAAACACTCTAATCATTAAAACTGAAATTATAAATGAAACAAAAATTATAAATAAAACAATTCATTGTAAGCGTTATGACTATGGGAAGATCATTAAAAAGAATTAATAAGAAATTATAAAAGGCTTTATGACTTCGGAAGATCATTAAAAATAATTAATCAATAATTATAAATAAAGCAATTGAATGTAAGCGTTATATGTGTGGGAAGACCAGTACAGACAAAAAATAAACTGGAGTACAGAACTTCCTCTTTTAAAACATATTTTATACTGCTGTACACATAAAAATATTAATTATTCATTATACAAAGGTCATCTTATACGTGGTAAATCCTCGAGTAACTGATTAGATAACAGATAGATAGATAGATAGATAGATAGATAGATAGATAGATAGATAGATAGATAGATAGATAGATAGATAGATAGATAGATAGAAAGATAGACAGACAGATGGACGGACGGACGGATGGATGGATCCATAATGCCTCTCTTCATAGAATGGCGATGAAATGCAGTGTTGTAGAACTGCAAATGGTTGGAATCATCCTGAAACAAATATTTCTTGTAACTAGAAATACGTGTACGATCGTTTCAAGAAGAAAATTAATATTTAATATTTCGAAAACTATATTTCTACCTATGAAATTTATGCGTGTGTTTGTGTATCCTCCATTCTCTCACGTTTGTATGTATCATTTTGAATATCAACGTATTAATTTTTCTAATTTGGCTATAGAGTTTAATAATTTAAAATGGATTGATAAGAGTTTTAAGAAAACAATATTTAACTCTTTAAGAGATAGTTAATGTTGTAGTATATTACTTACACTTTAACAGATAGCTAAATTTGTAGTATACTATTATTTTATGTACTATCAAATATATTCCAGACACTATAAAACTGGTTACACAGTTTAAATGTGTCATCCAGGTCTTCCAGGGAGGTAACACTAAGAGGCTGTGTACACTTATCTTGGTGGTAGGCTCAAAATTTCATTTAAATTAAAATTATTTAAAGGCAACGTGTTATGTATTAGGTATGTATAATATTTAGCTTTTTAAAAGTGCATTCTCTGGAATGTAATATAATGGATTTTTTCATTAAAAAATTATAATGCTTTGTATTTTTATTTTTACAAAATTAGGTCGGATTATGTACAGTCAGCAAGCAATAAGACATACCACAAATGCAGTTCTCAAATCTTTACCTAAGAGCGCTGATCAAAGTTTACCTTATGACCCACATTTCCCTGTCATCAATGACGTCTTTAACCAACAGGAAATTATTCGCCTCTACTATTACTAGTTACGGTTCTTACAAATAATAACAACAGCTACAGAAAAAAGAAAATAAAATCCTCTTACTAGAATCACACTGGTACATGAGATTTGCCAGTTTGATGTCAAGGTCGCTCAGATTTTTTCCTTGTCCAATCACTTTCTGATATTTGTCATCTGACGTCACGATCGTTGCACGCCCATTTTTAGTCATCCTCTGTATAACAGACAGTTCATATATTTTCTCCTTCTATGATCGTTCGAATGGTTCGCTTGTTCTTGTTTCGTTCATTGCTCATTACTCAGGCAACCAGAAAGAAATGTCAGCATGCGCTTTCACACATTTCGTGAGTCGTTTTAATTAGAATAAAAAGCTTGACAAAGCAAAAGAACAGAAACTGAATAGAAAGGTTTGAGGGGGAAGGGGTAAGGTGGGGGGACACTGACAAACACGGGATTTTTAGAAAGGTATACAGCAAACAAGAATGCAAATTGAAGAGTTGGAAATTAATCTTTACTGCCAAGAAAACTTTAATTAGCGATATTCATTGACAGTCAGGTGTGACTTCAGTCAACAATTGTAGACGCTTACAGACATTTCTCCTGTAGCGGGTTTGAAAGTCTGCCTGACAAGGTGTCGAGTGCGCACGAACTGTTTTGTTGTAGTCGTTTGTGAATAGTTAGTGTGAAGATGTCAGGTGATGATGTTACGAACTGTTTTGTTGTAGTCGTTTGTGAATAGTTATAAGATGTCAGGTAATGATGTCACAAACTGCTTTGTTGCAGTCCTTTGTGAATAGTTAGAAGATGTCAGGTAATGATGTCACGAACTGCTTTGTTGCAGTCCTTTGTGAATAGTTAGAAGATGTCAGGTAATGATGTCACGAACTGCTTTGTTGCAGTCCTTTGTGAATAGTTATAAGATGTCAGGTAATGATGTCACGAACTGCTTTGTTGCAGTCCTTTGTGAATAGTTAGAAGATGTCACCGTATAATCTAATTTATTGATTCTGTAGTAACTGTGTCCTGTTTTATTTATCTCTTGATATATTGCTCTTCATTTAATAATCAAATTAACCCTACCCTAGCCCTAAATCATAGAAAGAAAGAAAGAAAGAAAGAAAGAAAGGGGGAAAAAAGAAAGTGCATAAGAAAGAAGAAAGAAAGCGCGAAAGAAAGTGCAAAAGTGCGAAAGAAAGAAAGAAAGAGTGCAACAGAAAAAAAGTGCAAAAGAAAGAAAGAAAGACAGAAAGAAAGAAAGAAAGAAAGAGAAGGAAAGAAGGAAGGAAGGAACGAACGAACGAACGAAATGCAGCAAAAAAAGAATTTTTTTTTTAAAATTTGAAAAGCAATTTTTTTTATTAATCCTCTCCACCACCTCAAAATAGAAGACAAAGAAGTGGAGGTGAAGGATTACTGTTGACGACATGACAACGATACGTGGATAAAGACTTTGATGTACGTGAAGAACACAGTGAACTGTATTCAAGAGGAAAAGAGGAAGAGACAAAAAATGAGACACTTTACACTACATCTACCTTTACACACTTTTCATACCTCTACCATTTCACACCTTACATTTTCACACTTTACACACATCTACCTTTTCACACTTTACATCTACATTTTCGCACTCTAGCTTTTCGCACTCTGCCCCACATTTTATAATACCTTTCACACTTTATCCTTTCACTCTTTACTCTGCCTTTCAAACTTTACTCTGCATTTTCATATTTTACTTTATATTTTCCATCTTTTTACACTCTACCTTTACACACTTAAACTTTTGTACTTTACTTTTCTCGCACTTTATTTTAACATTTTTACATTTTTACACTACTGATACTCTCTCGCACTTTACATGTTTGCATTTTACCTTTTCATGCTTTAACTTTTTCGCATTTTACTCTAGCTTTTCATATTTTACACTTCCGATATGTTTACACACTTTACCTCCACCTTTTCACACTTTACCTTGCTACTGTAGTGCATGATGTCGTAGGGAATGTTTAACACTTTACCTTTCTACTGTAGTGCATGATGCTGTTATAATCGTAGGGAATGTTGTAGGTATTTATGACACTCGTGTTTTCCTTTTTAAAGTTCCTCTCCACCACATCTGACCTAATGTTTTCGCTCACAATTGTCACGTGGTCATCGCGGTCCGGTCTCTGGTGCTCATGAATAAATCCAATTGCATGTCCAATTTCATGCAAGATAGTTCTCTTCTGAAAACAAAGTGACGTCATAGCGTTTTGTTCACAACACTCTATCACATGACCCACGAATTTAACAGAAGGAAGGAAGGAAGGAAGGAAGGAAGGAAGGAAGGAAGGAAGGAAGGGAGGAAGGGAGGAAGGAAGATGTGAATAGTTTAATAGTCAACAGTTTGACATTTCAGTTATACGCTGTTTGTAGTGCAAGTTGGCATGATGGTAGAATAGAAGAAATATGTGTTGTTTCCTTGTTGTCGCTGCCCGCTTTAAATCATTATATTTTCTTTACTGGTTCAAAGATAATACAAGATAAAATTAACAGAAGCGAATGCTGCAAAACGATGACACCAAAGCAAAATAACAACACTTCTAAAAGAGCCATTAACCTTCATTATACTGCAATTACTATATCGAGTCCCTTTCATGAAACTTTGGACCCTCGAGAAATTGACAAACAGAATTTGTATGACTAGTCAACAAGACTACTACTACCACAATAAGTATGACTTTAGCAACAATAGCTATTAATACTGTTAATTACTAGTGTTGTTACTAGAACTTTAGCAACAATAGCTATTAATACTGTTAATTACTAGTGTTGTTACTAGAACTTTGCAACATACTACTGTTACTAAAACTTTAGCAATAATAACTAATACTGCTGTTACTAAACTTTTAGCAACAATAATTATTACTACTGTTAATTACTACTGTTATTACTAGAACTTTAGCAACAATAACCACTACCGTTGTTAACAGAACTTTAGAGCAACAATAACCACTACTGTTGTTAACAGAACTTTAGCAACAATAACCACTACTGTTGTTAACAGAACTTTAGCAACAATAACCACTTCTGTTGTTAACAGAACTTTAGCAACAATAACCACTACTGTTGTTACTAGAACTTTAGCAACAATAACCACTACTGTTGTTACTAGAACTTTAGCAACAATAACCACTACTGTTGTTACTAGAACTTTAGCAACAATAACCACTACTGTTGTTACTAGAACTTTAGCAACAATAACCACTACTGTTGTTACTAGAACTTTAGCAACAATAACCACTACTGTTGTTACTAGAACTTTAGCAACAATAACCGCTACTGTTGTTACTAGAACTTTAGCAACAATAACCACTACTGTTGTTACTAGAACTTTAGCAACAATAACCACTACTGTTGTTACTAGAACTTTAGCAACAATAACCACTACTGTTGTTACTAGAACTTTAGCAACAATAACCACTGCTGTTGTTACTAGAACTTTAGCAACAATAACCACTGCTGTTGTTACTAGAACTTTAGCAACAATAACCACTAGTGTTGTTACTAGAACTTTAGCAACAATAACCACTACTGTTGTTACTAGAACTTTAGCAACAATAACTATTATAACTACTAGTCTACTAAAACTATAACCACTTATACCATTGCCACTGATTCTACAATTACTATTTCCACCACCACTAAAAGATGTACTTCCATTAAGACAAATACAACAATACTACCTGTATTTTACCATAGCTACAATAATGCTACATGTATTTTATCATAGGTACAATAATACTACCAGTATTTTACCATAGCTACAGTAATACTACCTGTATTTTACCATAGCTACAGTAATACTACCAGTATTTTACCATAAGTACAATAATACTACCTGTATTTTACCATAACTACAATAATATAACCTGTATTTTACCATAACTACAATAATACTATTTCTACTACTACTACTACTACTACTACTACACCGCTACCACTACTGTAAATCTGATCAAATTAATATACTAAATTAAATTCAGAGCAATAAGGATGAAACCTAGTACTTCAACTGTTTACAAGAAAGTTCGTTAAATTATGTGATTTCCTGCTGTTTTCTCATTCGTTGTTTGAGCAGTATCGGTTTCAACTAAATACCAGATACATGAAATTACAAGCAGATTGCATCAATTTGAGAATTTTTTTTTATAACAAGTCGTGATATCTCTTTAGTAGTAATTCAGATTTAAAAAAACTATTTATAGTTTCAGAACAAGAATGTCCTTAGAATTTATTTAACTGTAATTGAAATCATGACTAAAATTAGCCATCTGGAAATTGTGAAACTAAAGTTAGCCAACTTGAAAACATGAATTTCAACCGAACCAATTTGAAATCTTAAAATTAAGTTTAACGAGCTTGAAATCGCGAAATGAATTTTAGTCGACTTGAAATCACAAAATTAAGTAAGTTAGCCATTTAAAAAATAATTAAATTAAACTTAGCCAACTTGAAATCATAAAATGAAAAGATAGCCAGCTTAAAATCATAAAATGAAATTTACAACTTGAAATAACAAAATTAAAATTAGCCAACTTGAAATTACGAAACCAAAATTAGCCAACTTGAAATCATGAAATTAAAATTAGCCAACTTGCAATCAGGAAATTAAAATTAGCCAACTTACAATCACGAAATTAAAATTAGCCAACGTGCAGCAAAAAAAAATAAATTTGACTATCGGTCTTTATTTGTATTTAAGAATTTTACTCACCGATCGGCAACCTGGGGCCAGACTTATGTTCTGAATTCCACCCTTCATCCCCACAAAAGAAGAACAACTGCCAACAAAATCATCAGAATGTATAAGTATATGACGGACACTCAACGCTTACAATTACAAATTTGCCTCCATATGTATGAAAGAAATCTACGCTTGCGTATAAAATTCGTCTCCAAATGTATGTGAGAAACCAGCGCGAAAGCGCCCCCTACACTACTACTACTATGTGAGAAACACTACGCTTGCGTATAAAATTCGTCTCCAAATGTATGTGAGAAACCAGCGCGAAAGCGCCCCCTACACTACTACTACTATGTGAGAAACACTACGCTTGCGTATAAAATTCGTCTCCAAATGTATGTGAGAAACTCTACGCTTACGTATAAAATTTTCTCCAAATGTACGAAATAACTCTACGTTGTAAACACTCTTCGCTTACGTATTAAATTTGTCTCCAAATGTACGAAATAACTCTACGCTTACGCATAAATTTGTCTCCAAATGTACGAAATAACTCTACGCTTACGCATAAATTTGTCTCCAAATGTACGAAATAACTCTACGCTTACGCATAAATTTGTCTCCAAATGTACGAAATAACTCTACGCTTACGCATAAATTTGTCTCCAAATGTACGAAATAACTCTACGCTTACGCAAAAAATTTGTCTCCAAATGTACGAAATAACTCTACGCTTATGCATAAATTTGTCTCCCTATGTACGAAATAACTCTACGCTTACGCATAAATTTGTCTCCAAATGTACGAAAGAAGCTCTATGTTTACATATAAAATTTATCTAAAATTTTACAAAAGAAACTTTACATTTACATATATTTCTCCTCAGAATATACACAAAACTTCTACGTTTACCTATAAATTTTGTCTCAAATTATTCTCAAGAATTGTACGCTTAGGCATATTATTGAAAATTATACAAAAGTGATTCTCCGCTAAAGCATATTTGATTATACAAAAGAAACTCTACGCTTACCATATAATTTTGTCATAAACTACACAGAAGTTCATTTACAAAAATTTGTTTCAAACTATGCGAATGACATTAAACTTACATCCAAAATGTGTTTTATATTATAAAAAAGAAACTCTACAATTACAGATATAATTTGTTTCACAATGCACGAAATGCACTAAGCTTACGTACAATTTGTGTTTTACATTATACAAAAGAAACTCCACACTCACGTATATATTATTTTCAAAATACGCGAAAGGCACTACAATACATTCTAAACGTGTTTTATATTATGCAAAAGAATCTCTATGCTTAAGTACAAAATAAGTTTCAATTATACGAAAGAAACTCTACGCTTGCATACAAAATACATTTCAATTATACGAAAGAAACTCTACGCTTGCATACAAAATACATTTCAATTATACGAAAGAAACTCTACGCTTACATACAAAATATATTTCAATTATACGAAAGAAACTCTACGCTTACATACAAAATACATTTCAATTATACGAAAGAAACTCTACGTTTACATGCAAAATACGTTTCAATTATACGAAAGAAACTGCGCGGGACAGCGAGAAGCTATAGTCATAGGCTATAGAGGCTATAGTCATAACCATTCACATTATAAACCCGTTAGCCTCTGCCGTTTAGAAGCCCGCAATGGATCAAAGCCATTAACATTTTGTAATTCTGAAACTTGAATAAATATCGATAATATTTGCATGTGCTTGTTTAATTTTACACAGTGGTGATTTCCAAACCTTTGACGAGATTTGTGAGATTACATTAGTAACTCCGACAGATTCGATGAAATATTTCTTAGTATATATATATTTTTCTCTCTTCCAACAGACTGAAATTCTCAAACAGACAAATTCTCACACCACTTCAAGTTAGCTAACCTTGCACCAAAAGATTGTGACAAGTCAGAACAAAGATTTCAAATTAAATTAAACACTGCTCAATCAATCAGCAGTGGGAAACAAATAAAGAACAACTACTCACTCGGAACCATTGGCAAAGACAACCTGGTTTACGTCCCTTGTTTCGGCTGCTCGGAATTTCAGACAGGTATGGTTGCTCCACTCCTCCATAGCTTGTGTTATCTTCCCCATTTCTGCGTCCGCTAAATATAAAAGCACAAGCTCCAGATTTACCACTGAATTTAATTTAAAATGACCCACTAATTTGTTTTTAGTATAAAACTATTAAACTGATTATCTGTGCTCATGGCATTCCTAATCTCAGCAAGTTTTAGAGTGGATTAACCTGGTAATACTTTTTTCCCATCTTTAGGTTGCCCCCCCCCCTCCCTTTTAAATTGCAGCTTAGTCAGAAATTAAGGGGTTAAATACTGATTTATTCTAAAGATAGAGTAAATTATGATGCGTTCACACTAGACAATAAACTCACTGAAGACGTCACTCTGTACTTGGTAGGGTATGATCCCGCCGGGCCACCTCCTTTCTTGGGATCGAATTGCTTTCCTGCGATACCGCCCCACTTGGCCCCTGCTGATGAAAACACCTTTATTTTTTTAGACTTAATGTTTCAAATAATGAAACATCTTTTTTTAAAAATAAAATGTGTGAAGGTTTCCACAGAATAGATTAGAACATGACGTAGTATTATTTCTCGCCTTTGTAGTGAGTTCCTACGTAGTCCTGTTCTTTTTTTAATTGTAGAGGATGTAGAGGAGGCGGTGTGATATTAGCCATGGGATAAGGTATTTCATGAAATCGGAAAATTCAACATTTTCCCGCCATAGTGATAATGATCTCACAACGATAATGTTTTGCGTAAAAGTTTAAATTTAGCAAAAGTTTAATTATCTTCATTACGAATGTTAAGTACAAGAAATCATTTTAATACAAAATGAATGATCCTCACGAAAGAAATATTTTGCACAAATAGCCAAAATATTCACTTTACTCCTAGATTAATGACCTCAAGTAACTTCGGAGAATAACTAACCAAAAATTATAAATAATACAATATTAATTACTTTACTAAGATAATGTTTGATGTCGAAGAAAAACTATGATTTTAATAATATATTAAAAGAAGGACAACAATTTCAGGAAAATTGATTTTTTAAAATTAAATGATTTTACTTGCAAAGTACGAAAGTAAGCTATTTCTCTTATTTTAAAGACAAATCATTCCAACAGCTAGTCTTCAATTCCGATGCGGTTGTTTCCACTAAAACGCATAAATCACTCATATCATTACGTCACCTAAGGATGGATCTCAGCGGTAAGGCATTTACCACAATAATATTTATTTTCAGACCGCTTGATTCTTACAAATCTGACCCATGGGGTGTGCAGTATGCCAATAGTTTGTCCACTACAAAGAAAAATATATATTCCTTATTTTTTTGGAGAGATATGATTTTAAATCTTTGAAATTAATAAAGGTCTATTGTATCTCTTCAGTAAAGTCCAGGCCTGTAAGATATGTGGGCAAGGGTCTATTGTATCTCTTCAGTAAAGTCCCGGCCTGTAAAGTATGTGGGGAAAGTCTATTTTATCTCTTCAGTAAAGTCCCGGCCTGTAATGAATGAAAGATCTATTGTAGCCTATCTCTTCAGTAAAAGTCCCGGCCTGTAATGAATGAAAGAGTTCATTTTCCTATTTTATGCTATAACTACTACATACATATTCTTTGATACTTAATATTTGATTTTAAAAAATTCTTAATAAATTCAGGAAACCAGTAACTTTTGTACAAAATTTCAAATATAAATCTTTTTTTCGTACATCGCAGATGCAAGGGAAGTAACCCTATAATGCCTTTCTTTTTTTCCTGCAGTAAGTACAGTAGAAGTAAAATTGTTTAATAGGAAATTGTATTTTAATTCTCACTGTTATACCTCAGATGTAAAAAAATAGATTTTGCATTTTGTTTGTTTTTGTCGTCTGTCAGCGGTGTCATAGACATGTCCATTTCCGTTAGTATCTCTTCATTTCTTTGGAATAACTGTTGACCTGCGGGAATTAAGAAAACAACTACATTAAATCAGCCTTAAGGAGATAGCAAACCACACACATACACACACACACACACACACACACACACACACATTTATATATATATATATATATAATGGTGATAGAGTGACAGTCATATCAAAGGAGAGAGAATAAGGGACATTTTGATTGGAAAAAAATGTATGATTTTGATTGGAAAAAATGTATGTGTGTGTGTGTGTGTGCTTGCGTGCGTGCGCATTAATGCTTGTGTGTATATATATCCATGTTAAAGGTTCTTTCACCACACCCTCCACTATCTTCTTTTGTTTGACACGTGATCAGTAAAATTGCATCGACTGCAATAAACTCAACAGTTGTGATACTGCGTTAATTCAATGATTTTGACTTACCTGACTGTGTAGATAGTGAACTCGAACTTGGAACCACCGCGGTCTGAGTGCTCACAACACAGAGAACCTGTTTAAAGAGAAAGAAGAGTTCCTTGTAAACATTTAAAATGTGGGCAAGTTAGCTGGCTAGCAGCCGAGTTACCTACTGACAACAAGAGAAATCGAAATAATTACAATTATTTTAAAATATAAATCCTGATTGATGGTGGTGCTGGCTCCATTAGCTGCCTTCCTCTTCATAGCTAGTTGGGAGTGGGGGTGGGTGGCTTTCGTTTTAGGACGTTGTTAGTGGTGCTGGCTCCATTAGCTGCCTTCCTCTTCATAGCTAGTTGGGAGTGGGGGTGGGTGGCTTTCGTTTTAGGACGTTGTTAGTGGTGCTGGCTCCATTAGCTGCCTTCCTCTTCATAGCTAGTTGGGAGTGGGGGTGGGTGGCTTTCGTTTTAGGACGTTGTCGGTCTGGATAGCTCTGGAGGGACTTGGTTCCCCTTACTCTATTCTGGGATCCCGACCCCACCAGACTGATAGTTCAAGGTAAGGCGAATAAGATATTTTCACGCTCTGAAAAATCCACTGCTTTCAAATTCGTACTTTGGGGCGTCCAGTTAAGAGCAGAAAATTAAAAAAAAAATATTTAGGTGCTTAACACTGTAACAAAAATATTAATTAAAGAATAATTACTATTGCTATTTTTGCTAATTTATAGTTTCCTAGGTATTTTTCACAGGATTTAATTTATTATTATTTCTGTCAAATCGAAGACATTTTGTCTCCCTTTGAATGCTGACGTTAGCATTACCGCGTACAGATTTGTGCGTGTAGATTACCGCGTATAGAATCGTGCATCTGATAATCACCAACACACAAACATATTGATGAGTATATAAAAACATTGCAGATTTTATGGAAAAGAAAAAAAGTAATACAAAATTGTAATACTAAATTTAAATATCTATTGCTGTTAAAATAACTATCGAGTTGCTTATTAAAATGTTACAACATACCATGATAACAGTAAACCACAAACACAGATAATCTGGAGACATTCTTGTTTACCAGGCCAAAACTGTCACACTAAAAGTGATGGTAAAAGTTCTGATCTTGAAGAATCTTTGTAGCGATTGCTCTGGTTACAAGGCTTTTTATACACTCTTGTGCAGAATTTTATTCCGACTTACCGTTTCCTGTTGGGTGTTTCTCTTAATTTCATGAAGGCGGAAGAATGAAGGCTGTTTCGAATGCAGCCTTCAGTGACAATTTTGTTTGGCCCGAAACTTCCTTAGCCATGAAATTTGTTTTCATGGAATTCTCTCGAATTGTTTAACAACAATTGAAATCTCTAAACACTTAAGGTACAAACAGTAATGCAATAACCGACTTTGGAAAAGTGATTTTGCAATGTGGTACCTCATATAGTCCCCACCCCGCCCTATCCACAAACACACCCACACACATATATACACGCGCGCGCACACACACACACATACTTACGAAGAGAAAAAGACAAATGGTTAAAAACAATTTTGTGAACTATGTCTTCAGCTCCTTTTTCTTACAATATTATTTTCTGTTAACGTTGGAAATAATGAGATATAGATAGACTGATATATATATATATATATATATATGCACGATCTGTCTGAATGTCCGATGGATAGACCGGACACAGATCGAATGACAGACAGTCATAACTTAATAAATGAAAGATAAACAACGGAACACGCTTGATGAAATATATATGTGCAATTTATGTTTAACTTCCCAACTGTTATTAATTCTCATAAATTAAGAACTTAGTGTAAGCCTATAGATTTCAAGAATAATAAAGAGATTTTAATTTTTGTTTAAATATATATATATATTTCAAATACTTAGATGTATTAATAAAATAATATTAAGGAAAATAATTTAGTGATTAAGCATTACGCAATGAGTGCTCGATGGACACCCTTTGTATTTATTAAACATTAGATATTACTCGCTACAACATCGTTATTATTCAAATGTAACAAGGAATTTTATTTACTAAACATTAGATATTACTCGCTACAACATCGTTATTATTCAAATGTAACAAGGCATTTTATTTACTAAACATTAGATATTACTCGTTACAACATCGTTATTATTCAAATGTAACAAGGCATTTTATTTACTAAACATTAGATATTACTCGTTACATTGTTCTTATTCAAATGTTACAAATTTCGGTCTATCCCCTTTGATGAAGCAGGTGTGAGACTATTAGTCAGAAAAACTATTCATCTAGTTGGAACTGGTTTTGAATTGCATCAGCAAGTTCTAGCATATTTTTTTTACCTGACTTGCTATTTTAACTCGGGTACTAACAAAACTATCGTCATGCGCATTACCCGAAGGTCATGTCATGTCATGTCATGCCATGCTGACATTTAACATATTATATAACAGTTCAGTTTAGAAATAGGGACAGGCAAATTTACTCTCACTCACTGCACCATTGCTCACTACACCATCGCTCACTACACCTTCGCTCACTGCTCCTTCTCTCTCCAAACAATCGTCCACCATATCATTTTTCACATCATCTCTCAGAGCACAAAGACTCACCACGTCACCGCTCACCACACACTTGCTCACAGTACCACTACATCATAATGTCATTAATTTTCTTTGAATTCTACCAAACATTTGTGTAAAGAGGCCCTTAAGTCTGACCAGAGAAACCAGGGCTAGATGAAGAGCGCAACAGCCAGTCATCCTCTCTAGTAGTCAGTAGCTGTGAAGTCAGTCATCCTCTCTAGTAGTCAGTAGCTGTGAAGTCAGTCATCCTCTCTAGTAGTCAGTAGCTGTGAAGTCAGTCATCCTCTATAGTAGTCAGTAGCTGTGAAGTCAGCGTCTTTATCTCCTGTTCGCTATTTGATGAGCTGTCTTAATTGTTTCGTCACACTCTCATTGGAATGAAGTTGTACGATGTTGCTTGAATAGAGAGATCTTTGTACGAACGGTAATTCGGTGACCGAGTGGCTATATCCGGTTTACGAAATGCTTTCATTTAAACATTTACCCTACGGGAAACAGAACATCTGATAATAATTCTATCTGCTATTCGCTGAAAGGAGGTTAGGAAAAAGTCTTTTCATGTTCATGAAATTAATTTCTTTTTAAAATAAACTTTCTGATTCACTGAGTACCACCCTACCTAATTAGTATATTGACATCACCACACGATGTGTGTGTGGGGTTTGAGAGTTTGTGTGTGTGTGTGTGGGGGTGTTGGTGGGGATGAGAAAGTGATGGAGATCATATCTACTCTACATAATTTATTAAACGAATTCGACTTATTCTTCGAGTTAAAGCTGAAATTGACGAGTCCTTTCTTGACACGCCCTACTATATACTGTACAGCGGACATTAAGAAGCGATGTTCAAATCCAAGAGGGCTAACAGCACTCTCACAAAATTTTTTATCAAGAAGAATAAACGGATTGTTTTTTTAAAGTCTTTATTTCTTTCCAGTTGTGCAATTGTAAATTCATTTTATTAATGTATCTCTTTAATAAACACAGTTCTTTTTGTGTTTTAATTTTGCATGCGGATACAAAGTTATTTAACTTTGACATTACTTATGCATTTAAATACTTTTCGAAAAGGCCTTGGACTTTTTATGTGTATAATTTCAAAACAATGAGTTTAATCGCTTTTTTCAAGTATACGTTATCATCATCATCGTCGTCGTCATCATCATCATCAACAGCAACAAAAACAATAACAAATTTATTTATTTCTATATGTTCTATTTTTCAAATATCTATCTATCTCTCTATCTATCTGTCTGTCTGTCTATCTATCTATTTATCTATCTATCTATCTATCTGCCTATCTATCTATCTACCTACCTACATACATACCAACCTATCTATCTATCTATCTATCTATCTATCCATCCATCCATCCATCCATCCATCTATCTATCTATCTATCTATCTATCTATCTATCTATCTATCTATCTATCTATCTATCTATCCATCCATCCATCCATCCATCCATCCATCCATCTATCTATCTATCTATCTATCTATCTGCATTTGGTATATCAAAACTGCAATACTCTTTATTTTTTTCCTCCTAAAGCTTTATCTTTGAAGCATTTATTACAAATGGCTTGACCTTTGACGCCGCCTAATTTTCATAGTATTTTGACTCGTAATATAAGTGTGTTATCCACTTTGCCTCTTAATACTTTCATCTTGGCATTAAAGCAATCTAGCTTATGTAAGTTTTAAATTCTGTTGTCAACCCCTTGAGCCAAGATGTTTCACTGCAATATTGGTAATAGTGACAGTTGTATGAAAACTGTAAGTTGTTAGTTTTAAAATGCATGGAAGAGATGTCTGCCCTATCAATGATCTTTCAGTATCAAGGTTGTATGTGTGCTGTTTGTCTGAGAATGTGAACGTAAAAAAAACTACACACTTCATAAACAGAGAGAAGTGCACAATCATCATTTCAGCAGAAAGTTTAGATTTTTCAAGATCTGTATCAGTAAATCCCCTTATGGTATATTGACTTCAATTTGAAATTTGGGTCATTGGTGATGTCCAGCTTGATCTCTATTACTCGCACCGGCTGACTGCTGAGCCACTGTTTTCGCGCACCACTTCCTGCCCATGGACACTTTCTCATTGTTTCCATTTGCTAAACGATTTGGAAAACACAACTGAGAACATTTTCTAATTGAAGTAAGGAACTCTCCCGTTTCCCTTTGATTTATTTGTGGCTACTTAATTTTTAATTTTCCATTGTGATCATGAAACATTACCTTTGACATTTTGGTCGTCACCTCGTTTTAAAAGTGATTTCTTATTTTGATCATAAGACATGACCTGTGACATTTTGGTCGTCACCTCGTTTTAAAACTGATTTCTCATTGTGATCATAAAACATTACCTTTGACATTTTGGTCGTCACCTCGTTTTAAAACTGATTTCTCATTGTGATCATAAAACATTACCTTTGACATTTTGGTCGTCACCTCGTTTTAAAAGTGATTTCTTATTTTGATCATAAGACATGACCTGTGACATTTTGGTCGTCACCTCGTTTTAAAAGTGATTTCTTATTTTGATCATAAGACATGACCTGTGACATTTTGGTCGTCACCTCGTTTTAAAAGTGATTTCTTATTTTGATCATAAGACATGACCTGTGACATTTTGGTCGTCACCTCGTTTTAAAAGTGATTTCTTATTTTGATCATAAGACATGACCTGTGACATTTTGGTCGTCACCTCGTTTTAAAAGTGATTTCTTATTTTGATCATAAGACATGACCTGTGACATTTTGGTCGTCACCTCGTTTTAAAAGTGATTTCTTATTTTGATCATAAGACATGACCTGAGACATTTTGGTCGTCACCTCGTTTTAAAAGTGATTTCTTATTTTGATCATAAGACATGACCTGTGACATTTTGGTCGTCACCTCGTTTTAAAAGTGATTTCTTATTTTGATCATAAGACATGACCTGTGACATTTTGGTCGTCACCTCGTTTTAAAAGTGATTTCTTATTTTGATCATAAGACATGACCTGTGACATTTTGGTCGTCACCTCGTTTTAAAAGTGATTTCTTATTTTGATCATAAGACATGACCTTGTTTATTTACGTACTCCTTATTCCCTATGCTTGTGTTGTTAATCCGTTATTGACAGCAAACGAGAGAAAATTCTTTGTATTTCTCGTGTGTGTATGAGTATGTGTGTTTGTATGCGTATGTGTGTGTATGTATGTGTGTGTGTGTGTGTGTGTTTGTAGATACGTGTGTTTCTGTGTTTGTAAATGTGTGTATTGCGTTTACATTATTAATTTATGCATTGTGTGTGTATGTGTGTTGTGCTTTGTGTGTGTATGTGTGTGTTTTTCTGTGTATGTATGTATGTGTGTATTTATATATATGTGCATTGTGTATGTATGTATGATTATGTGTGGTGCGGTGGGTGCTTTTCTTTATGGGTTCGACGCGTGTTTTGACTACTGACTAAAGTCATATCTTTGCGTCTATTCTGGCAGTGCATCTATTCCTGACTGAGCGAACGATCATCTACGTGACGTCATCAGCAAGTTTTACTGAGAATGTGTAGAATTAGCCGAGACTATGTCTGTTTTACTGAGAATGTGTAGAGTTAGCTGAGACTATGTCTGTTTTACTAAGAATGTGTCGAATTCGTTGAGAGTCTATCAGAAAAAAATCTTGTGTTCGTTGCACAGTCTGTTTGTCAGTCGTCGTCACACTTCGCATCCGGCGGGGACACGCACGCAGCCTGAGCTGTACCTTTCAAAAGAGAGGAAGAAAATTCTTTCTAGTCCATTTAACGGCACAAACTCACCATATACTGAAGCGATCAGCACTCACCTTACTAAATCAGCACTCACCTGACTAAATCAGCACTCACGTGACTAAATCAGCACTCACGTGACTAAATCAGCACTCACCTGACTTCGAATAAATAGGAGGAGTAAGATACCTTCGTCATATTTTCGTAATGTCCATTCTCTTGCATGTGCATGTGAGTGATTAGGAGGGTGGATTATCATAATTAACCAAACACGTCATTAATCGTCAAAACATCTCAGATATTGTTTTCACTGCTCGTGTGCGGCTTTGAAGCTCTCGAAGTATCAGTTTTGCCAATTATATGTTCTCTGTCATTTCCATGTATAAGATTACAAAGCAACAGATTGTCTTCCTTAGAATAATTATGGTACGAAAGTCCTGCTAACATACAGATTACTCATTAGCATGCATGTTCTTACAGCGAAAGTACAAATTTGCTCTTTTAGATATTTCATTTATTTTTCTTAAATTTGGAATGAGAAGTATTAATGTTTATGATTTAATTCAGCCTTCCCGCACAGGCTGTCTGTCCACTATAGTTTCACTCTAAGCTTTGATTGTTTCATTGTGGGTTGTAAGAGTTGTGTATGTATATGTGTGTGTGTGTGTGTGTGTGTGTGTGTGTGTGTGTGTGTGTGTGTGTGTGTGTGTGTGTGTGCAAGGAAGTAACTCATGCCCTTTTATGGCCAGAGTAGTCTCTCGCAAATGTATCCTCTGCAACTAACGCTACAAGACACGTCGTGGAGTAGCAGCACTCCCGAGGCGTCCAGTGCCAGACAGGGCTGACTTTTGTTGAGGTTGTTGGGTTGGCCAGGTACCCACACTTGAGAATTAGGACCACCAAAAGGAAAGTTCTTTCCACTGTCATAGATAAAATCATACAGTCCTCCAGAGTCCCGCCTTACGCCTGCAACTCTAGGATTGCCTGGAAATCCTGAAATTATACAGATAGATAGATAGATAGATAGATAGATGCATAGATTGATATATAGAAATATTGATAGATTGATTATTTGATGGATGGATTGATAGATGGTTTGATTGATAGATGGATGGGTGGATGGATGGATGGATGGATGGACGGATTTGTGGGTCAGTAGATGAATGAATGGATGAATGATAGATAGATAGATAGATAGATAGATATGTAGATAGATAGATAGATAGATAGATAGATAGATAGATAGATAGATAGATAGTGTCACGGATATGAGGAAATATTATTAAAATTTTTTCTCTCTCTCTAAGTGTCATCATATTCTAAACGGTTAACGAAACAGCCAAATTAATTTAAACATAGCAAAGGGCTAAAATAACTATTTTGTCAACAATGTGAAACCTAAGTGTGGAAAAGCTAGCTGAGGAAGAAATAGGTTCGTGCCAGTGAATGGAAAGGCATGATTAACTTTCGAGGACACATGCATTTACTTCTCTGTGGTCAGCACTGCCAGACCATAAATCACGTCTTGTACAGGAATACGTGGTAGGCCACTGAGATGCTAATTTTGTCTGTGAGAAAACAGGCTCTGAGTTTTGGGATGCAAAATGTTTTTAAAAATCACCACTATAAAGTTTTGATAGCAATATTGTTAAGGTTAGATATTTTTTGTGAAATCGCTTGTTGAAGTAGAATTTTTAGTTATTGGAAAGTTGAGATTTATTTGTTATAGTTATATGTGTTAGTTTGTGTGTACAACCCTTTCTTGCTATGACTTGTGTACTCTTGCCAGGTGGTGATGAGTCACTGTGGTAACATAGTTTTAAAAATAAAATAAAAATAAGGGGTGCTCTGAGTTAAGTAATTAGCAGGCAAATTGATAAGTCATTCACTAGGTGTCAACTTGGAATTCGATACCTGGCACTAATGGGGAGTGGACAGTCACAAAATTCATCAGCACGAGGGGATGACGGAGACAGAAACAGAGGAGAAACACCAAGAATGTAGAGGCTGGTAGAGGGTTGAGAAAGACACCCCCCCCCCGAGTTTCTCTCTGCCTCTGTATCAAGGACTCTATGAGCTGGCCGGCAACCACTTAGAGAACTCTTGGACACTGTGATAGAGTGCCAGATGTCTACCCGGCTGTATTCTAAAGGCACGCCATCAGGGCCATCAACAGATCAAGATGGACCAGTCATACGGACAGTCATCTCAGGTTCTTCAAAGAGTCTGTGCAAAGACCATGGGTGATTGACTATTTTCCAGGCAGTGGGGACGGCAGTACTTTGGGTTCCAGGGAGCAAACCATGACATCGATGGTGTTTTGTGTATCTTCAAACCCCCCAAGCACGAGGAGAAAGTGATAATAACTATGTGACTAGAAAAATACTAACTAGTGTAGGAATCTCAGAGCACATAAACCTAAAACTTAAAACTAAAGCTTAGAATATTAATTAAGAATTAAACCTTAAATTAAAAAAAAACCTTAAACTTAAATCAGCATTTATCAGTGAAGAACCATTTTAAAATTAGTTTGAAAATGTTGATGTGACTATCTTGAAAAGGACTTGCAAGTCGAATGACATTGTTTTTCTTTCAAATTATTGAATTTTGATACAGAACTTTTAAATAGTGACTGTTAATTTAATGTTGAATAATGCTTAGCCTATTTAAAAATAGTACTGCATGAAGAATCTTGAGTTTTGTATTTCTTTTATTTTATTTCATCATTCATCATTCTTTTCTTTCTTTTCTTTTCCCCTACCCCACGGGTGTAAGTTGTCGATGGCTGACTAACCAACGTGTGAGAGGAAACCCATACATCAATAAATTTGAATTTATATTTTGACATTGAGACTTTTTCTGTCTAGGGTTTTGAAGGAGTTGTTGTGGTCGTTGTTACACGTTGTGTCGTCTGCGCTGTCTACACTTCACCCTTACCCATATGCAAACATGCTGGCAATACGTAACCTAGATGCAGAATAAAATTTAGCCAAATAACCATCTTGGTATTCTGTGTGTGGATTTGTGATAACATCTATGCAAGTCTTACATGGCGTCGACTAGCCACCACCCCCTTTCTTCGGAGAGAATGGTACAGGTGACAATAGATAGATAGATAGATAGATGAGTTTCTGAAAAACATTATTTCATTATAAACTTTGGCATTCCTTCACCTGTTGGAAATCCGGGTACATAAAGAAATCCGTGTAGTATTTGAAACTTCTTCTCGCCGTCAAACGTGATGAGCTCAGCCTTCTCTCCCTTGCATGCTGCCACAGCGACGTCATAACTTGCAGACGTATTTTTGTCGATGCGTACGCACAAGCGACTGTTTGGAATAAGTTGGTATCCAATGGCACTGGGGCATTCCTCTGTTTAATAAGTAATTTGAAAGAGTACATTAAAATAAACATGAAAACAATACATGAATCGAAAAGCTTTATTGTTAACACCTGTATAAAATGAAACACTGTGACATATTATTTTATTGTTTTAAAAGAATAAAATAATACTTAAAAAATATATAATTATAATAGCTCATATCAAAGCGATATAAAGGCGCCCATAATCACAACAGTGTAAACAACACATTTTAACCAATGAATAAAATTTCGAACGCCTAATTTTAAAAAACGTACACATTTCGACACATCAATATCACGATATAAGAATCACAACATTTTATACAATAACGTATTAAAATCCCAGTATAGTCATTAATGATCTAATAATATCACAGCGTTTGATAAAAGAAGCGTATGAATGACATATTAATATCCCCAAACATACAACCCAGTGAGGCCTTTAAAAACCGTCAATAAATGTAACAACACGTACTAGTAATTATTTGTTCTAAATATTAAAATAAACTCGACAAAGCACACACAAAATAAACAGCAAGAAAAGTTTCTTACTTTATAGAGAAAGTTTTCTTTGGCGACTAAAAAATTAAAATATTTTTAGTTTTCGAGTAATGACCTTATGTAAAGGTCTTTGCTTAAACACATCGGATACAATATCCAGTTTGATAAAATCATCTATCATATCATTATAAACAATATCAGCTGTAAGCGTCGTAAGAATCAGTTCGACAACGAACCACATGAATCGTTTGCGATCATCTGTTTTTAATATCTAAGCAATATTTGTACACGTCACAGCTACATTGTAATGAAAACATTTGCAGCGTCTTCTCGTTGTCTTGGTGACCAGGAAAGTCCATTCAGTGCGTGCATTGAAACGTGTTGGCGAAACATCTTTCACCTGCTGGTAGTTTTACTGATTATCAATGTACTAACCGGCACTGGCCAATTCTTTCTTGACTCAGTGCACGTCCAGATGTGATCCAGGTACCCAGTTTATTATTTGATTCATTAATGGCTTTATTATTTATTCCCTTAAATATTTCTTTAAAGCTATTTGCTTTTTTCTCTTGGTGAAACTAGTGACAATGTTCCTGTGGACATGAACGTAACTGTTGATTCTTCCTTTGTCTGGAATTGCCTTTCTGAAAACGACCTCAGTACCCCTACCCAATAAATAAATACATTTTAAAAACAAGAAAAACAACAACCCACAAGCAACAAATCAAGAGGAACTTTTAAAAAACTGAACTTTGAAAGACATACCCATCCAGTATTGGAAGCCACTGGCTGGCACTGTAAAATTTATTGAAAAGTGAAACGTTTGTATTAGAAGACATTCTGTAGCTGATGGTCTGTAGAAGAATGAGACACACTGCGAATTAGTCGCGCAGGCGTACAAACATTTCAAGTGCGTCACATCCGATATTTTTACGATGACGTCATTTCTTAGAGTTAATTGGTTGTCGAGTGATGTAATTCTCTCCCACATTGCTGTAGTCACAATAATGGGCTGCCTGCACAGTTATATGCTCGTTTATTTTATTTTATTTTTTTTAGTGATCTTTAACGTACATGAAATATTATATTTTTATTTTTAAAGCTTTGTAATTACTTATATATTGGTTCTATGTTCTTCCTCATCTTTGTAAAAGTAGATTTTTCTCTATTAGTCTATCTATCCATCCATACATTCATTCATCTACCTACTCTCTTTAGATTTATTTCCAGCTATTGAGCTATCGATTAATTGATAGTCAGACACATAGAAACACACGCACATGTATTCGCATATATACATAAATACACACACATTTAATTATTCAAAATACATTTCTATCTATCTATCTATCTATCTATCTATCTATCTATCTATCTATCTATCTATCTATCTATCTATCTATCTATCTATCTATCTATCTATCTATCTATCTATCTATCACTTGGTCTTGCCGACCGCTGGGGCACTTCTGATGACCTGACAACCAGCTCCCTCCATTCCATTCTGTTCTCTGATAATCTTACTTTAAAATATCTATCATATATATTATATGTACTTATTTGTGTACATGCGTTCATACATAGAATGCACACACGTATACATTCATGCTTTATGTGTAAACCATCTATATATATATAATGCAAATGCCGAATTTCTTAGAGATATTTCTGTCCATTTACCTTCACTTTGTAATAGCCATCAGTAAATTGTGTCCTCTGTTACCTCATTTCCTTTATTCACTTCCTCCTCTGCTATGTCTTCTGTTACTTGATTTCCCTATTAATTTCATTAACTTACCCCCATTAGGATTTACTTTTCTTTTTTAATAACGTTCCTACTTAATTTTCTCTCTCTTAAAGTAGTCTGCTTATTGGTTTGCTATATATCATTCTAAATGCATTAAGTACAAGTGTTTTATAATCTTAACTAACATTATACAAACGTCTATCAAATGTTTTATAAACTTAACTATCTAACATTATACAAACGTCTATCAGCCTATCAGCAGAGAATGCTTTCGCATATTCTACTAAGTACAAAACAATACATACAAAAAGCTTCGTTATTGTGTGGTTATTGCGTGGTTATTGTGTGGTTATTGCATGGTTACATGTGAACAGTAAACAAGCGGTAATTCAGCCACATCTTAGAGCATTCACTGGCGAACGATGAAAATAGATAAAATAGTCTTACTCGTTTAAGATGATAATCAGAAACAATTCCCATAGTTTGCTGTGTCCTCGAATCATTCTCTCTGGTGAGGTTAGCCTGCTCCTGAGAAATGTCACGACAAGCATCGTTACATCTCAATAGCAACAGACGGAGGAGGAGGAGGAGGTTGTGTGGGGGAATTGATATCGACCACTGCCAGATCACATAGTTCATTTCTTTGTGTGTACTTTTTTTTTTGTCCCAGAGATACGGTAGTATGGAAGTGGTAGGTAGCCCGAATGACAAGATGGCAGAGTGGTTAACACGCTGGCTGTCAGTTAACAATGGAAAATGTCGAACTTTTAAATAATTCCAAGAGTGGTTAACACGCTGACTGTCAGTTAACATTGGAGAATGTCGAACGTTTAATGAGTTAAAGAGTGGTTAACACGCTGACTGTCAGTTAACATTGGAGAATGTCGAACGTTTAATGAGTTAAAGAGTGGTTAACACGCTGACTGTCAGTTAACATTGGAGAATGTCGAACGTTTAAAGAAGCTTATAGAGAAAGTTTAAAGATGTTTATAGAGAAAATGGAAAAAAACCCACTGTTTCTGAATATGAATTCAAGAAAAATTGTGACTCTTCCTCTTTTGTTGTTGGTAGAATTTTGGGTATTCTAGTGAAAGAGCAGTATTTTCATGTGCAAGGAGTCTTTCACAGTTAATTTTAAAGCAAAATCGAACACTCACTAAATCAAAACTCGACAAGCGTATAAATATTTTTCTGTCGCCCCGATTTGTTTTGTTATGTTTTAGTGTGTAATAATTAACCATATGTGCCAATGTTCTGTCGCCCCGATTTGTTTTGCTATGTTTTAGTGTGTAACAATTAACCATATGTGCCACTGTTCTGTCGCCCAGATTTGTTTTGCTATGTTTTAGTGTGTAACAATTAACCATATGTGTCACTGTCCTGTTCACTGTGATGCTTTACAAAGACACAGACAAATATAAATATTTTTCTGTCACCCCGATTTGTTTTGTTATGTTTGAGTGTGTAACAATTAACCATATGTGCCACTGTCCTGTTCACTGTGATGCTTTACACAGACACAAACAATCACAGGACTGATGGAAATAAGTACGGATAATCCTCTCTTCATTTTTAAAAATATTTAATCCTTCCTCTATTTTTTAAGCTCCCCTCTCTCAAATTAATACTGTACCCCTTTGCTTTTAAAACACACACAGACACACGCACGTGTGTAAAATTCATTACGTGGAGAAGAGGACGTCATAGTTAACAGAAAACGCCCTCTTCGCAGATTTTATTGCAATGTCTGAAAACGCTACCGGAAAGGGCCGTAAGTGGCAGTCGTGCAATTGCACGTTAGCAGGAAGTGACGTCATACAAAGAAATGTATTGAATGCGGCGAGCGTCATAGTTAAGTGATCGTTCTCATATCAAACTAGCGAGTGACAACTCAATATTAGACTGGTGAAAACAAAGCCTCTTGGCGGGTCCGATCTACATTTTCATCAATATCCGCTTTTCGTTGTGGAACTAGAAGGATATTTATTGCAATTAAATGCAATCAATAATTCAGTTTGTTACTGGATTAGTACGTGCGATTTGGTTCTAGTTTGGATTTCTACAGACCTATTTGTTTGTCTGAATTGTAAATGAGGTCAACTGACATTACAGACCTGTTTGTTTGTCTGAATTGTAAATGAGGTCAACTGACATTACAGGAAGGCGGACGTCATTGCAAGGCATCATTCGAAGAGTTTTATTTTGAAGGAAAAACATGAAAGAGAAGAGAACCAAGAAAGAAAAATAAAGAACACTTGTTTCTTAAATTACAGATACGTTTCCACATTTTAGAAGAAGTAACGCAATATTCCAGTGAATAATTTATAAATATTTCCTTATCTTAAAGGGAGGAATGAACATTTAAAATATAATAACGATAAGATAAGATAAGATAAAGATAAAAAGAGAAAGGAAAAGGAAATGATTCTTTTAAAGGAAAGAAAAGAGGAAAGAAAACTAGGAAGAAAAAGAAAACTTAATAAAAGATATCAGAAGAAAAGAAAAGAACAAAGGTGTTAATTGTTTACCTAGAAGAAGAAAATAATAACAAAAATAAAGGACAGTCTCACATACTCTTAGCCTTCATGGCAGATTTTGAGTCCAGTTGACCTATTACTGTAATCAACAGCTGGGGCAGCCTTTAAAATAATCACACTAGATTTCATGCAAGTCAGGCGTGCGGTGTTTGTTTTCTTGCCCTTAAAGACCAAGTGAAATTGAATCACAGATAAGAATAAATCCGTGTGAAATGAGTCATTCTCATTCTTAGAATCAAGACTGCAAAATTTAAACTATCAGAGATTTTTATACTGGATTTATTTTGGTATTGAAAGTCAATATTTCAGAAAGAAATCAGAGCACTTGTTCATTTACGAGACTGAGTAGTAGAAATGAAAATAACTCTTATGATGAAGGAAAAAATAAACCCAAGATGGCTGCTATGTATAAAAGATTGCAGAGAGCTATTTTTAGCTACAAGAACTCACACTTCTGACAATAACATTTTTATTTTAAATTAATGTTTAGTTTAGCTATGGTTTTAATGAGACATTAACAAGGCTGAATGGCGTCAAGTCCTATTTCACCAATAAATAAATATTTTAATTTTAAATTAATGTTTAGCTTAGCTATGGTTTTAATGAGACATTAACAAGGCTGAGTGGCGTCAAGTCCTATTTCACCAATAAATAAATATTTTAATTTTAAATTAATGTTTAGCTTAGCTATGGTTTTAATGAGACATTAACAAGGCTGAATGGCGTCAAGTCCTATTTCACCAATAAATAAATATTTTAATTTTAAATTAATGTTTAGCTTAGCTATGGTTTTAGAGACATTAACAAGGCTGAGTGGCGTCAAGATAAGTAAACGTATAGATAAAGAACAAAACTAAAATTAAAATATTTATTTACTGGTGGAATAGGGCTTTCAAGGGTTTTACAATTGTACGCAATCTGACGTATTTGTTGTTTTGGTTGGCTGGCTGGCAGGCTGGTTGGATGGGCGCCTAGCTGCTTGTTTTTAAAACTCCGAACTCCGATAATTTCCATTATCTCACGGCGGGAATGCTGGAAATTAGAAATGTCTGGAGAAAACTAAAACGTAAATGGAAGTGCGTCGGTGTCATCAATCAGGGGACTTCCATGCACCATTGGCGGTGAGTGGATGTCATTGAAAGACTTTGTTTGTCGGGCTGGACGTTTGAATAAGTTTCCTCTTTGTGTCACGTCAAAAATGCCAAGCATTGTGACCACACTGATCCTCTTTGTTATATTTAGATATAAATAGAACAATGCACAGCAGATTCGGGGGAAATAGAACAACGAACAAGCAAATGAGAAGTTCGATGATCGTAGTGATGATGACGATGATGATGATGAAGATAAGGATTGTGAAGTTATATAAGTGTATACTGTGTGGTAATGAATGATGGATGTGGTATGTAGTGGTAGTGGTGGTGATGTGTGAGTAGAATGTGGTTACAATGGTGAGGCACAAAGAAGAGTAGTGGAAGGAGGTGGTTTATAGTGGTGGAATGTGGTGTGGCTATGGTTACAGTGGTGAGGCACAAAGAAGGGTAGTGGATGGTGGTGGTATAGTATGTGGTATTAGCGTGAACGTTGATGTGGTATATAGTGGTGGAATGTGGTTGGTTATAGTAGTGTGTGGGTTGTTTGGTGGTGGTGTGTATTCTATATGGTTATGCATATGGTGTGTGTTGTGGTGGTGTCCTGTGCTATCAATAGTTATTGGGTGATGTGGTGCCACGTGGCTGTGTGTGGTAGGCAGTGTGATCGTGCGTGTTTAAAATGATGAGTATAATACATATGTTACTGATATATATTATAGACGGGCGTGTTTAAAATGATCAGTATAATACACATGTTACTGATATATATTATAGACGGGCGTGTTTAAAATGATCAGTATAATACATATGTTACTGATATATATTATAGACGGGCGTGTTTAAAATGATCAGTATAATACATATGTTACTGATATATATTATAGACGGGCGTGTTTAAAATGATCAGTATAATACATATGTTACTGATGTATTATAGACGTGCGTGTTTAAAATGATCAGTATAATACACATGTTACTGATATATATTATAGACGGGCGTGTTTAAAATGATCAGTATAATACATATGTTACTGATATATATTATAGACGGGCGTGTTTAAAATGATCAGTATAATACATATGTTACTGATATATATTATAGACGGGCGTGTTTAAAATGATCAGTATAATACATATGTTACTGATATATTATAGACGGGCGTGTTTAAAATGATCAGTATAATACATATGTTACTGATGTATTATAGACGTGCGTGTATAAAATGATCAGTATAATACATATGTTACTGATATATATTATAGACGGGCGTGTTTAAAATGATCAGTATAATACATATGTTACTGATGTATTATAGACGTGCGTGTTTAAAATGATGAGTATAATATATATGTTACTGATATATTATAGACGGGCGTGTGCCTGTGCGCGCGCATGGAATATACAGTGGAGATATGCATGTTGGCATACGGATAATTGTTTTGGTGATGGATTGTGTGATTTGTGCTGATGATTTGTTGTGAGGTATGGTATGTTTTATTGTGGTATGATCTGTGGTAGTGTGGAATATTATTGTAGGGTGTTTAATGTGTGTCAGATAAGGTATGTATTGTATAACGTGTGTCAGATAAGGTATGTATTGTATAACGTGTGTGTCAGATAAGGTATGTATTGTTTAACGTGTGTGTCAGATAAGGTATGTATTGTATAATATGTATTGGAGTTTATAATGTTGTTGTGGTATACGAGATGTAATTATATGGGTGTAGGGTGCCGGTATGTGTGTTGTGATATATACATGATACTGGTGGTGGTATGTATTGTTACTGTGTTAGGATAGCGTACGGTGGTTTTATGTAATATTACTGTGTTTGAATAGCGTACGGTGGTATATGTAGTATGTGGTTGTAGTGTGCAATGCCACGCTGGAGCCATAAGTGATATAATTGTTGTTGGTGTTTGCTGAAGTGATTATGTACTAATGATGGTTAGCAGTGGTACATGTGGTTAGTGTTGGTTAGCAGTGGTACATGTGGTTAGTGTTGGTTAGCAGTGGTACATGTGGTTAGTACTGGTTAGCAGTGGTACATATGGTTAGCAGTGGTACATGTGGTTAGTAGTAGTATATGTGTAGTAGTGATTAGCAGTGGTACATGTGATTAGTAGTAGTATATGTACAGTAGTGGTTAGCAGTGGTACATGTGGTTTAGGAGTGGTACATATGGTTAGAAGGGGTACATGTATAGTATGTGATATGTAGTGGAGGTGGAGATTTGCAGGCACATGTATTTGACATTGACCTTTAATCTAGTAATCTACTTTCCGAACACAGAATATGTTGTGGTCCTTTCAATAAATGTCCAGCTCAAAGTCACGCACGCATGTTCATAATTATTGTATGATATTTCCCTTCCAAGACAGACCAATGTCAAGGTTGAGCTTATTTCTGTCGGTAACTGTTCGACTTTGCTGTCGTTAATGAACGAGTGGATTTACGTAGTTACTCATTGTTTGCCCATTGAAAACTAGGTAGATGTAGATGTAGATGAAAGGAAACGGGGAGGAAAAGAGAAAGAGCGGACTTAGTTGAACTTTGTGCAAGATGTTTGCAGTCGTTTTGTATGAAGTATTTTTTTAATGTAATCGTCATTTTATCAATAAAGTGCCAAAGAAAAAAATAGGGCCTTAAAAGAGCGTTGTCTTACTTTCTATAAGTGTTTGTATTTCTCACATTATTCCATCAACGTTTTAAATACAGGAAATGCATTATATTTTAAACTCCGGACCATCGGGCATCACTTAATACACTCACTGCGCTCGTGCATGTTCCTGGAGTATTATTTCTCTTTAGACAGCTGCCGTTTGTCGATAGTTCCCACACAGGCCCGTATCTTGAACGCGACCCAAAGTTGTGCATTGTTTGCCGCCACGATTGTGACTGGGGTGTGCTGTAATGATCTTAATAGGAATCAATCCAAGGCCACACGTGTCTTGCGTACTAGGCTCGGAGCATACAATGGGTCGAGAAGATGGGGTTTTGTTAAAGAATATGTGTGTGTGTTGTGTGTGTGTGTGTGTGTGTGTGTGTGTGTGTGTGTGTGTGTGTGTGTGTGTGTGTGTGTGTGTGTGTGTGTGTGTGTGTGTGTGTGTGTGTGTGTGTGTGTGTGTGTGTAGAGACAAGAACAATGAGGAAAACTTCGGAAAGCTATAGTGTTTACAAGAATAGGCCTAAACAAAATACAATATTAGTAAAATTGCATTAATAAATGGTACACAGTGTTGAACCAAAGTTTCAATAGTCTACGATATAGTATTGTTCAAAAATTTCAGTAGTCTATTGTAATGTTGATCGAAAATTTCAGTAGTCTACGATACAATGTTGATTAAAAAAATTCAGTAGACTATGATACAGTACTGATCAGAAGTTGCAATTGTCTATGGTAGAGTGTTGATCAAAAGTTGCAATAGTCTACGGTACAGTATTAATAAAAAGTTGCAACACTCTATTTTACAGTGTTGAACAAAAGTTTAACTAGTCTAAAGTACAGTGTTGAACAAAAGTTTCACTTCTAAGGTACAATGTTAATCCCAAGTTTCAACATGGTGGATTTAGATAAGATCAGTTAACACTTATACGTTGACTTTTCTTTAAAGCAGGATTTAAATTTTTGTTAATTAATAACTAAGGTCATCACGATTGCTGACATCTCAAAACCCCATTAAAGTCTGAAATTTTTCATTCAGCTCCAATCCTTCTTATTTCCTATGAAGGACGGTCTTCTATCAGTTTGAAACTGTAAAGGGAGATAATTTATGAATAGAGAAATGAGCAGAATGAAGAAACTATCTGTGAAGAGATATACGATAGAAGCAGGGAGATAAGCAGGTACTGAAGAAAAAAAAATAGTCAAGGGATGTAACTGTTGTGGGTTTTTAAAAAAAAAAATATATGAACTGAGAAGATGTACAGAAATAAAAAGAATTGTAAAAAGGTAATTTAAAAAAAAATCAGAGATATATAATCAGTCCGAAACAAGAGTACTCGATGGTTCTTTAATTACCTTCCCGTTGAATGGGATGCGCCTAAATATAGAAATATGTCTAGCACCAACGTAAACATGTACTTACTGAATGAAATATCAAACAAAAAGTACTAAAATAATAGCGCATTTCCTTCCAGTAGTCCTTCCTCCCAGTCTGTAGTTTATAACTTTATAAGTACTACACAATTCTGACGCGTATTTTAACCTCGAATTTTTATTATATAGTTCTTTCCCCTGTACAGTACAAAATAAATAATGACAGTGAAATATTAACATCCATACACACATTCACACACACACACACACACACGCACGCACACACACACACACACACACACACACACACACACACACACACACACACACACGTATATACACACATACCACACATTCTTTTAGAGTTTCATAATACTTGGGTCCAGCCTGCAGACCTTTATACATATTATTCTTTTTTTTAAAAAATGAATAGCATTAAAAATATGTACTGGTCACAGAATTAAATTCAGTAATATAAATACAAAGATGGTGAAGAGCTGTATGTTAACAATATTATACAACTTAAGGATCAAAGGGTTAAATCTCAACAATAAATCTGAGTTGGTTTAAATGTCAACAATTTTAATACAAAATAATGGTGCAAGGGTTACATTTTACAGTATTCATAAACGTAACGATTCGAGAGTTAAATATCAACAATGTTAATACAAAACAATGACTAAAAGGTTTAAGGGTCAATTATGCTAATACAAAGTAATAATTAATACCTTAAATGTAAACATTATTAATACATAGTAATGATTAAAAGTGTTCATTTCAACAATGTTAATACAGAGCAATGTTTAGAAAGTTTTAAATGTCAACACTGTTAATATACAGCAACGATTAATAGTGTTAAATGTCAACAATATTAATAAAGAGGAAGTGATTACAGTGTTAACAGTCAACTATTGCGCTTGCAATAAAGAGATAATTTAAAATTTTAAAAACTATATATATATATATATATTAATCCGACATTATGAACAAATGTCTCACTATGTACAATATTATTACAAAGACAGGCACACACATATAGATAGAGATAGAGAGAGAGAGAGAGAGAGAGAGAGAGAGAGAGAGAGAGAGAGAGAGAGAGAGAGAGAGAGAGAGATTTTTATTGATATTTTTTGTTAAGAAATTGGCCTGAGAATATTACACTTTTCAGAAATGAGAATATGGTCCAAGTATCGCAACTTGTGAAGAGTAAAATAAATATTAAATACTGTTTGTAAATAGTGATATTCGAATGACAGAAATTGATATGAATTTAGTTTCAGAAAACAGAGAAGGTTCAGGAACAGGATTGCAATAATAAAGTTTTCAAACATCCGCTCATTTCTACCCTACATATGGCTTCATTTTAACCTTTTACAAAAGCTAAGAATCAAAGCAAACATGTTCATCTCAACACAGAAGGGTTAATAGTGCAAATGTCCTCTAGACATTGACCAATTGCATAGGTAATGTACGTTTTAACCAATCAAATTACACATTATTAAAACTAAAAATAAACTTGGCAAGGAACTGTACGAAGTCCAATGGCCACTATTATTTGGATGAGTAGCTGTTGTAGTGGTAGAGTGACCGTCTGTGTCAATATCCTGATCACGTCTGACTGCAACGATAAAATGATGACGTTACATCCTGAACTTAAAAGTGATTAGGACATTTAATTATCTTTCAAAAGATTTTGTTCTTATCACTAATGGATGTTTCATTTATTTTTTTAATTAAATGTTGTTGATTAGGTTTCCCTTTCCGTCTTAATCTCACTCATTCTCTCTCTCAAACACACAAACACACACAAACACACACACACACACACACACACACACACACACACACACAAACACACACACGTTATGCCGATAGTTCAAATGCCACTATACTATAAACTATATCACCTTCAAATACCGAAGCAGGAGAGCGACTATGGGTTTTACAGGGCTACAGACTGATATATCTAGATATATCTAGATTAGTTTTCACCTGATCCACCCTGTAACAGGAGTCAAATTATATGACCTCCTAACACGCATTCACTTAAAATTCGTTATTTTTGTTTCGTGGACACAGTTCTTATATAAGAGTGATGTAATCATCATACTCTGAAGGGAGAGAGAATTCACCTTGTTATGTAATATTCTGGACAATAGTTGATTATAGGTCATACCCATAAACATCACGTGATTAATAGGTTCGCGCCTTAGATTCACACGACTCTTTATATACCGTATGCTGCAGCCAATGCGTTATTGTTATTCACGAGGGAATCGACGGACCGATTGCAAGCGTCTAGTCATCTGCGATATTACCGTGAATCACCAGGCCCGCTGTTGAGTCAGTAAAGTTGTTATTGAGCAAGGTAACACATTTCTTTCCTTAAATACTATTGTATTTTATTTAAGATGTGATTGTGTTGAATTTACATGCCTATTATTGTTAAATTGAATTATTGCAAATTCTCTAAACACATGGTTGAATAACAGTGTGGCTAAGTTTGAATATTGCAGTCTCTAAATTGTCGAATTGTAAGACGATAATTTATAAACTAAAATAACTGAATTGTGATGCCAGAACATTTGTGCACGTTCATTTGTAAATCTATTGTAACACTTTTAAACTCATTTGCGTGTATATTATTGAAATTGTAATGCACATATCCGTGATTTTAAATTATATTTGATTTCTTCTATTTCAATTTTCATTTGTAAAGTATAAATGTTCTTGAAATATTTCCAAGCTTTTGCATATGTTAATTGTAACATGCATGAGCGTGACTGAAACAGTATCTTTATTTTATATTAAATTATTAAATGTAAAGATACTAAAATGATCGAGGAATAACTATGCTATTGTTCACACCATGTGCTAAGATTGTGAATCTATAAGAACTATCGCTCATAAGAATTCAATTATTTCCAGAGCGGGTCTACGTCTTTGTCGACGAGTTTTCATTCATGTCGACGTTTCCTATAACTATGTTGATGCTTCTATGACTTGCATCTTACGTTTACACATTACGTCGACGCTTCTTGTCATTTTGACTGCTTGTCACTTGGCAAGTGTTGTACGCAACTTCGTGCCCATTTTGCTCAACCTGTTGACTTGGTTGTAAGCGAGTTTTGGACAACTCAGACGAGGGGTAACGATGTGCAAAGTGTTGAACAGAAACTGACAGATCGCGTCTCCTGTAACCGACTCCGACAGTTGGGGATTCAGCGTGCATCAATTCATCACAATAAGGATGACCATCTAAGTACCAGTCTGGTAAACTTGAACTGTTTATGGAACATTTGCAATCTCGTGTATCGAATAATTAGCATAGTATGTGAGACCTGGTATCATTGTGAATCTCTAAATATTTGTTATTTGTTAAATTTTTATTAAATTCTTTTTATTTGTTTATCAATTATCTTAGTTGACTATTTATGCAAGATAGACCAAAGGAGCTGGGTGGGGGCAATAGAGTCGTGAAAGGAAGATTGAATGCATAATTAGTTATAATTGATTAAACGTTTCTCAGTTCGTGCTTTGTACACCAGTTTGCCTGTCTGTAGAATTTGTCGGCTTTAACTAAGAGCACTTGAATTTTATTGAGACTGAAGGGTAAATTGGAGGGCATCCAGTCTGTTGTCAGAATAAGGTGGGATAATTCTGAAGCATGGTCTTAAAATAAATGATGGAATGTAACACACCCATAGCAGATAAGCTTCGATATAAAATATAAACAATACACAACAATCACGCTAAACATTACAAGAAACAATACACTCCACCATGACGCTGATTTACTAACACTACACTCCACCATGACGCTGATTTACTAACACTACACTCCACCATGACGCTGATTTACTAACACCCCACTCCACCATGACGCTGATTTACTAACAATACACTCCACCATGACGCTGATTTACTAACACTACACTCCACCATGACGCTGATTTACTAACAATACACTCCACCATGACGCTGATTTACTAACACTACATGAAATGAGACATCTACACTTACATTTAACACAAAAAACACACAAAAGGATGGGTGGGAAGCTACATTAACAAAGACACTTAAGAGTGGAAAACAATTAAGAATAAAATTTAATTATAAGAATCAAAAGTAAAAGAGATAATAATGTGCATTTAGGCAATAACAATACAGTTTTCTTTCTTCAGTGATCATTTCTACACTTCATCTTTACACTTTCCAGTCTTTGGAATAAAACTTTTTATAAATAAAGTATTTTTTGGAAGAAAGGGCCGCAACTTTGTGATCTAAATGACTCAACTTTCATGTCGCAGTATCGTACTGAACCAAATCATCGTCATACACATACACTCACAAACGCACGCACGCACATACACACAGTGTGCGTCAAAACGTCGTTTCCTTTTGCTGCAGCCAATTCTGCAGAACCACACGAGTGTGCATGTCATGTCATGTCATGTCAACATTTCACTTGAACCCATACTCTGGGACCCTTCTTTAGTTACGACTTTCACCTGGCCATACAGGGACACCACCCTTCCTTCAGGCTATGTTCAGTGAGTTTACAGATTCAATGCTGTTAGAGATTAATAATTATTTGTTCCGCGCACGCTTCTCACAACAAATTCTGGAAATTTTCTAGCCTGCTTCCAGTTCATGACAACTTGGGCACAGGGAAAGTTATGAAGGTATGCTAATTAGATCCACACGAATTTGTCCTTTCACCTGTAGAAATATATTGTAATTTCTCTTGTATATACGCCCACGCAAAGAGACGCAATCTCCATCCTTCTCAACTCTTCTCCCCCTCCCGAAAGTAGGAATTTACGACTAGGATTTGTCCACAATGTCTAGTTATCCGTTACACATTCAAGTCATTAACTTGAAATTTACGATTGTAAACACAATAATATTTTACATTTCATGACGGATATATGCACGTGCAGAGACGTATATAGACATACTTTGTCTGCGTGTTTGTACCAAAAATAAAATATCTTTGTACAGAATATTTTTACATCATGAAAGTTTCATGAAAATAATCTATTTTCTTTATTATTTATCAATGCTCTCCAGTCTTAATCCATTAAGTTATAATATCTGGCAATAATCCTCTACCGAGCAGCCATAACCTATGAACCTTATTTATATACCAGAAATCTAACAATCTTTATTTAGCCAATAGCTAACGGTCTTTCATATCTGCAACAATCTGGCAAGTTGAACTATATCTAGCAAACATATCTGCAACAATTTGGCAATTTTTAATTTTCTAGCAAATATATCTGCAACAATCTGGCAATTTTAATTATCTAACAAATAAATCGGTTACACGAAGAGTGAAATCTAACTACTGGCTATTAAATAGAGTTTAAATCTATCAAGCATAATTATCTAGAGAAAACTATTAATCATTTCATCTAGCAATCTTTCTTATCTAACAATAATCGAACAACCTCACTGTATTCATTATCTACAAAATATTTTTTTAAACTGGTTACCAGAAAAAGTTTATTTAATTACTGAAAACTAAAAAGAGTTTAAATAATTTTTATTTCTCTTTCAACGATAAATGTAGAGGATATTATCAGAATATTTTAGTAACATCTAAATCTATTTGTATTATCCTACAATGTAAAGTACTAAGACATCCACTGTTCCGAAGCTGATATGCTCACTGGTTTGGTTTAAAGTTGACATGCACAGTGGTGTGGCAAGTTTTCATGATTTGCTGTGAAATTACTGCCTCAATGCGGTCTTCTGATCTTGATTAGTGTACCAATCATGAAATTACTTTTGTGTATTTCGGTTTAGTGTACAAATCATGAAATTACTTTTGTGTATTTCGGTTTAGTGTACAAATCATGAATTTACTTTTGTGTATTTCGGTTTAGTGTACCAGTCATGATATTATTTTTGTGTTTTTCGGTTTAGTGTACCAGTCATGATATTATTTTTTGTGTTTTTCGGCAAGTGCGCAAAACAATTCATGATATGAAAAAGCAAATTCACTAGGAAGTTGACATGCGCAGATATAATTGTTCAACCCAGTTTGTGCCATTTCTAATTGTGATTCAAGGGGCTTCCTGTGAATAAATCATTGTTCTTTCCAATTGCGACTCAAGGGGCACCACTCTGAATACATCATTGTTCAACCAGGCTTATCCACTACCTCATACACTTTTATGTCAGTTTGATGTTTCAAAATATGTTTAGTGCACAGCCCATTCAAGCTTAGAATATATCTCACTGAACCTGCTTTCAGACATAGTCAAGTATATGTCACCATATCAAGTGTCCAATGGTCTTGTGGCGTCAAAATTAAAATTAATGACGGATCTGAACAGGAAAATATTGATGAATGATAATTACTACAATGTGGTTTAAAAGAGATTAGTATATGAAAAATCTAATATAACTGGGATTTAATAAAACCCACCACATCAAACATTAAAATAAAAACATATTCAGCAATTGATCCCGTTTAATGACTGGTTTCTTTGTAGCCTAGCAATACAAAGAAAAACAGCATATTAATCGATAATTTTATCATTGTCAAGCATAACAATATAACATAATTCAAACTGGGTCATGACGTAAGCTTACCCGGGGCGACGCATAAGTTGCACGTCTTTGCGCAGTTCATCCGCATGTAGTCGACGTAATGATGGTAACAGTACCCACGATCCTTCCAATACTGGCAGTGCTGCGCCATGTCGGTGCAGCTACTGACTAAACCTGCAGAACATGGACACGCATGGATTGACAGGAACGCCACAGAGACACCAGTCTCGCAAAGACTAAATTATATATATGATAAGTAGCTTATCTCCTAGAATTTAAATAGGTCAATGATTTAATTAATATGGTACACCCACCCACCACGCCATTCAATGTTTTATGCACCCCCCCCCCCCATAAAAAGAAAACTCTTTGTGGTGTTTAGCGGTATCGAGAGAAAACGTCATTTCCGCTCAAAAGCAAATTGTAAAAACCTGCACACAATGCTCGTTGTCGGACCAGACTCCACTCGGCCGGCTTTATTACGTTTGGTGATTTTAATTCATTAACAGGGTCATCGTAGTCTTAGTGTATTTTTTCAAATAAACTACTGCAGTGCAAACATTTACTCTGCTATAATATAGGACCCATTCATATAAACTACTGCAGTGCAAACATTTACTCTGCTATAATATAGGACCCATCCATATAAACTACTGCAGCGCAAACATTTACTCTGCTATAATATAGGACCCATTCATATAAACTACTGCAGTGCAAACATTTACTCTGCTATAATATAGGACCCATTCATATAAACTACCTCAGTGCAAATATTTAGTTTGCGAAAATATAGGACCCATCCATATAAACTGGAACATGGTTTGATTCTACTGAGAGCTAGATTGTTGGGTCACCCAAGAGTTTAAAGAAAGACAAATTCACTTACTCCCGCTGCAACGATTGCAAGACTCTTTGCAGTAGGTATCCATAAAAGACGATTCACACTCTTCCCTCTGAGCCCACGCACGGCAGGAAGTATAGCGGTCTCTGCAAACGCCTTTGAACGAACAGTCATCATCAATATTCTCATTAACATTATCAGTAGTAGTGTCATCACTAATAATTATTATTCAGATTATTACTGATGTCGTTGTCATCATTATCCAACGTGCTCGTATCATCGTTATACTTGTTATTGTCATCATTGTACTTTTATTGTCATCATTATAAATGTTATTACAATCATTATAAGCTTTATTGTCATAGTTATCATTAATGTGATTACCACTGTTTATGGTTGTTATGAGAAAAGTAGCACTAGTAGTTGTATCACAATATATGAGCTTTAATTATCGGCGTTATTATTAGTATCAATAGCGGCAACATCACCAATCATTATCTTTTGGGACAACATCGTCATTAACATTATTTTCTTCAAATTAGTTCTTTCATATCATCGCAAATATTACTACTATTATTAAAATTTCGAAATAACTCTCACGCTTTTATTGTAATCATTTTCACCGCCATTATTGTTATTATAAATAATTATAGTAACATTTCAACATTGTCATAATAATAATAAAATTCATTATTATTTATTTTTAAAACTGTTGGAGCTGTAGAAGAGGTAGTTAAGACGGTAGTAAATTCAGTAGTGGTATTTTCAAGTACTGTTGGAATTGGAGAAGAGGTGGTTAAGAGAGTAGTTATTTCATTAGTGGTACCTTTAGTAATAATAGCAGATTCATTACATAATTCCAAATATTATTATCCTCATTATCAGATATAATTACAATTAGTATTGTTAAGTCACCTTCATCATGATTTTCATCAATATCAACATTATTATTATCATTGTTGTGGCTGAAACTGCTACTGCGTCTAATACTACTACTACTGCTACTACTACCACTAATGCTAGTACTACTGCTGTAACTGCTACGGCTACTACTACTACTGCTGCTACTACTGCTACTACTATTACTACCACTGAGACGACTACTGCTGCTACTGCTTCTACTACTGCTGCTACGTCTACTGCTGCTACTGCTACTACTTCTGATGCTACCTCTACTGCTACTACTACTGCTGCTACCTCTACTGCTGTACTGCTACTACTACTGCTGCTATTGCTACTTCTACTGCTGCTACTGCTACTACTACTGCTACTTCTACTGCTGCTATTGCTACTTCTACTGCTGCTACCTCTACTGCTGTATTGCTTCTACTACTGCTACTTCTACTGCTGCTACCTCTACTGCTGCTACTGCTACTACTACTGCTACTTCTACTGCTGCTACTACTACTTCTGCTACTACTACTACCACTGCTGCTATTACTACTACAACCATTACTACTAAAACGGGTACTGCTATTACTGCTACTACTACTACTATTGCTTCTACTACTGAAATTGCTATTACTACTACTGCTACTTCAACTACTGCTACTACTATTAATGCTACTGTTACCACTACTGATGCTACTACTACTTCTACTACTACTACTACTACTGCTATTACTAATGTTGCTACTATTACTACTGCTACTACTATTACTACCACTGAGACTACTACTGCTGGTACTGTTACTACTACTACTACAGCTGCTACTGTCACTACTACTACTGCTACTACTATTGATATTATTACTACTACTACTACATATTAAATAAAGTGACTTTTTTGCTCATGAAAATCCCTTTACTACGTGTGTACGTTAAACAAATAAAAGTTTGTGACACTTTAACTTGTTTGTATTCAAATACTTGTGAAAACGACTTTCAATTTTTTTCCTTCAAATTAACGATTCTTAAAGTTTAAATTCAGTTACTTTGCTTTTAGCACAGCATCTATACTGCCATTGAAATAATTTGCATATACTAACAAAAACTAATCTAAAAATAGAACGACTTTGGATTTTCAGTAGTAAATGGGCTTAATCATACACATAGACATTAAAATATTTTCACAGAGTCAGGACACTTTAAAATTAAAAATAAATATTTGCCAACACATGAGTACATGCATACTAAAATTAGAAGGGGGGTAGATGTTTCGAAGTATAGCGCTGAACTTGAACCTATGTTGTTTGGGTTTTTTAAAAATTGTATTTAAAGGTAGTAAAAAGGCGATGTGAGACTTCAAATGCACAGCTAAATTGTACCCGTCGTTGTGGTGATTCTTCTTGTTGTTGTCGTCTCAATTCTGGTTACGAGGCTGGTTCCTGAACACTCCTTCAGGGGGCTTCCTGGACACATACACTTACAGTTCTTGTCCACGAAACCGGGCTCTGGACATTGGATGTTTGAACTGCACCTCGCTGGACACAAAAACAATAAAACAATTAAAATGGGTTCCTTGTGCGACGCACTTTCATTCATTCATTCGTTCTTCCTTTCATTCATTCTTATATTTTGTGACTTCCTTATATTTATCAGTTTCTAATTACAGTTGTTTGTGGTCTTAAGAAATAGACTATGATATTTGGCAGCAACGACTGCAGGACACTGACCGTTCTGGCTGCACTGATACATGATGTTTGCGAGTTTGATGTCGCTGAAGCTGAGTCTCTTGCTGTTACCAATCACATTCTGGTATTCGGGGTTCTTAGTTTTGATCGTCACGCCTCCATTGATGGAGAAGGCCTGAAAGACATATTATCAAGCGTATAGTTAGAAGTGGGCTGTGGCATTTTATTGAGGGCGTTTAAAAATAGATTTGTCTAATTATTCTCATGTGAAAGTGATTTTGTTTGGTTTGAATTAGGTCTTCCTCCACTCTCTCCTCTTCCCCCTCTCTCTTTCACCTTTTCTTTTTTAAAACCCACGCCCGCTCTCTCTCTCTCTCTCTCTCTCTCTCTCTCTCTCACTCACGTTTTATGTTACGTCATGTGAGTCATACAAGGTGACAAGGCGTTGTACTGTAAGCGACTTCAATAAATAACAAAAAAAAAAGGAACACCCATTCTAAATGACTAAAGCAGTAGTAACAGTGGAGAAGACGACATAGTGGTACTAGCAGTAGAAGTAGTAGGATGCAGCAGTATTATCACCATCACTGCTATTATCAGTATTAGTTTCTTAACAAATTTAGTAGAGGAGAAATTGGGTGTTGTGGCAGTGTTAGTGTACAGCAGTAGCCGAAGAAGCAGTCTCATTAATAAAGTTATCTAATTATTATTACTCATATGCCGATAATAATGATTCTTTCGATTATTGTTTTATTATTATTGGTGATGATGGTGTTGATGTTGGTGATCTAATTTAACGACGAGGATATTTTCTTGTTACTCTTACCTTTGAGCCGTAGTGCATAATGCTAGTGTAGTCGTAAGGAACGTCAAAATTATTCACGAAATTTGCCTCATGAATGTCGAAGTTGTAGTAGAGATGTGGAGGAATGTTTTGTCTTATGATTTCTACGTAACTGTTGCGGTCCGGCCGAGTCTGCTCGTGCTGAAATCCCACCGCGTGACCTATCTCGTGCACGATTGTGCTTTGCTGTAAAAAAAAAAAAAAATGACGGAATTTATTTTTAGGTGACGTGTTAAAAGTCATAAAATCACGCCTGCTATTTACAGCTGACTTATCTATAAATGAATGTGACGTGGAGCATACGAGATTTCTCACTCATTATGATTTGCTCTCCAGCCATTAATTCTAAATAGATATTTGACTCTCTGACGTCACAATGCCTTTTGTTCATGACTGACCACAAATCTTTACAAGAAGTGGCTGTCACTTAGCAAGCCACCAAGCAACTCATCGCCAACTTGTAAATGTCAACCGCTACACGTACATAGTAATTGGATTATCACTGTAAGTTTTAGGGATTAGGGTCATGGGAGTTAATAAAACAATTAATATGATTTTAGACAGTATTTTTTAGCGACTAAAATTTACAACAAACGAAACACTAATATACATTATAGTACTGATGAAATACTAAAAGGTAATCAACATGCAGTGTGCGTATAATATGTGTGTGTGTGTGTGTTTGTGTGTGTGTGTGTGTGTTTGTGTGTGTGTGTGTGTGTGTGTGTGTGTGTGTGTGTGTGTGTGTGTGTGTGTGAACGTTTCTGCTAAAGATTGAAACTTTAAAAGTTTATTAAAATGACTAAGGTTTTACACATAATGTGGCGGAGTCGGGGGGGGGGGGTGACTTCCACCAAGCCTGTAGGATGACTTTACAATGTCACAGTTTATCTGATTGTGAAATTATTAAAGAACCATAATCTCAATTTATCTGAGATAATTCAAGTGCTTGTAATAATAAAATATGACTTGATATTAGAAGTAAAAATATAAAACAACGTCACGAAAGTAAACATTATTTTACTTACCTTATCCAAACATTATTTTTTTAATGTATTTTGAATGAAAATAATAAATTCGTTTGGGGTTGAACTGAAAGAAACCCTTTAACCTATAACAGATGACGTTTTCCTGTTCGCTTTGTAAGTGAAAGTTGCAATCATGAGCGAAACAAAACCGGAGGGGAAATGAGAAAGAAAATTTAAAAATTATTAACACAAATCTTTGCTTACTGAGCGACATCCCACAGCCAAACCGATCTGCTGAGCCGGGTCATTAATTCTGCCAACATTGGAATAGCACCTGTCAACAGACGAATCAAGAGAAGCGGCGAAATTATTTCTCTGTACACAAAGAAAATAGATTTACGTGACAGTTATTGGCAAGTATGAGCCATCTTCTTCTTCTTCTTTTTTTTTTAATGATTTCGATCACAGATGGAAGTGGTAGAGTGAGCAAGTAAAACAGAGAGAGTGGGAGGGATTGATTGACAAAAAAAATATAGAGAACGAGAGGGACTGATTTACAAAGGGCAAAAGATCGAACCGTGATAAAGAGAGATCAATCAAGTGAGGGGAGCTAAATGGACAAATTATAATATCAAAAATAATTAATATAAATAAAAACTAAGAATATATTGTATGAACAAACGAAAGATTACACGAACATAACTAGTTTCTTGAAAAACTGCAGATAATATTTAAAGTTGTTAAAGTACTTGTGCAGATATAACAAATGCTATGAGAAAGCAGTGGACAGGCTGTTTAATGATACTGTGGAACACTGTTATATAAATAAAATGAGTACAGTGACAAAATAGGTGAGATACAGTTTATGTAAAAGGAACTCGTCTTTTTCAATGGATCTTCTCCCTTTGATTAACTTAGTGTGGATCCATAAATCAGTTTTTTTTCCATTTTAGTCTTCCCAAGGAGATCAGGATACTTTGCAGCTAAATCTTTTAATTTTCAGATTTTGAGAGGGAGAGAGAAAGGGGGAGTCATCAAGTTGGGTAGTTTTTTTTTGTTTGTTTTGGGGGGGGGGTCTTTTTTTTTGTTTGTTTGGGTTTTTTCTTTTGTGAGGGTCTATCAGAAGAATGAGTACGGTAGTCCCATTTTCCCCAATGTGGCCGATCATCGCGGTTGTACACAGATTACTGACTTCCATGAAAACTCCCAATAAATTGAAAGAATACATTATGAAAATCACTGCTAAACATATTCTGATAAAATTTTATAATGAGTAAAAAAAAAATAGAGTAGAGAGTACATAAATATAAAAAGTATACTGTAAAAGCGCAGCGAAGTTTTTATTTAAATATTAATACGCCGAGAAAATAGTGCACAGAATACCAAAGATACAACGAATATATTTTGACAAGACTACTAGGATACAATTTAAAATAATAATAATAACATACCCGGAGCCGTTATCAAAGTACACCTTGTTTTTGTCTGAACTTGTCGCGGGTCGAAATTTAATGCAGGTGAAGTTACTCCACTCTGCTAGAGCTTTCATTATCTCCCCTCGGTCCCTTTCGCCTAAAACAGAGTTAGTACAAGCGTATCATTATCCTTATTGCTACTGTAGTTAGATTTTTTTTCTCGTCTTTTACGTCACAGCATAGAATGGATATTTACCTATGAGTTTTTACAGTTTTTAATATTTTTTTTAATTGTAGTCTCGTCTCCGATCTTCAGAGCTCAAATTACATCACAAACCAGTGACGCAGCAACGCCAAGAGCCTCCCAGGTCCAAGATCTAAAGTCTAAACTGTTACAACCCACATATATCAATATGCATAAGTCCGCAGAAAAATGTTTCTACAAAAAGCTTCTGAGCTGGTGGTGCCTATAGGTTTGTAAAACCCTTAATTTGGTCCTGAAGCCAACTATCAAATTTACGTCCCCACCCTATTGCCATTTGTAATCTTTTACACTGTACTCTTAACAACAAAGGCCCAAATTACCACACACACACCCTCGAAAGTGTCCCTCAGGGCCACCACCCTTCATTTCATCCCACACCCTCGCCCAGCCACTTCCAAAAGCTACAGTTTGACTTAACAAAATGAATGTATAAGCGTGCTGGCGTTACCCCATGTCACACGTGTTTAAGACAGTGTCATATTTAAGTACTGGTAGGCCATTGGCCTAGAAAATGAAGAAATGAACAACAAAAAACATCATTTCCTTTACTGGCAACGAATTTAAATCATAAAAACATTTACGAATTATATCGTTGTAGGCCTTTTATTTATCGCTGGCCGGAGTTCCTATAGGATAATCTGCCCTGATTCAAGGCCTAGCTTGATTACAGTTTATGACGTAACACGAGGGCCAGCTGCCTGCTTAAGTTAACGTGCACTTACTGAAGACAGGTCTAATTTCATAAGGGATGACTCCGCCAGGCCACCTGTAAACATTTGATCTAATCGCCTTCCTACGCTGTCGGCTTCCGCTTTTCCTGATCACGAAATAAATAAACAATTTTAAAAAAAATAAATAAATAGCAGCATCATATTAAAAAATATTTAAGGCAACGGATAATATTTACGCATGTAAAAGTATACTCCACACTCACTCTAAAACAAACCAACAAACAATACTCAAAGACTCACAAATTCCCACGAATCACCTTTGATGAAAAAAAATTCAGTAAACACATAGAAAATACCCTCACCAAAGCCAACAAAACACTAAACATCCTCAGATCAACAAAGGAGAAGGATGGGGGGGGGGCGCAGACATGCACACCTCAGTCACCAGATCTCAAATTTACTCAGTAATAGACTATTGAAGCACAACGTACACAAACACAAACAACCCCCAAATTAAAAAAAAACTACAATCAATACAAAACAAGGCACTCAGAATAAGCACATAAGCACTCATAAACACTAAAAACGAAAAATTATACAACCAAACAGGGCACCCAACACTAATAGAAAGAAGAGACAAGCAAACACTTAAGCAGTGGGCCAATAAGGTACAACATGGGAGCAGCATTCCCACAAACACACACATACAGAGCAAGAAATGGGACAAAATAATTATTCTCAATGCAAAAGTCAAGGAAAACAAAACCAAACAAGTGGACTATTAATAACCCCCCCCCCCATACCAACTAACTAAAAGACTACTCGAAATGTTGTTGTTTTTATTTAAGAAGCATTTATTCCTTTATAGGTATCATTTTTAATTTGTATTTGTTACTTATAATGTGATTACAATTTTAATTTGTATTTGTTACTTATAATGTGATTACAATTTTAATTTGTATTTGTTACTTATAATGTGATTACAATTTTAATTTGTATTTGTTACTTATAATGTGATTACAATTTTAATTTGTATTTGTTACTTATAATGTGATTACAATTTTAATTTGTATTTGTTACTTATAATGTGATTACAATTTTAATTTGTATTTGTTACTTATAATGTGATTACAATTTTAATTTGTATTTGTTACTTATAATGTGATTACAATTTTAATTTGTATTTGTTACTTATAATGTGATTACAATTTTAATTTGTATTTGTTACTTATAATGTGATTACAATTTTAATTTGTATTTGTTACTTATAATGTGATTACAATTTTAATTTGTATTTGTTACTTATAATGTGATTACAATTTTAATTTGTATTTGTTACTTATAATGTGATTACAATTTTCACGTTTAGAACTCCCATGAGGAATGGAACTGGCTGAATGTAGTTACAATTACTCAGAATTCTAGACAGTTTTCAATGTATTTATTACTTATTTTTCATTTAGAGTGTAGTTAAATTACTCAGACAGTTTTTAATGTATTTTTTACTTATTTTTCATTTAGAGTATTTTAATGTATTTCTTACTTATTTTTCATTTAATATTTTTAATGTATTTCTTACTTATTTTTCATTTAGAGTGTAGTTAAATTACTCAGACAGTTTTTAATGTATTTCTTACTTATTTTTCATTTAGAGTGTATTTTAATGTATTTCTTACTTATTTTTCATTTAGAGTGTAGTTAAATTACTCAGACAGTTTTTAATGTATTTCTTACTTATTTTTCATTTAGAGTGTATTTTAATGTATTTCTTACTTATTTTTCATTTAGAGTGTAGTTAAATTACTCAGACAGTTTTTAATGTATTTCTTACTTATTTTTCATTTAGAGTGTATTTTAATGTATTTCTTACTTATTTTTCATTTAGAGTGTAGTTAAATTACTCAGACAGTTTTTAATGTATTTCTTACTTATTTTTCATTTAGAGTGAAAACGTGTGCATAAAGTTAGATCATAACTACTTCAAAGCCGCTAAATATTGCCAGACTATTTGTATTATTTCTTTTACACAGTAATTATCATATTCTTACATTAAAAATATTTAGAAATTTGACGAAAATAAATATTTTCACAAAACATTATTTCACTTTTAAAAGAAATTAAATTTTTAGAAGCTAATTATTGGCGGGTGGGAGTGGACGAATAATATAATAAATAATTCAAAGTAAATACACATAGGGACAAAAGTTGGAAAGATGAAGTAATTTTACAAATCTGACATACGCTCTCTGCATTTCCTCCCATTGTTCTGGCGTAAAAATCATGTCCAGCTCTAGTTTGATCATTGGCGTCTGGCCCTCTCCTTGAAAAAACGCAAACTCCCGAGCTGTAAAACAAAAATGACAAAATTGGTTGAATCCATCATTAAGCAAGAAAATCAGACACCTCAACTCTCAGAATACTAAAAAAAAGAAGAAGAATATGTAAGCCACCTCGTCTTTCTTACTTACTGCATTTAAAATGTTTTCATTTCTGCGTGTTTTTTCGTTCTTGTAATAAAATATGTGGAAACTTGTAGAGTGCGTCCGTAATTGGACAGGATGTAATAACTGCCACGTGATTAAGAGTTAAAATTAAGACACTAGATATTATTTACCTGATTATTTACCTGATTATACTTAAGTGTTAGTAAATTACTTTTTATTAATGGAAAATTAATAATCGGACTGTGTCGTTATGATTAGAGTAAGGGTGAATGATTTCGTTTCAAAATGGAAGCAGTAAGTCACGTGGTATAAATTAATTTGCTCCATGATTAGGTTTTCTTGTGGTATGAAAATGTTTTTCTTGGAACTCGTTGTACAAACAGAAAGACTTTTTGACGGCGGTAAACAAAGTATATTGATTTACTCAAACAATTATTTTTACTGCGTAACTAATATATTTCAAGTTTATTTATTAAATTGTATACCTACAGTTATTTAGACTTGTTAGTGGAAGTTAATAAAGTATATTAAGTATCAAGTGTTAGTAGAGGTTAAGAAAGTATATTAAGTGTTAGTAGAGGTTAGAAAGTATATTAAGTATCAAGAGGTTAAGAAAGTATATTAAGTATCAAGTGTTAGTAGAGATTAAGAGAGTATATTAAGTATCAAGTGTTAGTAGAAGTTAATAAAGTATATTAAATATCAAGTGTTAGTAGAAGTTAATAAAGTGTATTAAGTATCAAGTGTTAGTAGAAGTTAATAAAGTGTATTAAATATCAAGTGTTGGTAGAAGTTAATAAAGTGTATTAAGTATCAAGTGTTAGTAGAAGTTAATAAAGTGTATTAAGTATCAAGTGTTAGTAGAAGTTAATAAAGTGTATTAAGTATCAAGTGTTAGTAGAAGTTAATAAAGTAATGTTTACGTTTTTGATTTTGTGCATGAGTAACAGAACACCTTGATAACGTACGAACTGTTTTGTTTCATTCATCAAATAGATATGCACTGTGAGTTCGTTACTAAAGGAGTTTGTGAAGTTTACCGTCTCTGATTTTGGTATTACGTTCTCTGTCAGTTAAAATTAGAATTTCCCAGGTATGCACGGGATTCAACGTTGTTATTGTTGACCTCAGAGTTCATCTGTGCACAAGTTACTGAAATTTGAACTCTATGGGATTGTTTGTAGAACCCCCCCCCCAAATATTTCTACATAGAGAGCTAATGAAGAACACCTTCTCCCCCCCAACAACAACAAAAAATCATTCTATATATAGATAGCCAATGAAATACTCACTTCCTGTCTTGCTGCATTATGACGTATTAAGTATTAGGTAATAGATAATGACATTAGGTCAGATCGTTTGATTTGATTTATAATTTTCTTCATTATTTATTTAGCATAATATATGTACGTTTTATATAACAGAAAGGCTCTCTCCTATCTTGTTTTCTTGGTACACTAGCAGCTCAAATAATTTTTCTTCCAGATCTAATTATTAGATCTCTTACCACTTTTTGTATGTTGTGTCTATATGTATCTGTATGTTTGTGCGTGTGTCTGTATGTGTGTGTGTGTGTGTGTGTGTGTGAGAGAGAGAGAGAGAGAGGATGGAGTCAGGTGGTTATATTAACGATTACTGTCCCTGGAAGGAGATGGTTCTTCATTGTGTTTGACTTACTGAAGCACGGATAGATGATACATGATAAATATCCTATAGCACACACACACACATACACACACACTCGCGCGATACTGAATTTTCCTTCAATTCCCTGCAGGGCAAATGAAAATTCAGGGAAAATCCGTCTCTGCCAAAGAAATACGGGACGCGAATTATATGTAACGAACAGTGTTAAAGGAAGTTGTTTCACGCCATTCCGGAAGTGACATGTCCAGGACGGAACCACTTCCAGATGAAAGAAATATAAGAACTTGCAGACGTTCGTAAACAGGGCGTTTACAATGAATTACTCGCTTTTGTTTTACGGGTTATTTTTCAATTTAATCTGTCCTCATAATCAATGACGCATTTGGAAGAGGAAATCGCAAACAAAGCGAAACTGAATTAGTTTGTCATTTAGAACAGAAATGTGGGACAAAACATTTTACCCTAATTGTAGAGAATGGATTTATATATTTTATACGCACGCTAGTCTGAAGATAATGGATTTATATATTTAGCATAAATTTACTCTGGAAAGAAAAGATTTATGTTTTATGTCGACGCTTATTTGAAGCGAATGGTTAAATATCTTTTGGAGGTATGACAGGTAATAATGTTAAGTGCCGCTTGTTAACTTATTAATAGTTTCTCTATAGTTATGAAGATGAATTTCTTCAAATGTCTGCATTGTATTCTTAAACTATATTCAACATGACTGGGCAAAATCAGAGAAAGTGTATGTATTAAAAGAGATTTTAAACAAACTTTTGTGTTAATTATATATATATATATATATATATATATATATGGGGTGCGGTGTGTGTGTGTACGTGGTGCGTCCAAGAATGAGAAGAAGAATTTAAAAATGTCTGAGATTTACCCCTTTTTCAACAAACAGAAATTATAAAACGATAGTGATTGAGTGCACCCAATATTTCGAGAGGCGTGGTTTAATTTAATCCTTTTTATCGAAATGGGTATTTCCAAGAGTACGCCAAATATACCCCTTTTTAAAAAGAACGCCAGTAATTGGCAAAATAAAACAGTTATGAAATGAAGTCCACTTAAAAGGATGCCATTTGACAACAAGTGGGACAGACAACGTAAAGATTATTGCTTTATCTAACACTATGCAGGCGAAATCACGCACTTAGAATGACTTCCCCTCTAGGAAATGGAGCTTCTTCCTGACCTACTTTTCTAGGACAAGTAACACAGTATCTCATTTTCGTGTACAACTAAACATGACCGTGTTTAGTGTAGAAATGAACACATATGTGTTTCGCGTAGAAGTGGACACCTTAGCATTGAAATGAACATGGAGGCGTTGAACTGAACACGTCCGTGTCTCGTGAACACCTGCATGTGTCATGTAAACCTGAACATGTACGGGTTGCGTGTAGAGCTGAACGTGTAGGGGTTGAACTGAACTTCTTAGTGTTTCTTGCTGAACTGAACAGTCACGAGTTTTGTGCTGAACTGAATACTGGTCTTTGTTTGGCATCTCTCAAAAGTTAGTTTTAATGACCTATGACCCTATGACCTTACAGTCAACGCGAACTCGGTGGTCTTGGCGTGGTACTCACTCTTCTGCTCTTGACCAATGTCCAGTGGATCTCAGCTTTCTGAGTGCTTTCATGAGTGCAGATGGATTCCTTTCAACATAAACTAATCTACATAGCGGACCGCCTATTTCAGTCCGTCCATCTATCCACTCATTCGTTAACCTATTGTTACTTCAGTCTGTCCATCTATCCACTCATTCGTAAACCTATTGCTATTTCAGTCCACCCATCTATCCACTCATTCGTTAACCTATTGTTACTTCAGTCCATCCATCTATCCACTCATTCGTTAACCTATCCATTTAGCATAAAACTCACCACACTGTTTGTGGGGTCAGAGGGCCTTACTAAAAGGTGAACAGTTATATATGTAATATAAATATTCATTCGATCGTTTATTCCTCCATTTATTCATCGATCCACATTTCCATCGTCTTATCTATTTTTCACAATTTCACAAGAGGGGGGGGAGTTGCAACCCCATTTTATATTTCCTATTGTCATTTTGCAATTAATAAATTTGTTTAGCAGTTAAGGTGTCGTTTTCTTGATGTTTGTTTTGCAAATTGAACATAATCTTTAACTATTATTTTAACTCACACTATAAAGCCTGAAGACGTGGAGTTCCTAAAATTAAAGATATCATTATCATCAACATTATTATTGTTTGTTTGGTGTTATGGTTGTGGTTGTTGTTATTACTGTTGTGGTGGAAATGAAAATAATTGTACTTACTTGACTCCGCTGCATCTGAAATGATTTCATCCATAGTCTGTGCTTCTGAAGGAACAACAGCAAAAAACTGTGCAAATGAAGAGCACATGACCATATTAACGACAACGTAGTAGATGACTGATATTACTTCGACGACGACGATTATATTGATAACGAACGATGATGAAGGTATTAACAGCGTTGAAGATGTTGACAACGATAATGATGACGAATATGATGATCATGAAGATAATGATGACGAAGACAATAATGAAAAAGTGTGTGCTACAATACTTTACAGTTACTATGTAGAACACGAAAGGGTAAAAAATACGATATTAAACTAATATAAAAGTATTAAATTATTATTATTATTATTATTATTATTCAGCTTCTTTCCACGACTTCTGTGACTGTCGGTTGTGACCCAAGGTCTCGGAATCTTACCAAGATTCTGGGAGATCCAAGGTTTTACGGAGGATGTGGGCACTTCCGAGGAGCGCTGCTTTGAGTAGTGGAGCGAGTCTGTAGTTTCCAGGGAGTTTATTCAGGTAGTCTTCCAATTCAGTCTTCCAGTTATGTTCCCCAAGGCTCCTATCACTATAGGTTTCACTTTTGCTTTTACATTCCAAAGTCTCTGAATTTCTAATCTGAGATCTTGGTATTTTTCTATTTTTTCTCTTTCTTTAGTTTTTATGTTTCTATCACTTGGAACAGCGACATCAATGATTGTTACTGTTCTGTTGGACTTATTGAGAACTACGATGTCTGGTCTTCGTGCAGGAATCACCCGATCTGTTGTTATTATTATTATTATTATTATTATTTCATCGGTATGAAACTACATTTTTTCACAATAACTGGATCTATAGTCGTATATATGAGTCCGGATTTAAGGCAATGATTAGCATTTAGACTTTGGAGAAAAAGGAACTAACTTAAGACCTTAGGTTAAGAAGAAGAACGTAAGCACATAGAAGAAGGATATGTGAGTGAGCAAATTTTGTCCCGATCGATTTCAATCGTTAAAGAACATCGAAGTAGGGAGCTGTGAATTTCAGAGGTGAATATTAGTCAGCACATTACAAGTAGAGTGTGGGTGGAGAGGTAGAAGGAGAGGGGAAAGAGAATGTTGGGCACCCTTAGCTGTTGGAGCTAGGATAAAGGTTGTGAGACATAGTGGAAAGAAGTTGAGACATTCTTAGCTGTAGGAGCTAGGATAGAGATTGTGAGACATCTTTAGCTGTAGAAGAGGGAAGAGATTGTGGAGCAATTCCAGCCCGACGTATTAAGAAATAGTTTTCGTAGAAAAGAAGTTTTACATTAGTGTACAATTGTATTGGGCATTGTGGTTAAACAAATAAGAAACAAATATCGTAATAGTCAGTCCTAACATTACAACATTTTATCGTAAAATTACAACAGTCCGCCATGAAATCTAACTATACTATAATTAAAATATTGTTTTACTCATTTTACACATAATACGAACAAACAAAATGAAACTACTACAGAACTTGTCGTCTTATATCTTTATCCTTAGTTGTCTGGTGTTGCATCCTTCATGTTGTTAACGCTTTTACTTGGCACTTATATCTTTAGTTGTCTGATGTTGTATCGTTCAGGTAATTAACGCTTTACTTAAACACAAATAACAATGTTTTCAACACCACCACCATCCTGTCCCACTACCCATCAGTACACACACACACACACACACACACACACACACACACACACACACACACACACACACACACACACACACATGCATATTGGATAATGGGTCTAACGCGTGCCTCTAGGCACGCTACCCAAACTGTTCCAAGAATTCTGTTCCGAGAATACTGTGTGCAATTTTTCCAGACCAAAGTCGGACCCAACTTCTAACAGAGATTCACGTAACCAATTTCCAGCAACCCTGTTGCCAGGAAGCCTAACAAACAGTGCCAGACACACAAGTACCAACATAGTCAAGTGGAGTGCAGTAGCTCACTGCAGTCTGAAGCAGATCACAAAAACATAGTCAAGTGGAGTGCAGTAGCTCACTGTAGTCTGAAGCAGATAACAAAACCCCAGAAAGACTTGCTTCTCTGAAAAAGTCAAATGAAGGACAACCGTCAGGTAAGATTCTGGTCTAAAATATTCTACACTACAATATCTCTCCACAAGAATTCTCGAACTTACATTCCTGTAATAAAATTCTTTACCCCGATTCTTTACCCCGATTCATACACACGGGCATAAAATATAACATAATCAAATTCACAAATAGCATTTCCAGTAGGGACAATGTCATATGTTCAACAATGCAATATACAAACTCTCTAATTACAAGTCATAGAACATAAGTTCAAATACATGCAAAACATTTCTAAATGTAATTCCAGACTCATAAAAGTCAACATTCCAAATACGTGAAATCATCTCTGAGCCAAATGATAAACAACAAATCAATAGTTAAAAAATATAAGAAAATACTACTAATTAACAAACCATAAATCAATAGTTCAAAATGCAAGAAAATATTTCTAAGTCCGCTCTTTCTTTACCAGTCACCATCTCACGATCGGCCGTTAAGATCGAACTTGATCACGGACAAAATCAAAGTAATAAGAATATGGGATTTTTCCAACAGGTCACTTTCGATTTGACTCTTATTGGTTAGATTTGTTATTGACCAGTGTCATATTATTGGTTGCTTATAACTAGCCAGCCATCTAGAACTGGTTAGCGTCACTGTGTGAGTTGCTTACTCAGCCTTTTTTGCTGACTTCAAGAAACTTCGCCCATGAAAAATTCACAAAGGATGATGCAGTAACCTTGCTTCGTTTAACTATGGTTCTGGAGAATTCTGACTTCCTTACAAATTATCTTAACGTGCAGTGCATGAAGTTTGTTTTCAATTCATAATGCAATAAATATTAGCAGCATAAAAAATAATATCAGCATATAAATAATAATTATTTCATAAAAATGTGCAGGAAACTTTTGCTATGTCACGTAGCTAAATACTCATTGCTATCAGACGTAATCCAACACTCATTACTGCGTACACGTAATCCAACACTCATTACTACGTACACGTAATCCAACACTCATTACTGCGTACACGTAATCCAACACTCATTACTACGTACACGTAATCCAACACTCATTACTACGTACACGTAATCCAACACTCTTTACTACGTACACGTAATCAAACACTCATTACTACGTACACGTAATCAATCACTCATTACTACGTACACGTAATCAAACACTCATTACTACGTACACGTAATCAAACACTCATTACTACGTACACGTAATCCAACACTCTTTACTACGTACACGTAATCAATCACTCATTACTACGTACACGTAATCAAACACTCATTACTACGTACACATAATCAAACACTCATTAATACGTACACGTAATCAAACACTCATTACTACGTAGCTGTTGCTATCAAACACTCATTATTACGCAGCTGGCGATAAATGCTGTTCTAAGCACACCTTGTGTGAGTAATATTTATGAATAATGGAAAACGTACCTTGACAACAATGATGCACAAGAGCAGATAAATGGGTCGCATCGCACAAAGCTTGCTGAATGCATATAGCCGACACATTTTCCTAAAGACCAAAGTGGTTTGTACAAATTAAATAATAAGTATCTGCCCAAAACTGTTTTCAAACACTACAGATGTGTCGGGTCCTCCTTTCCTCAACTTTCTTCCAGTCCGGCTAGCAGTTTGAAACGTCACCGAATTCTTCTTCTCTTTGTAATGTTTGTAAAATTAACAACGTCTTCCAGAGTTAACGCTGTTGTTGTTCTCGTTCTTGATGATGAAGTGTTGTGTTACTGTCCTGATGAGCATGTCCAATAACGAGCGCTTATTTATAGTACGACACATTAAATAGTCAGGAAGTCTTGACTATGAAATCCTGTTCGAATCGGTCCCGCTTGCCCTCTTAAGGACATTTTCATTCCTACCGTCTCTGCCCCCAGCGATACCCCTACCGCCCCGCCACATGCAGTGTTTCCCAAGCCCTACGACGCTATTTCATTAATTAAATAGTCCAAATGATTAAATCAAAATGGTCCAAATGATTCAATCTAAATAGTCCAAATGATTAAATCTAAATAGTCCGAATGATTAACTGTAAATAGTCCGAATGATTAAATCTAAATAGTCCAAATGAGTAAATCTAAATAGTTCATGATTAAATGTAAATAGTCCAAATGAGTAAATCTAAATAGTCCAATTTTAATGGTTACATCTAAATAGTCCAATTTTAATGGTTAAATCTAAATAGTCCACATGATTAAATCTAAACAGTCCAAATGATTAAATCTAAATAGTAGAAATTAAAATAACTCTTATGATGAAGGAAAAAATAAACTCAAATGGTTGCAGAGAGCTATTTTTAGATACAAGAGCTCGCACTTCTGACAATAGCATTTTTATTTTAAATTATTTTTTAGTTTAGCTATGGTTTTAATGAGACATTAACAAGGCTGAATGGCGTCAAGCCATATTTCACCAATAAATAAATATTTTAATTTTAGTTTTGTTCTTTATCTATACGATTACTTATCTTGACGCCACTCAGCCTTGTTAATGTCTCTTTAAAACCATAGCTACATTAAACTTCCGCAGAATCTGTGAAGTAAGACGGTCTTCTATCAGTTTGAAACTGTAAAGGGAGATAATTTATGAATAGAGACATGCGCAGAATGAAGAAACTATATACGATAGAAGCAGAGAGATAAGCAGGTACTGAAGAAAAAAATTTTCAAGGGATATAACTGTTGTGGGGTTGTTTTTTTAAAAGTAAAATATGAGAAGACGCACAGAAATAAAACGAATTGTAAAAAAGGTAATTTTAAAAAAATCAGTGATAATCAGTCCGAAACAAGAGTACTAGATGGTTCTTTAAATATCTTCCCGTTGAATGGGATACGCCTAAATATAGAAACATGTCTAGCGCCAGCATAAACATACACTTACTGAATGAAATATCGAACAGTACTAAAATAATAGCGCATTTCCTTCCACCCAGTCTGTAGTTTATAACTTTATAAGTAACAAACAAATCAAACGCGTATTTTAACCTAGACTTTTTATTATATAGTTCTTTCCCCTGTACAGTACAAAATAAATAATGAGAGTAAAATATAAACATACATACGTACATTCACACACACACACACACACACACACACACACACACACACACACACACATGTATATATACACACATACCACAAATTGTTTTAGAGTTTCATAATACTTGGGTCCGGCCTGCAGACCTTTATACATATTATTCTTTTTTTAAAAAATGAATAGCATTAAAAATATTTACTGGTCACAGAATTAAATTCACTTATATAAATACAAGGATTGTGAAGAGCTGTATGTTAACAATATTATACAACGTAAGGATGAAAGGGTTAAATATCAATACCAATAAATCTAATTAAAGTTTAAATGTAAAAAGTTTTAATATAAAATGATGGTCGAAGGTTTATATTACAATAGTAATCATAAACGTAACGATAAAGGGTTAAATATCAACAACATTAATACAAAACAATGACTAAAAGGTTTAAGGGTCAATTATGCTAATACAAAGTAATAATTAACAGCTTAAATGTAAACATTTTTTAATACATAGTAATGATTAAAAGTGTTCATTTCAACAAAGTTAATACAGAGCAATATTTAGAAGGGTTAAGTTTGATCACTGTTAATATAAGCAATGATTAATAGTGTTAAATGTCAACAATATTAATAAAGAGGAAGTGAATACAGTGTTAACAGTCAAATGTTGCCTTGTAATAAAGAGCTATTTAAAAAATATATATATTAATCCGACATTGTGAAAAATTGTCTCACTATCTAAATTATTACAAGACAGACACACACACACACACACACACACACACACACACACAAACATACATATAGATAGATAGATAGATAGATAGACAGATAGATAGATAGATAGATAGATAGATAGATAGATAGATAGATAGATAGATAGATAGATAGATAGATAGATAGATAGATAGATAGATAGATAGATAGACAGATAGATAGATAGGTTTTTTATTGATAATTTTTTGTTAAGAAATTGGCCTGAAAATATTTTACTTTTTCAGAAATGAGAATATGGTCCAAGTATCGCACCTTGTGAAATTGAAAATAAATATTAATTACTGTTTGTAAATGTGATATTCGAATGACAGAAATTGAATTTAGTTTCAGGAAACAGAGACGGTTCAGGAACAGGATTGCAATAATAAAGTTTTCAAACATCCGCTCATTTCTACCCTACATATGGTTTCATTTTAACCTTTTACAATAAAAGCTAAGAATCAAAGCAAACATGTTCATTCAACACAGAAGGGTTAATAGTGCAAATGTCCTCTAGACATTGACCAATTGCATAGGTAATGTACGTTTTAACCAATCAAATTACACATTATTAAAACTAAAAATAAACTTGGCAAGGAACTGTACGAAGTCCAATGGCCGCTAGAGTGACCGTATGTGTCAATAACCGGATTACGTGTGACTGCAACGATAAAATGATGACGTTACATCCTGAACTTAAAAGTGATTAGGACATTTAATTATCTTTCAAAAGATTTTGTTCTTATCACTAATGGAATTGTTATTTATTATTTTAATTAAATGAGACATCTACACTTACATTTAAAGTTTAAAAAAAATGGGGTGGGAAGCTACATTAACAAAGACACTTAATGGTGGAAAACAATTAAGAGTAAAATTTAATTATAAGAATCAAAAGTAAAAGAGATAATAATGTGCGTAATATCAAGACAGCTATTTTTCCTTTCGTTCAGTGATCATTTCTATGCTTTGTCTTTACACTTTCCAGTCTCTGGAATAAAACTTTTTTATAAATAAAGTATTTTTTGGAAGACAGGGTCCGCAACTTTGTGATCTAAATGACTCAACTTTCATGCCGCAGCATCGTACTGAACTAAATCATCGTCATACACATACACTCACAAACGCACGCACGCACGCACACACACACACATATATACACGCACCATACACACACGCACAGCGTGCGTCAAAACGTCGTTTCCGTCTGCAACACCACAAAAGTGTGCATGTCATGTCAACATTTCACGTGAACCCATACTCTGGGACCCTTCTTTAGTTACGACTTTCACCTGGCCATACAGGGACACCACCCTTCCTTCAGGATATGTTCAGTGAGTTTAGAGATTCAATGCTGTTAGAGATTAATAATTAGTTGTTCTGCCCCCGCTTCTCACAACAAATTCTGGAAATTTTCTCCCCACGCTTCCAGTTCATGACAACGTGGGCACAGGGAAAGTTATGAAGGTATGCTAATTAGATCCACACAAATTTGTCCTTTCACCTGTACAAATATATTGTAATTTCTCTTGTATATACACCCACGCAAAGAGACGCAACCTCCATCCTTCACAACTCTTCTCCCCTCCCGAAAGTCAGAATTTCAGACTACGGATATGTCCACACTGTCTAGTTATCCGTTACACATTCAAGTCATTAACTTCAAATTTATGATTGTAAACACAATACATTTTTACATTGCATGACGGATATATGCAAATGCAGAGACATATATAGACATACTTGGTCTGCGTATTTGTACCAAAAATAAAATATCTTTGTACTGATTATTTTTACTTCATGAAAGTTTCATGAAAATAATCTTTTTTTCTTTATTATTTATCAATGCTCTACAGTCTTAATCCATTAAGCTATAATATCCGGCAATCTTATTTATCCATCCATAATCTATAAACCTTATTTATTTAACAGAAATCTAACAATCTTTTCTTAGCCAATATCTATCGGTCTTTCATATCTGCAACAACCTGGCAATTTTAATTATCTAGCAAATAAATCAGTTACAAGAAGAGAGAAATCTAACTACTGGCTATTAAATAGAGTTTAAATCTATCAAGCTTAATTATCTAGAGAAAACTATCAATCGTTTAATCTAGCAATCTTTCTTATCTAACGATAGTCAAGAAACCTCGCTGTCTTCATTATCTAGCAATCTTTCTTATCTAACGATAGTCAAGAAACCTCGCTGTCTTCATTATCTAGCAATCTTTCTTATCTAATGATAGTCAAGAAACCTCGCTGTCTTCATTATCTAGCAATCTTTCTTATCTAATGATAGTCAAGAAACCTCGCTGTCTTCATTATCTAGCAATCTTTCTTATCTAACGATAGTCAAGAAACCTCGCTGTCTTCATTATCTAGCAATCTTTCTTATCTAACGATAGTCAAGAAACCTCGCTGTCTTCATTATCTAGCAATCTTTCTTATCTAACGATAATCTAGCAACTCATTGTCTTCTTTATCTACAAAATACTTTTTTAAAAACTGGTTACCAGAAGAAAATTTATTTCATTCCTGAAAACTAAAAATAGTTTAAATAATTTTTTATTTCTCTTTCAACAGAAAAAGTAGCAGATATTATCAGAATATTTCAGTAACATCTAAATCTAATTGTTTATTATCGGACAATGTAAAGTGCCAGGTCATCCTCTGTTCTGAAGCTGATATGCTCACTGGTTTGGTTTAAAGCTGACATGCACAGTGGTGTGGCAAGTTTTCATGATTTGCTGTGAAATTACTGCCTCACTGCGGTCTTCTGATCTTGATTAGTGTACCAATCATGAAATTACTTTTGTGTATATTGGTTTAGTGTACCAATCATGATATTATTTTAGTGTGTTTCGGTTTAGTGTACCAATCATGATATTATTTTAGTGTGTTTCGGTTTAGTGTACCAATCATGATATTATTTTTGTGTTTTTCAGCAAGTGCGCAAAACAATTTATGATGTGACAAAGCAAATTCACTAGGAAGTTGACATGCTCAGATATAATTGTTCAATCCAGTTTGTGCCATTTCTAATTGTGACTCAAGGGACTTCCTGTGAATACATCATTGTTCATTTCCAATTGCGATTCAAGGGGCACCACTCTGACTACATCATTGTTCAACCAGGCTTATCCACTACCTCATATACTTTTATGTCAGTTTGATGTTCCCAAATATGTTTAGTGCACAGCCCATTCAAGCTTAGAATATATCTCACTGAACCTGCTTTCAGACATGGTCAAGTATATGTCACCTTATCAAGTGTCCAATGGTCCTGTGACGTCAAAATTAAAATTAATGACGGATCTGAACTGGAAAATATTGATGAATGATAATTACTACATTATGGTATAAAAGAAATATTCTCCAAGTAAGTATAAGAAAAATCTAATAGAAGTGGGATTTAATAAAATCCAACAAATCAAACATTAAAATAAAAACATATACAGTAATTGATTCCGTTTAATGACTGGTTTCTCTGTAGCCTAGGAATAAAAAGAAAAACAACATATTAATCGATAATTTTATCATTTTCAAGCATAGCAATATAACTTAATTCAAATTGGGTCATGACGTAAGCTTACCCCTGGCGACGCATAAGTTGCACGTCTTTGCGCAGTTCATCCGCATGTAGTCGACGTAATGATAGTAACAGTACCCACGATCCTTCCAATACTGGCAGCGCTGTACCATGTCGGTGCAGTTACTGACTAAACCTGCAGAACATGGGCACGCATGAATTGACAGGAACGCCACAGAGACACCAGTCTCGCAAAAACTATAAATTACATATATGATAAGTAGCTTATCTCCTAGAAATTTAAATAGGTCAATGATCTAATTAAGTGTGGTACACCCACCCACCACGCCATTCAATGTTTTATGTACCTGCTCCCCCGCCCCCCCCCCCCCGCCCCGCATGAAAAGAAAACTCTTTGTGGTGTTTAGCGGTATCGAGAGAAAACGTCATTTCCGCTCAAAAGCAAATTGTTGAAACTTGCACACAATGCTCGTTGTCGGACCAGACTCCACTCGGACGGCTTTATTAGGTTTGGTGATTTTAATTTTAATTCAGGGTCACTGTAGTGTTAGTGTATTTTTTCAATTAAACAATGCGAATAAGTAGGACCCATCCATATAAACTACTGTTGTGCAAACATTTAGTCTGCGATAATATAGGACCCATTCATATAAACTACCTCAGTGCAAATATTTCGTCTGCGATAATATAGGACCCATCCATATAAACTGGAACATGGTTTGATTCTACTGAGAGCTAGATTGTTGGGTCACCCAAGAGTTTAAAGAAAGACAAATTCACTTACTCCCGCTGCAGCGATTGCAAGACTCTTTGCAGTAGGAAGCCATGAAGGACGATTCACACTCGCCCCTCTTAGCCCACGCACGGCAGGAAGTAAAGCGGTCTCTGCAAACGCCTTTGAACGAACAGTCATCGTCAGTATTCTCATTAACATTATTATCAGTACTAGTGTCATCAGTATTTTCATTAACATTATTATCAGTACTAGTGTCATCAGTATTCTCATTAACATTATCAGTAGTAGTGTCATCAGTATTCTCATTAACATTATCAGTAGTAGTGTCATCACTAATAATAATTATATTATTCAGATTATTACTGTTGTCATCATTATCCAACGTGTTCGTATCATCATTATAATTGTTATCGTCATCATTATAATTGTTATTACCATCATTATAAGTTTTATTGTCATCGTTATCATTAATGTGATTACCACTGTTTAGGGTTGTTATGAGAAAAGTAACACTAGTAGTGGTATCACAGTATATGAGCTTTAATTATCGGCGTTATTATTAATATCAATAGCGGCAACATCACCAATCATTATCTTTTGGGACAACATCGTCATTAACATTATTTTCTTCAAATTAGTTGTTTCATATCATCGCAAATATTACTACTATTATTAAAATTTCGAAATCACTCTCACGCTGTTATTATTATCATTTTCACCGCCATTATTGATATTATAAATTATAGTAGTAACATTGCCATTATAATAATAAATTTCATTATTATTTTATTTTAAGAAGTTTTGGAGCTGTAGAAGAGATAGTTAAGACAGTAGTAAATTCAGTAGTGGTAGCTTTAGTAAATATAGTGTATTCATACAAATAGTATTATTAATATTTATTCCCAATATTATTATCCTCATCGTAAGATATATTTTAATTACAATTATTATTGTTATATCACCTTCATCATGATTTGTATCAATATCAACATTATTGTTATCATTGTTGTGGCTAAAACTGCTACTGCATCTAATTCTGTTACCACTGCTGCTACTACTATTGGAATTGTTACTACTACTACAAAATATTAAATAAAGTGACTTTTTTTTTCCTCATGAAAATCCCTTTACTACGTGTGTACGTTGAACAAATAAAAGTTTGTGACACTTTAACTTGTTTGTATTCAAATACTTGTGAAAACGACTTTCAATTTCTCCTAAAATCAACGATTCTTAAAGTTTAAATTCAGTTACTTTGCTTTTAGCACAGCATCTATACTGCCAATGAAATAATGTGCATATACTAACAAAAACTAATCTAAAAATAGAAGGACTTTGGATTTTCAGTAGTAAATGGGCTTAATCATACTAATGCTAGACATTAAAATATTTTCACAGAGTCAGGACACTTTAAAATTAAAAATAAATATTTGCCAACACATGAGTACATGCATACTAAAATTAGAGAGGGGTAGATGTTTCGAAGTATAGCGCTGAACTTGAACCTATTCTGTTGGGGATTTTAAAAATTGTATTTAAAGGTAGTAAAAACGCGATGTGAGACTTCAAATGCACAGCTAAATTGTACCCGTCGTTGTGGTGATTCTTCTTGTTGTTGTCTCAATTCTGGTTACGAGGCTGGTTCCTGAACACTCCTTCAGGGGGCTTCCTGGACACATACACTTACAGTTCTTGTCCACGAAACCGGGCTCTGGACATTGGATGTTTGAACTGCACCTCGCTGGACACAAAAACAATAAAACAATTAAAATGGGTTCCTTGTGCGACGCACTTTCATTCATTCATTCTTTCTTCATTTCATTCATTTTTATATTTTGTGACTTCTTTATATTTATCAGTTTCTAATTACAGTTGTTTGTGGTCTTAAGAAATAGACTATGATATTTGGCAGCAACGACTGCAGGACACTGACCGTTCTGGCTGCACTGATACATGATGTTTGCGAGTTTGATGTCGCTGAAGCTGAGTCTCTTGCTGTTACCAATCACTTTCTGGTATTCGGGTTTCTTAGTTTTGATCGTCACGCCTCCATTGATGGAGAAGGCCTGAAAGACATATTATCAAGCGTATAGTTAGAAGTGGGCTGTGGCATTTTATTGAGGGCGTTTAAAAATAGATTTGTCTAATTATTCTCAGGTGAAAGTGATTTTCTTTGACTGGTTTGAATTAGGTCTCTCTCCCTCTCCCCTCTTCTTCCTCTCTCTCTTTCACCGTTTCTTTTTTAAAATCCACACTCTCTCTCTCTCTCACTCACATTTATTTTACGTCATATGAGTGATACAAGGTTACAACGCGTTGTATTGTAAACGACTTCAATAAATAATTTTTTTTAAAACTCTCTAAGTAACTTCAGAAGTAGTAGCAACAGGGGAGGAGACAACATAGTGGTACTAGCAGTAGAAGTAGTAGGATGCAGCAGTATTATCATCATCACTGCTATTATCAGTATTATTTTTTTAACAAATTTAGTAGAGAATAAAACAGGTGTTGTCGTAGAAACAGCAGTGGTAATAGTGTTAGTGTAAAGCAGTAGCCGAAGAAGCAGTCTCGTTATTAAAGTTATCTAATTATTATTACGCATATACCGATAATAATTATTCTTTCGATTATTGTTTTATTATTATTGGTGATGATGGTGCTGGTGTATGTGATCTATTTTAACGACGAGGAAGATATTTTCTTGTTGTTACTCTTACCTTTTCGCCGTAGTGCATAATGCTAGTGTAGTCGTAAGGAACGTCAAAATTATTCACGAAATTTGCCTCATGAATGTCGAAGTTGTAGTAGAGATGTGGAGGAATGTTTTCTCTTATGATTTCTACGTAACTGTTGCGGTCCGGCCGAGTCTGCTCGTGCTGAAATCCCACCGCGTGACCTATCTCGTGCGCAATGATGCTTTGCTGCAAAAAAAAAAAAAAAATGACGGAATTTATCTTTAGGTGACGTGTTAAAAGTCATAAAATCACGCCTGCTATTTACAGCTGACTTAACTATAAATGAATTGACGTGGAGCATACGAGATTTCTCACTCATTATGATTTGCTCTCCAGTCATTAATTCTAAATAGATACTTGACTCTCTGACGTCACACATGCCCCTTTTGTTCATGAATGACCACAGATCTTTACAAGAAGTGACTGTCACTTAGCACAACCGTTACACGTACATAGTAATGGGGTTATTACTGTAAGCTTTAGAGATTAGAGTCATGTGAGTTAATAAAACAATTAATATTTTTGATTTTTGATTTTAGACAGTATTTCTTAGCGACAAAGATTTACAACAAATGATACACTAATATACGTTGTAGTACTGATGAAATACTAAAAGGTCAGCCATTTGCAGTGTATGTACGTTATGTGTTTTGTGTGTGTGTGTGTGTGTGTGTGTGTGTGTATGTGTGTGTGTGTGTGTGAAATTTTCTTGCTAAAGATTGACACTTTTAAAAGTTTATTAAAATGACTAATGTTTTACACATAATGTGGCGGAGTCGGGGGGGGGGGGGACTTCCGCCAAGCCTGTAGGATGACATCACAGCGTCACAGTTTATCTCATTGTGAAATTATTAAAGAGCCATACTCTCAATTTATCTGAGATAATTCAAGTGTTTGTAATAATAAAATATGACTTGATATTAGAAGTAGAAATATAAAACAACGTCACGAAAGTAAACATTATTTTACTTACCTTATCCAAACATTATTTTTTTAAAATGTATTTTGAATGAAAATAAATAATAAATTCGTTAGGGGTTGAACTGAAAGAAACCATTTAACCTATAACAGATGACGTTTTCCTGTCTGCTTTGTAAGTGAAAGTTACAATCATGAGCGAAACAAGACCGGAGGGGAAATGAGAAAGAAAATTTAAAAATTATTAACACAAATCTTTGCTTACTGAGCGACATCCCACAGCCAAACCGATCTGTTGAGCCGGGTCATTAATTCTGCCAACATTGGAATAGCACCTGTCAACAGACGAATCAAGAGAAGCGGCGAAATTATTTCTCTGTACACAAAGAAAATAGATTTACGTGACAGTTATTGGCAAGTATGAGCTATCTTCTTTTTTTTTTTTTTTTTTTAATGATTTCGATCACAGATGGAAGTGGTAGAGTGAGCAAGTAAAACAGAGAGAGTGGGAGGGATTGATTGGTTGACGAAATAGAGAGAGCGAGAGGGATTGCTGATTGACAAAATAGAGAGAGTGGGAGGGACCGATTTACTGACAAAGGGCAAAAAATCGTAAAGAGAGATCAATCAAATGAGGGGAGCTAAATGGACAATATTTATAATAGCAAAAATAATTAATACAAATAAAATCTAATAAAGAATATATTATCGGAATATAGGAAAGATTACACAAACATAACTAGTTTCTTGAAAAACTGCAGATAATATTTAAAGTTGTTAAAGTAATTGTGCAGATATAACAAATGCTATGAGAAAGCAGTGGACAGGCTGATTAAAGATACTGTGGAACACTGTTTATATTACAGTGACAAAATAGGTGAGACACAATTTATGTAAAAGGAACTCGTCTTTTTAAATGGATCTTCTCCCTTTGATTAACTTATTGTGGCTTCATAAATCAGTTTTTTTTAAATTTTAGTCTTCCCAAGGAGAGCAGGATAATTTGCAGCTAAATCTTTTAATTTTCAATAAAGATTTTGAGAGAGAGAGAGAGAGAAAGAGAGAGTCATCAAGTTTTTGTTTTTTGTTTCTGTTTTCGTTTTTGTTTGTTTGTTGGGGTTTTTCTTTTGTGGGGGTCTATCAGAAGAATGAGTACGGTAGTTCCATTTTCCCCAATGTGGCCGATCATCGCGGTTGTACACAGATTACTTACTTCCATGAAAACCCCCAATAAATTTAAAGAATACATTATGAAAATCACTGCTAAACATATTCTGATAAAATTTTATAATGAGAATACTAATAAAATAGTGTAGAGAGTACATAAATATAAAAAGTATAATGTAAAAGCGCAGCGAAGTTTATTTAAATATTAATACGCCGAGAAAATAGTGCACAGAATACCAAAGATACAACGAATATATTTTGACAAGACTACTAGGATACAATTTAAAATAATAATAATAACATACCCGGAGCCGTTATCAAAGAACACCTTGTTTTTGTCTGAACGTGTCGAGGGTCGAAATTTAATGCAGGTGAAGTTACTCCATTCTGCTAGAGCTTTCATTATCTCCCCTCGTTCCTTTTCACCTAAAACAGAGTTAGTAGAAGCGTATCATTATCCTTATTGCTACTGTAGTAAGATTTTTTCACCTCTTCTTTTACGTCACAGCATAGAATGGATACTTACCTATGAGTTTTTACAGGTAATATTTTTTTTAATTGTAGTCCCGTCTCCGATCTTGTTACTTCAGAGCTCAAATTACATCACAAACCAGTGACGCAGCAACGCCAAGTGCCTCCAGGGTCAAGATCTAAAGTCTAAACTGTTACAACCCACATATATCTTATGCATAAGCCAAGTGCTCCCAGGGCCAAGATCTAAACTGTTACAACCCACATATCTTAATAAGCCAAGTACTCCCAGGACCAAGATCTAAACTGTTACAACCCACATATATCTTATGCATAAGTCAAGTGCTCCCAGGGCCAAAATCTAAACTGTTACAACCCACATATATCATATCATAAGTCAAGTGCTCCCAGGGTCAAGATCTAAACTGTTACAACACACATATATCATATGCCTAAGTACACACAAAAAAGGTTTTTTCTACAAAAAAGTTTCTTAGCTGGTGGTGTCTATGGGCTTGTAAAACCCTTAATTTGGACATGAGACCAACTACCAAATTTACGTCCCCACCCTATTGCCATTTGTATTCTTTACACTGTAAAGAATTTTTTAACAACAAAGGCCCAAATTACCACACACACACACACCCTCGAAAGTGTTCCTAGGGACACCGCCCTTCGTTTCAACCCACACCCTCGCCCAACCACTGCCAAAAACTACAGTTTGACTTAACAATGAATGTATAATCGTGCTGGATTTACTCATGTCACACGTGTTTAAGACAGTGACGTATTAAGGTACTGGTAGGACCTTGGCCTACAAGATGAAGAAATGAACAACAAAAAACGTCATTTCCTTTTCAGGCAACGAATTTAAAATCATAAAATCAATTACGAATTGCATCATTGTAGGCCTTTTATTTATCGCTGGCCGGAGTTCCTATAGGATAATCTGCCCTGATTCAAGGCCTAGCTTGATTACAGTTTATGACGTAACACGAGGGCCAGCTGTTTGCTTAAGTTAAAGGGCGATAATCACAAAACGTGCACTTACTGAAGACAGGTCTAATTTCATATGGGATGACTCCGCCAGGCCACCTGTAAACATTTGCTCTAATCGCCTTCCTACGCTGTCGGCTGCCGCTTTTCCTGATCACGAAATAAATAAACAATTATTTTCTAAATAAATAAAAAGCAGCAGCATATTAAAAAGTATTTAAGGCAACACATAACATTTACCCCACACTCACACTAAAACAAACCAACATACAATTCTCAAAGATGCAGAAATACCCAGGAATCAGCTTTGATGAAAACAAACATTAGTAAACACATAGAAAATGCACTCACCAAAGCCAACAAAGCACTAAACATTAGTAAACACATAGAAAATGCCCTCACCAAAGCCAACAAAGCACTAAACATTAGTAAACACATAGAAAATGCTCTCACCAAAGCCAACAAAGCACTAAACAATAGTAAACACATAGAAAATGCCCTCACCAAAGCCAACAAAGCACTAAATATCCTCAAATCAACAAAGGAGAAGGATTGGGGCGCAGACACGCACCTTCTCACAGTCTTCAGATCTCTAATTTACTCAGTAATAGACAGTAATAGAAGCACAACGTACACAAACACAAACAACCCCCAAATCAAAAACCTACAATCAATACAAAACAAGGCACTCAAAATAAGTACATACGCACTCCCAAACACTAAAACCGAAGAATTATACAACCAAAGAGGGCACCCAACACTAGTAGAAATAAGAGACAAGCAAACACTTAAGCAGTGGGCCAATAAAATACAAAATGGGAGCAACCTCCCCACAAACACACATACAAAGCAAGAAATGGGACAAAAAATGATTCGCAATGCAAACGTCAAGGAAAACAAAACAAAACTCCCTCCTCCCATACCAACTAACTAAAATACTATTAGAAACGCACACAATCTCCCTCAACACAGAAAACGCAAACATAAAACCCCAGGCCCCTTGTATAATCACCCCTCTGTCAAAACATTGACCTAACCTTACTCAAACACCCCCAAAATATTGCAACTCGGATGGGTCTAAAGCCAAACAGAAGCAGAAGCATACACACAATAAAGTGAACCAAAATCACTCAAGCCTAATAGTAGAACTAACTGCAAAAATCACTTTCATTAGCAATAAATGCTCCACCCATACACCAAAATGTACTCACACTCACAGATTCCATAACATGATTACGAAACATAGCAAACCTTTTCCAATCAACAAGAACAGAAATCACAAACCAAATATCAAACACCTATCTATCTATCTATCTATCTATCTATCTATCTATCTATCTATCTATCTATCTATCTATCTATCTATCTATCTATCTATCCATCCATCCATCCATCCATCCATCCATCTATCTCTTAGTCTCGTAGACCGTTGGGGCACAACTGATGACATGACAACCACTTTCCTCCATCCATTCTGTTCTCTGCTAATCTTACCGTATTGCTCAATTTAACACATAGCTACAATGGTGGAAAAAATGTACACTGGTAGGGCACTACTATGGACTCCTAGCCATACCTATATTACAAGGAATGAAACAGCAGAAAAATTAGCAAAATACGGCAGTTTTAAAAGAAATGAAATTTTTAGGAGCTAATTATGGGCTGGGTGGAGTGGACGAATAATATAATAATAAATAATATCAAAGTAAATACACATAAGGACAAAAAATGGAAAGAAGCGGTAATTTTACAAATCTGACATACGCTCTCTGCATTTCCTCCCATTGTTCTGGCGTAAAAATCATGTCCAGCTCCAGTTTGATCATCGGCCTCTGGCCCTCTCCTTGAAAAAACGCAAACTCCTGAGCTGTAAAATAAAAATGATAAAATTGGTTGAATCCATCATTAAGCAAGAAAATCAGACGCCTCAACTGTCAGAATACGAAAAGGAGAAGAATACTGTAAGCCACCTCGTCTTACTTACTGCATTTAAAATGTTTTCATTTTTGCGTGTTTTTTCGTTCTTGTAATGAAATATGTGGAAACTTGTAGAGTGCGTCTATAATTGGACAGGATGTAATAACTGCTACGTGACTGAGCTAAAATTAAAATTACTAGATATTATTTACCTGATTATTTACCTGATTATACTTAAGTGTTAGTTCATTACTTTTTATTAATGGGAAATTTAATAATAATCGGACTGTGTCGTTATGATTAGAGTAAGGGTGAATGATTTCATTTCAAAGTGGAAGCAGTAAGTCACGTGGTATAAATTAATTCGCTCCATGATTAGGTTTTTTTGTGGTATGAAAATGTTTTTCTTGGAACTCGTTGTCAAACAGAAAAAACAAAGTATACTGATTTACTCAAACATTTATTTTTACTGCGTAACTAATATATTTAAAGCTTAGTTATTAAATTGTTTACCTACGGTTATTTAGACGTGTTAGTGGAAGTTAATAAAATATATTAAGTGTCAAGTGTTAGTGGAGGTTAAGAAAGTGTATTAAGTATTAAGTGTTAGTAGAAGTTAAGAAAGTATATTAAGTATCCATTTATTCATCTATCCACATTTCCATCCTTTATATATTTTCATCATTTTTTGGAAGGGAGAGGAGTTGCAATCTCATTTTATATTTCCTATTGTCATTTTGCAATTAATAAATTTGATGAGCAGTTAAGGTGTCATATTCTTGATGTTTGCTTTGCATATTGAACATAATCTTTAAATATTATAAATCCTGATGAAGTGGAGTTCCTAAAATTAAAGATATCATTATCATCAACATTATTATTGTTTATTTGGTGTTATTGTTGTGGTCGTTGTTATTACTGTTGTGGTGGAAATGAAAATAATTGTACTTACTTGACTCCGCTGCATCTGAAATGATTTCATCCATAGTCTGTGCTTCTGAAGGAACAACAGCAAGAAACTGTGCAAATGAAGAGTACATGATCATATTAACGACAACGTAGTAGATGACTGATATTACTTCGACGACGACGATTATATTGATAACGAACGATGATGATGGTATTAACAGCGTTGAAGATGTTGACAACGATAATGATGACGAATATGATGATCATGAAGATAATGATGACGAAGACAATAATGAATATTTGTGTGCTTACAATACTACAGTTAATATGTAGAACACGAATGATTAGAATGCGTAAGAAGATAAATAAGAAACAACAATAAATTTTAAATCAACCATCAAAACATTCAAATGAATACAGTTGAAAAAGAACACAGACACTTATACTTTACTGAGTATAAATGTTAAATAATGACCACCATTTATTCAGTCTCTATCCTAACAATAAAATAGTCAAGTTAGTAATCAATAATCATATTGTGAGTCTATTTCTCATCACAGAAATCAGAGCGGGAGTGAAAGAAGCAATAGTTAATTTTACATTACTTTCATATCAATAAGCTGTCACTGTTTTCACAACAATGTCACAGGCTCACTTTGCCTGCATTGGATAATGGGACTAACGTGTGCCTCTAGGCACGCTACCCAAACTATTCCAAGAATTCTGTTCCGAAAATACTGTGTGCAATCTCTGCAGACCAAAGTCGGACCCAATTTCTAACAGAGATTCACGTAACCAATTTCCAGCAACCCTGTTGCCAGCAAGCCTAACAAACAGTGTCAGACACACAAGTACCAACATAGTCAAGTGGAGTGTAGTAGCTCACTGCAGTCTGCAGTAGATAAAAAAACATAAGTGGAGTGCATTAGCTCACTGCAGACTGCAGTAGATAACAAAAACATAGTCAAGTGGTGTCCAGTAGCTCTCTGCAGTCTGAAGCAGATAACAAAAACCAGAAAGGATTTTGGAAAAAGTCAAATCAAGGGACAGCCATCAGGTAAAATTCAGGTCTAAAATATTCTACACTCCACAAGAATTCTCAAACTTACATTCCTGTAGCTCAATTCACACACTTGGGCATAAAATATAACATAAATCAAATTCATGAATAGCATTTCCACTAGGAACAATGTCATATATTCAACAATGCAATATACAAACTCTCTAATTACAAAGTCATAGAACATAAGTTCAAATACATGCAAAACATTTCTAAATGTAATTGCAGACTACATACACGTAATCCAACACTCATTACTACGTAGCTGTTGCTATCAAATACTCATTACTACGCAGCTAGCGATAAATGCTGTTCTAAGCACACCTTGTGTGAATAATATTTATGAATACGGAAAACGTACCTTGACAACAATGATACACAAGAGCAGATAAATGGGTCGCATCACACAAAGCTTGCTGAATGCATATAGCCGACACATTTTCCTAAAGACCAAAGTGGTTTATACAAATTAAATAATAAGTATCTGCCCAAAACTGTTTTCAAACATAACAGATGCGTCGGGTCCTCCTTTCCTCAACTTTCTTCCAGTCCGGCTAGCAGTTTGAAACGTCACCGAATTTTTCTTCTTCTTCTCTTTGTAATGTTTGTAATATTAACAATTTCTTCCAGAGCTAACGCTATTGTTGTTCTCGTTCTTGATGATGAAGTGTTGTGTTATGTCCTGACGAACACGTCCAATAACGAGCGCTTATTTATAGTACGACACATTAAGCAGTCAGGAAGTAGTTACTATGAAATCCTGTTCGAATCGGTCCCGCTTGTCCTTTTAAGGACATTTTCATTCCTACCGTCTCTGCCCCCAGCGATACCCCTACCGCCCCGCCACATCCAGTGTTTCCCAAGCCCTACGACGCTATTTCATTAATTAAATAGTCCAAATGATTAAATCTAAATGGTCCAAATGATTAAATCTAAATAGTCCAAATGATTAACTGTAAATAGTCCGAATGATTAACTGTAAATAGTCCGAATGATTAAATCTAAATGGTCCGAATGATTAAATCTAAATAGTCCGAATGATTAACTGTAAATAGTCCAAATGAATAAATCTAAATAGTTCAAATGATTACATCTAAATAGTCCAGTTTTAATGGTTAAATCTAAATAGTCCACATGATTAAATCTAAGCAGTCCAAATAATTAAATCTAAATAGTAGAAATTAAAATAACTCTTATGATGAATGAAAAAATAAACTCAAATGGTTGCAGAGAGCTATTTTTAGCTACAAGAGCTCGCACTTCTGACAATAACATTTTTATTTTAAATTATTTTTTAGTTTAGCTATGGTTTTAATGAGACATTAACAAGGCTGAATGGCGTCAAGCCATATTTCACCAATAAATAAATATTTTAATTTTAGTTTTGTTCTTTATCTATACGATTACTTATCTTGACGCTATTCAGCCTTGTTAATGTCTCTAAAGCCATAGCTAACCTAAACATTAATTTAAAATTAAAATATTTATTTATTGGTGAAATAGGACTTGACGCCATTCAGCCTTGTTAATGTCTCTTTAAAACCATAGCTACATTAAACTTCCGCAGAATGAAGAAACTATCTGTGAAGTAAGACGGTCTTCTATCAGTTTGAAACTGTAAAGGGAGATAATTTATGAATAGAGACATGCGCAGAATGAAGAAACTATCTGTGAAGAGATATACGATAGAAGCAGAAAGATAAGCAGGTATTGAAGAAAAAAATTTTCAAGGGATGTAATTGTTGTGGGGTTGGTTTTTTTAAAAGTAAAATCTGAGAAGATGCACAAAAATAAAACGAATTGTAAAAAAGGTAATTTTTAAAAAATCAGTGATAATCAGTCCGAAACTGATGGTTCTTTAAATATCTTCCCGTTGAATGGGATACGCCTAAATATAGAAACATGTCTAGCGCCAGCATAAACATACACTTACTGAATGAAATATCGAACAGTACTAAAATAATAGCGCATTTCCTTCCACCCAGTCTGTAGTTTATAACTTTATAAGTAACAAACAAATCAAACGCGTATTTTAATCTAGACTTTTTATTATATAGTTCTTTCCCCTGTACAGTACAAAATAAATAATGAGAGTAAAATATAAACATACATACGTACATTCACACACACACACACACACACACACACACACACACACACACACACACACACACACACACACACACACATATATATACACACATACCACAAATTGTTTTAGAGTTTCATAATACTTGGGTCCGGCCTGCAGACCTTTATACATATTATTCTTTTTTTTAAAAAAATGAATAGCATTAAAAATATGTACTGATCACAGAATTAAATTCACTTATATAAATACAAGGATTGTGAAGAGCTGTATGTTAACAATATTATACAACGTAAGAATGAAAGGGTTAAATATCAATACCAATAAATCTAATTAAAGTTTAAATGTCAAAAGTTTTAATATAAAATGATGGTCGAAGGTTTACATTACAATAGTAATCATAAACGTAACGATAAAGGGTTAAATATCAACAACATTAATACAAAACAATGACTAAAAGGTTTAAGGGTCAATTATGCTAATACAAAGTAATAATTAACAGCTTAAATGTAAACATTTTTTAATACATAGTAATGATTAAAAGTGTTCATTTCAACAAAGTTAATACAGAGCAATATTTAGAAGGGTTAAGTTTCATCACTGTTAATATAAGCAATGATTAATAGTGTTAAATGTCAACAATATTAATAAAGAGGAAGTGAATACAGTGTTAACAGTCAAATATTGCCTTGTAATAAAGGGCTATTTACTATATTAATCCGACATTGTGAAAAATTGTCTCACTATCTAAATTATTACAAGACAGACACACACACACACACACACACACACACACACACACACACACGCACACACACACACACACACACACACACACACACACACACACAAACATACACATTGATAGATAGATAGATAAATAGATAGATAGATAGATAAATAGATAGATAGATAGATAGATAGATAGATAGATAGATAGATAGATAGATAGATAGATAGATAGATAGATAGATAGATAGATAGATAGATAGATAGATAGATAGATAGATAGATAGATAGATAGATAGACAGATAGATAGATAGGTTTTTTATTGATAATTTTTTGTTAAGAAATTGGCCTGAAAATATTTTACTTTTTCAGAAATGAGAATATGGTCCAAGTATCGCAACTTGTGAAATTGAAAATAAATATTAATTACTGTTTGTAAATGTGATATTCGAATGACAGAAATTGATATGAATTTAGTTTCAGAAAACAGAGACGGTTCGGGAACAGGATTGCAATAATAAAGTTTTCAAACATCCGCTCATTTCTACCCTACATATGGTTTCATTTTAACCTTTTACAATAAAAGCTAAGAATCAAAGCAAACATGTTCATCTCAACACAGAAGGGTTAATAGTGCAAATGTCCTCTAGACATTGACCAATTGCATCGGTAATGTACGTTTTAACCAATCAAATTACACATTATTAAAACTAAAAATAAACTTGGCATGGAACTGTACGAAGTCCAATGGCCACTGTTATTTGGATGAGTAGCTGTTGTAGTGGTAGAGAGACCGTCTGTGTCAATATCCGGATTACGTGTGACTGCAACGATAAAATGATGACGTTACATCCTGAACTTAAAAGTGATTAGGACATTTAATTATCTTTCAAAAGATTTTGTTCTTATCACTAATGGAATTGTTATTTATTATTTTAATTAAATGAGACATCTACACTTACATTTAAAGTAAAAAAAAAATGGGGTGGGAAGCTACATTAACAAAGACACTTAATGGTGGAAAACAATTAAGAGTAAAATTTAATTATAAGAATCAAAAGTAAAAGAGATAATAATGTGCGTAATATCAAGACAGCTATTTTTCCTTTCGTTCAGTGATCATTTCTATGCTTTGTCTTTACACTTTCCACTACACTTTGGAATAAAACTTTTTTATAAATAAAGTATTTTTTGGAAGACAGGGTCCGCAACTTTGTGATCTAAATGACTCAACTTTCATGTCGCAGCATCGTACTGAACTAAATCATCGTCATACACATACACTCACAAACGCACGCACGCACGCACACACACACACATATATACACGCACCATACACACACGCACAGCGTGCGTCAAAACGTCGTTTCCGTCTGCAACACCACAAAAGTGTGCATGTCATGTCAACATTTCACGTGAACCCATACTCTGGGACCCTTCTTTAGTTACGACTTTCACCTGGCCATACAGGGACACCACGATTCCTTCAGGATATGTTCAGTGAGTTTAGAGATTCAATGCTGTTAGAGATTAATAATTATTTGTTCCTCCCCCGCTTCTCACAACAAATTCTGGAAATGTTCTCCCCACGCTTCCAGTTCATGACAACGTGGGCAAGTTATGAAGGTATGCTAATTAGATCCACACGAATTTGTCCTTTCACCTGTACAAATATATTGTAATTTCTCTTGTATATACGCCCACGCAAAGAGACGCAACCTCCAGCCTTCTCAACTCTTCTCCCCTCCCGAAAGTCAGAATTTCAGACTACGGATATGTCCACACTGTCTAGTTATCCGTTACACATTCAAGTCATTAACTTCAAATTTATGATTGTAAACACAATACATTTTTACATTGCCTGACGGATATATGCAAATGCAGAGACATATATAGACATACTTTGTCTGCGTATTTGTACCAGAAATAAAATATCTTTGTACTGATTATTTTTACATCATGAAAGTTTCATGAAAATAATCTTTTTTTCTTTATTATTTATCAATGCTCTACAGTCTTAATCCATTAAGCTATAATATCCGGCAATATTCTTGTCTTGAGCAATATTATTTATCCATCCATAATCTATAAACCTTATTTATTTACCAGAAATCTAACAAAATCTTTTCTTAGCCAATATCTATCGGTCTTTCTTATCTGCAACAATCTGGCAATTTTAATTATCTAGCAAATAAATCAGTTACAAAAAGCGAGAAATCTAACTACTGGCTATTAAATAGAGTTTAAATCTATCAAGCTTAATTATCTAGAGAAAACTATCAATCATTTAATCTACCAATCTTTCTTATCTATCGATAGTCAAGAAACCTCGCTGTCTTCATTATCTAGCAATCTTTCTTATCTAGCGATAATCTAGCAACTCATTGTCTTCTTTATCTACAAAATACTTTTTTAAAAACTGGTTACCAGAAGAAAGTTTATTTCATTACTGAAAACTAAAAATAGTTTAAATAATTTTTTATTTCTCTTTCAACAGAAAATGTAGCAGATATTATCAGAATATTTCAGTAACATCTAAATCTATTTGCATTATCCTACAATGTAAAGTGCCAGGTCATCCTCTCTTCTGAAGCTGATATGCTCACTGGCTTGGTCTGAAGCTGACATGCACAGTGGTGTGGCAAGTTTTCATGATTTGCTGTGAAATTACTGCCTCACTGCGGTCTTCTGATCTTGATTAGTGTACCAATCATGAAATTACTTTTGTGTATTTTGGTTTAGTGTACCAATCATGATATTATTTTGTGTGTTTCGGTTTAGTGTACCAATCATTATATTATTAAATTGTGTGTTTCGGTTTAGTGTACTAATCATGATATTATTTTTGTGTTTTTCAGCAAGTGCGCAAAACAATTCATGATGTGACAAAGCAAATTCACTAGGAAGTTGACCTGCGCAGATATAATTGTTCAACCCAGTTTGTTCCATTTCTAATTGTGACTCAAGGGACTTCCTATGAATACATCATTGTTCATTTCCAATTGCGATTCAAGGGGCACCATTCTGAATACATCATTGTTCAACCAGGCTTATCCACTACCTCATATACTTTTATGTCAGTTTGATGTTCCCAAATATGTTTAGTGCACAGCCCATTCAAGCTTAGAATATATCTCACTGAACCTGCTTTCAGACATGGTCAAGTATATGTCACCTTATCAAGTGTCCAATGGTCTTGTGACGTCAAAATTAAAATTAATGACGGATCCTAACAGGAAAATATTGATGAATGATAATTACTACAATGTGGTATAAAAGAAATATTCTCCAAGTAAGTATATGAAAAATCTAATATAAATGGGATTTAATAAAATCCAACAAATCAAACATTAAAATAAAAACATATACAGCAATTGATTCCGTTTAATGACTGATTTCTCTGTAGCCTAGCAATAAAAAGAAAAACAACATATTAATCGATAATTTTATCATTGTCAAGCATAACAATATAACATAATTCAAACTGGGTCATGACGTAAGCTTACCCATAGCGACGCATAAGTTGCACGTTTTTGCGCAGTTCATACGCATATAGTCGACGTAATGATAGTAACAGTACCCACGATCCTTCCAATACTGGCAGTGCTGCGCCATGTCGGTGCAATTACTGACTAAACCTGCAGAACATGGACACGCATGAATTGACAGGAACGCCACAAAGACACCAGTCTCGCAAAGACTGTAAATTATATATATGATAAGTAGCTTATCTCCTAGAATTTAAATAGGTCAATGATTTAATTAATATGGTACTCCCACCCACCACGCCATTCAATGTTTTATGTACCTGCTCCCCCGCCCCCCCCCCCCCCCCCGCCCCGCATGAAAAGAAAACTCTTTGTGGTGTTTAGCGGTATCGAGAGAAAACGTCATTTCCGCTCAAAAGCAAATTGTTAAAACTTGCACACAATGCTCGTTGTCGGACCAGAGTCCACTCGGACGGCTTTATTACGCTTGGTGATTTGAATTCAGGGTCACTGTAGTGTTAGTGTATTTTTTCAATTAAACAATGCGAATAAGTAGGATCCATCCATATAAACTACTGTAGTGCAAACATTTAGTCTGCGATAATATAAGACCCATTCATATAAACTACCTCAGTGCAAATATTTAGTCTGCGATAATATAGGAGCCATCCATATAAACTGGAACATGGTTTGATTCTACTGAGAGCTAGATTGTTGGGTCACCCAAGAGTTTAAAGAAAGACAAATTCACCTACTTCCGCTGCAGCGATTGCAAGACAGTTTGCAGTAGGAAGCCATGAAGGACGATCCACACTCGCCCCTCTGAGCCCACGCACGGCAGGAGGTATATCGGTCTCTGCAAACGCCTTTGAACGAACAGTCATCATCAGTATTCTCATTAACATTATCAGTAGTAGTGTCATCACTAATAATAATTATATTATTCAGATTATTACTGTTGTCATCATTATCCAACGTGTTCGTATCATCATTATAATTGTTATCGTCATCATTATAATTGTTATTACCATCATTATAAGTTTTATTGTCATCGTTATCATTAATGTGATTACCACTGTTTAGGGTTGTTATGAGAAAAGTAACACTAGTAGTGGTATCACGGTATATGAGCTTTAATTATCGGCGTTATTATTAATATCAATAGCGGCAACATCACCAATCATTATCTTTTGGGACAACATCGTCATTAACATTATTTTCATCAAATTAGTTGTTTCATATCATCGCAAATATTACTACTATTATTAAAATTTCGAAATCACTCTCACGATGTTATTATTATCATTTTCACCGCCATTATTGTTATTATAAATTATAGTAGTAACATTGCCATTATAATAATAAATTTCATTATTATTTTATTTTAAGAAGTTTTGGAGCTGTAGAAGAGGTAGTTAAGACAGTAGTAAGTTCAGTAGTGGTAGCTTCAAGTACTGTTGGAATTGGAGAAGAGGTGGTTATGAGAGTAGTTATTTCAGTAGTGGTAGCTTTAGTAAATATAGCGTATTCATACAAATAGTATTATTAATATTTATTCCCAATATTATTATCCTCATCGTAAGATATATTTTAATTACAATTATTATTGTTATATCATCTTCATCATGATTTTTATCAATATCAACATTATTGTTATCATTGTTGTGGCTAAAACTGCTACTGCATCTAATTCTGCTACCACAGCTGCTGCTACTATTGGAATTATTACTACTACTAGTACATATTAAATAAAGTGACTTTTTTGCTCATGAAAATCCCTTTACTACGTGTGTACGTTGAACAAATAAAAGTTTGTGACACTTTAACTTGTTTATATTCAAATACTTGTGAAAACGACTTTCAATTTCTCCTAAAATCAACGATTCTTAAAGTTTAAATTCAGTTACTTTGCTTTTAGCACAGCATCTATACTGCCATTGAAATAATGTGTATATACTAACAAAAACTAATCTAAAAATAGATGGACTTTGGATTTTCAGTAGTAAATAGGCTTAATCATACTAATGCTAGACATTAAAATATTTTCACAGAGTGAGGACACTTTAAAATTAAAAATAAATATTTGCCAACACATGAGTACATGCATACTAAAATTAGAGGTAGGGGGTTGGGTGTTTCGAAGTATAGCGCTGAACTTGAACCTATGCTGTTGGTTTTTTTTTAAAATTGTATTTAAAGGTAGTAAAAAGGCGATGTGAGACTTCAAATGCACAGCTAAATTGTACCCGTCGTTGTGGTGATTCTTCTTGTTGTTGTCTCAATTCTGGTTACGAGGCTGGTTCCTGAACACTCCTTCAGGGGGCTTCCTGGACACATGCACTTACAGTTCTTGTCCACGAAACCGGGCTCTGGACATTGGATGTTTGAACTGCACCTCGCTGGACACAAAAACAATAAAACAATTAAAATGGGTTCCTTGTGCGACGCACTTTCATTCATTCATTCTTTCTTCATTTCATTCATTTTTATATTTTGTGACTTCTTTATATTTATCGGTTTCTAATTACAGTTGTTTGTGGTCTTAAGAAATAGACTATGATATTTGGCAGCAACGACTGCAGGACACTGACCGTTCTGGCTGCACTGATACATGATGTTTGCGAGTTTGATGTCGCTGAAGCTGAGTCTCTTGCTGTTACCAATCACTTTCTGGTATTCGGGGTTCTTAGTTTTGATCGTCACGCCTCCATTGATGGAGAAGGCCTGAAAGACATATATTAAAGCCTATAGTTAGAAGTGGGCTGTGGCATTTTATTGAGGGCGTTTAAAAATAGATTTGTCTAATTATTCTCACGTGAAAGTGATTTTCTTTGACCGGTTTGAATTAGGTCTCTCTCCCTCTCCCCTCTTCTTCCTCTCTCTTTCACCGTTTCCTTTTTAAACCCACGCTCTCTCTCTCTCGCTCTCTCTCTCTCTCTCTCTCACTCACATTTATTTTACGTCATATGAGTGATACAAGGTGACAACGCGTTGTATTGTAAACGACTTCAATAAATAATTTTTTTAAAAACTCTCTAAGTAACTTCAGAAGTAGTAGCAACAGGGGAGGAGACAACATAGTGGTACTAGCAGTAGACGTAGTAGGATGCAGCAGTATTATCATCATCACTGTTATTATCAGTATTATTTTCTTAACAAATTTAGTAGAGAATAAAATAGGTGTTGTCGTAGGAACAGTAGTGATAATAGTCGAAGTGTACAGCAGTAGCCGAAGAAGCAGTCTCATTAATAAAGTTATCTAATTATTATTAATCATATACCGATAATAATGATTCTTTCGATTATTGTTTTATTATTATTGGTGATGATGGTGTTGGTGTATGTGATCTATTTTAACGATGAGGAAGATATTTTCTTGTTGTTACTCTTACCTTTTCGCCGTAGTGCATAATGCTAGTGTAGTCGTAAGGAACGTCAAAGGTATTCACGAAATTTGCGTCATGAATGTCGAAGTTGTAGTAGAGATGTGGAGGAATGTTTTCTCTTATGATTTCTACGTAATTGTTGCGGTCCGGCCGAGTCTGCTCGTGCTGAAATCCCACCGCGTGACCTATCTCGTGCGCGATGATGCTTTGCTGCAAAAAAAATAAAAATAAATGACGGAATTTATCTTTAGGTGACGTGTTAAAAGTCACAAAATCACGCCTGCTATTTACAGCTGACTTAATTATAAATGAATGTGACGTGGAACATACGAGATTTCTCACTCATTATGATTTGCTCTCCAGCCATTAATTCTAAATAGATACTTGACTCTCTGACGTCACACATGCCTTTTGTTCATGAATGACCACAGATCTTTACAATTGTGGCTGTCACTTAGCAAGCCACCAAGCAACTCGTGACTGTCAACCGTTACACGTACATAGTAATGGGGTTATTACTGTAAGCTTTACAGATTAGGGTTATGGGAGTTAAAAACAATTAATATGATTTTAGACAGTATTTTTTAGCCACTAAAATTTACAACAAACGATACACTAATATACATTGTAGTACTGATGAAATACTAAAAGGTCAGCCAAATGCAGTGTATGTACGTTATGTGTTGTGTGTGTGTGTGTGTGTGTGTGTGTGTGTGTGTGTGTGTGTATGTCTGTGTGTGTGTGTGTGTGTGTGTGTGTGTGTGTGTGTGTGTGTGTGTGTGTGTGTGTGAAATTTTCTTGCTAAAGATTGACACTTTCAAAAGTTTATTAAAATGACTAAGGTTTTACACATAATGTGGCGGAGGCGGAAGGGGGGGGGGGACTTCCGCCAAGCCTGTAGGATGACATCACAAGTCAGAGTTTATCTGATTGTGAAATTATTAAAGAGCCATACTCCCAATTTATTTGAGATAATTCAAGTGCTTGTAATAATAAAATATGACTTTCTATTAGAAGTAGAAATATAAAGCAACGTCACGAAAGTAAACATTATTTTACTTACCTAATCCAAACATTATTTTTTTATGTATTTTGAATGAAAATAAATAATAAATTCGTTTGGGGGTTAACTGAAAGAAACCCTTTAACCTATAACAGATGACGTTTTCCTGTCTGCTTTGTAAGTGAAAGTTACAATCATGAGCGAAACAAGACCGGAGGGGAAATGAGAAAGAAAATTTAAAAATTATTAACACAAATCTTTGCTTACTGAGCGACATCCCACAGCCAAACCGATCTGCTGAGCCGAGGCACCAATTTTGCCAACATAGGAATAGCACCTGTCAACAGACGAATCAATAGAAGCGGCAAAATTATTTCTCTGTGTACATAGAAAATAGATTTAGAAAATAGATTTACATGACAGTTATGGGCAAGTATGAACTATCTTCTTTTTTAAATGATTTCGAGCACAGATGGAAGTGATAGAGTGAGCAAGTAAAACAGAGAGAGCGATAGGGATTGATTGACAAAATAGAGAGAGCGAGAGGGATTGATTGACAAAATAGAGAGAGCCAGAGGGATTGATTGATTGATAAAATAGAGAGAGCGAGAGGGATTGATTGATTGACAAAATAGAGAGAGCGAGAGGGATTGATTGATTGACAAAATAGAGAGAGCGAGAGGGATTGATTGATTGACAAAATAGAGAGAGCGAGAAGGACCCATTTACTGACAAACGCAAAAAATCGAACAGTGATAAAAAGAGATCAATCAAATGAGGGGAGCTAAATGGACAATTTTTATAATAGCAAAAATAATTAATACAAATAAAATCTAATACAGAATATATTAACGGAATACATGAAAGATTACATGAACATAACTATTTTCTTGAAAAACTGCAGATAATATTTAAAGTTGTTAAAGTACTTGTGCAGATATAACAAATGCTATGAGAAAGCAGTGGACAGGCTACTATGGAACACTGTTTATTTTACAGTGACAAAATAGGTGAGATACAGTTTATGTAAAAGGAACTCGTCTTTTTCAATGGATCTTCTCCCTTTGATTAACTTATTGTGGCTCCATAAATCAGTTTTTTTTTTAATTTTAGTCTTCCCAAGGAGATCAGGATACTTTGCAGCTAAATCTTTTAATTTTCAAAAAAGATTTTGTGTGTGAGAGAGAGAGAGAGAGAGAGAGAGAGAGAGAGAGAGAGAGAGAGAGAGAGAGAGAGAGAGAAATGGGGAGTCATAAGTTATTGTTTTTTGTTTCTGTTTTCGTTTTTGTTTGTTTGGGTTTTTTCTTTTGTGGGGGTCTATCAGAAGATGAGTACGGTAGTCCCATTTTCCCCAACGTGGCCGATCATCGCGGTTGCACACAGATTACTTACTTCCATGAAAACCCCCAATAAATTTAAAGAAACGTTATGAAAATTACTGCTAAACATATTCTGATAAATTTTATAATGAGAATACTAAAAAAAATAGAGTAGAGAGTACATAAATATAAAAAGTATAATGTAAAAGCGTAGCGAAGTTTATTTAAATATTAATACGCCGAGAAAATAGTGCACAGAAATCCAAATATACAACGAATATATTTTGACAAGAATACTAGGATACAATTAAAAATAATAATAATAACATACCCGGAGCCGTTATCAAAGAACACCTTGTTTTTGTCTGAACGTGTCGCGGGTCGAAATTTAATGCAAGTGAAGTTACTCCACTCTGCTAGAGCTTTCATTATCTCCCCTCGGTCCTTTTCGCCTAAAACAGAGTTAGTACAAGCGTATCATTATCCTTATTGCTACTGTAGTTAGATTTTTTTTTCTCGTCTTTTACGTCACAGCATAGAATGGATATTTACCTGAGATGTTTACAGGTAATATTTTTTTTAATTGTAGTCCCGTCTCCGATCTTGTTACTTCAGAGCTCAAATTACATCACAAACCAGTGACGCAGCAACGCCAAGTGCCTCCCAGGGTCAAAATCTAAAGTCTAAACTGTTACAACCCACATATATCTTATGCATAAGCCAAGTGCTCCCAGGGCCAAGATCTAAACTGTTACAACCCACATAATCTTATGCATAAGCCAAGTACTCCCAGGGCCAAGATCTAAAGACTAAACTGTTACAACCCACATATATCATATGCATAAGCCCACACAAAAAAGGTGTTTCTACAAAAAGCTTCTGAGCTGGTGGTGCCTATGGGTTTCTAAAACCCTTAATTTTTTCCTGATGCCAACTACCAAATTTACGTCCCCACCCTATTACCATTTGTATTCTTTACACTGTACTCTTAACAACACAGGCCCAAATTACCGCGCGCACATACACACACACATACACACACACACACACACTCACACACACACACACACACACACACACACACACACACACTTGAAAGTGTCCCTCGTGGCCACCGCCCTTCGCTTCATTCCACACCCTCGCCCAGCCACTTCCAAAACCTACAGTTTGACTTAACAATGAATGTATAAGCGTGCTGGCGTTACCCCATGTCACAAGTGTTTAAGACAGTGTCATATTTAAGTACTGGTAGGCCCTTGGCTTACAAGATGAAGAAATAAACAACAAAAAATGTCATTTCCTTTTCGGGCAACGAATTTAAATCATAAAAACATTCACGAATTATATCGTTGTAGGCCTTTTATTTATCGCTGGCCGGAGTTCCTATAGGATAATCTGCCCTGATTCAAGGCCTAGCTTGATTACAGTTTATGACGTAACACGAGAGTCAGCTGCCTGCTTAAGTTAAACTTGCACTTACTGAAGACAAAAGGTCTAATTTCATAAGGGATGACTCCGCCAGGCCACCTGTAAACATTTGCTCTAATCGCCTTCCTACGCTGTCGGCTTCCGCTTTTCCTGATCACGAAATAAATAAACAATTTTTTTCTAAATAAATAAAAAGCAGCATCATATTAAAATATATTTAAGGACAACATATAACATTTACGCATGAAAAAATATACCCCACACTCACACTAAAATCAAACCAACAAACACTTCTCAAAGATTCACAAATACCCAGGAATCACTTTGATGAAAACAAAATTCAGTAAACACATAGAAAATGCCCTCACCAAAGTCAACAAAGCACTAAACATCCTCAGATCAACAAAGGAGAAGGATGGGGGGGGGGGCGCAGACATGCACACCTCAGTCACCAGATCTCAAATTTACTCAGTAATAGACTATTGAAGCACAACGTACACAAACACAAACAACCCCCAAATTAAAAAAAAACTACAATCAATACAAAACAAGGCACTCAGAATAAACCACATACGCACTCATAAACACTAAAAACGAAGAATTATACAACCAAACAGGGCACTCAACACTAATAGAAAGAAGAGACAAGCAAACACTTAAGCAGTGGGCCTATAAATACAACATGGGAGCAACATTCCCACAAACACACACATACAGAGCAAGAAATGGGACCAACAAATTATTCGCAATGCAAAAGTCAAGGAAAACAAAACAAAACAAGTGGCCTGATAAAAAAAAACTATCCCCTCCCAAACCAACCAACTAAAAGACTACTCGAAACGCACACAATCTCCCTCAACACAGAAAACACAAACAGAAAACCCCAGCCCCCTTGTATAATCATCACCTCCGCCCAAACATTGACCTGACCTTACTCATACACCCCAAAAATATTGCATCCCGGATGGGTCTAAAGCCAAACAGAAGCAGCAGCATACACACACAAAACTGAACCAGAATCACTCAAGCCTAATAGTAGAACTAACTGCAATTTTAAAAAAGCACTTACATTAGCAATAAACACTCCACCCATACACCAAAATATACTCACACTCACAGATTCCATAACATGATTACGAAACTTAGCAAACCCTTTCCAATCAACAAGAACACAAATCACAAACCAAATATCAAACACCTCTCTCTCTCTCTCTCTCTCTCTCTCTCTCTCTCTCTCTCTCTCTCTATATATATATATATATATATATGGATCCCCAGCCATACCTATATTACAGCAAATGAAACAGCAGACAAATGAGCAAAATACGGCAGCAAACAAGGCAAGCCTCTAAACACACCAATGCACACACCAAAAATTCACGCACAGATCAAAAACATATGCAAAAAGGGCCCCTCCCCACAGTTCTTCAACAAATCCTTCAACAGAGCAATCTATAGAGTAAGGTACGACTCCACAAACACACTCCATCTCCTCTAAAACCCAACAAAAAGAGCAAAAGCTTCAAATTCCAAAAACAAAACAAACAAACAAAAAAATATAAAGGGAGGATCTAGAACAGTCACAGCGAGATGCAAGCACAAAGAACAAAGAAGTCCAAACAGCAGCACACCCCTCTAACTACCCTCCCCGAATGCAAGAAAAGGGAGGAAGGCTCCTAAGGAATCTACCTAAAACCGAAAACATCTAAAGAAGATGAAAAGTTTTCACGCAATTCCTGTGGAGCCAAAGAAGTTAACGGTGCTACTACAATTTACGGATGACGGTAGGACTAAAAGTTGAGGAACAGGTAAGTTTAAAAAAAATATAATTAAGGTAATTAAGTTTAGGTTTGCCGTACTAAGCCTTACATACTAAGCACTGGAGATATACGGAAGATGTACGGGAGATATACGGGAGATGTACGGAAGATATACTGGAGATGTACGGGAGATATACTGGAGATGTGCGGGAGATATACTGGAGATGCACTGGAGAGGTACGGGAGATATACTGGAGATATACGGGAGATCGTAGGAATGATTTTTGTAGTCTAGATTTTTTTGCTTGTATGGATGTTTATATTTTGTTATTTAATTTAATTATACGTTATCTCTGTTTATTTATTTCTGTTTATTTCTTAACTATATCTTTATTTCATTAGTTATGTGTTTACATTAATATATTTATTGCCGTATTTTTTTTATATTTTGTACGTTTTGCTCCTCTGTTTAAGTTTCTCTTGAGGGTGGGGAAGGATTTTGGTTTGATCTGTCCTGGTGGTGGTTGTCGTTTCTTTTTAATTATTTTTTTATGTGGGTTGTTTTGTTTCGTTTCACCCGGTTAAAAAAAAAAAGAAAAGAAAAAAAGTGAAATATTCTAAATGCAAAAAAGGTTGGTATTTTCCATTTTGCTGAAGGAAATGGAGAAAAGCACAAAGTTTATTTCTTGTGTTTTAAGCTCTATAAAATTCTAAAAATAGCCACGGACTCCTAACAGCCCTATTATCAGCATGTGCTGTTGCAAGACTGTTTATTTGAATTCCTGTAATTCGTCATTATTTAGCATACTGATATTATTGTTTGTTGAATTGTTGTTGTTTTTATTTAAGAAGCATTCATTCCTTTAAAGGTACCATTTTTAATTTGTATTTGTTACTTAGTATGTGATTACATTTTTAATTTGTATTTGTTACTTAGTATGTGATTACAATTTTCACGATTAGAACTCCCATGAGGAAATGGAACTGGCTGAATGTAGTTACAATTACTCAGAATTCTAGACAGTTTTCAATGTATTTCTTACTTATTTTTCATTTAGAGTGTATTTTAATGTATTTCTTACTTATTTTTCATTTAGAATGTAGTTAAATTACTCAGACTGTTTTTACTGTATTTCTTACTTATTTTTCATTTAGAGTGTTTTCAATGTATTTCTTACTTATTTTTCATTTAGAGTGAAAACGTGTGCATAAAATTAGATCATAATTACTTCAAAGCCGCTAAATATTGCCAGACTATTTGTATTGTTTCTTTTACACAGTAATTATCATATTCTTACATTAAAAATATTTAGAAATTTGACGAAATAAATATTTTCACAAAACATTATTTCAGTTTTAAAAGAAATTAAATTTTTAGAAGCTAATTATTGGCGGGTGGGAGTGGACGAATAATATAATAAATAATTCAAAGTAAATACACATGGGGACAAAAGTTGGAAAGAGGAGGGAATTTTACAAATCTGACATACGCTCTCTGCATTTCCTCCCATTGTTCTGGCGTAAAAATCATGTCCAGCTCCAGTTTGATCATTGGCGTCTGGCCCTCTCCTTGAAAAAACGCAAACTCCCGAGCTGTAAAATAAAAATGACAAAATTGGTTGAATCCGTCATTAAGCAAGAAAATCAGACGCCTCAACTGTCAGAATACGAAAAGGAGAAGAATATTGTAAGCCACCTCGTCTTTCTTACTTACTGCATTTAAAATGTTTTCATTTTTGCGTGTTTTTTCGTTCTTGTAATGAAATATGTGGAAACTTGTAGAGTGCGTCCGTAATTGGACAGGATGTAATAACTGCCACGTGATTAAGAGTTAAAATTAAAATTACTAGATATTATTTACCTGATAATATTTAAGTGTTAGTAAATTACTTTTTATTAATGGAAAATTAATAATCGGACTGTGTCGTTATGATTAGAGTAAGGGTGAATGATTTCGTTTCAAAGTGGAAGCAGTAAGTCACGTGGTATAAATTAATTCGCTCCATGATTAGGTTTTTTTGTGGTATGAAAATGTTTTTCTTGGAACTCGTTGTACAAACAGAAAAAGCAAAGTATACTGATTTACTCAAACATTTATTTTTACTGCGTAACTAATATATTTCAAGTTTAGTTATTAAATTGTTTACCTACGGTTATTTAGACTTGTTAGTGGAAGTTAATAAAGTATATTAAGTGTCAAGTGTTAGTAGAAGTTAATAAAGTATATTAAGTATCAAGTGTTATTGTTGTGGTCGTTGTTAATACTGTTGTGGTGGAAGTGAAAATAATTGCACTTACATGACTCCGCTGCATCTGAAATGATTTCATCCATAGTCTGTGATTCTGAAGGAACAACAGCAAGAAACTGTGCAAAAAAAAGAGTACATGATCATATTAACGACAACGTAGTAGATGGCTGATATTACTTCGACGACGACTATTATATTGATAACGAACGATGATGATGGTATTAACAGCGTTGAAGATGTTGACAACGATAATGACGACGAATTTGATGATCATGACGAATACAATAATGAACAATTGTGTGCTACAATACTTTACAGTTAATATGTAGAACACGAATGATTAGGGTTAATAAATACATTAAACTAATATAAAAATATTAAAGTAGTAGTAGTAGTAGTATTGTTGGTGTTGTTGTTCTTGTTGAATCGGATTGAAACTACTTTTTTCCCCTATAACTGGACATATAGTCGTATATATGAGTCCGGATTTAAGGCGATGGTTAACATTTAGCCTTTGGAGAAAAAGGAACTAACTTAAGACCTTAGGTTAAGAAGAAGAACGTAAGCACATAGAAGAAAGATATGTGAGTGAGCAAATTTTGTCCCGAGCAATTTCAATCGTTAAAGAACATCGAAGTAGGGAGAAAGGTTTCAGATGTGAATATTAGTCAAACATTATAAGTGGAGAGTGGGTGATGGAGGTAGAAGGAGAGGGGAAAGAGGTCTCCTTAGTTGTAGGAGAGGGGAACGAGGTTGTGAGACATGGGAGAAAGACGTTGTGAGACATCCTTAGCTGTAGGAGAGGGAAGAGATTGTGGAGCGATTCCAGCCCGACTTATTAAGAAATAGTTTTCGTAGAAAATAAGTTTTACATTAGTGTACAATTGTATTGGGCATTGTGGTTAAACGAATAAGAAACGTCTTATATCTTTAGTTGTCTTATGTTGTATTGTTCATGTTGTTAACGCCTTTACTCGGCACTTATATCTTTAGTTGTCTGATGTTGTATCGTTCATGTTGTTAACGCCTTTACTCGGCACTTATATCTTTAGTTGTCTGATGTTGTATCGTTCATTTTGTTAAAGCCTTTACTCGGCACTTATATCTTTAGTTGTCTGTTGTATCGTTCATGTTGTTATCGCTTTACTTATACGTAAAATATGCTGACATAAAAAAAAACAACAATGTTTTAAACACCGCCACCAACTTGTCCCACTACCCATCAATACATACACATACACAAACGCAGAAAGACATACACAAACACAAACGCACAAAGACATACACACATACACAAACGCAGAAAGACATACACAAACACAAACGCACAAAGACATACACACATACACAAACGCAAAAAGTCATGTATACAGATCCCACACTAATATTTCTAACCATTCCTGATGTTCGAGTCATACCTGCCAATTATATTTTTTATCCCACTCCAGTTCACTAGTTGACGAGAAAAGAAAATTGACAAAGACAAATAAGAAATAAATTAGATTTACGTACACGTAACAAAACACTCATTACTACGTACACGTAACTTGGTTATGATTATTATTATATTCTAATTAATAATTCACAACCAAATACAAGTGGCTGGAATCTTAATCCATATATTAATAATGAATCCCAAGTGACGTCCAACTTGTCTCCCTCTTGGCGGATCATTGATACTGCAGAACTCCACTCCTTACTCACAAAAGATGTTCTACTGATACATAATATTTTTTAGCTGCAGGTAATTAGATCCCTCTTTTAAGTTATTTTAACGAGCCCTGCCCCTCCACCACCAAAAATATAATTTAGATAGAATGCGTAAGAAGATAAATAAGAAACAACAATAAATTTTAAATCAACCATCAAAATATTAAAATGAATACAGTTGAAAAAGAACACAGACACTTATACTTTACTGAGTATAAATGTTAAATAATGACCACCATTTATTCAGTCTCTATCCTAACAATAAAATAGTCAAGTTAGTAATCAATAATCATACTGTGAGTCTATTTCTCATCACAGAAATCAGAGCGGGAGTGAAAGAAGCAATAGTTAATTTTACATTACTTTCATATGAATAAGCTGTCACTGTTTTCACAACAACGTCACAGGCTCACTTTGCCTGCATTGGATAATGGGACTAACGTGTGCCTCTAGGCACGCTACCCAAACTATTCCAAGAATTCTGTTCCGAAAATTCTGTGTGCAATTTTTCCAGACCAAAGTCGGACCCAACTTCTAACAGAGATTCACGTAACCAATTTCCAGCAACCCTGTTGCCAGCAAGCCAGCAAGCCAGACACACGAGTACCAACATAGTCAAGTGGAGTGCAGTAGCTCACTGCAGTTTGCAGTAGATAAAAAAAACATAGTCAAGTGGAGTGCATTAGCTCACTGCAGACTGCAGTAGATAAAAAAACATAAGTGGAGTGCATTAGCTCACTGCAGACTGCAGTAGATAAAAAAACATAAGTGGAGTGCATTAGCTCACTGCAGACTGCAGTAGATAACAAAAACCAGAAAGGTTTTTGGAAAAAGTCAAATCAAGGGACAGCCATCAGGTAAGATTCAGGTCTAAAATATTCTACACTCCACAAGAATTCTCAAACTTACATTCCTGTAGCTCAGTTCACACACTTGGGCAAAAAATATAAAATAAATCAAATTCATGAATAGCATTTCCACTAGGAACAATGTCATATGTTCAACAATGCAATATACAAACTCTCTAATTACAAAGTCATAGAACATAAGTTCAAATACATGCAAAACATTTCTAAATGTAATTGCAGACTACATACACGTAATCAAACACTCATTACTACGTACACGTAATCAAACACTCATTACTACGCAGCTGGCGATAAATGCTGTTCTAAGCACACCTTGTGTGAATAATATTTATGAATACGGAAAACGTACCTTGACAACAATGATACACAAGAGCAGATAAATGGGTCGCATCGCACAAAGCTTGCTGAATGCACATAGTCTACACATTTTCCTAAAGACCAAAGTGGTTTATACAAATTAAATAATAAATCTGCCCAAAACTGTTTTCAAACACTACAGATGTGTCGGGTCCTCCTTTCCTCAACTTTCTTCCAGTCCGGCTAGCAATTTGAAACGTCACCGAATTTTTCTTCTTCTTCTCTTTGTAATGTTTGTAATATTAACTCTTCCAGAGTTAACGCTATTGTTGTTCTCGTTCTTGATGATGAAGTGTTGTGTTACTGTCCTGACGAACATGTCCAATAACGAGCGCTTATTTATAGTACGACACATTAAGCAGTCATGAAGTCGTGACTATGAAATCCTGTTCGAATCGGTCCCGCTTGCCCTTTTAAGGACATTTTCATTCCTACCGTCTCTGCCCCCAGCGATACCCCTACCGCCCCGCCACATCCAGTGTTTCCCAAGCCCTACGACTAGCCACCTAAAGCAATGATTGGGAGGTCCAAACTTAAATACTCAAACTAATCAATTAAAATTAACAAACAAATATAAACCTAAAAATCCAGAAATTTATAATTGTTAATATAAAATGTAATATAAAATAGTCTAGTGAAAATAAGGGATAGAAAATAGGCTCCAACAGCTACCACCAAGCCAGGAGACGAGAAGTACTAATTTTCGATGGCATGACGCTAAAGTAAAACAAAAGAACAGTCGGCTGACGTCCAAGACCATCAATTATCATCTTCCTATCAACTTTCTGTTATTAATGTTCCACTCCACTCTGTACACCTGAAACCTCCCTCAGGTGGCGCACTTTGCGAAATCAGCCCAGGCCAGAAGCTGCAGTCATCCTGATCAATATTTAACAAAACAAAACGAACTCACAATTCTAAAATCAATGCGGCTCAATGAATTAAACATTTTTAACCATCATCATTTTCCCCACCCCATTTCTATCGAGTTAGGAAAGTTTGAACTCTTGTCATTATTTTTTTTTCAAGTCGGTTTATTCTTTAACTCGGAGAATTATTTGCAGTCTTTAACTAATGGTGCCTTTAATTTTAATTTTTTTTTGGTTTTGGGACATCTCATTTTATTCTAGTATGTCTTGTCCTCCCTTATTTCATCTGATCAGATATATTTTCTTACTTTTATAATACATAGTCAAATAGATGGATGGATAGATAGATAGATAGATAGATAGATAGATAGATAGATAGATAGATAGATAGATAGATAGATAGATAGATAGATAGATAGATAGATAGATAGATAGATAGATAGATAGATATGAATACATTTATGCACTTTGCATGACAATATTATAAAGAGAAGGACAGTAACTTCTCAAAGTCACGCTATTGTCCGTAACAAAGTTATTAACTTTAGTGTTTTATAAATGAACATAAAAGGAAAAATTGGAGACCTACAAGAAAGTGTGGCCTTAAACAGAGATAAATATCTTTCAAACTAATGATAAATAGGAAACGGGACTGAGTAACTGTTTCGTTTGGGTCAGTATTCCGTTAAATGACTAGTTCCCTAACATGACAAAGAAACTTGATGTTGTAATCTAATTTCTAGAACCATTCAATAGGTTATCCTGTACAAAACAAGTGCATTTGTTTCCTGTAGGAAATGTGAACATTAGCTGTAAGAAGTTTAGACTAGAAGTATAGACTATTAAAAAAAATGTGTATTTTAGGCTGTTAGAAGTTTACATTAGATTATAAAAATTGTGTATTAAAAATGTTTGCTTTTGGCTATCAAAAGTGTGTACGTTATGCTGTAAGAAACATGTTCGGTATGCTGTAAGAAATATGTACGTTATGCAGTAAGAAATATGTATGCTGTAAGAAATGTATGCGTTATGCTGTGTACACTCTGGGCATCCTTCACTCATTATGATTATTATTTATTAATTAATAACACATAACTAATTACATACTGTGTCTAACAAGTCATAATTTCCCTCTCTGTTTCTTGCCCTTTATCCCACACTTTTCACACTCCTAGACAATAAAAACTTAATCGTACTTTACTTAGTCACACTGGTGGAGTCTCTTTTATGTACTTGTATTTATGACCTGTCGATTAGGGACCTCATCACAGATCTAGTCTATGTCAACTTCTTAGCTCCCTCCTCCCCCACATGGAATCACCAAGTAAACTGATGTTCGGACATTTGTACCAAGATCAACAGGATGATATATCAACAAATCAACAGCCCAACAGACCAATGGATTGACAGACCAATTGAGTGGAAGAAAGAAGGGTGGATCCTGCAATTAATAAACCATAATCAGAGTCTGCTACGTGCAAACTAATAGTGCTTTTGTGCCATGGCTAAATCTATTTTCTCTGAGCACAATCTCACTAAGCTGAAATAAAACGTGAATTAATTATACATGACAAATTATTCTGTTTATACTCTACACAAAATCTTAATCATAGAATTCATAAAATAGCAACACGTACCTTTATCAGTTTAGCAAAAGCAAAAGGGTCAGAAATGTCATCTGTATTAGTAACTCATAGATTTTTCAATACAGTCTCATTTGCTCTTTTTTGGATTAAGCCTTTCCAAGGCTATTCATTCAAACAAAATGTTCGATCTATCTTCACACTTAGACCGGGTCTCCCATTACACACAGAGATATGTCATCACTTTGAGAAAAGCACCTTTTACCTATTTGTCTCCCCTATTTAAAGAGTGGCCAGCCTGACCTAATGATCAAGGCTACTTACCAAGCTCACCCATTCATACTATGCATTGAGTTATTACCAGACTTCCGAGTCAGTTCCCCCATCTCTACAAGTTCATTGATGCATACTTTTGGTCAAGGTTTTCTTTATACACCTAAGCATGTTTACTACAACTGGACCAGTCAGATTTCCGCGCACACTTCCGTTCGACCATGGTTCATGGCCAAGGTTAGATTATCCGAATAAAAAAATACATTTAAATGAATTGATTAGCATCTATATGCCCTGTATTCCAGCAAAACATCCTATTGCGGTCCATGAAGGCATTTTGTGTAGCGTGTGAGGGCATTTTGTGCAGCCCGGGAAGCATTTTGGGATTTTCAAAAAAATGACATTTCATTTATTTTTTTATCTTGCCTCCGCTGATGTTAATGCCATCTTAACCATAGGAAGTTCTTACTTATTTATTCGTAGTCTTTTAATTGATTATACTTGCCACGCCCAATGCAGATATCCGATTTATATAGTGGAAGTGACCAAGTTGATTCTGCTATATTTTTATAAAAATAATTGCCCATATAAATGTTTTCTGTTTCGAAAAATGAAAGCTTATGGATGAAAAGAAAGCTTTTCAAGGATGAGAGGATTTATATTTTGTCATTGAGGTTAGCGGTAAAATTCAATGTCTCGTTTGTCAACAGACGGTAGCTGTGCCAAAGGAGTACAATGTACGTCAGCATTACAAAACAATGCAATATGGGAAATATGATGTGTACGTCTGCATTACGAAACAATGCAATATGAGAAATATGATGTGTACGTCTGCATTACGAAACAATGCAATATGCGAAATATGATGTGTACGTCAGCAAATTTAGAGAAGATAAAGTTATGCAACTTAAATCAGCATTATACAAACAATGAAGTTTCTTTACCAACATCAGTCAATCCAACGAAAACTCAGTAATCGCAAGTTTTGCTATAAGTGAACTGATAGCAAAGTCATCACGGCCCTTTCAGATGGCTTATTCATAAAAGAAGTCTTTTGAAGGTAAGTGACATTTTACTTCCCGGTCAAAAGAAATTATTTGAAGGCATAAGCTTTTCACCCAATATAGTTGCCATCAAGATTACAGATTTATCAGCCAATGTGGAGAAACAATGAATTTCAAACGGCTAATTTTCAATAAGTCTCAATGAAAGCACAGATGTGTCAGATACCGTACAATGTGTTTATCAGAGGTGTAAACTGCAGTTTAAATCTGACAGAAGAATTCCTAGAATTAATACCATTGAAGGGTACAACAACTGGACGTGATTTATTTTAAGCTCTGGAAAAATGTATTGAGAAATATGGCTTACCATGGGACAAACTTGTATCTCATGCCATAGACAGTGCAACATCAATGTGTTCTGAAAATGTAGGTGTAGTTGGATTGGTGAACAACAAATTAAACAGCCTCTAAACAGTGAGAATCAACTTCCCTAGTATACACCTAATATGGTAATTTCATTCACGTTAAACATTACAGTTTTAATGAATGGATTAAAACAATTAAATAAAATTTGTAAAGCACTGTGTTCCTATTATGTTGTCTTTTTTGTTGATTTTATATGATTGTAAAATATTGTTCCAGCGATGCGGCCCTCGGGTTATTTTACAAGTCCTCATTTGGCCCTCAAAGAAATTTGAGTTTGAGACCCCTGCACTAGACTTTCTTATACACTTCCTGTATCTAGAAATTCCTTTCATTAATCTTTCTTATACACCTTCTGTATCTAAAAATTCCTTTCATTAATCTTTCTTATACACCTTCTGTATCTAGAAATTCCTTTCATTAATCTTTCTTATACACCTCCAGTATCTAGAAATTCCTACTTTCATTAATCTTTCTTATACACCTCCTGTATCTAGAAATTCCTTTCATTAATATACACCTCCAATATCTAGAAATTCCTTTCATTAATCTTTCTTAAATATTGTTTTCGATGGTGGTGATGGTGTATTTGTGTTATTTTTGTTATAGATTGTGGGAATCAACTGACAGCATCACATTTTACTGATAAGCTGGATTCACAACCAGCGTGATCAAGTAAAATACAGTAATCACCATTGCCCCTGGAGTGAAAAGAAAAAAGGCCTGCTTCTCTGAAAAAGTCAAATTATGGCAGCACTAAATTTCAGGCATATTTCATTATAAAACTCCTTACTCTCTGTGGAGGAGTAAATTTGCCTATCTCTATTTCAAGACATAATTGTTATATAAATTGTAAATTTGCCTATCTCTATTTCAAGACATAATTGTTATATAAATTGTAAAGTGTAGAAGCATCCCAACTTTGTGCACTTCTTATGATGGTATTTTTGTAAGTGTCATAGTTAAAGTAAACAGCTCAAGTTGAGAATATGCTAGACATTGCTGTTGCAATACAAACCAGTTCCAACTGGATGAGTAGTTTTTATTATCTAATGGTTCAGATTTACGAGAATGAGACCAGCCAATGGGCTGAGATCAAAAGTTTACCCGCTGTAGAGAATTCTATTGTCTAATCACTTGAATTTAGTGTGGCAAGAAGTCTAGTCATGAAAGACGGATTTAGCTTAATAGTGAGTTAAGTGACTGATTGAGAGAGAACAGACTTATGAAATAGAATATTTCATGCAATTTTGTTATTGAAATCTTATTCTTGCATTTTACATAAAGATGAATTATGTGAGAGGAGAATATTTCTACAAATTATGAACTATGACACTTACATATAGTATGCTAAACACTTGACATTGTTTCTAAAACTGCTCATAAAACAATTACACTGTATTTATTATGCTGTATATATATATATCTGGCTAATAGGTACTGTTGCAGGAAATTGTAAGCTGAGACTTGAGTATAAGAAAGAATGGATTTAAAAATGAATAAAATAGAAACTTGCCATTTGTTCCCTGATTATACTTTACAGGGGAAAACAGCCTTTCCTTTTTTCTCTGAATCTCCTGATTTACTTATTAGAAACTTCTAAGACCCTGGTAGATGCGTGAAGTATCTTCCACAGTGTGTTAAGTGTAAGGAATACACTTCACTCCCTTGGTGTACGGTGGAATATTATGCTGACTACACTGAGCAATTTCTGGTACAAAGAAGTTACCGGAAATTGCTACAATTGTTGTTCTGCTTGAGGGAGCTAATACAGTGAGGGAGCAGCCAGGTCAGCCTTGAAGAATAGTAGCAAGTCAGTGTTCTACAATGTGAGGAGGGAATCACATGGAATTTGACAGTAGTAATGGGAACAATATACTTGTGGCTTTGTTTCAAAAAGCTCTGTGAAAGACTATTGAGACAGCACCTAAACCAGGTTATGTACAAACTATTATTTGCTTATCTCTAATAACTCCATTTCTGTTCTCTGATAAGAACTATCCTGCAATTTGTATTGACACTAAATTTTTTAGTTGTGTTTTTAGATATAAGACTGTATAGAAATTAAAATTATTCAAATGTGGTTTCATGGAAATATTGATATCAAGTAATCTTTTTCATGTATTTGTTATATTTGTTATAGGTATATTTGATGTAGATTTAATAAATTTATTGTTAAATTCACGGACCTTCTAACACATATTGATAACCTTATGTTAGAGAAGAAAGTGGGTGGATGGGGGCTCGCTAAATATAGATTAAAAATGGTTTTGTCTTCTACTTTAGTAGGAAGTTTTTCACCTATGGAAATATTGTGTGATGGTAAATGTTTTTCTTTAATGTTGTGGAAGAGAAAAAACATTTACAGCGCCCACATATCCGCCAAGTGAGAGAGACGAGTGGTGTCTGCTGGACATTAATAACATATAAACGATTCTCACCACTTGTAATTAATTAGAGAAGATTAATTAATTTTAAAAAATAATAACAACCAGGTTGGCGTTGGTATCACACTCTCTTATAAACATTCTCAACATACAAATCCTTCTACAATTTCATTAGCCCGATACACACAGCATAAGAAATATAGCATCGATCAAAATTCACAAGTATAATGTACAACGTAATCATGTGTACATAGAAATAATGGTTTAATTACATAAGCTTTCTCTAATTCAAATCAAAGATCAATAACAAACATTTACAAAATATTTCTAAATGCATTCTTTCTTTATCAGTCGGTTAACGATCGCCTTTGTGGAGTTATGTTCAAATTCAAAGTGAATAGAATAAAGTAACTTTCGGTCCATTCCCAATGATTGAGGTTGTTATGAACAAGTGTGAGACTATTAGTCAGAAAAACTACTCATCCAGTTAGAACTGGTTTGGATTGCATCAGAAATTTAGCTAATTCTCCCCTGAGTTGTTCACTTCCAACTTTGACACTTACGAAAATACTATCATAAGGAGTGCCCAAGGACAGGTCACTTTGACAATTTAACAATTTATGTAACGATTAAGTTTTAAAATAGGGTTAGGCAAATTTACTCCACCATACCATCAATAACAGCAACACAAATACACCACTTTCAAGTACAACAATACAAATACACCACCATCAATAACAATAACAACAAAACAAATACACTATAGCCATCAACAACAATATAAACACACCACTACCATCAACAACAGCAGCAACACAGATAAATCACCACTATCAACAGCAGCAAATACACCATTAACAATAGCACAAATAAACAACAACAACCATCTGTAAATGCAACACATGTACCCCACCACCAACTACAAATACACTACCATCATCCACAGCTACAAATATACTACTATCACTAACAAGAAAACAACTTCACTACCAGCAGCACCAAGACAAATGCATCAATGTTAACAACAACAACAGCAAACTGAATTGAAATAGAACAGTACAAAATATTTCCTATTTTCCGCAGTATTTTTAAACTTGAGCGTTTCTCTAGGTCAAGAGTCTACGTTGATCTATTTTCCGCAGTACTTTTAAACAGGAGCGCGTCTGTTGATCATAGTCCACGATGACCTATTTTCCGCAATATTTTTAATCGGGAGCGTTTCTGTAGGTCAAAGTGTCCACGATGACCTATTTTTAAATAGAAACATTATATTATAAAAATGCTGGTGAGTATGCCAATGATCGTATTAGTAATGGCAATCCAATCAGTGAGTAAGCTCTGTCAGTGAGGAGGATCGTGAGTGTAAGTAACGATCGGGCCGGATGAGGATAATTTTATTAGAGGGGTTGTACTAATGAGAGAAATCGTATTTTGAGGAAATCCATATCGCGGCCGTGAGTACGATAGTAGGGGGGAGAGAGAGAGAGAGAGAGAGAGAGAGAGAGAGAGAGAGAGAGAGAGAGAGAGAGAGAGAGAGATTGCGTTAGTAAGGATGATGTATTGGAGATCACCTATTGAAATCTGACGTCACATACAAGTACAAACGCACTATGTACAAACGGACAGATCTCCTATATTAGTCATCTATTCAAATCTGACATCATATACACGTACAGACGCACTATGTACAAACGGACAGATCTATATTAGTCACCTATTCAAATCTGACGTCACATACAAGTACAAACGCACTATGTACAAACGGACAGATCTCCTATATTAGTCATCTATTCAAATCTGACATCATATACACGTACAGACGCACTGATCTCCAATATTAAATGTGTGACGTCATACTATGACTTAAATTATTTTCTACAATAAAATAGTATTATAAGTAAAGAAAAGAACACAAACAAATTTACTTAGATCCCAATCGCTTGTCCATAGCTATAAGACCATTAAAATATAGTCAAATATATTTTTTTTAAATGTTAACGTGAATTAACCAAAACACTCGAATTTACTAATCTAAAAGCGTGACTAGAATTTTTATAGAGTTTTCATATTTTTTACACAATTTTCCAGACCACATTACAATGCATTTTTATTTGTACGCATATTTTATTGCGTGTGTATGTGTGTGTGTATATATCAAACATATTAATAAGTATGTTTAGTTGTTAGTGTCTGTTTACATGTTTATCATCTATCTATCTATCTATCTATCTATCTATCTATCTATCTATCTGTCTGTCTGTCCTTAATCAACCAGTAAGCTATTGATGAATCTTTCCCACAAGCCACTTAGCGATCCGACTCCTATATCAATGATAGATAACACACACACACACACACACACACACACACACACACACACACACACACACACACACACACACAGAGTTATCATTGGTTTTCTGACTACTGATACAGTGATAAACTCAACGATAACAACAGCAATATATACACACACACACACACACACACACACACACACACACACACACACACATGTACAACATTTTTGTTTTGCCTTAAACGTTAGCTGACTGTGAATCATGAACAAGAAAGAAGCACGGTCGATAGGAAGAGCATGAGAAATAACGGTGAAGCAAGACGAGGGACGGGATGACGGTGAATCACAAACATTTAATACGTCCTTTAGGAAGTACTGAATATAACGTTTAAATTGTTAGAGGATGTGTGTGTTGTGGTTGGTTTTTTTTTTTTAACTTTCAAATCTGACCTCTCCCTATAGTGAACTAGATGTCACTTTGCACTGCATCAAGTGGAAATAATTCTAGTAAACAATGGGAGATAATTATAAGTAGAGGCTTCACATCAATTATGTACATTTCGCATTTTACACAGCAGTTACGGTACTTATTTAAATACTATTCTTCCAATTATGTCTAATATTCATTAATTGGTCATGTTTTTCCTATACAATCATATCATCCATACAAGGAAATTATTATTGTTCCTGTGGCGAATCAGTCATCGACAAGAGAACCATGAGTCCAAGAAAATTACTCGAAGTTTAATGCACAGACAGACATAAATGCACATCCACGCGCACTCACATGCTCACACATACACACACAGGCACGCACACACAAACTCACATATATAGATACAAAAATATACGAGGAAAGCATGGGGTAAGACGCCCGTACCATTTATTTCGCGAGCAGAAGCAAATTTGATCCTACTTTTATATATGTATATATATTCGCAAGCCCTTCACTTCCGGTTACTCATATCAATCAAAAGTGCCTTGCAGATCAACGGTGAGTTTTTACAGTATGTTTATCTTGTTTCATTCACTTTCTTACTATTTCCGGTGACACATTAAAAGTGTGATTTACAAGCAAATACTCCAGACTCAGCAAATATATTTATATTTCTGAGATGGCCATTTAAAGGACTGCTAAACAATGTAATTATGGCTCAAGTACGCTGTAACACTTAGGCAGCCATTGCAAACAACATACGGTCTATGCTGCTGGGGTCAAGCGTTGCGTGTCGCCTTTGGCCATACAATGATAGTCTCTTCACAGATGATGACGTCACACCATCACAAGCCACCGATGTTCCTGCCCCTATTGTGGTGCCCAGCAGATCAGCCCCCACTGCTGCATCAAGCACAACGGTCCCCACTACTGCACCACGTACACCGGCCCCCTCTGCTTCCCCCCTGAGTTTTTCTGAACGTTCCTGAATTAGGTCAACTACAGTGGAATTTGGAACGAACCTGAGTTAGATTGACCACATTGGCATTTGAAACGTTCCTGAGTTAAATTGACCACAGTGGCATTTGAAATTCCTGAGTTAGATTGACCACAGTGGCATTTGAAACGTTTCTGAGTTAGGTCAACTACTGTGGCATTCGAAAGAATTATTTGGATACATGTTCCGAAATGTTCCGGGGGCGGGGGGGGGGGGATTTTGAGGATTTCGGGGTGGGTGGGTGGAATTGAGACCACATACTCACACTGTTGAAATATTGATCTTTCTACAAACTACAATTGTACAGATTGTACATAACCTACAGGACATCACACTTTATTGTATGTCACATATTAAATCAAAAGTAAAAATAAATATTTCACGTTTTATCTGTAAACTTTAGTCTGTTAAGTAATTAGTTATGAACTTAAGAAAAACAAACTTTCATTCAAGTTATAAACTCCATCAACATTTTCTATTGCTATTAAATGGGTAAAACGCCACTATAAAAATAATCACAGTAATTCATATGTACTAATATAGAAAAAATTAAAGATTTTCAATAGTATATGCATATTATTTGGAATGCACCTTTTAAGTCAGATAATCTTGGAAAGGGGGAGATGACATTCTTACATATGGTGAAAAGGGGGAATGACATTCTTAATTATGGTGAAAAGGGGAATGGCATTCTTGATTATGGTGAAAAGGGTGCATGACATTCTTACATATGGTGAAAAGGGGGAATGACATTCTTATATATGACGTAAAGGGGGGATGACATTCTTACATATGGTGAAAAGAGGAATTACATTCTTACGTATGGTGAAAAGGGGAGATGACATTCTTACATATGGTAAAAAGGGGGCATGAGGCAAAAAAGGTTGAGAACCACAGCTATAGAATACTGGAAATGTTATAAAAGAGGTTATACAAAGAATTATTTAAAATGCGAAAAAACATTTTAGAACTCGAAAGAATATGACGACTCGTTGCAGATCTTTACGGACAACTATGGAATTTTCAGGATCTGACTGGGCAATTTAGAATTTTCTAGAATATAACAGAATATCCCCGATCATCGGAATTTCTAACCTATATCAGAACATCACATAACTGTCTGATTTGCAACAGATTATGTTGGAATTATATCAGTGAAATTTGTGAATTGCGATAGAACATGTTGAAATGATGTAAATGGAATTTCTGAATTGCGATTGAACATTTTGGAATGGTATAAATAAAATTTCTGAATTGCGATTGAACATTATGGAATGGTATAAATAAAATTTCTGAATTACAATTGGACATTACAGAAATTTTAGGAACTTAATAAATCTTGAAGAGTACTAGGAACACCGGAAAACAAAGATACAAGCTTTCTAACTAGTCTACAAATGTTCCAAACAGTTTTTGTACACTTTGGAGAGAAAATATTGTATAAAATATTCCAAACAGATTTTTGCATATTTTGGAGAAAAAATATTCTACAAAAGTTTCAATCAGTTTTTGCACATTTTTGACGGAAAATGTTCTACAAATGTTCTAAACAGATTGTGAACATTTTAGAGGGAAAATGTTCTACAAATGTTCTAAACAGATTGTGAACATTTTAGAGGGAAAATGTTCTACAAATGTTCTAAACAGATTGTGCACATTTTTGACGGAAAATGTTCTACAAATGTTCTAAATAGATTGTGAACATTTTAGAGGGAAAATGTTTTAAGGATATTTCACGTAGCCTTATGACATGTTGGGGGTGATGGGGGTGGTGTGGTGTTACTGTTCTAACACGTGTTCTACGAGATTCTGACTAGAGTGAGGACGGCTGGTGAAAACTGGATATGAGAAATTAAGAACAATCGACGCAATAGCCGGAGGTGGTAGTGGTGGTGGTGGTAAAGTACAGCGTCAGAGAGTGCAATGCAGTTCCTGTGCGCTATGTAGGATCCAAACAGATTCTCTAGTATTACGAGGTCAAAAGAACTCTTGGGTTGGAATCATGTCAGTGATCAACCGCTGCATGAACAAAGGCAACTGCCTGACAGGCGTAGCCAACGAAACAAGTATTTCCGCTTTTCATTCGCATAGACAAGTGCCTGACAGGCGTAATTTGTAGCCAACGAAAAGTATTTCTGCTTTTCAAGCGCACAGACAAGTGCCTGACGATCATGATGAATGGGGGGGGGGGTAACGCTTACGGCTTCCGCCGATTTCCCACTGGGAAAAAAAGAGAGGGGAGGGGGATCTCGTAGATACATCAATTCTAGAGAAGAATTTATTTTAATGTCATCTTTTCGTGTATTTGCTCGCTCGTTCCGTTGCAAAACATGTCTGGCATGCAAAGGCGGACTTTAGCCCGATAATCAGTAGGCTAAAGTTGTGATGGATGTTGTTGCTGTCGTTTCCAAAGTTGTTAAAATGGGAGGGAGGGTGAGAGAGGGTATCTTACAGGGTCCTGACTAGTAGCATACCAAGTCTATACTTAGTGTGTACGTGCGCCCGGTATGCTCAACCCCTTGTCCTCCTCACTGGTGGTGCTGTCGTTGTTATGGATGTCGCTGCTGTCCCCGGTGTCCATTGGGATGCTCGAAGATGGGCTCTGACGGCCAGTTCAGATGGTCGAGCAGCAGTGGATCATGTCCGCGATGAGTGGTTGAAATATCTCCAATGCGGGTACTGCTGATCACTGTGGTGCCATTGTTGCTGCCATTGCTGGTGGTTGTTTCTTCGGTGTTGTTGGGGCCGTTGATGTGGCTATTATTGTTGTTGCTGCTGCTGTATTCGTACATGCTGTAGTGGGCGCCGTCTTTTCCCACACCTTGTTCTGTTGTTGTTGTCTGGCTTCTACTGTTGTTGTTGTTGCCATTGTCGATGTTGCCCTCGGTGACGACTCTGGAAAGGGTGAGAGTTGTAGGGCCTTAAGCATCCTAGAAAACTCTTTCAGTACAATATCGACTTCGGTTTCAGTCGGCTTGTCTGATTTTTTTGGTGATATCCGTTTCAGTCTGCATTATTTTTTCTTTCATTTTGGTCTTGCTCGTCTGGGTGATGGCAATTTTTGATGGCTTCTTTTTCACCTCCTGATTTGTTGTGGTTGCTGTCTGAATGTTCTTTTCTTCAGTAGTAAGAGTTGGTGTCCGGCTTTTTCCCCCCACTCATGCTAAATAACTAATTGGTCTTTCAGAGAAAACCTGTTGTTTTCATTTTTTCCTCGGTGAGAGTCTGTGTTGAGTTGTTTTTTTTTTTGTTTCTGGAGGAATAATCCACATGATTTGAGTATTTGTTTCTGGAGGAATTTTCCACATGATTTGAGTATTCGTTTCCTCCTCGCACGTAGTGTTTCTGGTAGTTTGTGTATCGTTTTCTGCTGTTGGTGGTTTTTGGCATTTTTCATCCAGACCTGTTAGGATGACATGGAGTTTTGCTGCTTCTGTCAACGTCTCATCTACTTGGTTGCTGCTATTGCGCCATACCAGTGCATTGATTGTTGTGTTTAAGTCATTTTGGTATCTTGTAAACCTCTTTTTAGATAAACGAGTTCGGCTGCAGATGTTCTCTTCCTTTCTCACTCAGGAGTTTATTAGGGAGGAACTGATAACTGCTTCCATTATTGCTACAACTTGTTGTTTAGCACTTCTTTTTCCACCCTGACAAGGAACTTGGGGTGGCCACATGATGTAAGCCATCCTGATGTGGCTTGTTTCGTTACCCGTACAATTCTATGGCTGGAACTCTACTGAAACTCTACTGAACTCTACTCTACGGGACTAGCCAGTTACGCCGACTAACGGTTCTAGTGAAAAAAAGCAGATCACGCAATGTGTCATGGCTGACCAATGGCCTGATGCAAGCTAACTGTAGCTGATCAATGGCCTGATGCAAGTTAACTGTAGCTGATCAATGGCCTGATGCAAGCTACCTGTAGCTGACCAATGGCCTGATGCAAGCTAATGGTAGCTGATCAATGGCCTGATGCAAGTTAGCTGTAGCTAACCAATGGGAGTTAGAGGAATACAGATGAAGGGGTGGGTGGGGCATGTTGTGGAAATTGTCTTAACCCATTACTGTTAGAGAGCCTTGCACAGAGAAAAGACGTGCTTCTCGCCACAAGAGCGACGTAGATACCACCACCAACAGCGTCGACAACAGCAACAATGGCAGTGGTAGTGGTGTTGAACATCCCTATCACATACACACACTAGGTACACTGGTGTGTTACGAGCCTGGGCTTTGTAAGATACCCCCCTCTCACTTCACCATCAGGAACGACAGCAACAACAACAACCACCACTCGATATTTATTTACATAACGTTCGACGTACTTGTTCCACTTGTCTGACAACAATATTAAAAAAATGTTGTGCGACTTTAATTCGGTCTGGCCGATTTTAGTACTCTACTACACTTATATAACTGATACGGCTGTATGAAGCACCTTTAAAACTAAGCCAGGAGCTACCAGCTTTGAAACTTAATTAAATCTGTATAATAAAATGTAGAAATCTGGCAGTTCTCCATACCTAGTCCTACATGACAAGAGAGTGTTTCGTTCATACTCATACCCAGAAGCCGCAATAGACCTTTCATCTTCACGATGTTCTCAGTCTTGGTCTGTTTCTTGGGGAGGCAAGGAGCGGTTGTCTTCAAAAGCCACAGGTGTGGTTAATTATATGTGGATACTGTAGTCTATTCACTGTAAAGGGGCATTGTCGTCCTTTATATTGTGGAATGGCGTTCGAGTTACTAGTATACAAGTATTTGTCTTCTATATGTATGGTGTGGAGTTCGAGTTACTAGTATTTGTCTTCTATATGTATGGTGTGGAGTTCGAGTTTCTAGTATACAAGTATTTGTCTTCTATATGTATGTTGTGGAGTTCGAATTACTAGTATACAAGTATTTGTCTTCTATATGTATGGTGTGGAGTTCGAGTTACTAGTATACAAGTATTTGTCTTCTATATGTATGGTGTGGAGTTCGAGTTTCTAGCATACGAGTACTTGATGTGAGGAATGAGTCACAATTATATGTGTCACCCATTTCTACACGAGATTTCAATAGGAAAAAAGTCTTCGTGCATTTTTAATGCAAAAGCATACAATCGGAATTTTAATAATTATATCTTTTGTGTGTATGTACAAAGAAGAACATAGCGCAAAACTACTATTATGTGTGCGCGAGTGCCCACGCGTGTTAATGCATAAGGAAAGGGAGCAAACTTTCTGCTTGAAGCTTGCAGTACGCAGAGTTGTAAATTACCTGCCCATATCGTTTTCACATGACAAGCTCACAACGACGACGATTGATGGGAATGGATATGGTTTGTATGGTGTAACTCCCGTTCACAATTTGAGCTGCCGTTATAATAAAAATAATCAGTAGTATAAAAATGCTACACTACATGGTGATGCCTTGTGCATTTTGCAGGAGACACGTGATAGGAAGTTGTTGCATCGTGTGGAGGTTGTATGCTTAATCAGACAAAGCTATATTTTTTCTCTTGCCTCTACACGATTCACTTTTACCGATAATGAGCGCTGATGATCTCAACCTTATGCTATATAGTGCTGTTTGCCCGTTAATGAATAAACAATCCTCGCCATTTTTTAGCATTATCCATCTTCACAGGCATGAAATAAAATTATAAATAAATCTATACCAGCGGTTTTTCAACCTTTTTTACACCTTCGGACCGGTGAAAGTAGGAGGAATATTTTGCAGACCGCTAAGGCAGAAATAATAAGCATTATTTATATAGTATTTTATGTATTAGTTTTTATATAAATATTATAATATAATAATATAATAATATAAATATTATATTTATATTAGGTATTTAAAATAACCAGAAACTGAGCAATAAACAAAAATGTTAATAATAGAACGTAATTTCTCAAAATAAACTTTTGAGAAAGCAGTATTTAATTCAAATAAAATAAGTGCGAAATCTGCTGCTGCTTCTTTGCTAGAATATTTGGTAACCATGGCTACAGTATTGTTTCTGAGAGACAAAGCGCTGCATTGACATTTATTTGGTTTTTATGAGTGAAAGGGCTGAAAGTCTTCTCACACAAAGCTAGTCAAATGTTCGACCAAGCTCTGTAACTGAGAGGTGGGTATTCTTTTTCCAGTGATACCCAAAACTGAGACAATGATTGCATCACATCAAAAGACAACTCGATCAGGTTTTCTTTTACAGAAGGATTAGGTGTACATGAATTGAAATCTTCCATGAAGGGATTATTAATCCAGAGGTTACCTTTACAAGGATCTTCATTTTCAGGGCAATAATGATTAAAGTTTTGAGCTAACGCCCTTGAATGTTGACTTATTATACTGAATATGACTTTCAGTTTGACGTCAGCAGCAATCAAAATTCTTGCAAAAGTGGAAACATTTCCATTTCTTCCCCTTGTACGTGGCTATCTCAAGGAGCCAGCTTCTTTTTGAACGCATCCGTCTTACTTCTCAGTGTAAAAATGTTTATTCTAAACCCCTGAAGAGAAATATTAAGTTCGTTAAGAAGGCTAAATATGTCCGCCATATACGCAAGTTTAGTCATCCATTTCTCACCCAACAAAGTCTCTACTAAGGCAGAGTTTCGCTCTCGCACAAAATTCTTCCCTCACCTACTTCTGCATAGAGGAGAAGGTTTTGTGACTCTGTTCTTTCGCACGGTGTCGAGAACAGCCTGGAGTTCATAGCTGGAATGCGAATTTCATTTATAATTTTTTTTAAATTATTGAGGCTTCTTCTTATAGTGGCGAGTTGGTTTTAATCTGCTAGAAAGACATTGCTTATGATCGCTATAGGCAAAAAATCAGTCAAGTAACTTTGAAAAGTTAACTATTCCAAAATAAAATTTTAGTAAATTTTGAAAAACACACACAAACACATTTACCTCTCACCCCACCCTTCGTTTGATTTGTATTTGCTAAATATTATTTCAAACTGGATAGGTAAATGATTCGTTCGAGTTTGTGGTAAAAGGATGCATGGGTCAAGGTCTTTTCCCTGAAACTTCTATTCTGAATGTTCTATTCTGTGTGTGAAGGAGCAGGTAATTCTTGGACCAGACAAGCCCAGAAGGTGCTATATTCACAGAAGCGAGGACATGTTCACTTGGCGAAAATACGTGATAATGCTAAACGTCAGTGAGGTCTAGGCCATGATACCTTGAGACCAGAGAAATCAACGACAGTTATCATTGTTGGCATCAGCCAAAACCAGATCTAGGCCATACACGGTCGATCTGAAGACAATGATCTGAGCAGAAATCATCGTTGTGAGCGACGCTACGATTTGCACCATTCCTCTTCAAACATTCACAGTATAAGTGAGTAGTTATAAGTGAGTAGTTATAAGTGAGTAGTTATAAAGTGAGTAGTTATAAAGTGAGTAGTTATAAAGGCAAAAGTTTATAAAGAACATTGTAGAAGATTTATGAAAAAGAACATTTAATTATATTCTTACCAGGACAGAAATCATTACATATGTAATACGAACTAGAATCCATGCTTTTGTGTATGAATTGTTTTTTCATGTTAGCCTACGATTTACTGCATAAAGATTTTGTATTTACTTTTATTTTCACTTTCTTTACTTTCATCATATTCATCTCCCCCTTCCCTAGAATGTATGGCATTGGAAAGGTGTATGACTGATTTAACCACTGTATGAAAGAGAAACGCCCCATTAGGTTAATAAACCTAATTCACACTTTTTTAACTCGTTATTCACAGTTTTTGAGAGGGGTGAAAGAGTTTGTTTCGTTTTGTTTGTCCAGTACTAATTACAATCATATTCGCACACTCACACACACAACCAATAAAACATTCCTTTGCATGACAGAATAAATTTGGGGCCCCATCCAACCATCAATGGTGTCTGTCCTGTGTCTTTTGTAAAATCTAAAAGATGACGTATTACTGGCACATGTCACGAGCTGCCCACTTCTTGAGAGAGAGAGAGAGATACATCAGAGCAGCGAAGCGAGACCCCCCCCCACGTGACATTCTTCCTGTTTTTCTTTTTTAATTAAAAAGTATTCAAACAAAATGTTAAACATGTTACAGTGCTCATCTGCTAATTCTTTTTTATCTTAATTATGATGATATCTATATATATTCTTTTATTGTAATTAGTTTGCATAATTGGCTTTCAAACTAAGATTGCAAACCAGCTGTTACATTTACTTACTTGGCATTAAATTTTGATCAATATGCTTTGCTACATATACATAGTTAATTAACTATCAAATAATAACTTTTGTTTAATTACTTTGCAATATCTGGTTTAATTAAAAATATACTGAATAAGATGTGCTTCATATTAAATATATATTCATCAAACCCCTAACATCTACTTTTAATCCGAAATTGTATGAATGCATTTTATTAAACCAGTGTTTGTTTATTTTATTGCATCATAATATTTTACTTTATATACTATAGCATTACTTTTAACACTATTCGTAACATAAATGTATATGACAAATTTTCTTGAATATTTTCTTGAATAGATAACCTTATTACTCTAGCCAGTACCAGGACACAATCTGAAGTCTTTATTTTTTACTGTTAACTCTAGTTGGTAAATTGATTATTATTATTATGCATCTGCCAAAACTATTTGTGTACAAATGAATAGTTGAATTAACTTGATCATAATTAAATATTTTACAGTTTAGGGTTTCATAATACTGCATATTAACAAAGTTATAGAATTTTGTTGCACTTACCATACCAGCCCTAGAAAGGTGGCAAAAACTGGGATTTTTTTCATAGAATTCTGCCAATTTTTGTAACTGTATTTGATTGTTACTTTAGATCATGTATACACAGTATACTAATAATTGTAATATTAATAAAGGAAATGCATATATTTAGGTTTTATATTCAACTATTAAATTAATATAGCATTGGCCAATAATTGTTAAATTGAAATCCTTTTGATTTACAATACTAAATAATAAAAACAGTACACACACACAAAACACTTGTCAGAATGTATTAAACAAATTATGCATTTTTAATAAACACCTTTTATTATTATTAATCGTTCATTGTATTAACGATTTTCCCCTGCCCCTGGAATATTTATTGAGAGGACTTCCGTTAAGAGATTAAGCTTAGACTGACGAAACCACTTGTTTACGTGTTCAGGGAATATAGGTTAAGAAATGAAGGATACTCTGAAAACCTGGATACTAAACACCCATATATGGTCATTTGCATTCCGTGCTGACCTTCATTTCATTCATATAATCACCTGAATGGGACGAATTTGTTAGACGTGCCAACTGGGAGATAGTGTACCCACATGTCAGGGGTGAAGAAGATTGCGTCCACCTATGACCGCGCCTAAATACACATAGTGCCGGTCTTGAGCTTCAAGTCAATTCTCGAGCTACTAGCTGAAAGACAGTATGTATGCCTAGGAATCCTGTCTCAGAGACCGGAGCCTGGCAGCAAACTGACGACTCTTTCTTCTATGCCGAGGTCGTGAAGGACCGCAAGAGGCCGCTGGAGGAATCATTAAGCAACGTCAACGCCACATCGAAAGAGCGACGACAATGCACAATGTGTTCAACTGTATTTTAAAAAATTATGTATTTTTGATCACCTTTTTTCGTATTATTAACTGTTTCCTTTATATACGGGTTTTCCTCTGCCTTGCGGTTTATCGTGAAAGCTTCCATTAAGGATTTTCTATGTAATGAGCTAACTTTAAGTTCTTGTAAACATTCGACTGAAGGTTTAAGCCTTCCTGGTTGAATTTAGCAGGAGTTTGCTCCCTTAGATAAAAAATAAATTAATGTTTGGGAGGATATCTACCTCCTCCATACAGTCAAAGTAACGTTGGTGTATCCGTTGTATGCAGATCCGGGCATGGAGGAGCACTTATCTAGGCAGAAGAGGTTTAAATCTCTGAATAATATGAATCGTCAACGGGTTGATGAAAGCGGAAAAAACGTAATGGCTAATATAACTGTTGTGAAAGCTGCTTATTTGTAAACTCTTAGTCCTAATTGTCGTTTAATCATCTAATTATCACTTAACCATCAAATTATCACTTAATCATCTAATTATCACTTGTCCATCGAATTATCATTTAATAATCAAATAATCACTTAATTATCTCTGAATTGTCGCTCAAACTGAATAGAAATGTAGAAAATATAAGATGAAAAATAAATAATGGATGACAGAGGTATGCAGGAACAGATTCCTTGTATGCATTCCCGAAGGTATGCTAACACTAGTACCACACAACTGTCGCATTTTTCAGTTGTGGAAGGTTTTCTAAAGTGTTTTCTTTGCTGATAATGTTTTTGTTGTTGGTATATTAAGGAAAACAAAGTGTTTTCGTTGCTGGTAATGTTTTTGTTGTTGGTTTATTAAGGAAAACAAAGTGCTGATTACAAAAAGGAAAAATGATAAAGAAAGTATTACAGTAAACAATCACTTGTTCTTTCCTCCGAGTTCTACTTTTTTCATATACATTTCAGGTTTGTTAATTATGAAGTATTTGTTAAAGAAAGCGATTTAATAAGAACATATACATTTCAGGTTTGTTAATAAGAGGTATTTGTTAAAGAAAGCTATTTAATAAGAACTGGTTAGTGACACTTAACCATGTTAGTCGCTTCATGTCAGTCAGCTTTTTTCAGAAGATAAGAGCGATCTTTTTGTCACAAATATTTTCATAGCAGAAAGTTTTAATCTATAAAATATTAATTATTATTAATCCTGTATTATGTCTAAATATGAGATCGTTATTAGCCGGTGACACCGAGTCAGATTAGCACGTTATGAAGGACAGGAGTGATGTCCCCTAGACTAGATTAAAGTATGTTTTTTAGGGATGTTAGACTGGACTTACGCGAGACTTGGGGGTTAAATAGGTCTGAGTGGTGCTTAAAAGAATTCGTAGAATCTACAAGTTGACCAATACCAAAGAGTGGATACTAACTTTGATAAATGAGATCAATTTAGATTGGTGTGTAGTGTGGTGGTGTCTTGTGCTATCAATAGTTATTGGGTGATGTGGTGTCATATGGCTGTGTGTGGTAGGCAGTGTGATCGATCGTGTTCAAAATGATCAGTATAATATGTGTGTTATTGGTATATTATAGAAGTGCGAGTATCTGGGCGTGTGTGCGCGTGCATGGAATATGGTGGTGGAGATATGTATGTTGGCATACGGATAATTGTTTGGTGATGTATTGTGTGATTTGTGCTGATGATTTGTTGTGTGTTATATGTTTGATTGTGGTATGATCTGTGGTAGTGTGGAGTATTATTGTAGGGTGTTTAACGTGCATCAGATAAGGTATGTATTGTATAATATGTAATGGAGTTTATGATGTTGTTGTGGTATACAATATGTAATTATGTGGTTGTAGGGTGTCGGTATGTGTGATGTGACATGTACATGATACTGGTGGTGGTATGTATTGTTATTGTGTTTGAATAGCGTACGGTGGTGTATATAGTATGTGGTTATAGTGTGCGATGCCACGCTGGCGTCATATGTGATATAATTGTTGTTGGTGTTTGTTGAAGTTATGTATGTATGTTACGTTTCTAGTATTTCTTTATAGACCCTGCCTAGGATTTTAAGGACTTTAAAATGATTAGATTTAATTAATTCCTTCTCTCCATCCTATGCAGACTGGTTGCTCAAATTATCATTCGACTAAACTCAAAAATGTGTCTTTGTAGTGAAGACGACAGATTTACGAACTGACAACTTGCGTACAAAAGCTGGCTTGGAGTCGTTAAATTCCTCTTAATTAATATGCATTCATTACGTCATTCAGCTCAGTCAGCCCCCATCCAAACCACGTGATTAGTTAGGTCTATTATGCATAAAATTTTACTACGAAGAGGTTTAACAATTAAAAATAAGATTTAATAAGATTTAACAATTAACAACGATAATTAAATACGAACGCGAAGTCTAATTCTACTCGTGGCAAATAAACGAGTGCTATTAATTTCAAAGTCAATTGTTCTTGGTTTGCGAAATATTGCTCAATAGTTCGTTTGATTGTGATCGATTAGATCTACTTAGCTTCGTTCATGACGCCTCGTGGTTTCCAAACCGGTCCAAACCAGTCCACCTCACTTCAATCACCACCAGCCAATGCACATAGCATATGTAGATAACTGTCTCTCAGTTATTACACCGGACGACAAATGTAAGTGTAGACAAAGGGATGTGTAAACCTGCACGCCAACGCACGTTCCCAGTAATGACAGTAGGAATAGGAGGTAAAAGCAGAAGCTAGATCAAGAACTGAAATCGAAACCCGACCTGGAGACAAGGATGTTTTCCATGAACGTCCTGCGTTTTGGGTTCGCCAACCTAAGCACGTTTTCACATTTAAAATGCACCGAGTTAGAATCTTCGACTAACGCGTCGTTTACAATTTATATTTAAAGATATAAAGTGATTTTCACGTATGTTATATTTAACAGTACATGACGTACGAATTACCAAATATTTACAACATTAAAATTTAGAATTCATACAAATGAACAATTCAAATCAAGCAAAGCGCTTCACAATTTAGCATTAAAATTACACGCAAACAATTTGAATTACAAGGAAAATTTGTGTCGAGCACAGACGCTCCTGGCACTAGTGAATTTAAGATTATATAAATTAAAGTTACAATGGAAAAGAGTTACAATGATTTATATACAATGACTTATAGGCTTTGTCATTTACAAGTGAACCAAGTGCTTTGGTTAAAATAGCAATAAATGGCACAAAATTACATACATTGATTCAAATGCAATAACGTTTGCAAGAAGTAGACGTGTTACCTCTCAAGCAAATTAATGCGACGGGTTTCTCTATCGTGACTCACGGATGCGGTGGACGAGGGAATAGCTACTGGTTGTCACGGCCGGCTCTGGATTCGGAGTGACGAATTGCCGCGCGAATACTGTATTTATTAAAACTGCATAGAATGCATCACGGGACGGATCACGTGGTATGTTATTGGTTCGAAGTGTAGGACAATGGCATAAAGTTACATAACATTGTGACTTCTTTGCTAGAAGCTTCTCGATACTGGTGTATCACGGGAAAGCTTTAACAAAGATCCCCTTTCAAAATTTGATTTTTGAAAAACAGCAATTGGGTTAAGAGGTCGTGACACAGAATTTGTCAGATCCTGTAACAATGTACTAATGATATATAAATGGTACACCGTGGTGGTATATGAATGTGGTGTGTGTATGTTGTTGGTGACCAACATGGCGACGACTTCACTTTTAATTTATTGGTTAGCAGTCGTACATATGATAAGTAGTGGTACATGTGGTTAGTAGTTGTACATGTCAGTAATGGTATGTGTAGTAGTGGTTAGTAGTGGTTAACAGTGGTTAGAAGTGGTACATGTGGTTGAGCAGTGGTCATGTGATTAGCAGTGGTTAGAAGTGGTACATGTGGTTGAGCAATGGTACATTTGGTTAGCAGTGGTTAGAAGGGGTACATATGGTTTAGCAGTGGTACATACGGTTGGCAGTGGTTAGAAGGGATACATGTGTAGTATGTGATATGTAGTGGAGGTGGAGATTTGCAGGCACATGTATTTGACACTGACCTTTAACCTAGTAATCTACTTTCCAAACACAGAATATGTTGTGATCCTTTCAAAAAAATGTCCAGCTCAAGGTCACATATACATGTTATAACTATTGTATGATATTTCACTTACAAGACAGACCAATGTCAAGGTTGAGCTTATTTCTGTCTGTAACTGTTCGATCTTGCTGCTGTTAATGAACGAGTGGATTTACATAGTTACTCATTGTTTGCCCATTGAAGACTAGGTAGATGTAGATGTAGATGAAAGGAAACGGGGAGGAAAAGAGAAAGAGCGGACATAGCGTGAACTTTGTGCAAGATGTTTGCGGTCGTTTTGTATGAAAGTATTTTTTTTAATGTAGTCATCATTTTATCAATAAAGTGACAAAGAAAAAAATAGGGCCTAAAATAACCAATAAATCTAATTAAGGTGTAATGTCAACAATTTTAATATAAAATGATGGTCAAAGGGTTACATTACAATAGTATTCATAAACGTAACGATCAAAGGGTTAAATATCAACAACATTAATACAAAACGATGACTGAAAGGGTTAAGGGTCAATTATGATAAAACAAAGTAATAATTAACAGCTTAAATGTGAATATTATTAAATTATTAATACATATTAATGATTAAAAGTGTTCATTTCAACAATGTTAATACAGAGCAATGTTTAGAAGGGTTAAATATTAACATTTCAACAATGTTAATACAAAGCAATGTTTAGAAGGGTTAAATGTCAACATTTCAACAATGTTAATACAGAGCAATATTTTGAAGGGTTAGGTTTCAACACTGTTAATATACAGAAATGATTAATAGTGTTAAATGTCAACAATATTAATAAAGAGGAAGTGAATACAGTGTTAACAGTCAACTATTGCCTTGTAATAAAGAGCTATTTAAAAAATATATATATATTAATCCGACATTGTGAACAAATGTCGCATTATCTATATTATTACATCAAGACAGGCACAAACACACACACACACACACACACACACACACACAAATAGATAGATAGATAGATAGATAGATAGATAGATAGATAGATAGATAGATAGATAGATAGATAGATAGATAGATAGATAGATAGATAGATAGATAGATAGATAGATAGATAGATAGATAGATAGATAGATAGATAGATAGATAGATAGATAGATAGATAGATAAGTAGGTAGGTAGGTAGAGAGAGAGGGAGATTTTTTATTGATATATTTTGTTAAGAAATTGGCCTGAGTATCATATATTTTTCAGAAATGAGATATCGCAACTTGTGAAGTTGAAAATATAAATATTAATTACTGTTTATAAATGTGATATTCGAATGACAGAAATTGATATGAATTTAGTTTCAGGAAACAGAGAAGGTTCAGGAACAGGATTGCAATAATAAAGTTTTCAAACATACGCTCATTTCTACCCTACATATGGATTCATTTTAACCTTTTACAATAAAAGCTAAGAATCAAAGCAAACATGTTCATCTCAACACAGAAGGGTTAATAGTACAAATGTCCTCTAGACATTGACCAATTGCATCGGTAATGTACGTTTTAACCAATCAAATTACACATTATTAAAACTAAAAATAAACTTGGCAAGGAACTGTACGAAGTCCAATGGCCGCTGTTATTTGGATGAGTAGCTGTTGTAGTGGTAGAGTGACCGTCTGTGTCAATATCCTGATTACGTCTGACTGCAACGATAAAATGATGACGTTACATCCTGAACTTAACAGTGATTAGGACATTTAATTGTCTTTCAAAAAGATTTTGTTCTTATCACTAATGGATGTTTCATTTATTTTAATTAAATGTTGTTGATTAGGTTTCCCTTTCCGTCTTGATCTCACTCATTCTCTCTCTCTCACACACACATAAACACACACACACACACACACACACACACACACACACACACACACACGCATAAATATATATATATATATATATATATACATGCAGACAGGTGTGTATGCAATATGATGATATTGTCACATACTACATGGGATGACTTGTATTTGTGCAAATAATTCAAATGCCCCTATAAACTATATCAACTACACATACCGAAGCAGGAGAGTGACTATGGGTTTTTTTTGTTTTTTTTTTTGGGGGGGGGGCGACAGACTGATATATCTAGATTGGATTTCAGTGATCCATCTGCCTGATATATCTAAATTAGGTTTCAGCTGATCCACCCGTAAACAGGTAAATTTTGATATAAAATATAAACAATACACAGCAATGACGCTAAACATTACAACAGACACTACACTCCACCATGACGCTGATTTATTAACACTACACAAAATGAGACATCTACCCTTACATTTAAAGAAGAAGAAAAAAACAAAAATGGGGTGGGAAGCTACATTAACAAAGACACTTAAGGGTGAAAAACAATTAAGAATAAAATTTAATTATAAGAATCAAAAGTAAAAGAGATAATAAAGTGCGTTTAGGCAATAATAATACAGTTTTCTTTCTTCAGTGATCATTTCTACACTTCGTCTTTACTCTTTACAATCATTTGAAATAAAAAATTTTATAAATAAAGTATTTTTTGGAAGACAGGGGCTGCAACTTTGTGATCTAAGTGACTCAACTTTCATGTCGCAGCATCGTACTGAACCAAATCATCGTCATACACATACACTCACAAACGCACGCACGCACACATGCACAGACACACACACACAGCGTGCGTCAAAACGTCGTTTCCTTTTGCTGCAGACAATTCTGCAGAACTAAACAAGTGTGCATGTCATGTCAACATTTCACTTGAACCCATACTCTGGGACCCTTAGTTACGACTTTCACCTGGCTATTCAGAGACACCACCCTTCCTTCAGGATATGTTCAGTGAGTTTACAGATTCAGTGCCGCTAATTATGTCTTCCACGCCCGCTTCTCAACAAATTCAGGAAATTTTCTCCCCAAGCTTCCAGTTCATGACAACCTGGACACAGGGAAAGTTATGAAGGTATGCTAATTAGATCCACACGAATTTGTCCTTTCACCTGTACAAATATATTGTAATTTCTCTTGTATATACGCCCACGCAAAAGGACGCAACCCCCATCCCTCTCAACTCTTCCTCCCTCCTGAGAATCGGAATATCCGACTACGGATATGTCTACACTGTCTAGTTATCCGTTACACATTCAAATCATTAACTTGAAATTTATGATTGTAAACACAATAATATTTTACATTGCATGACGGATATATGCAAATGAAGAGGTGTATATATTCTCAATATTATTATCCTCATCGTCAGATATATTTTAATTACAATTAGTATTGTTATATCATCTTCATCGTGATTTTTATCAATATCAACATTATTATTATCATTGTTGTGGCTAAAGCTGCTACTGCATCTAATTCTGCTACTACTGCTGCTCCTTGCTACTACTACTGCTACTACTGTTGGTATTATTATTACTACTACTACTACTGCTCCTACTGTTACTTCTACTGCTGCTACTACTCTTGGTATTATTACTACTACTACTACTGCTCCTACTGTTACTACTACTGCTGCTACTACTATTGGTATTATTATTACTACTACTACTGCTACTACTCTTGGTATTATTACTACTACTGCTACTACTCTTGGTATTATTACTACTACTACTGCTGCTACTACTCTTGGTATTATTACTACTACTAGTACATATTAAATAAAGTGACTTTTTTGCTCATGAAAATCCCTTTACTACGTGTGTACGTTGAACAAAAAAGTTTGTGGCACTTTAACTTGTTTATATTCAAATACTTGTGATAACGACTTTCAATTTTTTTTTCTTCCGAAATCAACGATTATTAAAGTTTAAATTCGGTTTTGTTTGGTTTTTTTTGATGTTAGCACAACATCTAAAGTGTCAATGAAATAATTTCCATGTACTAACAACAACTAATCTAAAAAAATAGAACGACTTTGGATTTTTAGTAGTAAATGGGCTTAATCATACTAATGCTAGTCATTGAAATATCTTCACAGAGTCAGGACACTTTAAAATTTAAAATAAATATTTGCCAACACATGAGTACATGCATACTAAAATTAGAGGGGGGGGGGGTAGATGTTTCGAAGTATAGCCCTGAACTTTAACCTATGCTGTTTGGGTTTTTAAAATTTTAAAGGTAGTAAAAACGCGATGTGAGACTTCAAATGCACAGCTAAATTGTACCCATCGTTGTGGTGATTCTTGTTGTTGTTGTCGTCTCAAATCTTGATTTGGTTACAAGGCTGGTGTTTGAACACTCCTTCATGGGGTCTTCCAGGACATATGCACTTACAGTTCTTGTCCACGAAACCAGGCTCTGGACATTGGATGTTTGAACTGCACTTCGCTGGACACAAAACAATAAAACAATTAAAATGGGTTCCTTGTGGGATGCACTTTCATTCATTCATTCATTCATTCATTCATTCATTCTTTCTTCCTTTCATTCATTCCTATATTTTGTGACATTTTTTTATATTTATCTGTTTCTAATTACAGTTGTTTGTGGTTTTAAGAAATAGACTATGATATTTGGCAGCAACGGCTGCAGGATACTGCACTGATACATGATTTTTGCGAGTTAGATGTCACTGAAGCTGTCTCTTGCTGTTACCAATCACAGACTGGTATTTCTTAGTTTTGATCGTCACGCCTCCATTGATGGAGAAGACCTGAAAGACATTAAAAAGCGTATAGTTAGAAGTGGGTGTGGCATTTTATTGAGGGCGTTTAAAAATAGATTTGTCTAATTATTCTCACTTGAAAGTGATTTTGTTTGATTGGTTTGAATTAGGCCTCCCTCCTCTCTCACCTCTTCCCCCCTCTCTCTTTCACCGTTTCTTTTTTAAAATCCACGCTCTTTCTCTCTTTGTTTCTCGCTCTCTCACTCACACTCATTTTTTTCTTACGTCTTGTGAGTCACACAAAGTGACAACGCGTTGTATTGTAAGCGACTTCAATAAATTTAAAAAAAACCTCTCTAAGTAACTTCAGAAGCAGTAGCAACAGTGGAGGAGACAACATAGAGGTACTAGCAGTAGAAGTAGTAGGATGCATCAGTATTATCACCATCACTGTTATCATCAATATTATTTTCTTAACAAATTTAGTAGAGGAGAAATTACCTGTTGTGGCAGTGTTAGTGTACAGCAGTAGCCGAAGAAGCAGTCTCATTAATAAAGTTATCTAATTAATATTACGCATATACCGATAATAATGATTCTTTCGATTATTGTTTTATTATTATTGGTGATGATGGTGTTGGTGTTGGTGATCTATTTTTGGTGATTTATTTTAACGACGAGGAAGATATTTTCTTGTTGTTACTCTTACCCTTGCGCCATAGTGCATAATGCTAGTGTAGTCGTAAGGAACGTCAAAGGTATTCACGAAATTTGCGTCATGAATGTCGAAGTTGTAGTAGAGATGTGGAGGAATGTTTTGTCTTATGATTTCTACGTAACTGTTGCGGTCCGGCCGAGTCTGCTCGTGCTGAAATCCCACCGCGTGACCTACCTCGTGCGCAATGATGCTTTGCTGTAAAGAAAAAAATAAATGACGGAATTTATCTTTAGGTGACGTGTTAAAAGGCATAAAATCACGCCTGCTATTTACAGCTGACTTTACTATTAATGAATGTGACGTGGAGCATACGAGATTTCTCACTCATTATGACTTGCTCTCCAGCCATTAATTCTAAATAGATACTTGACTCTCTGACGTCACACATGCCTTTTGTTCATGAATGACCACAGATCTTTACAAAAAGTGGCTGTCACTTAGCACTCCACCCAGCAATTCATCGCCAACGTGTGGGTATCACTGTAAGTTTTAGAGATTATGGGAGTTAATTTAACAATTAATATGATTTTAGACAGTATTTCTTAGCGACTAAAATTTACAACAAACGAACACTAATATACATTGTAGTACTGATGAAATACTAAAAGGTCAGCCAAATGCAGTGTGTGTATGTGTGTGTCTATGTGTGTCCCTCTGTGTGTGTGTGTGTGTGTGTGTGTGTGTGTGTGTGTGTGTGTGTGTGTGTGTGAGTGAACTTTTCTGTTAAATATTGACACTTTTAATAGTTTATTAAAGTGGCTAAAGTTTTACACATAATGTGGCGGAGTCGATGGTGGTGGTGGGTGATTCTGACAAACCTGTAGGATGACATCACAACGTCAGGGTTTATCTCAGTGAGAAATTATTAAAGAGTCATACTCTCAATTCATCTGAGATAATTCAAGTGTTTGTAATAATAAAATATGACTTGATATTAGAAGTAAAAATATAATGCAACGTCATGAATGTAAACATTATTTTACTTAACTTATCAAAACTATTTTTTATGTATTTTGAATGAAAATAAATAATAAATTCGTTTGGAGTTGAACTGAAAGAAACCCTTTAACCTATAACAGAGGACGTTTTCCTGTCTGCTTTGTAAGTGAAAGTTACAATCGTGAGCGAAACAAATCTGGAGAGGAAATGAGAAAGAATATTTTTAAATTATTAAAACAAATCTTTGCTTACTGAGCGACATCCCACAGCCAAACCGATCTGCTGAGCCTGCTCAGGAGTTCTGCCAACATTGGAATAGCACCTGTCAACAGACGAATCAAGAGAAGCGGAAAATTATTTCTCTGTGCACTTACAAAATAGATTTACCTGACAGTTATTGGCAAGCATGAGCTATCTTCTTTTTTAAAATGATTTCGAGTATAGATGGAAGTGATAGAGTGAGCAAGTAAAACAGAGAGCAAGAGGGATTGATTGACTGACAAAATAGAAAGAGCGAGAGGGATTGATTGATTGACAAAATAGAGAGAGAGAGAAAGACTGATTTACTAAGGGCAAAAGATCAAACCGTGATAAAGAGAGATCAATCAAGTGAGGGGAGTTAAATGGACAAATTATAATATAAAAAGTAATTAATATAAATAAAAACTAATAAAGAATACATTGTTGGAACATAGTACAGATGTTGAAAAACTGCACTTAATACTTAAATATAAACAGTATGCTGTTAAATTACTTGTGCAGATATAACAAATGCTATGAGAAAGCAGTGGACAGGCTGTTTAAAGATACTGTGGAACACTGTTTATATTATATAAATAAAATTAGTACAGTGACAAAATAGGTGAGATACAGTTTATGTAAAAGGAACTCGTCTTTTTAAATGGATCTTCTCCCTTTGATTAACTTAGTGTGGCTTCATAAATCAGTTTTTTTTTAATTTTAGTCTTCCCAAGGAGAGCAGGCTAATTTGCAGCTAATTATTTTAATTTTAAATAAAGTTTTTGAGAGGGAGAGAAAGGCAGAGTCATCAACCGATTGTTAGTTGGCTTGGTCTAAGAATGCTAATGGTTGGTGGTCACATTTGATTACAAATGTTCTTCAATACAAATATCTTTTGAATATTTTTTATGGCCCATACGATGGCAAGACATTCCTTCTCGCTGGTAGTGTATGATCTTTCTGCTGGCATACTTTTCTGAGTAAGGTCGGTCAGTGGACTCGCAAACGCATTGAAGTTGGGTACGAATTTGTGATAGTAATTCACAAGCCCTAGAAAGCTCCGAACCTGCATCTTGGTTTTGGGTCTTCAGGTTTCCTTTAGCTGTTCAATTTTAGCTTTACTTGGCAACATGGCCCCTGGCTCAAACGATGTCCCAAGAAGTCTAGAGAAAAATATGCGACTTCACATTTAGTCGTGAAATGCATCAACCATATCAGATCCAGGGGTTAAAGCACCAGCAGTTCCATGCCTTATGAGGCATATGAGGTACGTTGACTTATCAGGGGACAGGTGGTGAAGAGGTTTCATGAGTTGAGAGCAGAAGTGAAAACCTTCATGGAGAAGGATGGGATGGCTGTTCCTGTACTAAGTGATCCCAAAGTGGTTCATGGACTTAGCTTTTCTTGTTGACATTTTACAAGAGCTGAATGTACTGAATAAGAAATTACAAGGCCAGGGGCGGCTTGTCAGTGCAGAATATGACAATGTCAGAGCATTTTCCACAAAACTTGTGTTATGCAAAGCCCAGCTTTCTCAGACAAACCTCTGCCATTTCCCAGCATGTAAGGCACTCATGGATTCTGGCACACCATTCAGTGGTGAGAAGTATACTGATGCCATTGTAAAGCTGCAGGAAGAATTTGATCACAGGTTTGCAGATTTCAAGAAACACAGAACCACCTTTCAAATATTTGCTGACCCCTTCTCCTTCGATGTGGAAGATGCCCCTCCTATGCTTCAAATGGAGCTAATTGACATACAGTGTAATTATGAACTCAAAGTCAAGTTCAGGGAGGTGAGTGGAAAAGCAGACAAGCTTGGACAGTTTTTGAGAGAATTGATCCTTACCTTCCCTGAGCTTTCCAGGTTGTTCAAGCGGACCATGTGCCTTTTTGGGAGCACCTATCAGTGTGAAAAGCTCTTCTCCACCATGAACTTTAATAAGTCAAAATTCAGGTCCAAACTTACTGATGAGCATCTTCAAGCCATACTGAGGGTCTCATTGGCTTCCTCCCTGAAGCCAAAATAATGTGTCTGAGCTATGTAAAGGAAGCATTGCCAGGTCTCTGGCAGCAGGGAATAATGATGCGGCCCAGCTTCACCCAGACTCTACTTCAAGCGACCCCAGGCAAAATGAGTTTGAGACTGGTCTAGCCTTTTAAATTCTTCTTTGGCGCCTCCCTGTAATAGACCTGATAGATTAAAGGCCCAATGTTCTTGCGAAATTTTATTTGCTTTCACGATTTTCTCGAACGTTGTTAAGTATGTGTTGATCGGATCTTCCTGCTCATCGAACGGAAGCATATTTATTTTTGTAAAATAGCCCTCTGATCTGCGATAAACTCCTTCACTGGAATGTGAACTACTACCGCTGTCTCTACGACGTCCAATCTCTAGGCGTTTTAGTTCTAGAATATGATCGAGTTCTTGTTTTTTCGTTTCTGCCTCGACCCGCTTCGTTTCTTTGTCAGCCTTGATCTCGATTCGCTTTAGTTCATCGGCCCGCTTTTTGTCTTCACGCACCGTGGCCCGTTCTTCTCTCTCGCTCTCTTTCTCCTGCTATTCGTCCTTTAAACTCAGCTTGGACATACTTAATTAGTTCCTCATCTTTATGTCCTAGCAAAGAACCTTTCCGCACATTCTCAATAATCTGTTCAGCGTCCATCGTGGTTTATTTAGAATGCCTGTTCTAAAATAAACTTCTCAGTGCTACGCGTGCACTCTGTTCAGCAAAGAAAAATACGCTTTCTGAACCATAACACTAGGTTAACAATTAAACCTATGGTATTACTCGTTTTGAAGTCTATTGCTACCAGTTAACTACTTTAGTTCCGTGGCGCAAACACATCGACTTCTTAACACAATGATTACTTAGTTAACATGCTACTAAATCAAATCATTAAATCACAGTTAACATGCATACACTAGCCCAACTAAATGCATTTACAACATGTCAACACATCAATGTACACTATTCCATGCAATAGAATACATGCACAAAATACAACAATGACAAAGTGAAGAAAAAAGAACAATATCTTTGCTCCAATAAACTCTGAAATCAATAAGTTCTTGTGATTCGTTTTTCGTTGGTTTGTCTAGAAGATACGATTATTTTGTTTGGTTCAATAGTTACAAATTAGAAAATTTTTTAATTCTAATAGTTACTATTTATCATTATTTATCACTATTATCCAGCGGCGAGTTCCCAATTGTTACATTCCAGCATTTGTTTCAAGACCCTGTCTCAGCATGAGGATTTTTAGATTATTTAATTTTAACATTCACCTATGCTGACAAGACTGGTTGCCAAGATCTACCCTTCAGCCCCTAAATTACCAAATTTAGTGACAGGCAAACTTGTGTAACAAAGCATGAACTGGGTACGTTATCCAATTATAACTAATTATGCAATCAATCATTCGTCTTGACTCTATTCCCTCAACCCAGTCCCTATTGGTCTTCCTTGCAATAATTAGCCAACTACTATAATTAGACAACAATAAAATATTTATTAATTATTTATTAACAATTAGCAAAAAGGTAATTCTATACATTCGTTTCCGATACATAGGTCATATGACTACCTATTGTCTTTTCTGTTGTATTGATCACAAGATTCCAGACTAATGTTCAGAGTTCATGGGTCTATACCTAGCTCCCACATGTCCATCAGCTTTGACAGTGCTCTTGCTTCAACAGTGCGTAGTCGAGTCAGATTGATGGCTGTTACATAACTCGGCTCTTCCTCCAGATGTAGGGACCCCCTCGCGCTCAGTAAGTCTAGACACGTTGAACACCCACACAGGATCTCCACAGAATCCCCACGAAGCTCCAATATGCTTCGGACTCAAGATAAAAGGCCAGAAAAGACAAAGGCCACAAAAACCTGCTCTGAAAATATAATATCCTTTCATGAGCGACAATTCTATGGATTCGCCGACCAGTACATGTGGCATAGACAATAGTGTAGCCTATTTACAAGTCGACCTTTAAACGTATTTTACATCGATAGATAAATATAATAAATACAGATGTAAACCAAAATTACGCTCATGCATGTTACAATTAAGTGAAACATATTACACGCACGAGTTTAGATCATTACATACAAAGTAATTATATATTACAATGGAAAGTAAAATGTTCCAGTTGAATGATACAACTCAAAGTCATGCACATGCATGTTACAATTATAACAAAGCATTTTACATGCAAGTGCGTTAAATATCTACAAAAATACTTCAACGCGCACAGGCGTTCCGCAAATACAATTTAGTTAGCTAGCTTCAAGAAGATAAATTCAACATTCCCTAATCTTTACACAATAAAGATAAATTATCGTTCTACAATCCAACAATTATATAGAGGCGCAAATACACCAAAATCTAGCCACTCTATTATCTGGTCACATGTCAGGATAAATAGCAATAATACAGTTTAAAACATGATAGAAATGCAAAACTCACACAACATTCTTAATAAAATACAGAGTAAATATCTTAAGAATTCGATATGTTTACCTTGCCTTAGTACCATGGTACCTTGTTTTAGCACAACGGGTTTTTCTTGAGCGATTCACGGAATATATGATGCCTCTCGTGAAATGCCTCAGGCGCTGTTTCCTCGTGAATGGCTCTCAGAGTCCAGTTAAGTGTATTTAAAGACATATACGAATTTATGGCGGGAATTCTATCAGTCCAGCATCAGACTTGGACATGGCCCACCATCTGCTATTACTCGAGCATATTAAGTAATACATGCGAGCTCCCCTGACTGTAAGTACCGCGCACGCAACAGGGGTGGTTACATCACTGCTCGCGAGTCGGGTGCCAGAAGTATCGATTATGTATGGGACACAGTTTCAAAAGAACTTAAAATGACCATGCAGACTAATTATGGTTTAGGAGGTCAAGTATAATTTTGGCCTTGACTCCATTACAGACAGATAGATAGTTAGATAGATAGACAGATAGATAGATAGATAGATAGATAGATAGATAGATAGATAGATAGATAGATAGATAGATAGATAGATAGATAGATAGATAGATAGATAGATAGATAGATAGATAGATAGATAGATAGATAGATAGATATACAGATAGATAAATAAGTAATTAGGTAGGTAGGTAGAGAGAGAGAGAGATTTTTTATTGATATTTTTTTGTTAAGAAATTGGCCTGAGTATCTTTTACTTTTTCAGAAATGAGATATCGCAACTTGTGAAGTTGAAAATAAATATTAATTACTGTTTGTAAATGTGATATTCGAATGACAGAAATTGATATGAATTTAGTTTCAGGAAACAGAGAAGGTTCAGGAACAGGATTGCAATAATAAAGTTTTCAAACATCCGCTCATTTCTACCCTACATATGGATTCATTTTAACCTTTTACAAAAGCTAAGAATCAAAGCAAACATGTTCATCTCAACACAGAAGGGTTAATAGTGCAAATGTCCTCTAGACATAGACCAATTGCATCGGTAATGTACGTTTTAACCAATCAAATTACACATTATTAAAACTAAAAATAAACTTGGCAAGGAACTGTACGAAGTCCAATGGCTGATATTATTTGGATCATTACCTGTCGTAGTGGTAGAGTAACCGTCTGTGTCAATATCCTGATGAAGTCTGACTGCAACGATAAAATGATGACGTTACATCCTGAACTTAAAAGTGATTAGGACATTTAATTATCTTTCAAAAAGATTTTGTTCTTATCACTAATGGATGTTTCATTTATTTTAATTAAATGTTGTTGATTAGGTTTCCCTTTCCGTCTTGATCTCTCTCTCTCTCTCTCTCTCTCTCTCTCTCACACACACACACACACACACACACACACACACACACACACACATATATATATATATACACACACGTGTCTGCATGTATATATATACACACATACACACACACACACACACACACACACACACACACAAACACATTTATATATATATACATAGAAATGTGTTTGTGTGTGTGTGTATATATATATAAATGTGTTTTTGTGTGTGTGTATATATATATACATGCAGAGACGTGCGTATGCGCTTATGCAGATATTGTCGCATACTACCTGGATGACTTGTATTCATGCCGATAGTTAAAATGTCACTATACTATAAACTATGTCAACTTCAAATACCGAAGCAGGAGAGCGACTATGGGTTTTATAGGGCTACAGACTGATATATCTAGATAAGGTTTCAACTGATCCACCCGTAAACAGGTAAACTTTGATATAAAATATAAACAATACACAGCAATGACGCTAAACATTACAACAGACACTACACTCCACCATGACGCTGATTTACTAACACTACACTCCACCATGACGCTGATTTATTAACACTACACAAAATGAGACATCTACACTTACATTTAAAGAAAAGAAAAAAAAAGAGGGTGGGGAAGCTACATTAACAAAGACACTTAAGAGTGAAAAACAATTAAGAATAAAATTTAATTATAAGAATCAAAAGTAAAAGAGATAATAATGTGCGTTTAGGCAATAACAATACAGTTTTCTTTCTTCAGTGATCATTACTACACTTCATCTTTACTCTTTACAATCATTTGAAATTAAAAAAAAATTATAAATAAATAGTATTCTTTGGAAGACAGGGGCCGCAACTTTGTGATCTAAGTGACTCAACTTTCATGCCGCAGCATCGTACTGAACCAAATCATCGTCATACATATATACTCATAAACGCACGCACGCACATACACACAGTGTGCGTCAAAACGTCGTTTCCTTTTGCTGCAGCCCATTTGCAGAACCACACAAGTGTGCATGTCATGTCATGTCATGTCAACATTTCACTTGAACCCATACTCTGGGACCCTTAGTTACGACTTTCACCTGGCCATACCGGGACACCACCCTTCCTTCAGGATATGTTCAGTGAGTTTACAGATTCAATGCTGTTAGAGATTAATAATTATTTGTTCCATCCCCGCTTCTCACAACAAATTCAGGAAATGTTCTCCCCAAGCTTCCAGTTCATGACAACCTGAGCACAGGAAAAGTTATGAAGGTATGCTAATTAGATCCACACGAATTTGTCCTTTCACCTGTACAAATATATTGTAACTTCTCTTGTATATACGCCCACGCATATAGATGCAACCTCCATCTCTCTCAACTCTTCTCCCCCTCCCGAAAGTCAGAATTTCCGACTACGGATATTTCCACACTGTCTACTTATCCGTTACACATTCAAATCATTAACTTGAAATTTACGATTGTAAACACAATGAAATTTACATTTAATGGCGGATATTTGCACATATAGAGGCTTATATAGACATACTTTGCGTATTTGTACCAAAATAAAATATCTTTGTACAGATTATTTTTACATTATGAAAGTTTAATGAAAATAATACTTTTTTCTTTTTTATTTATCAATGCTCTACAGTCTTAATCCATTAAGCTATAATATCTGGAAATAGTCCTCTAATGAGCAGCTATAACCTATGAACCTTATTTATTTACCAGAAATCTAACAATCTTTATTTAGCCAATAGCTAACGGTCTTTCATATCTGCAACAATCTGGCAAGTTGAATTTTCTAGCAAATATATCTGCAACAATCTGGCTATTTTAATTTCTAACAAATAAAACGGTTACAAGAAGAGTGAAATATAACTACTGGCTATTAAAAAGAGTTTAAATCTATCAAGCCTAATTATCTAGAGAAAACTATTAATCATTTTATCTAGCAATCTTTCTTATCTAATGATAATCTACCAACTTCGCTGTCTTCATTATCTACAAAATATTTTTTTAAACTGGTTACCAGAAGAAAGTTTATTTAATTACTGAAAACTAAAAAGACTTTAAATAATTTTCATTTCTCTTTCATCGGAAAATGTAGAGGATATTATCAGAATATTTTAGTAACATCTAAATCTATATGTATTATCCTGCAATGTAAAGTGCTACGTCATGCACTGTTCCGAAGCTGATATGCTCACTGGTTTGGTCTAAAGTTGATATCCACTGTTCTGAAGCTGATATGCACACTGGCTTGGACTAAAGTTGACATGCACAGTGGTGTGGCAAGTTATCATGATCTGCTGTGAAATTACTTCCTCAATGCGGTCTTCTGATCTTGATTAGTATACCAATCATAAAATTACTTTTGTGGATTTCGGTTTAGCGTACCAATCATGAAATTATTTTTGTGGATTTCGGTTTAATGTACAAATCATAAAATTACTTTGTGGATTTCGGTTTAGTGTACAAATCATAAAATTACTTTTGTGGATTACGGTTTAGTGTACAAATCATAAAATTACTTTTGTGGATTACGGTTTAGTGTACCAATCATGATATTACTTTTGTGTTTTTCGGCAAGTGCGTAAAACAATTCATGATGTGACAAAGCAAATTCACTAGGAAGTTGACATGCACAGATATAATTGTTCAACCCAGTTATGCCATTTCTAATTGTGACTCAAGGGGCTTTCTGTGAATACATCATTGTTCATTTCCAATTGCGATTCAAGGGGCACCACTCACATTGTTCCACCAATCTTACCTACTACCTCATATATTTTTTATGTCAGTTTGATGTTTCCATGTTTAGTGCACAGCCCATTCAAGCTTAGAATATGTCTTACTAAAACTGCTTTCAGATATGGTCAAGTATAAGCTACCTTATCAAGTGTCCAACGGTCTTGTGACGTCAAAATTAAAATTAATGACGGATCTGAACAGGAAAATATTGATGAATGATAATTACTACAATGTGGTTTAAAAGAGATTAGTATATGAACAATCTAATATAACTGGAATTTAATAAAATCCAACAAATCAAACATTAAAATAAAAACATATTCAGCAATTGATCCCGTTTAATGGCTGGTTTCTTTGTAGCCTAGCAATAAAAAGAAAAACAACATATTAATCGATAATTTTATCATTGTCAAGCATAACAATATAATTCAAACTGGGTCGTGACGTAAGCTTACCCGGGGCGACGCATAATTTGCACGTCTTTGCGCAGTTCATCCGCATGTAGTCGACGTAATGAACGTAACAGTACCCACGATCCTTCCAATACTGGCAGTGCTGCGCCATGTCGGTGCAGCTACTGACTAAACCTGCAGAACAGGGACACGCATGAATTGACAGGAACGCCACAGAGACACCAGTCTCGCAAAAACTATAAATTACATATATGATAAGTAGCTTATCTCCTAGAAATTTAAATAGGTCAATGATTTAATTACGTATGATAACCCACGCCATTTAATATTTAATGCACCCCCCCTCTCCCGAAAAGAAAACTTTATGTGGCGTTTTGAGGTATCGAGAGAAAACGTCATTTCCGCTCAAAAGCAAATTGTAAAAACCTGCACACAATGCTCGTTGTCGGACCAGACTCCACTCGGCCGGCTTTATTACGTTTGGTGATTTTAATTCATTAACAGGGTCATCGTAGTCTTAGTGTATTTTTTCAAATAAACTACTGCAGTGCAAACATTTAGTCAGCGAATATGTAGGACCCATCCACATAAACTACTGCAGTGCAAACATCTACTCTGCTATAATATAGGACCCATCCATATAAACTGGAACATGGTTTGATTCTACTGAGAGCTAGATTGTTGGGTCACCCAAGAGTTTAAAGAAAGACAAATTCACTTACTTCCGCTGCAGTGATTGCAAGACAGTTTGCAGTAGGAAGCCATGAAGGACGATCCACACTCGTTCTTCTTAGCCCACGCACGGCAGGAGGTATAGCGGTCTCTGCAAACGCCTTTGAACGAACAGTCATCGTCAGTATTATCTTTAACATTACATTATTATCAGTAGTAGTGTCATCACTAATAATAATTATTACTCTGATTATCACTGATGTCGTTGTCATTATTATCCAACGTGCTCGTACCATTGTTATACTTGTTATTGTCATCATTGTAATTGTCATCGTCATCATTATAAATGTTATTATCATCATTATACGTTTTATTGTCATCGTTATCGTTAATATGGTTACCACTGTTTATGGTTATTATGAGAAAAGTAGCACTAGATGTATCACAGTATATGTGCTTTAATTATCGGCGTTATTATTAGTATCAATAGTGGCAACATCACCAATCATTATCTTTTGCGACAACATCGTCATTAACATTATTTTTTCAAATTAGTTCTTTCATATCATCGCAAATATTACTACTATTATTAAAATTTAGAAATCACTCTCACGCTTTTATTATTATGATTTTCAGCGCAATTATTGTTATTATAAATTATAGTAGTAACATTTCAACATTGTCATAATAATAATAAAATTCATTATTATTTATTTTAAAAACTGTTGGAGCTGTAAAAGAGGTAGTTAAGACGGTAGTAAATTCAGTAGTGGTAGCTTCAAGTACTGTTGGAATTGGAGTAGAGGTGGTTAAGAGAGTAGTTATTTCAGTAGTGGTACTTTAGTAATAATAGCAGATTCATTACAATATTCCAAATATTATTATCCTCATTATCAGATATAATTACAATTAGTATTAAGTCACCTTCATCATTATTTTTATCAATATCTTCATTATTATTATCATTGTTGTGGCTGAAACTGCTACTGCCTCTAATACTACTACTACAGCTGCTACTGTTGCTACTACTATTGCTGCTGCTCTACTGCTACTACTACTGCTGATATTACTATTGCCGCTGCTATTACTACTATAACTACTACTACTAAAACTGGTACTGCTGTACTGCTACTACTACTACTACTACTACTACTACTATTGCTTCTACTTCTGCCATTGCTATTACTACTATTGCTACTTCTACTACTGCTACTGTTACCACTATTGATGCTACTGCTATTGCTACTACTACTTCTACTACTACTGATGCTGCTCTGCTGCTACTGCTATTACTACTGCTACTACTACTGCTACTGTTACTACTACTGCTGCTACTACTCTTGGTATTATTATTACTACTACTACTGCTACTACTACTACTGCTACTGTTACTACTACTGCTGCTACTACTCTTGGTATTATTACTACTACTACTACTACTACTGCTACTACTATTGCTACTGTTACTACTACTGCTGCTACTACTCTTGGTATTATTATTACTACTACTACTGCTACTACTACTACTGCTACTGTTACTACTACTGCTGCTACTACTCTTGGTATTATTATTACTACTACTACTGCTACTACTACTACTGCTACTGTTACTACTACTGCTGCTACTACTCTTGGTATTATTATTACTACTACTACTACTACTGCTACTACTATTGCTACTGTTACTACTACTGCTGCTACTACTCTTGGTATTATTATTACTACTACTGCTGCTACTACTATTGGTATTATTACTACTACTACTGCTGCTGCTACTACTATTGGAATTATTACTACTACTAGTACATATTAAATAAAGTGACTTTTTTGCTCATGAAAATCCCTTTACTACGTGTGTACGTTGAACAAAAAAGTTTGTGACACTTTAACTTGTTTATATTCAAATACTTGTGAAAACGACTTTCAATTTTTTTCCTTCAAATTAACGATTCTTAAAGTTTAAATTCAGTTACTTTGTTTTTTAGCACAACATCTATACTGACAATGCAATAATTTGCATGTGCTAACAAAACTAATCTAAAAATAGAACGATTTTGGAATTTTAATATAGTAAATGGCCTTAATCATACTAATGCTAGATACTGAAATATTTTCACAGAGTGAGGGCACTATAAAATTAAAAATAAATATTTGCCAACATATCAGTACATGCATACTAAAATTAGAATTGGGGGGTTAGATGTTTCGAAGTATAGCGCCGAATTTGAACCTATGTTGTTTGGGTTTTTTAAAATTGTATTTAAAGGTAGTAAAAACGCGATGTGAGACTTCAAATGCACAGCTAAATTGTACCCGTCGTTGTGGTGATTTTTCTTCTTGTTGTTGTCGTCTCAATTCTGGTTACGAGGCTGGTTCCTGAACACTCATTCAAGGGGCTTCCTGGACACATGCACTTACAGTTCTTGTCCACGAAACCGGGCTCTGGACATTGGATGTTTGAACTGCACCCCGCTGGACACAAAATAATTAAAATGGATTCCTTGTGGGATGCACTTTCATTCATTCATTCATTCATTTATTCATTCATTCTTTCTTTCTTTCTTTCTTTCTTTCTTAGTTTCATTCATTCTTATATTTTGTGACTTCTTTATATTTATTGGTTTCTAATTACAGTTGTTTGTGGTCTTAAGAAATAGACTATGATATTTGGCAGTAACGACTGCAGGACACTGACCGTTCTGGCTGCACTGATACATGATGTTTGCGAGTTTGATGTCGCTGAAGCTGAGTCTCTTGCTGTTACCAATCACAGACTGGTATTCGGGGTTCTTAGTTTTGATCGTCACGCCTCCATTGATGGAGAAGGCCTGAAAGACATATTAAAAAGCGTATAGTTAGAAGTGGGCGTGGGATTTTATTGAGGGCGTTTAAAAATTGATTTGTCTAATTATTCTCAAGTGAAAGTGATTTTGTTTGACTGGTTTGAATTAGGTCTCCCTCCTCTCTCCCCTCTCTCTCTTTCACCGTTTATTTTTTTAAAACCACGCTCTCTCTCTCTCTCTCTCTCTCTCTCACTCACGTTTTTTTTTACGTCATGTGAGTCATACAAGGTGACAACTCTTTGTACTGTAAGCGACTTCAATAAATAACAAAAAAAAGGAACACCCATTCTAAGTGACTATAGAAGCAGTAGCAACAGGGGAGAAGACGACATAGTGGTACTAGCAGTAGAAGTAGTAGGATGCAGCAGTATTATCCCCTTCACTGTTATCATCAATATTATTTTCTTAACAAATTTAGTAGAGGAGAAATTACCTGTTGTGGCAGTGTTAGTGTACAGCAGTAGCCGAAGAAGCAGTCTCATTAATAAAGTTATCTAATTATTATTACGCATATACCGATAATAATGATTTTTTCGATTATTGTTTTATTATTATTGGTGATGATGATGTTGGTGTTGGTAATCTATTTTTGGTGATCTATTTTAACGACGAGGAAGATATTTTCTTGTTGTTACTCTTACCCTTGCGCCATAGTGCATAATGCTAGTGTAGTCGTAAGGAACGTCAAAGGTATTCACGAAATTTGCGTCATGAATGTCGAAGTTGTAGTAGAGATGTGGAGGAATGTTTTCTCTTATGATTTCTACGTAACTGTTGCGGTCCGGCCGAGTCTGCTCGTGCACAAATCCCACCGCGTGACCTATCTCGTGCGCGATGATGCTTTGCTGCAAAGAAAAAAAATAAATGACGGAATTTATCTTTAGGTGACGTGTTAAAAGGCATAAAAACACGCCTGCTATTTACAGCTGACTTAACTATAAATGAATGTGACGTGGAGTATACGAGATTTCTCACTCATTATGACTTGCTCTCCAGCCATTTTCTAAATAGATACTTGACTCTCTGACGTCACACATGCCTTTTGTTCATGAGTGACCACAAATCTTTACAAGAAGTGCTGTCACTTAGCACGCCACCCAGCAACTCATGGCCAACTTGTGACTGTCAACCATTACACGTACATAGTAATGGGGTAATCATTGTAAGTTTTAGAGATTAGGGTCATGGGAGTTAATTTAACAATTAATATGATTTTAGACAGTATTTCTTAGCGACTAAAATTTACAATAAACGAACACTAATATACATTGCAGTACTGATGAAATACTAAAAGGTCATCCAAATGCACTGTGTGTATAATGTGTGTGTGTGTGTGTGTGTGTGTGTGTGTGTGTGTGTGTGTGTGTGTGTGTGTGTGTGTGTGTGTGTGAACTTTTCTGTTAAAGTTTGACACTTTGTGAAAGTTTATTAAAATGATTAAGGTAATAAAAATCTAATGTGGCGGAGTCGGGAAGGGTGATTTCCGCTAATCTGTAGGATATCACCTCACAGTTTATCTCATTGAGAAATCATTAAAATTCATACTCTCAATTTATCTGAGATAATTCAAGTGTGTGTAATAATAAAATATGACTTGATATTAGAAGTAAAAATATAATGAAACGTCACGAAAGTAAACATTATTTTACTTATCTTTTCAAAACATTATATTTTTTAAAAGTATTTGAATGAAATTAAATAATTAAATTCGTTAGGGGTTGAACTGAAAGAAACCCTTTAACCCAGGGGTCTCAAACTCGCGGCCCGCGGGCCATTTGCGTCCCGTGTGACGATATTTTGTGACCCCCACTTGATATCAAAGTTTAGTGAAAGTGCGGCCCGCATGCTTTTCCCTAAATAAACAATACACCAACAAAAAAGATTGCATAAAATAATTACGAAAAAAAGTACTTGAAACACTGACGTGATTCCTAATCGAATGAATGTGTTTTGTCGTTTTTGTGAGAGTTAGCTGCCTGCTAATGTATGCAATATACTATAGGAGCCTATCAAAGCATAGGCCTATGACATCAGCAGGCCCTTTGCAGCAAATGCCTGAAGTTTGACAATGTGATGTCTGGTGTTGTTGAAATGCATCAACCATATCAGATCCAGAGGTTAAAGCACCGGCAGTCCCGTGCCTTTTTAGAGGAAATAGAGTCAGCATATTAGGTACGTTGGCTTAACAAGGGACAGGTCTTGAAGAGGTTTCATGAGTTGAGAGTAGAAGTGAAAACCTTCATGGAGAAGGATGGGATGGTTGTTCCTGTACTAAGTGATCCCAAATGGCTCATGGACTTAGCTTTTCTTGTTGACATCATACAAGAGCTGAATGTACTGAACAAGAAATTACAAGGCCAGGGGCAGATTGTCAGCGCAATATATGACAATGTCAGAGCATTTTCCACAAAACTTGTGTTATGGAAAGCCCAGCTTACTCAGACAAACCTCTGCCATTTCCCAGCATGTAAGGCACTCATGGATTCTGGCACACCATTCTGTGGTGAGAAGTATATTGATGCCATTGTAAGGTTGCAGGAAGAATTTGATCACAGGTTTGCAGATTTCAAGAAACACAGAACCACCTTTCAAATATTTGCTGACCTCTTTTCCTTCGATGTGGAAGATGCCCCTCCTATGCTTCAAATGGAGCTAATTGACATTCTGAACATGTAATTCTGAACTAAAAGCCAAGTTCAGGGAGGTGAGTGGAAAAGCAGAAAAGCTTGGACAGTTTTTGAGAGAATTGCCCCTTACCTTCCCTGAGCTTTCCAGGATGTTCAAGCGGACCATGTGCCTTTTTGGGAGCTCCTATCTGTGTGAAAAGCTCTTCTCCACCATGAACTTTAATAAGTCAAAATTCAGGTCCAAACTTACTGATGAGCATCTTTAAGCCATACTGAGGGTCTCAGTGGCTTCCTCCCTGAAGCCAAATGTGTCTCAGCTGTGTAAGAGGAAGCGTTGCCAAGTCTCTGGCAGCAGGGAATAATGATGGCCCAGCTTCACCCAGATTCTACTTCCGGCGGCCCTCAGGCAAAATGAGTTTGAGACCCCTGCTTAACCTATAACAGATGACGTTTTCCTGTCTGCTTTGTAAGTGAAAGTTACAATCATGAGCGAAACAAAACCGGAGGGGAAATGAGAAAGATTTTTAAAAATTATTAACACAAATCTTTGCTTACTGAGCGACATCCCACAGCCAAACCGATCTGCTGAGCCGGGTCACGAATTCTGCCAACATTGGAATAGCACCTGTCAACAGACGAATCAAGAGAAGAGGAAAATTATTTCTCTGTGCACTTACAAAATAGATTTACCTGACAGTTATTGGCAAGTATGAGCTATCTTCTTTTTTAAATGATTTCGAGCACAAATGGAAGTGATAGAGCGAGCAAATAAAACAGAGAGAGAGTGAGAGAGATTGATTGATTGACAAAATAGAGAGAACAAGAGGGATTAACTGATTGACAAATTAGATCAAGAGGGATTGATTGATTGACAAATAAGAGAGAGCGAGAAAGACCGATTTACTGACAAAGCGCAAAAGATCGAACCGTGATAAAGAGAGATGAATCAAGTGAGGGGAACTAAATGGACAAATTATAATAGCAAAAATAATTAATATAAATAAAAACTAATAAAGAATACAGTGTCAGAACATAGTACAGATTACAGGAACATAACTAGTTTGTTGAAAAACTGCACAAAATATTTATATATAAAGTACTTGTGCAAATAATACTTAAATATAAATGGTACATTGTTAAAATACTTGTGCTGATATAAATGCAAATAATATTTAAATATAAAGAGTACGTTGTTAAAGTACTTGTGCAGATATAACAAATGCTATGAGCAAGCAATGGACAGGCTGTTTAAAGATACTGTGGAACACTGTTTATATTACAGTGTCAAAGTAGGTGAGACTAAATTTATGTAAAAGGAACTCGTCTTTTTAAATGGATCTTCTCCCTTTGGTTAACTTAGTGTGGCTTCATAAATCAGTTTGTTTTATTTTAGTCTTCCCAAGGAGATCAGGATACTTTGCAGCTATATCTTTTAATTTTCAATAAAGATTTTGAGAGAGAGAGAGAGAGAGAGCGCGCGAGAGAGAGAGAAAGGGGGAGTCATCAAGTTGGGGGTGGGATTTTTTAGGGTTTTATTTTGTTTTTGTTTTTTGTTTGTTTGTTTGGGTTTTTCTTTTCCGGGGGTCTACTCAGAAGAATCCGTACGGTGGTTCCATTTTCCCCAACGTGGCCGATCATTGCGGTTGTACACAGATTACTGACTTCCATGAAAACTCCCAATAAATTTAAAGAATACATTTTTTAATGAAAATCACTGCTAAACATATTCTGATAAATTTTATAATGAGTAGACTAATAAAATAGTGTAGAGAGTGCATAAATATAAAATGTATACTGTAAAAGCGCAGAGAAGTTTATTTAAATATTAATACGCCGAGAAAATAGTGCACAGAAATCCAAATATACAACGAATATATTTGATATTTGACTATATATATTTGACTACTAGGATACAATTTAAAATAATAATAATAATAACATACCCGGAGCCGTTATCAAAGAACACCCTGTTTTTGTCTGAACTTGTCGCGGGTCGAAATTTAATGCAAGTGAAGATACTCCACTCTGCGAGAGCTTTCATTATCTCCCCTCGGTCACTTTCACCTAAAACAGTTAGTACAAGCGTATCATTATCCTTATTGCTACTGTAGTTAGATTTTTTTTCTCGTCTTTTAAGTTACAGCATAGAAGGGATATTTATCTAAGATTTTTTACAGGTAATATTTTTCTTCATTGTAGTCCCGTCTCTGATCTTGTTACTTCAGAGCTCAATTTACAACAACAAAAAAAAACAGTGACGCAGCAACGCTTAAGTGTTACAACCCACATGTATCATATGCATAAGCTCACACACAAAAAAACGCGTTTCTACAAAAAAAATGAATAGCTGGTGGTGCCTATGGGTTTGTAAAACCATTAATTTGGTCCTGAGGCCAACTACCAAATTTATGTCCCCACCCTATTGCCATTTGTGTTCTTTACACTGTACTCTTAACAACAAAGGCCCAAATTACCACACACACATCCTATTGCCATTTGTATTATTTACATTCTACTCTTAACAACAAAGGCCCAAATTTCCACACACACATCCTATTGCCATTATTTTGTATTATTTACATTCTACTCTTAACAACAAAGGCCCAAATTACCACACACATATCCTATTGCCATTTGTATTATTTACAAAATACTCTTAACAACAAAGGCCCACATTACCACACACACATCCTATTGCCATTTGTGTTCTTTACACTGTACTCTTAACAACAAAGGCCCAAATTACTACACAAACATCCTATTGCCATTTGTATTCTTTACACTGTACACTTAACAACAAAGGTCCAAATTACCACACACACACCCTCGAAAGTGTTTAAGACAGTGACGTATTAGGGTACTAGTAGGCCCTTGGCCTACAAAATGAAGAAATGAACAACAAAAACCATCATTTCTTTTTCTGGCAACGTATTTAAAATCATAAAAACATTTACAAAGTGTATCGTTGTAGGCCTTTTATTTATCGCTGGCCAGAGTTCCTATAGGATAATCTGCCCTGATTCAAGGCCTAGCTTGATTACAGTTTATGACGTAACACGAGGGTCAGCTGCCTGCTTAAGTTAAAGGGCGATAATCACAAAACTTGCACTTACTGAAGACAAAAGGTCTAATTTCATAAGGGATGACTCCGCCAGGCCACCTGTAAACATTTGCTCTAATCGCCTTCCTACGCTGTCGGCTTCCGCTTTTCCTGATCACGAAATAAATAAACATTTTTAAAAATAAATAAAAAGCAGCATCATATTAAAAAATATTTAAGGCAATGGATAACATTTACGCATGAAATAGTATACCCCATTGTAGCAAGAAAAATGCAAATTAATGTACTTAATTAATTTAAATATTTCTCTAAATATTTTAATTAATTCTCTTATTAATGCAAATTTCAAATGTAGCAGGAAATATGCAAATTAATGTACTTAATTAATTTGCATTTTTCCTGCTACATTCCTCCTCACTTAAATGATAGTGAACGGGTGAACTATCTTGAGTCATTATAAGCAAAAATGCAACATAACGCACGATCAAATAACAAGATCACAAAGAATATGTACAATTATTCACATGGAAAATCGTCAAAATTTTGGACTTAGTTTTCATCCTCTGTTGCACATGACAGGAAATCTGCTCCAACATTTTCTACTCCTTTAATTACTTGCGCTTGATAATGATATAACTGTAAAAACAATGACCAGCACGGCAATCTACCATTAATCCTGGTGGAGTTGGAAATGTAGGCTAGTGGTTGGTGATCAGTTTGTATAGTAAATTTTCTACCATACAGGTATGCCTGGAATTTTTTAATTCCCCACACTATCACTAGGCATTCCTTTTCTGATGTGGAATAACTATTTTTGGCTTGATTTAAGCATTGGCTAGCATAAGCTATTGGGTGTGTCATTTGCATTAGCATTGCTCCCAGACCTGTATTACTTGCGTCTGTTTGCAAAATGAACTCTTTACCTAAATCTGGTAAATGAAGTACAGGTTGCTTTGCTAAGTAGTTTTTGAGATTTTCAAATGCAGTCTCACATTGACAGTAGTGGGATGTCTCTTTTACGTCAATTCCATTAGCAGAGCAGCTATAGTACTAAAATCAGGTATAAACATTTGGTAGTAATTTGCCAGTCCTAAGAAGGATTTCACATTTGTTTTCATCAGGGGTCGGCTCATCTCTGAAAGTTTTTGTTCCTTAGTAGCATCTGGCCACAGCAAGCCATGCCTTAATGTGTGGCCAAGATATTCCATTTTCTGGAATCCGATTAGGCATTTAGAAGGGCGTGCAGTCAGATTGCATTCAAGCAATCTTTCAACCAATCTCTCTAGAACTCTCATGTGTTCTGTAAATGTCTCTGTGATAACGAGTAAATTGTCCATAAATTGTATATGGTGGTCTCTTGCATGGGTTCCATAAGTAAACGCATAAGTAAACGCATCATTTTAGTGAATGCGGCTGGTGCGTTAAAATTCCGAATGGCATGATGTTCCATTTGAAGTGCCCTTCAGGCGTACTGAACGCAAGCTTATTCTTGTCTCTTTGGCAAACCGGAAGTTACCAATAGCCTTTCGATAAGTCAAGTTTGCTGAAGAATTTTGCCTTACTCAGCTGAGCAAATAAATGTTCCGGTTCTGGCATGGGTTCGGGCAGAAAATATGACACATTTATTTAACTAATGTTAAATAAATTAACATTAGTTAATGTTAATTAACTAACTGATAGTCGACACAGAAGTGGTGTGTGCCATCTTTTTTTGTACTAACACGATAGGTGTGCTATACGGTGAGTCGGGTTTTTCGATCACACCGATTTCTAACATCTTCTGTATCTCTATCTTGACCAATTCCTGTTTTGCATAGGGTAATGTGTAGGTTTTACCCTGATGGGAATGTCATCTATAGTGGATATGGAAAACTGGCACAACGTTGTATGGCCTGGTTTGTTGGAAAAAATCGGCGCGTAACGCTCTACAAGAATCTGCATCTGTTCGTGTTCTTCCAGTATTAAATTGAATTTATTATAACATCTTGACTCGTTTCAGCCTCAGTGAGTCATGGGTGTGGTATTACACCAGTTTCAGGTACAGATGTCTCTTGATCTTCCAATATGATGGTGGCTACCAAGTTAGCTGGTCTTTCGTGATATTCCTTTAGCAAATTGACGTGAAATATTTTTTCCTTACTCCCAAGCTGTATGCGAAAATTACAGCCACTCAACTTCTCAGTCACTTTGTATGGTCCTTGTCAAGCCACTTCTAGTTTGTTATGATGTATGGGTAGCAATAACAGTACTTGGGAACCTATATCAATGGTAGTTTCCTTGGCACATTTGTTATACTGGGTTGCCTGTCGCTTCTTCGACACTCGAGTATTGTTGGCTGCGATCTGACAACTAAGGTCAATCTTATTAGCTAGATTGATGACGTGCTGATAGGTGCTTTTCATCATGTCAGATAGTTTATCATTAGTCCAGTATTGACGTAGGATGCACATTGGCCCTCTCACAATTCGGCCATAGAGAAGTTCAAATGAGGAAAAGAGTGAAAAATCTTGGGGTACCTCCCTAAGAACAAATAACACAGCGGGCAGGTATTTATCCAATTTTCTTGGTTTGTCTATGCATATTTTTTTCAATGACCTGGTTAATGTAACATTCAAATGTTCAATCAGTCCGTTGCATTGGGGATGGTAGGGGTAGTGGTCAAGTGTTTAACCTGTATGATACGGTTTACCTCTCTGATCAGTATGCTTATAAACTGTGTGTCTCAGTCTGACAGTATTTCTTCAGGAAATCCTACCTGTGAAAATATACCGAATAGCGCATTTGCTAAGGCAGAAGTGCTTATCGAAGCGAACAGTACGGCCTCTGGGTATCTGGTAGTGTAATCAATTGTTAAAATCCGTCTATGCCCTCTCCCTGATGGTAGTTTAATTTCCCCGATTAAGTCTACTGTGGTCCTCTGAAATAGTGTTTCAATCACAGTAGATCACAGTCCCACCTAATGGTACTGGTCTATCAGTTTTCCTGTTAACCCTTTGACATTGGTCACAGGATTGGCAGAATCGTACATCACCAGTCTCCTAAGTGTTGACCCCTTCGTTGACCACTTTGATGACCACTTCTCTTGCTTCTACCTTGGTGGGCGTGGTCACGGTATCATCTTGCGTACTTAGCACGATATCTCCAGTATCCGCCCTCGTAGCAGATCCCTTTCCATGTGCCTGTTGTCTCGTCGTGACAACACAGACATTGGAATCTTCAGTTGTAATACCACTCTCCTGTAGAATGTGCTCGCAACCCATTATGGCCGCTGTGATGCAGCCTGGTAAGCAGACTGCCGGCACAGTCCATTCACGTATCTGGACTGTATGTCGACATAAGCAACCAGCACAGTCCTTCAAGTCCCATCAGCCAGTGTGATTGTTCTTGACTCAGACGTGTAGTCTCCGTCACACACTAAACTAGGGTCAACTACTATTGTGCATCAGGTATTATGTACGACTATCACCTTGTGTCCGTTTATCATTACTGTGAACTGAGGCACTCCGTATGGTTCAATTGCCCGTATAATGGATCAGCAATCTCATCTTTATGTGTCCAGCACTGGAAACAAGTTACCGGTTTCTTTTCATCTACCTGTGTAGTGCGAGGTGGTTTCCTATGAGGGTGCAGTGTTGGTGGTCGAGCGTTCAGTTTCAACTGTCCTTCATGTTTCATTTTATTTTCAGCTAGTTGTTGCAGTCGTTTGTTTTGTGGTGGCAGGTGTGATGTTTGATGTGGTGTCTTACCCTGTGTTCCCTTACTTGGTGCCATCTGTGGACCGTGCGCATTTTCATATTGATCAGCAGTTTTTGTCCATTGTTCCAATGTCTCGGCCTCTTTTTCTTTGGTGTACGCTATTAGCAAGGGAGACGATAGGCCTATCAGCACAACCTTGATAAAATGTTCCTTAACAATCTCCGCATTGTTTGTGTCCGCATTTTCTACTGCTAACAAGCGCTCTAATAAATATCTCAGTCTTTCCACAGCCTGTGAGAAACTTTCTTGGTCGTCACGTTGGAAGGTTTTAAATTTCTGTTTGTAGACATCCCTTGAACCTCAAAAGTAGTTTAATAATGCAGCTTTGTACAGGTCATCAGTTATCGGCATTCTCTCCATAGTACAGTGTCTTGCCCCTTCATAAAATAGGATAACTGACTTAACCACTGAGATATTGGAAGACATGTTACATGTGCTTTCATTTCAAATAGATTAATGTATTCGTCTATTTGGTCTTCCTTCCTGTTGAATGGTTGGAACTGCATTTTAACATTAACTTCACGTATTTGCAGTTTCCCTTCGTCAGGGAATATTTTGTCCCACAACCAGTCTGAGTTTCTGGCTAAATTCTGTTTTATGTCTAGCTCTAATGGAAGAAAGCACAAAGTTTATTTCTTGTGTTTTAAAATTCCAAAAATAGCCACGGACTCCTAACAGCCCTATTATATTAAATTATCAACATGTGCTGTTGCAAGACTATTTATTTGAGCTCCTGTATTTCGTCATTATTTAGCATACTGATGTTATTGTTTGTTGAATTGTTGTTTTTATTTAAGAAGCATTTATTCCTGTATAGGTATAATTTTTAATTTGTATTTGTTACTTATAATGTGATTACAATTTGCACATTTAGAACTCTCATGAGGAAATGGAACTGGTTGAATGTAGTTACAATTACTCAGAATTCTAGACTGTTTTCAATGTATTTCTTACTTATTTTTCATTTAGAGTGTAGTTAAATTACTCAGACTGTTTTCAATGTATTCCTTAATTATTTTTTATTTAGAGTGTAGTTAAATTACTCAGACTGTTTTTAATGTATTTTTTACTTATTTTTCATTTAGAGTAAAAACGTGTGCATACAATTAAGATCAAAACTATGTCAAAGCCGCTTTAAAAAATGCCAAACTACTTTTGTATTATTTCTTTTTACATTAAAAATATTTAGAAATTTGACGAAAATAAATATTTTCACAAAACATTATTTATTTCAGTTTTAAAAGAAATTAAATGTTTAGGAGCTAATTATGGGCGGGTGGGAGTGGACGAATAATATAATAATAAATAATATCAAAGTAAATACACATGGGGACAAAAGTTGGAAAGAGGAAGTAATTTTACAAATCTGACATACGCTCTCTGCATTTCCTCCCATTGTTCTGGCGTAAAAATCATGTCCAGCTCTAGTTTGATCATTGGCGCCTGGCCCTCTCCTTGAAAAAACGCAAACTCCTGAGCTGTAAAATAAAAATGACAAAATTGGTTGAATCCGTCATTAAGCAAGAAAATCAGACTCCTCAACTCTCAGAATACTAAAAGAAAAAGAAGAATATTGTAAGACACCTCGTCTTTCTTACTTACTGCATTTAAAATGTTTTCATTTCTGCGTGTTTTTTCGTTCTTGTAATAAAATATGTGGAAACTTGCAGAGTGCGTCTATAAATGGACAGGATGTAATAACTGCCACGTGATTAAGAGCTAAAATTAAGACACTTGATATTATTTACCTGATAATATTTAAGTGTTAGTAAATTACTTTTTATTAATGGAAAATTAATAATCGGACTGTGTCGTTATGATTAAAGTAAGGGTGAATGATTTCGTTTCAAAATGGAAGCAGTAAGTCACGTGGTATAAATTAATTCGCTCCATGATTAGGTTTTTTTGTGGTATGAAAATGTTTTTCTTGGAACTCGTTGTACAAACAGAAAGATTTTTGACGGAGGTAAACAACGTATACTGATTTACTCAAACAATTATTTTTACTGCGTAACTAATATATTTAAAGTTTAGTTATTAAATTGTTTACCTACTGTCATTTAGACTTGTAGTCCTGAAATCTAGATTCCACAGTTCACCGTCTTGAGGAAAGAATATCCATTAATTCTTTAACATGTTCTGTGAACAAGTTTCTGTTTAATATTTCAGGTGCAAGTTCTATCGCCATGCACACATTTGATTAGGCTGGACGTGATGGACAGCGGTCCAGCTGAACACGTGCAGGATAATATAGACAAGTGCGATCATAGTGCGGACACATATGAAAAGTTAAGCTTCTGATTGCACTCTCAAGAAGTATCAGTGACTGTTAGCTTAAGAAAGGACCGTGGAGTCTTATTTCTTTATAGGGAGTCGGTAATAAAATTAGGAAATCATCAGGTTTGATTGATCTTTAATTTTCCTTTTTTGAACAAAGGGTTTTTGAATAAAAATAGAATTATTAAAGAGTGGTAACATTTTTTTTAATCACAGAGTTATCAGATCTCGTACCACTTTTTTTGTGTGTGTCTATGTGTATCTGTCTGAGTATGCATGCGTCTGTGTGTGTGTGTGTGTGTGTGTGTGTGTGTGTGTGTGTGTGTGTGTGTGAGCGGATGGAGTCAGTGCGGTTATTTTAACTATTACTGCCCCTGGAAGGAGATGGTTCTTCATTGTGTTTCACTTACTGAAGCACGGATAGATGATACATGAGAAATATCCACACACACACACACACACACACACACACACACACACACACACACACACACACACACACGCACACACACACGCGCACACACAAACACATGCACGAGCGCGCAATACTAAATTTTCTTCAATTCCCTGCAGGGCAAATAAAAATTCAGGGAAAATCCGTCTCTGCCAAAGAAATACGGAACGCAAATTATATGTAATGAACAGTGTTAAAGGAAGTTGTTTCACGCCATTCCGGAAGTGACATGTCCAGGACGGAACCACTTCCAGATGAAAGAAATATAAGAACTTGCAGACGTTCGTAAACAGGGCGTTTACAATGAATTACTCGCTTTTGTTTTACGGGTTATTTTTCAATTTAATCTGTCCTCATAATCAATGACGCATTTGGAAGAGGAGATCGCAAACAAAGCGAAACGGAATTAGTTTGTCATTTAGACCAGAAATGTGGGACAAGACATTTTACCCTAATTGTAGAGAATGGATTTATATATTTTATACGCACGCTAGTCTGAAGATAATGGATTTATATATTTAGCATAAATTTACTGTGGAAAGAAAAGACTTATGTTTTATGTCGATGCTTATTTGAAGTAAACGGTTAAATATATTTTGGAGGTATAACAGGTAATAATGTTAAGTGCCGCTTGCTAATTTATTAATAGTTTCCCTATAGTTATGAGAGAGATGAATTTTCTTCAAATGTCTGCACTGTATTCTTAAACTACATTTAAACTGACTGGACAAAATCAGAGAAAGTGTATGTATTAAAAGAGATTTTAAACAAACTTTTGTGATAATTATATATATATTTCGGGTGCTTTGTGTGTGTGTGTGTGTGTGTGTGTGTGTGTGTGTGTGCGTGGTGCGTCCAAGAATGAGAGGAAGAATTAAAAAATATCTGAGATATACCCCTTTTTCAAACAAACAGAAATTATAAAACGATAATGAGAGTGCACCCAATATTTCGAGAGGCGTGGTTTAATTTAATCCTTTTTATCGAAATGGGTATTTCCAAGAGTACAGCAAATATACCCCTTTTTTAAAAAGAACGCCAGTAATTGGCCAAATAAAATAGTTATGAAATGTGGTCCACTTAAAGGGATGCCACTGGAACAGACAACTTAAAGACTATTTCTTTAATCTAACACTATGCAGGGAAGTCACACATATAGAATGACTTCCCCTCTAGGAAATTGATCTTCTTCCTGACCTACTTTTCTAGGATTAGAGTCCACACAGTATCTCATTTTCGTGTACAACTAAACATGTCCGTGCTTAGTGTAGAAGTGAACACATATGTTTTTCGTGTAGAAGTGAACAAGTTAGCATTGAACTGAACACGTCCGTGTCTCGTGAACACCTACATGTGTCGTGTAAAACTGAACATGTACGGGTTGCGTGTAAAGCTGAACATGTAGGGGTTGAACTGAACTTCTTAGCTTTTCTTGCTGAACTGAACAGTCATGAGTTTTGTGTTGAACTGAACAGTCACGAGTTTTGTGCTGAACTGAACAGTCACGAGTTTTGTGCTGAACTGAACAGTCTTATGTTTTGTGCTGAACTGAACAGTCACGGGTTTTGTGCTGAACTGAACAGTCACGAGTTTTGTGCTGAACTGAACAGTCACGGGTTTTGTGCTGAACTGAACAGTCTTGAGTTTTGTGCTCAACTGAACAGTCACGAGTTTTGTGCTGAACTGAACAGTCTTGAGTTTTGTGCTGAACTGAACAGTCACGGGTTTTGTGCTGAACTGAACAGTCTTGAGTTTTGTGCTGAACTAAACAGTCTTGAGTTTTGTGCTGAACTGAACAGTCTTGAGTTTTGTGCTGAACTGAACACGTACACATACATTTGTAGAAAGTGCAATCAAGAACTGCTCTTTGTTTGGCATCTCTCAACAATTAGTTTTAATGACCTATGACCCTATGACCTTACAGTCAACACGAACTCGGTGGTCTTGGCGTGGTACTCACTCTTCTACTCTTGACCAATGTCCAGTGGATCTCAGCTTTCTGAGTGCCTTTTAGGGTGCAGATGGATTGCTTTCTACACAAATTAATCTACATAGTAGTTCTCCTATTTCTTCTTCAGTCCATCCATCTATCCACTCATTCGTTAACCTATTGTTACTTCAGTCCGTCCATCTACCCACTCATTCGTTAACCTATTGTTACTTCAGTCCGTCCATCTACCCACTCATTCGTTAACCTATTGTTACTTCAGTCCGTCCATCTATCCACTCATTCGTTAACCTATCCATTTAGCATAACACTCACCACACTGTTTGTGGGGTCAGAGGGCCTTACTAAAAGTGAACAGTTATATTGTAATATAAATATTCATTCGATCATTTATTCCTCCATTTATTTATCTATCCACAATTACATCGTCTTATCTATTTTCACCATTTTTGGAGGGGGGGGGGTTGCAAACCCATTTTATATTTCCTATTGTCATTTTGCAATTAATAAATTTGTTTAGCAGTTAAAGTGTCATATTCTTGATGTTTGTTTTGCATATTGAACATAATCTTTAAATATTATTTTAACACACACTATAAAGCCTGAAGAAGTGGAGTTATTAAACTTAAAGATATCATTATCATCAACATTATTATTGTTTATTTGGTGTTATTGTTGTGGTCGTTGTTATTACTGTTGTGGTGGAAATGAAAACAATTGCACTTACTTGACTCCGCTGCATCTGAAATGATTTCATCCATAGTCTGTGCTTCTGAAGGAACAACAGCAAGAAACTGTGCAAATGAAGAGTACATGTTCATATTAACGACAACGTAGTAGATGACTGATATTACTTCGACGATGACGATTATATTGATAACGAACGATGATGATGGTATTAACAGCGTTGAAGATATTCAAAACGATAATGACGACGAATATGATGATGATCATGAAGATGATGATGACGAAGACAATAATGAACAATTGTGTGCTACAAACCTTTACAGTTACTATGTAGAACACGAAAGATTAGGGTTTTAAAAAATACAATATTAAACTAATATAAAAATGTTAAATAATAATAACTATTATTATTATTATTAAATCGGTATGAAACTACTTTTTTAACTTATAACTGGACTTATGGTCGTATATTGGAGTCCGGATTTAAGGCGCTGATTAACATTTAACCTGTGGAGAAAAAAGAAATAACTTAAGATCTTAGGTTAAGAAGAAGAACGTAAGCACATAGAAGAAAGATATGTGAGTGAGCAAATTTTGTCCCGAGCGATTTCAATCGTTAAAGAACATCAAAGTAAGGAGAAAGGTTTCAGATGTAAATATTAGTCAAACAGATTACAAGTGGAAAGTGGGTGGGGAGGTAGAAGGAGAGGGGAAAGATGTTGTGAGGCACCCTTAGCTGTTGGAGATAGGACTGAGGTTGTGAGACATGGGGGAAAGAAATAGTGAGACATTCTTAGCTGTAAGAGCTATGATAGAGGTTGTGAAACAACCTTAACTGTGGGAGAGGTGAACGAGGTTGTGAGACACCCTTAACTGTTGGAGATAGGACAGAGGTTGTGAGACATCCTTAACTGTTGGAGATAGGACAGAGGTTGTGAGACATCCTTAACTGTTGAAGATAGGACAGAGGTTGTGAGACATCCTTAACTGTTGGAGATAGGACAGAGGTTGTGAGACATCCTTAACTGTTGGAGATAGGACAGCGGTTGTGAGACATCCTTAACTGTTGGAGATAGGACTGAGGTTGTGAGACATAGGGGAAAGAAATAGTGAGACATTCTTAGCTGTAAGAGCTATGATAGAGGTTGTGAAACAACCTTAACTGTGGGAGAGGTGAACGAGGTTGTGAGACACCCTTAACTGTTGGAGATAGGACTGAGGTTGTGAGACATAGTGGAAAGAAGTAGTGAGACATTCTTAGCTGTAGGAGATAGGACAGAGGTTGTGAGACATCCTTAACTGTTGGAGATAGGACTGAGGTTGTGAGACATAGTGGAAAGAAGTAGTGAGACATTCTTAGCTGTAGGAGCTAGGACAGAGGTTGTGAGACATCCTTAGCTGTAGGAGAGGGAAGAGATTGTGGAGCAATTCCAGCCCGACGTATTAATAAATAGTTTTCGTAGAAAAGAAGTTTTACATTAGTGTACAATTGTATTGGGCATTGTGGTTAAACGAATAAGAAACGAATATCGTAATAGTCAGTCCTAACGTTACAACATTTTATCGTAAAATTACAACAGTCCGCCATGAAATCTAACTATACTATAATTAAAATATTGTTTTACTCATTTTACACATAATACTAACAAACAAAATGAAACTACTACAAAACTTGTCGTCTTAAATATTTGGTTATATTGTTCATGTTGTTAACGCCTTTACTCGGCACTTATGTCTTTAGTTGTCTGATGTTATATGTTGTTATCGCTTTACTTATACGTAAAATGTGCTGACAAAAAAACCAAATAACAATGTTTTAAACACTGCCACCATCTTGTCCCACTACCCATCAATACACACGCACAAAGACATACACATACACAAACGCACAAAGTCATGTATACAGATCCCACACTAATATTTCCAACCATTCCCGTTGTTCGTGTCACACCTGCCAATTCTATTTTTATCCCACTCCAGTGCACTAGTTGACGAGAAAAGAAAATGACAAAGACAAATAAGGAAATAAATTAGTTCTCCGTACACGTAACCAAACACTCATTATTACGTACACGTAACCAAACACTCATTACTAAGTACACGTAACCAAACACTTATTACTAAGTACACGTAACTTGATTATGAATATTATTATATTCTAATTAATAATTCACAACCAAATACAAGTGGCTGTAATCTTAATCCATATATTAGTAATGAATCCCAAGAGACGTCCAACTTGTCTCCCGCTTGGCGGATCACATGGCACTGCAGAACTCTACCCCTTCCTCACTAAAGACCTTCTACTGACATAATATTTTTTCAGGTGCAACTTCTTACTTAAAGATTAATTAGATCCATCTTTAAATTATTTTAACAACCACCACCCCACCCCCCACCCCCGCTGAATCCACCTCTATTACCCAAAACATATAATTTAGATAGAATGTGTATGAAGACAAATAATAAGAAACAACAATGAATTTTAAATCAGCAATCAAAATATTCAAATGAATACAAGTGAAAAAGAACACAGACACTTATACTTTACTGAGATAAATGTTTGGATAATGTCCATCATTTATTCAGTCTCTATCCTAACAATAAAATATTCAAGTTAGTAATCAATAATCAGATTGTGAGTCTATTTCTCATCACAGAAATCAGAGCGGGAGTGAAAGAAGCAATAGTTAATTTTACATTACTTTCATATGAATAAGCTGTCACTGTTTTCACAACAATGTCACAGGCTCACTTTGCCTGCATTGGATAATGGGACTAACGTGTGCCTCTAGGCACGCTACCCAAACTATTCCAAGAATTCTGTTCCGAGAATATTGTATGCAATCTCTCCAGACCAAAGTCGGACCCAACTTCTAGCAGAGATTCACGTAACCAATTTCCAGCAACCCTGTTGCCAGCAAGCCTAACAAACAGTGCCAGGCACACAAGTACCAACATAGTCAAGTGGAGTGCTCACTGCAGTCTGAAGCAGATAACAAAAACATAGTCAAGTGGAGTGCAGTAGCGCATTGCAGTCTGAAGCAGATAACAAAAACATAGTCAAGTGGAGTGCAGTAGCGCATTGCAGTCTGAAGCAGATAACAAAACCCCAGAAAGACTTGCTCTTCTGGAAAAGTCAATAAAGGAACAGCCATCTGGTAAGATTCAGTCTAAAATATTCTACACTCCCAAATCTCTCCACAAGAATTCTCAAACTTACATTCCTGTAATTAAATTTATTAGCCCAATTCACATTACATGGGCATAAAATATGACATAATCAAATTCACGAATAGCATTTCAACTAGGGACAGTGTCATATGTATTCTTGGTTACTTATAACTAGTTAGCCATCTAGGACTGGTTAGCGTCACTGTGTGAGTTGCTTACTCAACCTTGTTTGCTGACTTCCAGAAACTTCGACCATGAAAAGTTCACAAAGGATAATGGAGTAACCAGGCTATCGTTTAACTATGGTTCTGGAGAATTCTGACTTCCTTACATATTATCTTAAACTGCAGTGCATGAAGTTTGTTTTCAATTCATAATGCAATAAATATTAGCAGCATAAATAAAATAATTTCAGCATAAATATAATAATTATTTCATAAATATGTGCAGGCAACTTTTACTATGTCATGTAGCTAAATACTCATTACTACGTACACGTAATCAAATACTCATTACTACGTACACGTAATCCAACACTCATTACTACGTACACGTAATCACACACTCATTACTACGTACACGTAATCAAACACTCATTACTACGTACACGTAATCAAATACTCATTATTACTTAGCTGTCGCTATCAAACACTCATTACTACGTACACGTAATCAAACACTCATTACTACGTAGATGTCGCTATCAAACATTCATTACTACGCAGCTGGCGATAAATGCTGTTCTAAGCACACCTTGTGTGAGTAATATTTATGAATACGGAAAACGTACCTTGATAACAGTGATACACAAGAGCAGATAAATGGGTCGCATCGCACAAAGTTTGCTGAATGCACATAGTCTACACATTTTCCAAAGACAAAAGTGGTTTATACAAAATAAATAATAATCTGCGCAAAACTGTTTTCAAATACTACAGATGTGTTGGGTCCTCCTTTCCTCAACTTTCATCCAGTCCGGCTAGCATTTTGAAACGTCACCGAATTTTTCTTCTCTTGGTAATGTTTGTAAAATTAACAACGTCTTCCAGAGTTAACGCTGTTGTTGTTCTCGTTCTTGATGATGAAGTGTTGTGTTATGTCCTGACGAGCACGTCCAATAACGAGCGCTTATTTATAGTACGACACATTAAATAGTCCGGAAGTCGTGACTATGAAATCCTGTTCGAATCGGTCCCACATTTTCATTCCTACCGTCTCTGCCTCAGTGATACCCCTACCACCCCGCCACATCCAGTATTTCCCAAGCCCTACGACTAGCCACATAAAGCAATGATTCGGAGATCCAAACTTAAATACTAATCAATTAAAATAAAATAACAAACAAATTTAAACCTAAAAATCCCGAAATTTATAATTGTTAGATATAGAATAAATATAAAATAGCCAAGTGAAAATAAGGGATAGAAAATAGGCTCCAACAGCAACCACCATACCTGGAGACGAGAAGCACTCGTGGCATGACGAGAGTAAAACAAAAGAACAGTCGGCTTACCTCCAAGTCCATCCATCATCCTCATCCTATCAACTTTCTGTTACCCATGTTCCACTCTGTACATCTGAAACCTCCCTCCAGTGGCGCGCTTTGCGCCAGGTAGCGAAATCGGCCCAGGCCAGAAGCTGCAGTCATCCCGATCAATATTTAACAAAACAAACAAATTCACGATTCTAAAATCAATGCGGCTCAAGGGATTAAACATTTTTAACTATCATCATTTCCCCACCCATTTCTATCGAGTTAGGAAAGTTTGAACTCTTGTGATTATTTTCTTTTCAAAACGGTTTATTCTTTAACTCGGAGAATTATTTGCAGTCTTTAACTAATGGTGCCTTTAATTTTATTTATTTTTTTTTGGTTTCGTGTCTTATCTCATTTCATTCTAGTATGTCTTGTCCTCCTTTATTTCATCTGATCAGATATATTTTCTTACTCTTATAATACATAAGCAGATGGATGGATGGATGGTTGGATGGATGGATAGATAGATAGATAGATAGATAGATAGATAGATAGATAGATAGATAGATAGATAGATAGATAGATAGATAGATAGATAGATAGATAGATATGAATACATTTATGCACTTTGCATGACAATATTATAAAGAGAAGGACAGTAACTTCTCAAAGTCACGCTATTGTCCGTAACAAAGTTATTAACTTTAGTGTTTTGTAAAGGAACATAAAAGGAAAAATTGGAGACCTACAAGAAATTGTGGCCTTAAACAGAGATAAATATTTTTCAAACTAATGATAAATAGGAAACTGGACTGAGTAACTGTTTCGTTTGGGTCAGTATTCCGTTAAATGACTCGTTCCCTAACATGACAAAGAAACTTGATGCTATAATCTAATTTCTACAAACATTCAAAGCCCATGAGGGCATTTTGTGCGGCCCGGGAAGCATTTTGGGATTTTAAAAAAAATTGACATTTCATTTATTTTTTTTATCTTGCCTCCGCTGATGTTAATGCCGTCTTAACCATAGGAAGTTCTTACTTATTTATTCGTAGTGTTTTGATTGATTATACTTGCCACGCCCAATGCAGATATCCGGTTTATATATAGTGGAAGTGACCAAGTTGATTTTGCTACATTTTTATAAAAAATAAGTGCCCATATAAATGTCTTCTGTTTCGAAAACTGAAAGCTTATGGACGAAAAGAGAGTTTTTCAAGTAAAATGGGAGGATTTTTACTTTGTCACTGAGGTTAGCGGTAAAATTCAATGTCTCGTTTGTCAACAGACGATAGCTGTTCCAAAGGAGTACAACGTGTGTCGGCATTACAAAACAATTCACCATGAGAAATATGATGCGTACTCGGGCAAAGTTAGAAAAGATAAAGTTATGCAACTTAAATCAGCATTATACAAACAATGAAGTTTCTTTACCATCAGTCAATCCAACGAAAACTCAGTGTCACCGCTGGGGTGACTTTGTAATAATGAATTATATCAAATATATGTAATTAGTTATGATACAAAACATATACAAGTGCCGGTGCAGAGTATGGGTCACTGGTTATATATGTATATCTGCAACTGTTTCGCCAATATACTGGTACGCCGCCAAGTTTGGCTCCGCCCCCACTCAGATTTTGCTGAGAATCAATGTTTATGAATAGATATATAAGACGATTATCAATAGACGAATAGAGGACAAGACATAATCATTAGATTATCACTTCAGACTACGAAAACAAACAACAGAAATTACTTCACTAACAAATTCACTTAAAAATAATAACAAGAAATTTAATAAAAGAAAATTTAACAAAGATTTAGAAAAATAAATAACAAAAGTTCATCATAAGCATGTTCGCTACACTGTAGTCACGTTTGCCAGCAACACTTAGCTTATGGGCTAGAGTGACGTAAACAGTATGGTAATCTCTGAATAGTCCATGACATTAAATCAGGTTTCAAATAAGTTCAGAATCAAGCCAGGGGCAAATTAATCAAAATAAAACAGATGGCCAAAAACAGCTAAACTGCCAAACATCCACAGTCAACAGCCCAAAAGGCAAGACAGCCTAAAAACCCTGAAACACAAGCAATTGCAGAGTCTAAGTGTCCAGTCCATTGCTCTATTAATAAATACTAAGTTTGGCAAAAACCTCTGAAAGAAAGAAATGTTAAAATGTTCAAAATAAAACATAGCATATACATCCTAATAAAACCTAACCATTCATACAATACAAAGATGCTTTTACCTTATTCAGCCAAGGGTTTTGCTCTGCATATACAACCCCATGTGAAGAGGGACCCGACATCCAGTTCTTACCCAAAGAGACGATTTCAGAAAATGAGTAAAGGATAAAGTTTAATAATCACCTTTATCACCCTTGAAATCACACCTGTGAATGTTAGACACACCTTCGATCTGGCCAATTACTTAGCACTAATACGATTATGACTTCTACCACATGCTCCTATCCAGTTAACAACACTTCCAATTGTAAACCAAAACACACACGTGCACTGCAAAGTAATTTCTAGCTATGCCTATTGGCCATTGATCACGCAACTTTAAACAACAAAGTCTCGCTCACTTATCTGACGAGAACATCAAACACCGGTCAGTAAATCTATCATCATGCACAACTCATTCCTTCAGGACCTCACTGACGCGATACACACACGTCATTCAAATTACAATAACGTTCAATTTAAATGCAACAATGAAAATTTATATAAAATACATGGGAGAATTCCCCATCATACAATACTCAGTAATAGCAAGTTTTGCTATAAGTGAACTGATAGCAAAGTCATCATGGCCTTCAGAAGACTTATTCATAAAAGAAGGTAAGTGACATTTTACTTCCCTGTCAAAAGAAATTGTTTGAAGGCATAAGCTTGTCGCCCAGTATAGTTGCCACCAGGATTACAGATTTATCAGCCAATGTGGAGAAACAATTAATTGAAATGGCTAAGGAATTTGAAGCATTTTCAATTGCTTTCAATGAAAGCACAGATGTGTCAGATACCGCACAATGTGAATTTTTTCAGACGTGTAGACTGCAGTTTAAATCTGACAGAAGAATTCCTAGCATTAATACCATTGAAGGGTACAACAACTGGACGTGATTTATTTGAAGCTCTGGAAAAATGTATTGAGAAATATGGCTTACCTTGGGATAAACTTGTATCTTATGCCCCAGGTGGTGCACCATCAATATGTTCTGAAAATGTAGGTGTAGTTGGATTGGTGAAAAATAAATTAAACAGCCTCGAAAGAGTGGGAATAAACTTCACTAACATACTTTGCATTTTGCACAAGAATCTCTTTGTAGAAAAAGTCTTCAAATGAAAGACATGATGGATGTAGTAGTTAAAACAATCAACTTTATATTTTATCGGGGCTGAATCACAGGCAGTTCACATTTATTGCATATATGGACTCAGTATGGTAAACTTCTTTATCAAACTGAAGTTAGATGGCTAAGTCGTGAAATGTTTGGAAGCATTTCTTTGTACTTCGAGATGAAAAATAAAATAGCAGTTACTCTAAAAAATGAAAAATAAAGCAGTTACTCTGCTGACTGATTCTACTTTTCTATGCAATCTTGCTTTTCTAATAGATATTACGAATCACTAGAATGAATAGAACATAAAGCTTCAAGGCACAAAACAAATTATCTCACAGATGTATGACAATGTGAAATCGTTCAAAGTTAAATTACGTTTATGGATGAAGCAGTTGAGTGAGGGCAATTTGGCTCATTTCTCAACCCTCATGTTCAACCCAAATGCTTGAAAAAAATATAAAGATTTGTTGTCTACCTTACTTCAACAGTTTGATGTGCGCTTTTAAGACTTTAATAGTACTGGAGCCGCAATTTAAACTTTTTTCAACACCATTTGCTGTAGAAATAATAATGTTGCAGATGAATTGCAAATGGAGTTGGTAGAACTTCAATGTGATACTATCTTGAAGCAAACATATGCAGAATTAGGGATTCCCGAATTCTACGTTTTTTTCACGAGAAAAGTTTACGAGGTTACTCCCTGCTACTGCAAGGATTATTGAAATGTTTGGAAGTATTTATGTATGTAAACAATTTTTCTCATTCCAGAAGGTTAACAAGTCTGTACAAAGGTCACGGCTTACTGATGAACATTTGCGAGCAACACAGATTGGCTTCTCATAAATTCATATCTAATATTGAGGTCCTTGTTGATGTAAAACACTGATGTTGGCTTCTTCCCATAAATTCAAACCTAATATCGAGGTCCTTGTTGATGTAAAACACTGAGGTTGGCTTCTTCCCATAAATTCAAACCTAATATTGAATTCCTTGTTGGTGCAAAACGCTGCCAGCTAAGTACCCAAACTTCCAGAACATAAACTGACGAAAGGTAAACCTAATATGGTAATTACGTTAAACATTACAGTTTTAATGAATAGATTAAAACAATTAAATAAAATTTGTAAAGCACCCTGTTCTTATTATGTTGTCTTTTTTGTTGACTTCATATGATTGTAAAAAAATTGTTCCAGTGATGTGGCCCTCGGGTTATTTTACAAGTCCTCATTTGGCCCTCAGAGAAATTTGAGTTTGAGACCCCTGCACTAGACTTTCTTATACACCTCCTGTATCTAGAAATTCCTTTTCATTATTTTTTTAATATTGTTTTTGAAGGTGGTGATGGCATATTTGTGTTATTTTTGTTATAGATTGTGGGAATCAACTTACAGCATCACATTTTACTGATAAGTTTATGATAATGCTGGATTCACAACCAACATGATCAAGTAAAGTACAGTAATCACCATTGGAGTAAAAAGAAAAAAGGCTGGCTTCTCTGAAAAAGTTAAATTATGGCAGCACTAAATTTCAGGCATATTTCATCTCTAAAACTCCTTTCTCTCTGTGAGTAAATTTGCCTATCTCTATTTCATGACTTAATTGTTATATAAATTGTAAATTGTAGAAGCATCCCAACTTTGTGCACTTCTTATGATGGTATTTTTGTAAGTGTCATAGTTAAAGTAAACAGCTCAAGTTGAGAATATGCTAGACATTGCTGATGCAATGTAAACCAGTTCCAACTGGATGAGTAGTTTTTATTATCCAATGGTTAAGATTTACGAGAATGAGACCAGCCAACGGGCTGAGATCAAACGTTTACATGCTGTGCAGAATTCTATTGTCTAATAACTTGAATTTAGTGTGGCAAGAGTCTAGTCATGAAAGATGGATTTAGCTTAATAGTGTATAGTATACATACTATACACATACAGTATGCTAAACACTTGACCTTGTTTCTAAAACTGCTTATAAAACAATTACACTGTATTTATTATGCTGTATATGTATATCTGGCTAATAAATATTGTTGCAGGAAATTGTAAGTTGAGACTTGAGTATAAGAAAGAATGGATTTACAAATGAATAAAATAGAAACTTGCCATTTGTTCTCTGATTATACTTTACAAGGAAAAACAGCCTTTCCTTTTTTCTCTGAATCTCCTGATTTACTTATTAGAAACTTCTAAGACCCTGGTAGATGCGTGAAGTATCTTCCACAGTGTGTTAAGTGTAAGGAATACACTTCACTCCCTTGATGTATGGTGGCATATTATGCTGACTACACTGAGCACTTTCTGGTACAAAGAAGTTAATAGAAATTGCTACAATTGTTGTTCTGCTTGAGGGAGCTAATACAGTGAAGGAGCAGCCAGGTCAGCCTTGAAAAATAGTAGCAAGTCAGTGTTCTACAATGTGAGGAGGGAATCACATGGAATTTGACAGTAGTAATGGGAACAATATACTTGTGGCTTTGTTTCAAAAAGCTCTGTGAAAGACTATTGAGACAGCACCTAAACCAGGTTATGTACAAACTATTATTTGCTTATCTCTAATAACTCCATTTCTGTTCTCTGATAAGAACTATCCTGCGATTTGTATTGACACTAAATTGTTGAATTGTGAGTAAGATATAAGGCTGTATAGATATTAAAATTATTCAAATATGGTTTCATGGAAATATTGATGTCATGTAATCTTTCTCATTGTATTTGTTATATTTGTTATATGTATATTTGATGTAGATTCAATAAATGTATTGTTAAATTTATGGACCTTCTAACACATATTGATAACCTTATGATAGAGAAGAAAACTGGTGGATGGTAGCTCGCTAAATATAGATTAAAAATGGTTTTGTCTTCTACTTTAGTAGGAAGTTTTTCACCTATGGAAATATTGTGTGATGGTAAATATTTTTCTTTAATGTTGTGGAAGAGAAAAAACATTTACACCGCCCACATATCCGCCAAGTGAGAGAGACGAGTGGTGTTTGCTGGAGAATTATTAATAACATATATACGATTCTCATCACTTGTAATTAATTAGAGAGGATTAATTAATTTAAAAAAATAATAACAACCATTAACTAGGTGGCGTTGGTGTCACACTTTCTTATAAACATTCTCAACTTACAAATCCTTCTACAATTTCATTAGCTCGATACACACAGCATAAGAAATATAGCATCGATCAAAATTCACAAGTATAATGTACAACGTAATCACATTAGTGTACATAGCAATAATGGTTTAATTACATAAGCTTTCTCTAATTCAAATCAAAGATCAATAGCAAACATTTACAAAATATTTCTAAATCCATTCTTTCTTTATCAGTCGGTTAACTTACCATAAGCTAACGATCACCTTTATGGCCGGACTCGAGTTATGTTCAAATCAAAGTGAATAGAATATAGTACTTCTTCAGCAAGAAACTTTCGGTCCATCCCCAATGATTGAGGTTGTTATGAACAAGTGTGAGACTATTAGTCAGAAAAACTACTCATCCAGTTAGAACTGGTTTGGAATGCATCAGAAATTTCTAGCCAATTCTCCCTTGAGTTGTTTACTTCCAATTTTGATTCTTACAAAAAATACTATCATAAGGAGTGCCCAAGGTTAGGTCACTTTGACAATTTAGCAATTTATGTAACAATTAAGTTTAGAAATAGGGATAGGCAAATTTACTCCCTCATACCATCAATAACAAGCAACACAAATACACCACTTTCAAGTACAACAACACAAATACACCACTTTCAAGTACAACAACACAAATACACCACTTTCAAGTACAACAACACAAATACACCACTTTCAAGTACAGCAACACAAATACACCACTTTCAAGTACAACAACACAAATACACCACTTTCAAGTACAACAACAACACAAATACACCACCATCAATAACAATAACAACAACACAAATACACCACCATCAATAACAATAACAACAACACAAATACACTACCGCCATCAATAAAAAGATCAACACAAATACACTACCGCCATCAATAAAAAGATCAACACAAATACGTCACTTCTATCAACAACAATACAAACACACCACTACTGTCAACAACAGCATCAACAACAAAGATAAATCACCACTATCAACAGCAGCAAATACACCATTAACAATAGCACTAATAAACAACAACTATCATTTATAAACGCAACACATGTACCCCACCACCATCAACTACAAATACACTACCAGCATCCACAGCTACAAATATACTACCAGCATCCACAGCTACAAATATACTGCCAGCATCCACAGCTACAAATATACTGCCAGCATCCACAGCTACAAATATACTGCCAGTATCCACAGCTACAAATATACTACCAGCATCCACAGCTACAAATATACTACCAGCATCATAAGCTACAAATATACTGCCAGCATCATAAGCTACAAATATACTGCCAGCCTCCACAGCTACGAATATACTGCCAGCATCCACAGCTACAAATATGCTACCAGCATCCACAGCTACAAATATACTACCATCACTAACAAGAAAACAAATTTACCACCAGCAGCATCAAGACAAATGCATCAATGTTAACAACAACAGCGTTCGAGTTACTAGTATACAAGTATTTGTCTTCTATATGTATGGTGTGGAGTTCGAGTTTCTAGCATACGAGTACTTGATGTGAGGAATGAGTCACAATTATATGTGTCACCCATTTCTACACGAGATTTCAATAGGAAAAAAAGTCTTCGTCCATTTTTAATGCAAAAGCATACAATCGGAATTTTAATAATTATATCTTTTGTGTGTATGTACAAAGAAGAACATAGCGCAAAACTATTATTATGTGTGCGCGAGTGCCCACGCATGTTAATGCATAAGGAAAGGGAGCAAACTTTCTGAAGCTTGCAGTACGCAGAGTTGTAAATTACCTGCCCATATCGTTTTCACATGACAAGCTCACAACGACGACGATTGATGGGAAAGGATATGGTTTGTATGGTGTAACTCCCGTTCACAATTTGAGCTGCCGTTATAATAAAAATAATCAGTAGTATAAAAATGCTACACTACATGGTGATGCCTTGTGCATTTTGCAGGAGACACGTGATAGGAAGTTGTTGCATCGTGTGGAGGCTGTATGCTTAATCAGACAAAGCTATATTTTGTCTCTTGCCTCTACACGATTCACTTTTACCGATAATGGGCGCTGATGATCTCAACCTTATGCTATATAGTGCTGTTTGCCCGTATCTTCCCACCCCGACCCCACGTAATCCGTTAATGAATAAACAATCCTCGCCATTTTTTAGCATTATCCATCTTCACAGGCATAAAATAAAATTATAAATAAATCTATACCAGCGGTTTTTCAACCTTTTTACACAAGCGGACCGGTGAAAGTATGAGGAATATTTCGCGGACCGCTTAGGCAGAAATAAAAGGCATTATTTATATAGTATTTTTGTGTATTAGTTTTTAAGTCTAAATATTATAATTCTATTAGGTATTTAATTGGGGCTTCTTATAATGGCGAGTTGGTTGCTACAAAGACGTTGCTAATGATCGCTATGGGGATAAAAGCAGTCAAGTAACTTTGAAAAGTTAAACTATTCCAAAATAAAATTTTAGTAAATTTCCAAAATACACGCAAACACAATTACCTCCCACCCCACTCCTCGTTTGATTTGTATTTGCTAAATATTAATGCAAAATGGATATGTAAACGATTCGTTCAAGTTTGTGGTAAAAGGATACATGGGTCATGGTCTTTTCCCGTGAGGTCAAGGTTGTTTTGCTTCTGCCAAGATGGCGATTGAGGAAAAGAAGGGAGTTCTCTCGCCCAATATGTTACGTTTAATTTGTGTGTACTTTATCATCCTACTGCCGACAACAACTGCTCGTCCAAACATAAGACATAGACGAAATATTGCTACAGATAAATACCATAACTTCAGTGAAATGGAAACTTTACTCAAAGAATTAAACGAGAGGTATCCCAGTCTTACCAAACTTCACGCAATTGGCACCAGTCTGGAAAATAGGACTTTATGGGCATTTCAGATAACAGACAACGTGGAGCAGTCGGAACCAGGCGAGCCCATGTTTAAATATGTCGGAAATATGCACGGCAATGAAGTGATAGGTCGCCAAATTCTTATTTATTTAATTCAGTACTTGTTGGAACATTACGAACTGGACGACACAATCAGGAGAATGGTTGACACCACTAACATCTTTATCATGCCATCAATGAATCCGGATGGATTTGAACACGCTAGCGTCAACGACTGTGATGGCTTACAGGGCAGAGGAAACGCACTTAACGTTGATCTTAATAGAGATTTTCCTGATCAGTTTGTTCCTAGAAGCGAATACCATAAAGTCCAGCCTGAGACCAGAGCCTTAATGAACTGGATAGTCAACAATAAATTTGTCCTTTCTGCCAATCTTCACGGTGGAAGTGTAGTGGCGAGCTACCCTTTCGACGATTCGGCGCAACACAAGCCAAGCGGTGAATACAGTGCAACCCCAGATGATGCTGTATTTCGACTTCTGGCGCACACTTACGCCAACAAGCACAAGACAATGCACGCAGGAGACACCTGCAGCGGCGATTACTTTCCAGGTGGCGTGACGAATGGAGCTAATTGGTATGATGTGCCAGGTAGGTTTTACTCATATATGTAGGCCTAACTGATTTAAAGCACGAAGTCCATTAAAGTAAGAAATTTGTCTCAGCGTTTTGCTGTATATCTAACCTTAATTGAAAATCGTTTCACATTTGACAGGACAGTACTCTTAAATTATCAAATTTAATATCAGAATCATAGATCACAATTTTTACCTCATTAGTCAGAAACAGGAGGTGGGAATATCTTTGCATCATAGTGATTATACTTAACATGATTCCAGATAACATTTTATATTATTGTTTTAATTTCTGTCACTGGTATCTTATACAGTTATAATCAAAATTGTTGTTGCGTGGACTTTTTTCATCCATAATTCTTGCCTGTACTCTATTTAGTATTAATAAATGGCAGTTAAGCATGCTGTGCAACACATTTAGTGCATTTGTTGGGTTCATGTACATGTCAATACTGTAAATATGACACAATTTCAAAATGTATAGTGTCTTGTATAAAGTTGTAAGTTGTATGACTGAGTTGCAGTCTGTAATCAAAAGTTTGTAGAAATATTTAAATACTTCAAGGATATAATATACATTGATAAAAATATATTATGCCTTTTATGGTGTCTTGTTACTGTTATAGAATTTTACAAGAGAATTTGGATTTCTATTCTATTTATTCTGTAGTTAGAAAACAAGTAGACTAAATAGAGCTCCACTTGGAATTGTTAAATGGTCTAATAAATTGAAAACAGATGTATTAGATTAAATATGATTAATATTGAAAGATTAACTGCAATGAATCTCTGTACTCAGACTTATTTGTTATTGTGACTACCTTTCTAACAAAAAGATATAATGATTTAGAAAATGAAAGAAATCTTTCTCTTTAAGTTTAATTACAGTTTTAAATATATTTTTTACAGTTGTATAATTATATACAGTTATTGACTTGATAGAATGTATATTATTAATTATAATACTTTAACTTAAAATTGTAATATTGAAACAGTAATAATAATTAGTATTTTTCTTAATGTGCAGTTTAAACTGAATGTTTCTCGGTGATTTTATTAACTTTCACAGTTGAAATAAAATTCTTTTGTCAGTAAGGCTTTCTTCTCAATTCATTTTTATCTTATTTCAGTTATTTAATTCTTATTCCGTTCAAAATTTCTAACTTATTTCAATTATTTATTACTTTATCCATTCTAAATTTCTAACTTATTTCAATCATTTATTATTCTTTCCATTCTAACTTACTATCACATTCACAGGTGGAATGCAGGACTTCAATTACTTACGTAGCAACTGCTTTGAGATAACTGTTGAATTGTCATGCTGCAAATATCCAAACCACCAACAGCTTGCCACAGAATGGGAAAATAATCGTGAAGCCTTGCTGGCCTACATTGACATGGTGACTTTTTCTACCAAAATTATTTTAGAATATTTAGTTGAATAAAAAGATAATTAGAAGAAGAAAGAAAATTTGTTTTTTAAAATGTTTGTTTATTTTTTTCAAAAGTAATGCTGACTACCTGTATCAAACCAATGATTCATATACTGTTGATTGTAATAATGCACTATTTTGCTGCACTAAACCAATGATTCATATACTGTTTACCTGTACTAAATCAATACAATTCTTATTCTATTTACCTGTGGTACACCAACAATTTGTATATTATTTTGCTATTCATAATTTCATTGCTATGTCATTCAAAATTTTATTTTTTATAGTTGATATTTTAAATGTAAATTTCTATGAACTACTTGCAATCTGTATTATGACTTTCACTCAAGAAGAATTACAATACAGAGGTAGCCCTCAGTTTAGGATGGTTTGTTTTGCACTGATTCACAATAACTGGTTGCTATAACCACATGTTCCCACCTAAATAACAGTCAGGCATGGGCATGAGAAATGTATACTCTTTAAGACTATGGTCACTTGTAACTTATAACAGTCAGTTACGTGTTGGTGGATTCTATAAGTATAAGACTGTGGTCACTTGTAACCATATAACAGTCAGTTACTTGTTAGTGGACTCTATAAGACTATGGTCACTTTAACCTTATAACAATCAGTTACTTGTTGGTGTACCATTGTTTGGCCCTTTCTGATAAACTCTGTGAAATTGACCACAACTAGGAACAAAGTTCTAATGTGAAAAGGAACATATGGCATCCATTGTCTCTTAACCTGAAATTCTCAGAGAAAGGAGGAGAAAATCTCCCACATGCATCAATACTGCATGCTTTTTTTAACAAAAAAGTTTGGGGATGATCCTCAATCAGGGACTTCATCAGAAATATTAAACTAAATTTAGTTCTGTTATGTTATACACTTGACAATTTTATTCTTACATTTGAATTGTACCAACATTCAGTTCAATGCTTTAAATATAATATTGCATAAATCTATTGACTTCATAATATATAAATAGGTTCATTGAATGCCAATTCCTTTTGCACCTGAAGCTCCTGGAATGGAACCCTGGTGCAAACTGATTTAATCTATAAGCTTTATGCCTAGTTTATTTTTTTAAAAAGGCAACTCAAAGCCATTTACTAATTTAGTGCAGCTCATTTCTTGTTGCATCTTTTACTGCAACATGGTATTTTACAATTAATGTCCTGCCATGTAAGCTGTGAAAAGAAAAGTGTGTTAGTGGCACAATCACTGCCTAATATGACAGATCACATTTACAACATTTTTTCAATCAAACTGCCTCTAAAATCTCTACACATCTACACTTGCAACAAAAAATCATGCTTATAGCAGCATACCTCATAGGCTTGACATTTATTTTTGTTCTTTATATTCATATTATGAGTGTATGGTTTTATTTTTATAAGTATTTATTAAGGAAGTGTGAATGCTTTTTTTTTATACTTTTCCTTTAATTCCTATTGTCTTTGTTGATAATTTTAGGATATAAATGGGTTTTTGTGAAGGAAGCAGTGACTAGTAAAATATGTTTGACTAAAGATCCACATTTAGGTCATTTGTTTTTTTAAGGGTGCCAAGGACTAGTAAAGCATTTTTGATTAAAGGTTCAGTTTATGAGCTCAAAGGGCTTGTAAATTACTAATAAAGCATTATTGTTTTGCAGGTCCATATTGGGGTCAAAGGTTTTGTGAAAGATGCAAAAACGGGTGCTGGAATTTCAAATGCTACAATTTCTGTTGATGGCATCAACCACACAGTGACCACAGCTCAATTTGGTGACTTTTGGCGTCTTCTGGTACCCGGCAAGTACAATGTGCATGCCAAAGCTCCAGGGTGAGTTCTGTTTTGAAAAACCTATATGGGTAAATAAATAGATTCCAAAGTTTTACTGCAGCATCTCAAAGCTTTTGATTGTTTTTGAAGTTTAAAAAAAAATTAAAAAAGCATTTTGAAAGAAATTTTGAAAACAACTCCAGTCAGCTAAAACAGTGGAGGGAATGAATTAACATACCATAGAATTGACAACAAATTTGATTTTAATTTAAAAAATCTTTAAAATAGCCATAATATTGAATCTGCACGTGTAGATGATTTCGATTAGATTTGCGACTATAAAATATTAAAAATAGCCTTAATATTGAATCTGCATGTATAGGTTTGGAGAGCTGCTTTAAGCAGCAAAGTGTATATTTCAGTTGCTAAAAATGTACATAACAGTAAAATGCTGAATATTACTTTTTATGTCAGCATCTGATCATTTGCACACAAAGGAACACCAGAGGGAATTTTTCTATCACTTTTGTCTTGATAGTGATCATTGTTTGCTTACAATTACATTCAGGCTTCCTGAGTTACCAAATCTAACGAACAGCTCAACAAGAACAAAAATACAATGGTACTGAAAACACTAAAAATGAAATATAAATCGTAATTGTAATAAAGTTTTTACATATTATTAAATAATACTTGAGATTGTTTAGTTACTCTGAGCATACTATTACTCACCAAATACTATTGACACAGTCTACTACTATATAGAGTGCAGTTATGCGACAGGTATTTCTATACTATTATTAGAGGGCCTCTTTAATTATCAGAAAATTATAAATTATTTATAAATTATAAAAATTAAATATAAATTATCATCCCTACATGCCTATGATAATTTGCACCTCTCAGCTTGTGGGTGATGGACTGGAAGAGTACCCCTTACACTCTTTCCATAGTAATTCCTAGTATTGTAATGAACTCTATGAATAACTCTGACCTAGCACACATCCAGAGTAGTGAACACCCTCATTAAAGGCCTGTACCCATCTTATTATTATTAAGCCCCCACAATACTCTAACCTTTTAACCAAGTTATAGCACAGATAAAGGTTGTTGACAAATAAAGAAATAGAATTTATTAGCAAGATAATTAACTACACACTACACAGCAATTCAACATTGATCAAATACAAATAATGACATATACAATGAAGACATACAAATACACATCGAATGTATGGTTAGTTCATTATAGTGTCAGGCCTGAAAAGGCTCCCTTATTAACCGTCAATAATACTGTTCCTGGAATCGCCAACAATATTTGTTAACAAGTTAATTCAATCAACTTACATCACAAGATAGAAGGAGTCAAATAGTTTAATGAAAAGGAGTCAATGTGACATATATGGAGTTTTGTATCTCCTTCCCACTGGGGTAGGTGACTTTATGGCAGGCCTTCAGGCTTGCAAACAACGCACACTGGCTGGCTTCATGAATTTGTAAAACAGCATGCTGTGTCCAGTTTAAAGGTGCACCAAGGTGGATGTAAAGAAAATGTAAGGAGTTTGTCAATGGCTGTAGAAACATAACAATAATTCTTCTGTAGAATTTCAGATGGCCAGGTAGTGACTATCTCTTTCCTTAATAATTCTTCAGAATATATTTACAATTACTGACTACATTTAGTTCACCACAAGTGAACAATGAATTTGACTACTTGTCCTCTCACAAGTTATATACTTTTCCAGATACAATTTTATGGTATTAACAAATTAAAGTTGCATTTACAGTTATGCAGTTTCAACAAAATAAAGTTACATTTATATTTTCAAGTTAAAGTTATGCCATATCAACAAAATAGAGTTACAGACCAAACAATGAAAATAGAAAAAAACCTAGATCATAGCCAACATTTTACAGATCAGGGTTGTGATGAGAATGGCTCATAAATGTTATTCTACAGAGATCCAAATTCATTGCATCAGACTTGTTACAAAGTTCCAACAGTGACTAGTGTGTTAGTTACAAATATATCAACCAGCAGAATAAAATAACAGTGATATCTTGGAATTGAAACAGCACACTAGTACACACGAAAATTAAAATACATTGTCGCTCAGCTGAAAGAAAGACATAAAATTTACCTTCTGTTTACCTGCAAAAGAAACATGAAAATTATAGTTTTAGACTTGTATAACTCTGTGATTACTCACAGTAATGCCTTATCATGCAACTCGCGGGTGGAGACAGACAGAGGAAGCACTAGACATGTCTTACTCCATTAGGGTTCCCTGGTCACTATGTGAAACAGGTTTCCCTCTATATTCGCTCAGCACCCATTGGTCAATTGTAGTCGACATGCAGAGAGCCATTGGCTGGCTTCTCAGGAATGCTTGCATCATGCAGCAAGCCACTTATTCATAACAGGATTTGAGGTGGATTCACACACTCTCTGGAATTTACTTTATTGAATTCCACTTGGAGCGACAAGCAGTGTCATTTAGCTATGATACTCTTCTGGGCAGTGTCTAATAATCCATTTTAGGAGGGCCCTGTTATTTTTCACATTGCAGTGTACGACAACTACTTTAAAACATATCATATAAAATGTTGGCAATACAAGCAAGTGCTATACAATTTATTACATAAAGTATTTCGGTAAATAAAAATATAGTTATGGATAGTAAATATATACCCTTATCACTCCAACGAAGGCATTGGCAAATTGTTTGATATTAAATTTGTTTATGCTGTCATAAATTGTTTGCAACAGAAATAAATGTCAAAGATTTATTATAACAAATTTTGTTTCTGAACTTATTGCATATACTAGTAGTTCTTGAATTTTATAATATTTAAATGTTTATGCCACCTTGCTTGTCTTTTATAGTACAGAATGCTATACACAATATTCTCAACAGCTTGTGTACGTTTTAATTTGGTTCAAAAATATCCTTAAATTTAATTATTATTTTAATATGTCTAATAACACCATGTTATTGAAGTTTATAATGACTCTTTTAAATCCAGATATGCTGAAGGCGTACATACAGATATCCTTGTTCCTTCTGGGGCGGGCATTGAGATTGAGTTTCTTCTACACAGGTATGTGATTTTGTCAGATGAAGCTAATCCAAAAACTAATTTGTGTTTGCTGATGATATCATGGATGGTAATTGCTACTTGGTTTCCTTGTTTTTAAAAGTTTGCCTTGAGTCTGAGGCCTAGTATCTCTTTATTCATCATTTATTTTTATTGTTATTGTTAGCTTCTTTTTAATTTTAATAATTTGCTTCAATATTGTAGTATATGCCATCATGGAAAAGATAATTATTAATACTCTTTGCAGTGGAGGTGTTTATTTTTATATGTTTAAATATTTTTCATTGTAAATATAAGTGTAACTACAGCAACTAAGATGATCGAAAATTATTTCACTGAGTAAATCTCAGAAACATTGTTTGTTTCACAAGTGATCCAGCAACACAATACAATATGAATTAGCCCTTTGGTTGTCATGAAAGTAACAAATTAAAGAAGCAGAATTAAATTCATTGATTAAAGCAGAATAATTCTGATAGACTTACAGTACTCTCTTGGGGGATTGGTATAGGACAGAGGCGGGCAAACTTTTAAGAGCGCAGGCCGGATAAAACTGTTTGTGGGCCTGATAGACGACCAAAGGTCACAAAATCCGGAAAGTTCAGAATATAAAATGAGAACAAAAGTCAACGAAAAGTTATGCGATGGATGGTGTTGCTCATAATGTATCAGTAATTCAATGACTGGCTTAATTGATGTGGTGGACAAGCGGGCCAGATGGCAATGTTAACTTTGAATAGCTTGGCAGGCCAGACAAAAATCCTTCACGGGCCGGAGTTTGCCCGCCCCTGGTATAGGACATAATTCTGACAGACTTAAACACTCTCATGATGATGGATTGATACAGGACATAATTCTGACAGACTTCAATACTCTCATGATGATGGATTGATACAGGACATAATTCTGACAGACTTAAACACTCTCATGATGATGGATTGATACAGGACATAATTCTGACAGACTTAAACACTCTCATGATGATGGATTGATATAGGACATAATTCTGACAGACTTCAATACTCTCTTGGGGTTTGGTACAGGACATAATTCTGACAGACTTAAACACTCTCATGATGATGGATTGATACAGGACATAATTCTGACAGACTTAAACACTCTCATGATGATGGATTGATACAGGACATAATTCTGACAGACTTCAATACTCTCATGATGATGGATTGATACAGGACATAACTCTGACAGACTTAAACACTCTCATGATGATGGATTGATACAGGACATAATTCTGACAGACTCACATATATACTTCTTGTGTGATTGATACTTTGATACTGATATTTGTCATTTTTCTTATCTGTGGTCTGAAGTGTAATGTTTTCAGGGATTTTATCCAACTTCCTTCAAGCCTCTGATTGCCATCTACATGACTGTGTTATTTTGTTTTATATACTTTTTGAAAAATTTTTTCCCTTTGAATTCTCCTGATTGTGTTTCTGTTGATCTTTATTTGTTGTATGTGGGTAGCAACCCTTTTTGCTTGCTGTTTTACCCCAAATCTGCTACTTGTTGATCATCATACTTATTCTAATTGCTCTAAGTAACTTATTTTCATCTGCATTTTGTTTAGATTCTTCTGATGCCTCTTTGATGCTTGTTGTCTGGTTTCTGTTTGAAACTTTGTTTTTCGATAGATGGACTGTCATAATTTTGTTGTTTGGGCCATGTTAGTATTAGGCATTTTGGTTGGTGAGGAAAAGTTTATAATCTCACTATCTGATCTAGGCATCATTTTGAGTGATAGGGGGTTTTCTAAGGTAAGAACAGTGATTCAGATTCTGCTGTCCATTGTCGTTGATGATACTTGGTGTAACTTTTTTTGTTAATCCACAAAGTGAAGAGCCAAAGAAAATGGATCACTTTCAGCACCAGCATAGCAACTAATTCTATTGCCACCATGTAATTTTTAGTAGTATAGATTTTTTTCTTTTCTTTCTTGTTTAGATTACTATTAAAAAAGCACTAAGATTAGGTATTCTGTTAGGATATCACCATCACCCATTCTCGGTGTGATTTTGTCATTCATAACTCACATCTTTAAAGAAAATGTTTTACAGGTTTCCTAATGATATCTTATTATTTTTTTTGTCTATGTTTTGTTCTTAGGCATTGATAAAGGACTAAATATTGATATAATTGCTTCATCATGTTTTTTTTTTAAATTAATGATCTTGACTTTAATGCCTAGCCTCTTGGAGGGCGATTTTTTTTCATTGATTAATTTTTTCCCCCCTATAGTTGTCAAAGTGGGTTCTTTCTTAAAAATTTGTTTCTCTACTATTATTTTTATGTTTGTTGGTTTAATTTGAATGTTTTTTAATGTTTTATTTTGTTTAAAATTTTGCTTAGTATTTTATTTAAAATTTAATTGCTGTTTTATTTTTATAAGAATTCGTTTCTTTCTTTCTTTGTTTTTAAAAAATGCATTTCATTTTTATTTTAACATTGATTGTTAAAGTTTAAGAATGTATATCATTTTTTAATTTTTTTTCTGTTCCAAATACTAAAGAGATGGTGAATCTGAAGTAGACCAAATGACTGAAGAGCCGTCATCCACCATTAAATCCCCCTTGGATCAATTAGTTGCCTATATTAATGGTCTCCATGATTTCAATCATCGCTCCAAGATAAACTTTACTGATCCAACAGATTTCAAGCATCATAATTTTAAAGAAATGACTGACTTCTTAAATGAATATGTTGAAAAGTGTCAACGGATTTCTCGGCTGTACTCTGTTGGGAAATCTGTTCAAGGCAGAGATCTCTGGGTTATGGAAATCACTGACAATCCAGGTCACCATGAACCAGGTAATGTTGTGTTTGAGGTTTAAAAAATTCCAGTTGATTACCACATTCACTCTCTCTTTAATCCATTTTATATTGTCACTGGATCACAAATTTTAATACCTAAAAGAAATCGATAATTTTGAAGGTATAATTCTTTCTGTAATTTAAAGTTTTATTTGCCCATTTATTATATTATGTGTTGATGGGTTTATTTTTCCATTTATGAACATTTTGCTTTGTCTTAATATTTTTGTAATTGCAGGTGAACCTGAATTTAAGTACATTGCTAATATGCATGGTAATGAAGTTGTTGGGCGGGAAATGCTGCTGGTCCTCATAAAACTGCTGTGTGACAACTATGGCCTGAATGACTTCATCACCAGCCTTGTCGACAACACGCGTATTCATCTCATGCCTTCAATGAACCCAGATGGCTATGAGATTGCGCATGAAGGTGGATCATTTATCTCCTCTTGTATTTTTGGGAAAAATACACACACCTACTTTTATGTTTTAGTGGAGATAGTTAAGTGTAATGTGATAAAGTTGTGAATGCATTTTGTTGTAGATGTTTAATATATTGATACTAGATTATTTGCCCATCATATGACAGGTGGAAAATTAAATTGAATACATTTCTAGGAACAAAAATGAATTTGTTTATTGGAAGGCTTGATTATAAGTCAGATTGTGAGTGAAAAATTGACCTTTTGACCATTGGGTTTTTTATAAGTACTTTGATGTTGTCTCTATTTCGTGAATACGATAAAGCTGGCCATATGTAAATATCTGCTCGCTCAAAGCTTGACTTCTTGCTGCTTCTGCATATACAGCTCGTTGGGCTCAAGATGTCTCTAATGATTCTTCAATTCGTCACTGACAGCGAGCTTCTGCATCTGAAATGCTCGTCTGACCTGTGTTTGTTCAGGTGTTTCCTGAGCTCATAGTTGCCAGTGACAATGCACATCAGCTTGTCGACAGGCTTGAGATTCTGCAAGTGTTTCCCTCTCACAACTTTGCGACATTCAATCTGCATTTTGCAACCTCAGACGATCTAGATTTTCTTGGCTTTGTTGGGCCCTCCATCTTTATACTCATGATTTAAATATAATCATTGCTCTAGGCAACTTTCATCATTCATAATTGCCTAAAAATATACTTTTATTTTTGGGGAAAGAATATTTTCGAGCACTATTTACCAAAATACTGGCTTGCTCCCCAAAACTCCCAAGTGTTTGATTATAAGTCACATTGCGAGAGAAAATTCGAGCAAATGTCAGGTTTATTGATGAGTACTTTGATATTGTCTCTGTTTCATGAATGCAATAATTTAATGTAAAGCTGGCCATGTGAAAATGCTAGCTTGCTCCCCAAAATCCCACCTGCTCAAATGTGAGGATGCTTTAGCATTGCTCAGAAAAACTCCCACATGCCTGAAGGTCAAAGATGCCTTAGCGTTTTCCACAGATGGACAGAACTGGAAAACTATATATATATATATATGTGTGTGTGTGTGTGTGTGTGAAGTAAAAGAAAACTATAACAACTTAATTTAGAAAGCCACGTTACTCATTAATGTCATGCATTGATTCCATAAATGAAACTTTATCAGTTTTAAGATATATATTCATTTGTGAAAAATGTTTGTTATTGTTATTAGAGCCTAGAGGAGTTTTTTATAAATAATTTTTGAGTGTTGTAGTATTTATATAAATTTGCAGATTTTAGTATTTATGTAAATTAGCCATTTGATTTTCTAGCTTGATTGATTCATTGGTACCGTTAAATAGCAAACATTTTACTGTGCTTTACTTGAAGTATTTACATTGTTGATACCGTTAAATAGCAAACATTTTACTGTGCTTTACTTGAAGTATTTACATCGTTGATACCTTTAAATAGCAAACACATTTTACTATGCTTTACTTGAAGGTGATACCAGTGGAGTAACTGGCAGGAGTAATGCACATGGGTTTGACCTCAACCGAAATTTTCCAGACCAGTTTTTTAATGATACTGTCACTGGTGAGCCGGAACCAGAGACTCGTGCTGTCATGCAATGGGTACTGTCGATTCCATTTGTTTTATCTGCAAATCTGCATGGGGGTTCTCTGGTTGCAAATTATCCTTTTGATGATTTGCCTACAAAAGGTACCAGTGTATATAGCAAGTCACCTGACGATGCCACTTTTAAGGAGCTTGCTGAAGCTTACTCTTTGGTGAGTTAGATGTCAGCAGGTTTCTTCTCGTAAATAAAATTAAGTAATAGAATTAGTACTAGTCATTTTATCTACCAAAAATTAAAAATGTTTTTTATTATTAATATTTTTTTTAAGTTGCTTATATAACATTTACATTTGACTCTGGGAAAGAAAATATTTTGAGTGTGGATTGTCTGTATAATAACAAGAACACTTATCAGAAAATGATTTATGTGAATGTCAATTTAGGTGAACTTGTAGCAATGTTCAAAGCTCTATGAACATTGCCATCCTTTCGTATGAATGATACTATTACAATTCCCTGAAATAATGATATTTCCACTCATCAGAAATTGCTTACCTGACTTGTATGAAAACTAATATATCATTGCCAGTTAGGCAGCTTTGCATGAGGCATGTTTGAGATTACTTAGTCTGCCTTTCCCCCCATGATCCAAACTAATCAAGAATTGATTTGAGGTTTATTTTATGTTTGTACATAAAAAAAAGCAATCTTTGTTCAATCTTGAGTTGTCTTTTAGTTTCTTTATTGATTTGGGTTTTAAATTTTTGCTTGGCAAAGAAATCTCTAGCAGTGTCTTTAGTGCCAGAAATTTTGTCTGGAGCCCTTTCAGATTCCTGGACATACAGCTATATTTAGATACACTCGCACTCTACACATATAGTATATCATGGTGTGTATGTGTGAGTGTATATGAATATTCATATAGATAGTTGCAGAGAGACAGCTAGGAAACTGAATTTTGCAAGATAGTGGGGTTTAAACCTGTGATGAACTTAATAGGATGAAGTCCCATCCCAAATGGGCTATTAGTATAAGGTAGACTAGGAAACTGAATTGGTGCCTGGTAGCAGGTTTACCCCAGTGTGGGCATGATGGGAAGGTGAGGATCTGTCCCTGAGGTACCCTCTTCACACATACATATGTAAGGTAGGATTCTAGGGAGTTGATTTATAGCACGGATGTTCAGTTCTTCACATCTTGAACAAAAACTGACCTGAATACTTGCATCTGTAACAACTAGCAGGGCTGTTCTCAGAATATAATTCTCCTGAAGACATTCAGCTGTAGAATTTAGATCGTGTACACACTAGTAACATTTAACATATATAATGTAATACATTTCTAATAATAATTTATTTTAAAAACATTAGCTGTACTTACAGCAAAATTGAGCTAAGCATTTGTATTTCCCAACTGGGAGTTTTAAGTCGAGAACATTTGTGCATGCCAACAGATCCAAAAGAAAATTGTTTCATTTCTCAAAAGACAAAAATAAAAGTCACTATTTTAATTATTTTCTGCCTATGTAAGTAAATAATTCAGTAAACTATTTTAGTTATCCATGTCTAGTGTCTACTTATAAATTCAATCATTTACTCATGACATTGATCATAATAATGCAAGCTCAAATTTGATAAACTGCAAGTTTGTTGTCTTTTATTGACTATCATGTTACAGATTACTTACTGTCAGGTGATATAGTGTGTAAGTATGCATGCCCATGGCACATCTCACTACATGGATTCTTATTAAATTAGTGCAGTAAATACAGGAACAGAAAAATTTTAATACAGTAAAATGCGAAGTGTCTTTAATCTTTCTCAGTACTCACTGCTATTTTTCAGGCTCACTCCACTATGCATGCAGGCAAGCCCTGCGAGCAACTAAGCATGGAATATTTTCAAGATGGAATCACTAATGGAGCTGCCTGGTATAGTGTTGCTGGTGAGCATTTGTTTGATTTGTTATTTTTTTTTAAATAAATTTTTTAATGTGAGCATGTGTTTGACAAATTTAAGTTTTGAGTGACTGCTTCATGTCTTTTAATTTGTATTTTATTTTCACTGACACCCTCCTAAATGACTACATACTTAATGTGACCTCAAGTTCTTGCAAAAATGCCTTTATGTTTTTTTCTACATAGAAATTTTCACCAAACCAGGCATAAATGATCAGTTAATGTGATTCTGTTTCAGGGAAGCAAATATTGTTACTCTCAACAGAATATAAGAATGTGGTGTTATTTAAAGGGGAATGGAATATTGGTATATCTGTGGGCGAACATCATAGACTACAATAATTTCATTCATGCACCATACTTAGAATGTACTCAAAATAACATCCCTCTTTCATATCTCTTACCCCCCCCCCACTTTATTTTGTGTGTGTGTGTGTGTGTGGTGTGTGTGTGTGTGTGTGTGTGTGTGTGTGTGTGTGTGTGTTAATCTGTTGGTATTTCACATTAGTTAATATATTATTAGAAAGCACCGTTAAATGAGCATCTTAATGTCATTCAAATATTTATTTACAGTTATATGTATACTGCCATTTCTCTGGACTAAACTGTTGCATCTATTGTGCTTTTTAAAACTTGGCAATTCTGCATGCTTTTGAAAACCGGGCAGTCTCTGCATGCTTTTGAAAACCGGGCAGTCTCTGTATGCTTTTGAAAACCAGGCAGTCTCTGTATGCTTTTGAAAACCGGGCAGTCTCTGCATGCTTTTGAAAACCGGGCAGTCTCTGCATGCTTTTGAAAACCGGGCAGTCTCTGCACACTTTCGGAAAATAATGCTGGAAAGTGAAACTTGTCTTTACTCATAGTGTTATCATTTGAAAACCCAGTCTTCTGGTACAAAATGGAATGGAATGGATATGTCTTCGTTGACTGCATGTGAATGTGAAAGAGAATCTATGTACACATGTGCATGTATGTATACAGATTTGTATATGTACATGTATATATGTTTGTGTGATTGAGAATGTGTATGATTTTGTGTGTATTTTCATACTGCATGCTTAACATAACTGGTGTGTAAGGAGATTATGAATCCAGTCTTTACACAGGGCAGAAAGAATTGTATGTGAATGTGAAATGAATATTCATAACTGTTTGCAAATATGTACATTTGGTAAGTGTCCTAATTATTGTTATCAGATTTTAACCATTTTCTTATTTCTTAATTGAATTTCATGTTACTCCACTGGCTTATTTGAATTTCATGTTGCTCATTTGGCTTATTTGAATTTTGTGTTCCATCATTGACTTAATTTGAATTTCATGTTGCTTCACTGGCTTATTTGAATTTCTTGTTGCTCTTATTTGAATTTCATGTTGCTCTACTGGCTTATTTGAATTTTGTGTTCCATCATTGACTTAATTGAATTTCATGTTGCTCCACTGGCTTATTTGAATTTCATGTTGCTCTGTTGACTTAATTGAATTTCATGTTGTTCTGTTGGCTTATTTGAATTTCATCTTGCTCTACTGGCTTATTTGAATTTTGTGTTCCATCATTGACTTAATTGAATTTCATGTTGCTCTACTGGCTTATTTGAATTTCATGTGGCTCTGTTGACTTAATTGAATTTCATGTTGTTCTGTTGGCTTATTTGAATTTCATGTTGCTCTGTTGGTTTATTTGAATTTCATGTTGCTCTGTTGGCTTAATTGAATTTCATGTTGCTCTGTTGACTAATTGAATTTCATGTTGCTTCATTGGCTTAATTGAGTTTTACGTTCTATCATTGGCTTGATTGAATTTCAAGTTGCTCCTTTGGTTTTGTATGCATCAGGCGGAATGCAAGACTGGAACTATGTTCACACAAACTGCTTCGAGCTAACCATTGAGATTGGGTGTGTGAAGTTTCCCACTGCTGACCTTCTGCCAGACTTCTGGGAGGCTAACAAGTTCTCACTTTTGGTGTACATGGGACAGGTTAGTTTTGTGGGATATTTACAAAACATTTTCTTCAACCCACTGCCATAAACACTAGTTTTCACTTTCAGCTGTCAACTTTTCATGTAGTAATTGTTACCAGTTGGATGTGAATGAGTGTGTATGACAAGTCTGTGCATGCATATGTGTTTGTGAGATTGCCTCTGAAACCATGAACTGATCATTTATATTTATGTTAGGATTGGTAAAGAATGTCCTTTAACTTTCAGAGAATCTTGGATATGTTAATACAGACCTACCAGTCCTCACCAGTAGTATAATTCACAGTTTTCCCATGAACGAAGTCAATATTCCCCACCCCCCAGATTGTCTTATATTAAAGAGCAAACCCTTCTCTTGAAACAGCTAATCATAAAATCAATATAAAATCGGTTAACAAGGTCTTAAAGTTTACAAAAACAACAAATAGCAATTAACTGCACACCTGATTCCAATCTACCTACAATAAATGAATGGATGTCATCACATGAATGGACACGATGTGCTTCCTGATATTCATGATTTGACATTACTACAATAATTTTGCTATTATTAGAATTTTATTAGCAAGTGAGACATTAAACATGAAAATCTCCTTTATTCTTATATTTATTTTGATGGAAATAATCAAATAGAAATTAAAATAATTTACTGTGTCACTTAGCATATTCAAGTGCTGTCAACTTTTTTTATTATGACTTTTAACAATTACCTCGAAGAAAGTCACAAAAACACAAGATGGAGAATACAAAGGTGCATACAAGCCATATAAATTCATGAAATCTGAGTTGAGATCATTTCATAATAATGAAAATTTAAGTTTTGAGGAAAAGAATAATGAAAGTTTCCAGATTTTTAAAGAAATGACTGTTCCTTTTACTTTAATCCAGGGGTCTCCAAACTTTTCAGCCCAAGGGCCGCATTAACTATCAAACAGCAGTTCAGGGGCCTGACTACAAACTCGAGGTCCAAATAAAAAAGAATCAGAACATGGATGTTGTTTTTAATTATTTATTTAATATTATTTTATTCAGTTATTATTTAATAACACATTGATACACTACACATGAACACCTGTATTAGTGGGAATGGTAAAATTATTTCCTGGATGCCAAAATAGCAGACATTTCTGACTTTAGATTTGTTGTCCCTAACATCAACAGTGACCTGAGATTATCATCAGACAAGTTTGTTCTCAAATTGTTCTTCACATATTTTCATTCTTGAAAATGTTTGTTCACACAGGTATGTTGTTCCAAAGATTGAAAGGTACCTTGATGCAAAGGTATTGATATTAGAAAAGTCGGAAAAACTGGTAAAAACCTACCAGTCCTTCTTTGAACTTGTCCCTAAGGAGGTCATTTGCTTGCAACTCAATGGCTTTGTCTAATAGTCACAGTTGGCTGCTCGTATACTATAGACTGGGTGGACTGGATACTAAGAATATGTCCGACTTATGTAACAATCAGTGACCCATATCAATAACGCTCCTTTATTCCGAATCTGGGTCAGAGTTGTTTGTTCCCTCTCCACTCTCAGAGATTAGAGATAGAAAAATTTAGCGGTGGCTGATCTTGGCAGGATACATGTAAATTTCTGTAATTTTTTTTCCATAGACAAAAAGGTCTCCACAGGCTGCATGAGAGGGCCTCACGGGCCGTAGTTTGGAGAGCCCTGTTTTAATCTGTTTTTATCATGAGTTTTGTGTTTTAATTTCATCATGTAAAAACACAAACCATCCTCTGTTCGGTAGACAATAGAGCAAGGATAACAAACTTTATCAGACTTACCAACTGTTTGATTCTTCATTTTTTTATCATTCTTACTCCTCAGGCAGAAGAGGTGTGTGAGTGCATGCATGTATGTGATTTATGAAAATTACTTTGAAAGGTCGTATGAATAAAATAATATTAACTGTTCAAATGTGAGAAATACTTATAGCGAATTTAATGTGCCTCTGCCTTATCCATGAGTTTGGATATTGTATGTGTGTATACATGTGCATTTATTGAATGTGTATATTTTGTCTTTTCATGTGTTTGGATATTGTATGTGTGTATACATGTGCATTTATTGAATGTGTATATTTTGTCTTTTCATGAGTTTGGATATTGTATGTGTGTATACATGTGCAGAATATTTTTTTCCTACCTAATTTAGTGATTGCATTTATATATGACTTTGATTCTTACATAATATTCCACTAAATTGCATACACACGGGTCCTCTCAGTCCTTCCTGCTTCCTCCATCCATTCCTCACTCATGGAATGGTAAAAGACATAATTAAGAGAAAATGTTATACTTTATCTTATACTTTATCTCCCCCTGGGAGGTAATATGTGTCTCCATAGACTTTAACTTGATTGTTTAGGAGCCCATATGATCTCCTTAAGTATGCTTCTCTGATAAGTATTCAGGAAAAACACTTTACATAGAAATTTCGTTTTTGTTTATCACTGTTGTTTACCCTAATTACAATTATATATGTTCTTTGCTTTATGTACCCTAAAAACATCTAAGGGTTTGTAGGAAAGCACTTCTTTTTTCATTTTTAGTATGCATTTTTTTTTTTAATTTCAAGGTGCATAAGGGCATGCGAGGGTTTGTAATTGATGAAAATTCTGGGCATGGCATTGCTGGTGCTATTATTAGTGTGGAAGGAGTGAACCATACAGTGACATCTGCAGCAGACGGTGACTACTGGCGCTTGTTGGCACCTGGTGATTACTTCATTACAGCTAGTGCCCCTCAGTAAGTTGTAAAAGTGGGTTTTGTGAAACTGTATGTAATTCCTGTGATTGCTAATAATGCTTCACCTGACATGTTTCAAGATTTTTGATACTTGTTACTTCATCTGAATACACCTCTCATTTTTTTTTCTTTCTGATTCATGTGTTATGTGCAGCAGAATGCATTTTAAAAGAACTGACTTATCATTCCAATAGAACATATCGGTTATTTTTTTTGAACATACCATGCTTGTAGAACTCACTCTTATTATTTCTGTAGAACACGTCATTTTAAATGTCATTTCATAGAACTCATCTGCCTCTTGTTTGAACATGTCATTTCTTTTGAACACCCATATCCATTCTTGTCATCATGTCATTTATGTTGAAGATATATCATTTCACTGCTGACTACTGTCAGTCTTGTACCTCATAGATAGTGATTGTCTGTCCATCACTGCTGACTACTGTCAGTCTTGTACCTCATAGATAGTGATTGTCTGTCCATCACTGCTGACTACTGTCAGTCTTGTAACTCATAGATAGTGATTGTCTGTCCATTACTGCTGACTACTGTCAGTCTTTTACCTCAGCTAGTGGTTGTCTGTCCATCCCTGCAGACTCATATCCAGAAACTATGCACATTCACAAAATGGTCTCTTAATGCTTTAATAATCAGTCCCCTAAACTATTTAGCATTGGAATAAGGTAAAAGAGGGAAGTGTTGAAGAAAGACCTGTTCAAACGAACATGGCTAAAAAATTTATCAAAGAATACAAACAACTAGAGTTCACAAGGGTATTAAAACAAATGAGAGCAAGCACAACATGAGGCAGTAAAAATAGTAGGAACTACAGCCTAATAACAGACAAGATATATTTACCATTTATTTTTAAATTTATAGTTCTCATTTTGTTGTCTTTATGAAAAGTGTTCAGGAGTAATTTATCTTCTATTAACTTGTCAGAAATGTTTTACTGATTCCCCCACCCCACCCTGGTTGTTTTTTGTGTTTTACTTTCAACTTACAATTTGGCTATTAATTTTGGAAACCTTTTTAAGTTCTAAAATCTAGGTTTCACTCGTATGCAAGTGTATATGATAGTTATAATCTTCATTTTGAAAAAATGATACAAGGAATTTAAGTGTATAACTCTTCAGCTCACTTTTTTGTTCTCTCAGGTATGAATCAAAAAGTATACAAGTGCGAGTTACTGATGGAGCAGCTGTTCTTGTCAATTTCACTCTTGCCTTAAACCAGTTGAGGGAGTGGTCAGCAAGTAATGACTTCAGTCTTGCTGACAATATTGGCAGCACTAAATATCTGTCTAATGATGACTTGCAGAATGCACTCATCGAACTTGTTGACTCGTACCCTACCATTGCCACTATTGACACCAAACATTTGAATCGGCAAGGGAAAGCCATCGCCATCCTTCATTTGTCAGGATCAGGATTACAGTCAGTGCCCCAGGAGGGCAGCAACAAACCTCATATTCTTTTGATGGGTGGGCTTAATGGAGATGATCCTGTCGGAACTGAGATGTTAATCCGATATGCTCGCCACTTGATCACAGGTAAGATTGCTGGGGTTTATTGATGTTTAGAAAACAGAGCAATAAGCAAAAGGTTCTCTTGGTATAGAGATTCAGTGATGAAGTTAACCTGTGACCAGCCATAGTTTTGGCTGTCAAAAATGAAGCCACGGCTTGCAGAACTTGAACCTCCAACATTTTCTCTTTTACTGGGAGACACCATTCATTCAGTGATGCTAACGCCACCTAGTTAATAGTTATTATTATTATTAAGTAATTAATCATTTATAACTAATTACAAGTGATGAGAATCTTAATTTATGTTATTAATAATTCTCTAGAAGATACCACGCATCTCTCTCATTTAGCGGATATGCGCACACTATAAATGTTTTCTCTCTTCCACAACATTAAAGACAAGTATTTACCATCACACAATATTTCTGTAGATAGAATATTTTTTACTAAAGGAGAAGACTAATCTATCTTTAATCTATATTTAGCAAGCCCCCATCCACCCACTTTCTTCTCCAACATAATGTTATCAGTATGTGTCAGAAGGTTATTTAACAATAAATTTATTAAATCAACAATCAAATATACATATAATAAATACAATGAAAAAGATTACTTGACATCAATATTTCCATGAATAATTTTAATACCTGACTGCATGCACACACATATAAAAATATATTTTCTAATCTCTCAGAATACTGTAATACAAAATGGTGTCCTACATTATGAAGGTATTAGAGTCCTTAATGCACAGTGGGTTGTTTCCAGCTATTTATATCCTTAGTTTCTAGCATACTGTTGGGGTTTCTCCAGAAAGACAACTGATCTACTGAATTATAATGTGGCAATTTTATTGTCTTTAATTATCAAATGTCACAAAATATTTTAGCATAGACTGTGCATACACCGCTGCTCTCTGCCATAGTATCTTGACGGCTTTAATTAATCTGTTTTAAGATGAGCACAGTGAAAATTCTATTTTTGAAAAGAGCATGTGAAAATGTGTTCTCCAGATCTTAGAAATAAATTCGTGTAACTTTTTTTAAATGTTACAGGTTACACAATGAATCATCCTGAGTCCAAGAAGATTCTGGATAACAGCCATATTTACATCTTGCCACAAGTTAATATTTATGGTCTCTCACGGGCTGTGCCAGGGGACTGTACAGGCAAATTCTACAATGGATCTCGTTTTAACGAACTGGTTGCAAAAGATGCAAGTAGTACTTAAATCTTTTTCGTTCCTCCTCTCTCTCTCCATCTTCTCTCTACCACCCTATGTGTCTAACCCTCTTTCCTTTCCCTACCAATCTCTCTCTCTCTTTCCCTACCAAACTTTCTCCCTCTTCATCTCTCCCTACCCCTTCTCACTTTTTCTCTACTTGAACTCAGTTTTTTTAAAATAAATAGTGTTTTGTGATTTTTCTGACAAAAATTCCAGCGAGTCACTTTCACATCTTTTCTTTATGGTGTTTCCCAGTTATATAGCAGTTTATGGGCAGTTCTTTGGGTTTTTTTCTCAGTTGCCTTATACACAACATAACTTTAGAGTTTTAATCATTAGCTATTCTGCTAAAATAAGTGATTTTTCTTTCATGCATTTTGTTTGCCCACCATTAAAACAACAAAACCTGGTATTTTAAAGCATAATGCAGTTGTAAACGTATCTAGTATCACTTCATTTCTCTGCACTCTTCTCATTTCTCTGACCACAACAGAGTGCAACACAAGATCTCTTTTTTTATGCTTCACTGATTTTGCCCCCACCCCTCGTATGTGCACACTCCTGGTAGATTCTTGTTATCATCATCACAAATTTTAAATATTCTGAATGCACAACTGTATAAATCATATAGTCATTGCCATTTGCTTATCAGGTTCCATCTTCCTGAAATTATATGCCTTTTTTTTTAGCTGTGATAAAAAGAGACCATGGTCAGAAGGCTCTTAAAGTCATCTCTTTCATCTTGCGTTTGAAATTATTTAATAATTTAAACAGGCAACTGAATTAACATCATCTTTAACAATATTATGAATACTGTTTCCCTTTCCAATGTGCAAATTTTAAGAAAGTATATTTGAATTACATTCAGACCTCATAATTCTTAGAACTTTTTACAGTTTGTATATTTTAGAAAAGTGTTTTCACATCTTTATGTGTTATTTTGATTTTGTAGTGCACTAATAAATAATCATTATCAGTGTAATATATTCACAGGATATGGCAGTAAATATTTTGATAACAGAACTCATGGAACGCAAGTTTCAGATAGTTTTGGGTCTCGAAGGTGGCGGCACTTTTGTCTCGTGAGTATCATCATTTCTCCCTTGTATGGTTAATTGTCCATTGACATTATCCCACTTTTAATTTCTGACCAATGATCACATGCTACAGACAGAAAGACAGTAACCATGGAAACTAATTTTAGCAGTTGATAAATGTTATTGTCTCCCAATATTGTTTATTGTATTTATATGTATGTGTTTTATATATATATATAATTTGTGGTTTTAACTGCGTTTTGTGTGCAATTTGTTCGAATTTTAAAATGAAAGGATTAGGTTTCCAAAGACAAAACCTGAAGAAGGGTAAAGAGTTAGTGGTGGTAGAGATAGAAGTGTATGATGTGTTTCTTCTGCCTGTGATACATAACTGATTAATAACTGATACCTTTCAATAACTGACTTTGAACATATATTCTGCAGAATACCCAGAAATGTGAGAGTGGCTCACATGGACGGCCCTATGATTGCCACAACCAAAGACGAGGATCTTTTCCAAGCTCTTGCCCATGTGTTTACTGAGAATTTTCCTGGTATGAGTGACCGCCCATGTGACAGCAAGACTCCATCTGGTGTGATCCATGGTGCCGACCAACCGGATGGTGCCACACCTTTGGCTGACACAGTCTACAAAAGATTCCACACATTGATGGTAATTTTTTCCTTTCAGATTTTGCATTGTTACAAATTTTGTTGAATCTGAATCTGATTGGTTAAGATCAGAAAATTAAGCAATCTTGTTACTTTGTAAAATGGGATTTGCAGTTACAGTACTTAGAGAGAGGGATGTGATGACCATAGTGGGAAAAAAGATTAGTCACAAAATGTTCATTTTCAGTCATGGGTTTCGTTCATATGTTTACAAACAGTGCTTTTAGAAACCAAAATATTGGCTACCATATCAAATGACGGTGTGACAGTTATATTGCTTTGATAAAATGGATTACTGGTTTAATGTGCTTTGATCATTCTCCTTCATGTAAATTTTGGTTGTAATATTTGTGCTTCAGTGGCTACTAGGTACAACAGAAAGTATTAAGCTATGCAGCAGTTAAATAATGACAAATGCTCTGAAGGAAAGGAGAAATAATTGTTGATAATCATGTGTGGTGGAGTAAATTTGCATATCCCTATTTCTAAACTTAATTTTTATATAAATTGTTAAATTGTTGAAGTGACCCAATCTTGGGCACTCCTCATGATGGTACTTTTTGTAAGTGTCTGAGTTGGAGTAAACAACTTGAGTTGATAATATGCTAGAAAATTGCTGATGCAATCCAAACCAGTTCCAACTGGACAAGTAGTTTTTCTGACTAATAGTCTCACACTTGTTCATAACAACCTCATCCAGTGGGGATGGACAAAAAGGTTTTTTTGTTAAAGAAGTATTCTAAGTTAATCAAATTTGAATTTGAAAATAATTTAAATCGTCATAAAGGTGATCGTTAGCTTATGGTAAGTTAACTGATTGATAAAGTAAGAATGTTCTTAGAATTTCATACACGTTTGCTATTGATCTATGATTTGAATTAGAGAAAGCTTATGTAATTGAACCATTATTTCTGTGTTCATTAATTTGATTACATTGCACATTTTACTCGTGAATTTGGATTGTTGCTATATTTCTTATGTTGTGTGTGTATTGGGCTAGCGAAATTGTTGCAGGATTTTGTAAGTTAAGGATGTTTGTAAGAGAGAAATGAGTTTAGAGATGAAATATGCCTGAAATTTAGTGCTGTTTAATTTGACTTTTGCAGAGAAAGCATGTATTTTTCTTTTCACTCTAGACACCAGTGACTTTTGTACTTGCAAGGTCACATCGTTGTGTGAATCCAAAGTTGTGAACTTATCAGTAAAACATGTTGCTGTAAGTTGATTCCTGTGAATTCTGTTCAAGAACCAATACAGCGGAAATGGTGGCTTGAGTTTGGTCTCAAGGATTTACAAAGATTATTTTGAATGTTCCTCATGGTGTGTTGAGTACTATACACAACATTCCTCCTGATGTGCTTGATAGAGTATGTGAAATTCAAGACGATTCTCTACAGTGTGTTTTGTGAGCTCATCAAGGATTCTGGAACAGTTGTGTAATATGGAGGGACACCTGAGGCCATCATCTGAATAAGAAAAGACAGTGACTTGTTGCAAACTGCATGACTGTGAACATGTGCCAGCAACAGCCGCCATCTTTGAAAAGGTTATGTACATTGACTTTAATTTATTCTCTGAAATTATACTCTGATTTCTGTGATGATATCTATGAACTTGATTATATATTTATGTTACTTAACTGCTAATGTCTATATTGGATAAACTCTAATGATTGTCTAGCATTAATTGAACATTGTTGTGAAGTGATGTAATTAAATGTCAACACTCCTATTTATATTCATATGTTGTATATTTGATTGTTGATTTAATAAATTTATTGTTAAATTTATTGAATTTCTTACACATATGGATAAACTTATGTTGGTGAAGAAAGTGGGTGGATGGGGGTTCACTAAATATAAATTAAAAGATGGATTTATCTTCTCCTTTAGTTAGAAGTTTTCCACCTAAGAAAATATTGTGTGGTGGTAAATGTTTGTCTTTAATGCTTTAATGTTGTGGAAGAGAGAAAGCATCTACAGTGCCTGCATATCCTCCAAGTGAGAGAGATGCGTGGTGAATTATTAATAATATAAATGAAGATTCTCATCACTTGTAATTAGTTATGTGTGATTAATTAACAATAATAATTATAACCAATAACTAGTGTGGCATTGGTGTCGCACCATATTTATGAGTGTGAATCTGATGAAAATAATTATATGCACCCTTTTTATTAATGTGAATCTGATGTGAACCCCATACATGTTGGAGGAGGATGCATAGAGACAGCTGGAATGTTCTAGAATATGTCATAGTCAAAATATAATCTTTTCAAGCATTTGGAAACTAGCATTGAATACGTTAATGACTGTATATGGTTATCATTACTGCCTGTATCTTATTGTTATTATAGTTGATTAAGGCATACATTTCTCCCAAATGTTTGTGAAATGATATATTATTTCATTTACTATGAATACATAAATACATATTATAACTTGATGAAGAATAAAAATTGAACTAAATCTGTAATCAATTCAACAACTAGTAATTGTTCCCCCTTTGATATGAAGATTAATTGCCCGTGATGCACTGAAAGGGATAAAATAATATTTTCATTTTTTACAAGCTGAATGAAAATATTTGATATTGCATTGTTATTATGCACTGAAGCAAAGCGCAAATTTGTTAAATAGTGCTATATTCCCAAATCATACTGAGCACAATAGCTGTGAAACTGAAAGAGTTAAACTTTAGAACACTTTAAAACTTAACCTGTTTTTTCTTTTCTTTTCTTTTTTTTTTTTTTGCATTATAATCACTTATTTCAGTACTGAATTTATTTTGAAATTTAAAATCTCGTACCTGCATTTTAAAGGTATTGTAAAATTTGATCATGTTTCAGGGATTTTTCTTCCTGTTTTCCAACTAAATATTTTTGTTAATCAATAAATTGGACACTGGTTTTTGGATCACATGGTTCTTAGGACTAAGAGACACTTTTAACCTAATTACCTTTTTGTTCAATGGACATTTGTTATAAATAATATGGCGTTAACCATTGAATTTAGATGGATGATGTGAGCACATGAACAAGCTGTATGTTTGGGTGTATGTAGTTTTATTTCCTTTTGTTAAGTGTTATACCTTCAGTGTAAAAGAGTGGCTTTTTAGTCCTGTGTCATCATTTAGCTCATTTATGTCTACTTTGGTAACATTGAAAATCTTACAGGAACATATTGTTTTGATTTTGTATATTGCAATATCCATTGGGACTATGACTTTGAAATTTTATATGCTTTATCAAAACTCCTAATTCTGTTGGTTTGAACACTCATTTGCATGGTTGACCTATATATCTCTTCACTTGGTCTTTAAAACTACTTTAAATGTTTGGATAGTAACCTTTTTCAAATTGAACAATGATAAGGGCTAACCATAAATGAAATGTAACCTTTTGAATGCCGTAAAAACATATAGGGATCATTTATTGTGTTATCCAACATCAGACTTATTTGAAGGTGACATAATTATATCAAGTTTAGATTCTTAATTCCTTCTAACTTGAGAGTTACCCTTCTTGGGTATTATAAAATAAAATGCATTTTCACTTAACAGTAGTCAGTAAAGAAGAAACAAATCCATTTATTTTAAACCTGTGTAATTGTCACAGGAAATGAGGGACCGAAATTATATTTTATTTCATTTCAAAAAACCGCTAACAAAACTAATTGAAGTAATCCGAGTTTTGTTATTTTTCGTATGTAGCATGTAACTTCCAGTAACGGTCACCTAAGATCTCTTTAGTAGACAGACGTTCGTGACGCAGTGTGTGTCAATTATCATATTGAATATATATATTAGTTTATGAAGAATATGTATATTAAATAAATTGGGACAACTGCGCAATACCGTCACATGTTGTTGACGAGAGAAATGGCCAGTGCGCATTAGAATTGACCACAGAAAAGCGTGCATCACGATTACCACTATATATCCAAGGCAAAAATCATGTCACAGGACATAGCTTCTGGAAGTTTTGGAAACCTTCAGTGAAAGCTATATAAGAGGCAAAATGAAGACTTTATTCTCAATGTTGAAAACGTCGATTCGTCTGAAGCCAGTCTAACTTCACGTATGAATTATCTCATGTACAGAGATTTCATAAAGGAAAGCTGCAATAATCTCTTTCCATCCGTTTTCCATCCGTCTGATGCCATATATTGAGTAACGAGGCAAAATTACTCAGTATAATTTTTGGCAAAGTGGAAAGTTCACTGTCCAGAAAAACCCGATGCATGCGACGCTGGTTGTATGCAGTTAACGACACGAGGGACCAACTTGTCCTCCCCCCTGTCTGAGAGTTCGGTTGGACAGATCTATCCCGCTATTGGGAGGCTAGCACCGAGATTTCTTACAGACATCCGGATTTCTACACTCAATGTAATGCGACGACACATCCCACTGGACGACTCCACCCGATAATGCTAAACGTCGTTGGGATGTCCGTTTCCACGACAACCGGTACAACGATAATTATCGAGGCTGACAACAGTCAGCTAAATTTCAGATTTCTCCCCAGTGATAATCTGAAAGTGGTGCCTAGATTCTGCAGAATCTTCACCTGTAATACGACGCCTCAATTGCGTCCTATCTTCACTTTGAAGTGCCGCTTATAAGTGACGTGTGAGCTTACGTCATCTCCTTGGAACTCTGACATTAATAGTGAGTAATCATTAGCACGGCTAACGCGCACATACTTAAGTCTAGGACTCTTAAGAAAATGAACACTATTATATCGTTTGCAAAATAAGAACTTTAATGTTAAAAGTAATGCTTATTTTACATGTCAACTATTGTTAAAGCGGCCCCATTTGCCGCATAAGAATTGTGTAATTAATCTTTATTTTATATTTTGAATTTCATCATTTTCATCTCCCCTTATTTCCCACAGAGTGTATGACATTGGAAAGTTGAATGAATGATTAATCACTGTGCGAAAGAGTAGTGCCCCTTTTAAATCGGGAAATAAATAACCTGATTTAAACATCTTTCAACTCTCTTGTTATTCATAGTTTTTGAGAGGGACGAAAGAATTTGTACTATTGTTTTGCACCGTTCGTCTGTTCGTCCATTTATTCACATTTATGATACACACTCACAACACACACCGCCAATAAAACATTCCTTGGCATGACATTAATAAACTGGGCCCCACCCAAACATCAATGGTGTATGTCATGTGTGTCTATGTAACAACTTGACGCGACGTAGTACTGGCATACGTCACGGGCTTTTCTTGGAGGTGCACCGGAGCAGGCCAAAAATAGACTTCACCCCTTGCATCTCTAACTTCAGCTCCGGGTCGGCTTGTAACGAGCCCTCCCGTTCTGTGACAGTAATAATAATAATGAAAAATTATTGCAGTGTTGAATGCATTTAGTTTTATTTCATTATTTTTTATTTATATTTTTATTTTGTTGTGGGTTTTTTTTTTTTTGCTGTTGTCTGTGGATTTCAAATAAATAACACAGTTTCTGCTGCTATAGTGTTTGAAACAGCATGCATGTCTTTTGTGTGGCGTTTATGACTGTGCAACATAGTAGTTTGCTCTTTCTTTTATATTTATTTATTTAGTTATCTGCCCATATCAGCTGCTGCAAGTATCCCCCTGCAAATGAGTTACCTTTGCTTTGGCAGAAGACTCTTCCATCTTTAGAAAAGTTTCTCCTATATTCACTTCATGGTACGTGTGTAGCTTTGCTCAGTTTGTTTTTGTTAAGTGTTATTCTCTTTTCATTTGAGTATGAGAAAAGAAAACATTTACAATAGCACTTCGTACAAGTTCATTTTAATTTTTTTTTCCTTTTAATTAGATGGGAAAGATTTTATATGCACATATAACAGCTATAGTTGCAGGCACTCAATTTAATAAACTTTATTCTTCCTCTGACATACATTCCATTCTCCCTTTTACATAGAAATTCCATTCTCCCTTTTACAGACACTTTATTCTCCTGGTCCTAGACACTCCATTCTCCTGCTGACAAAGACACTTCATTTTCTTGCTGACACAGACACTTCATTCTCCCCTTGACAAAGACACGTCATTCTCCCCCTGACATGGACACTTCATTTCTTTCACTTGACATAGACACTTCATTCTCCTTCTTACAAACACTTCATTCTCCCTCTGACATAGACACTACATTCTCCCTCTGACATAGACACTTCTTTCTCCTTCTTACAAACACTTCATTTTCCCTCTGACATAGACACTTCATTCTCTTGACAAACACTTCATTCTTCCTCCTACATAGATACTTCATTCATTTTCCTACATAGACACTTTATTCTCCCCATAACATAGACACTACATTCTCCCTCTGACATAGAGACTTCATTATCCTTCTGATATTCATACTTCCTCTGAAATAGATACTACACTTTTCATTGACACTTCATTCTCCCTGACGCAGACACTTCTTTCTCCCTCTGACCATAGATACTACAGTCTCCCTGACACAAACACTTCATTCTCCCTCTGACATAGACACTTCATTCTCTCTGGTACAGAGACATAATACTCTCTGACACAAATACTTCATTCTGTCTGATGCACAGACACTTCACAATCTTACATGCAGACATACTCTTAGATGTAGACACTTTCACTTAATTTCTTTGGACACACAGACACTTCATTAACAGTATCAGTAATATGCTTCATTTATTCTGATTCACACAATACATTCCTTCTGACAGCCATAAACTTTATTTTCTCTGAGATACAGATATTTCATTATGACATACATGTACTTCATTCATTCTGTCATACAGGCTCTTAATTATCTCTGAAACACACTTTATTCTCTTTGTCATACAAAAACTTCATTCTTTCAGACGCACATAAGCATTTTTAATTGTCTCAACATTAAATTACACAAACAGTAAATCTTATCTGTGTCTTCATTGTTGTTATCCAGTATTCTATTCCTTTCTCTCTCTCTCTCTCTCTCTCTCTCTCTCTCTCTCTCTCTCTCTCTCTCTCTCTCTCTCTCTTTCTCCATCTCACTGTAAACATAGCTCTTTGTTTTTTATCAAATGTTCTATTTCTTTCTCTCTCTCTCTTTTCTCTTTCTCACTGTAAACATACTTGTTGTTATCAAATATTCTATTCCTTTCTCTCTTTCTTTTCTCTTTCTCACTGTAAACACAGATCTTTGAGTGATTTTATGTTTTAAACATCTTATGTATAGAGAACTGTTTTTCTGCGTCCAACTTTGGGGATGCAAACTTTTATTATGTTCTTTATTAAAGATTTGTCAGATTTAAATCATTCGTGTAGTTTTCATCATCACTACTTTACTGACTGTTGTTTAATGATGGTTCCATGCAGATTTATTTGAAGAAGCATTCCAGAGAAATGCTCACACAATCTTGTATCTAATTTCCTGTCTCACATTTTTCTCTTTCGAAATTTGGTACTGTGAGAGTCCATAATCTTTAACTGACAGTAGTATGCAATGCAGTCTGATTGTTTCAGAGATCTAAACATTAATATATATGTCTGTGTGTTCAGACATCTATGGCACAGTGATTGTTTCAGAGATCTAAACATTAATATGTATGTCTGTGTGTTCAGGCATCTATGGCACAGTGATTGTTTCAGAGATCTAAAAAGTAATATATATGTCTGTGTGTTCAGACATCTATGGCACAGTGATTGTTTCAGAGAGCTAAACAGTAATATATATGTCTGTGTGTTCAGACATCTATGGCACAGTGATTGTTTCAGAGAGCTAAACAGTAATATATATGTCTGTGTGTTCAGACATCTATGGCACAGTGATTGTTTCAGAGATCTAAACATTAATATGTATGTCTGTGTGTTCAGATATCTGGCACAGTGATTGTTTCAGAGAGCTAAACATTAATATGTATGTCTGTGTGCTCAGGCATCTATGGCACAGTGATTGTTTCAGAGATCTAAACATTAATATGTGTGTCTGTGTGTTCAGGCATCTATGGCACAGTGAGAGATGATGCTGGTAATCCACTTGTGGAATTTTCAACACAATTAGACAGTAAAGAAATTATTCATTGGAAAGACCAGACGTCCTCAGATTTTTTTCTCTTTACCACTCCTGGCAGCCATACCATCAGTGTCATATTGGAAGGTACGTATATATATATATACGTAGTATTGAGCATTGGTTAACATTAAACTACTATTTACTTCTGAATATTGGTGAACATTAAGCTACTATTTACTTCTGAATATTGGTGAACATTAAGTTACTATTTACTACTGAGTTTTGATGAGCATTTACTACTTACTAATGAGTGTTGGTGAGCATTAAGTTACTAGTTACTTCTGAGTGTTGGTGAGCAATATGTTACTCCTATCAGTGAGCATTAGGCTACTCGTTACTACGAGTATTGGTGAGAAATAAATTACTGGTTGTTGCTGAGTATTGGTAGATATTAAATTATTATTTACTAGTATCACTGATCATTACTAGTTTTAATAGGAAATAATTTGCTAGCTACAATGGAGTATTAGCAGTGAGTTACAGTAATCACAGAAAATAAGTGAGCATTGAGTTGTTAGTTATCATGGAATATCATTGAGCATTGAGTTGTTAGTTATCATGGAATATCATTGAGCATTGAGTTTTTAGTTATCATGGAATGTCATTGAGTTGTTAGTTATCATGGAATATCATTGAGCATTGAGTTGTTAGTTATCATGGAATATCATTGAGCATTGAGTTGTTAGTTATCATGGAATATCATTGAGTTGTTAGTTATCATGGAATAGCATTGAGTTGTTAGTTATCATGGAATATTATTGAGCATTGAGTTGTTAGTTATCATGGAATATCATTGAGCATTGAGTTGTTAGTTATCATGGAATAGCATTGAGCATTGAGTTGTTAGTTATCATGGAATAGCATTGAGCATTGAGTTGTTAGTTATCATGGAATAGCATTGAGTTGTTAGTTATCATGGAATATCATTGAGTTGTTAGTTATCTTGGAATATCATTGAGAATTGAGTTGTTAGTTATCATGGAATGTCATTGAGTTGTTAGTTATCATGGAATATCATTGAGCATTGAGTTGTTAGCTTATGGGTCATATAAATGTCTTTAAAAAATGATGATATACTCTACCAAAAAGGCATACTAGCGCTGTAAATTAAATTGTTTAAAATAAATTCAGCACAAAAATAGAATATTTTGTTTGAAATAAATTAATTTAAATAGTTTCTTTCTTTTTTCTTTTTTAGCAGATATGAACTTGTTATTTCCAGTTCAGTATGAATGCTTGTGATGAGCCAGTTAAATAACCTTTCAAAAGACTTTATCGAGCTTAATCTTAGAAATAACCCAGATTGCAAAGGGTGTCAAAGGATTGCAAACACCATGTCAAGCAAACATAGATGTCCTTAGTTTTGGTATTTATTGTAATTTGTGATTAAAACATATCATCAAATTCTGTAATGACTTCATGTTTACCTGCAGTAAGTGCTACTTTATGAAATTAGCAAAATTGAAAAGCAGACTTGGATTAACTAGGAATTATTTAGGGCTTGATACAGATTTTATTTTTTAAATGGATGACACTGATGTCATTATATAAATAACAATACAGTTACTGAGAAAATATTGGGCTCTAAATCATTCCCTTTTAAATAAATAATAAAAATGGGACCCTTGTTTCATGCATGAAAAAGTTGATGGCTGAAATGAATTATTGTGTTGTGAAAATGAGAGTATGTTGGCATGAAATTGACATATATTTCTGGAATTTATTTGACTTACTGATTCCCCTTTGGTCAGGATTTGACAGCCAGAGTAAATCAGTACTGGTGGAAGAAAATGGAGCTGTCGAGATCAATTTCTCTCTGGTCCGTGAGAAAAATGATTCCATCTTGTACCATGACTATGTTGCTATGGTTACATTTCTCCAGAATATAACCTCCAGGTGTCCAGAGATATCAAGTCTGAACAGGTGATATATATCAAATCTAAACTGGTGAAGTCTGAATCATTGGTTTACAACCTTTTTACACCAGAGAACCAGTGAAAATAGGAGAAATTATTTATGTAGTATTGTGTATTAGTTTTTAAGTCTAATATTATAAAGTTAAAATTCTATAGTTATTTAAAATAACTATAGTCCTATATTTTTAGAATTTTGATTATCTTTTATAATGTGTGATAATTAGACATCTCATTGTTTGATTTTATGAGAACATTTATATTGAATAACTCTCTCTCTCTCTTTCTCTCTCTTTCTCTCTCTCTCTCACTCTCTCTCTCTCTCTCTCTCTCTCTCTCTCTCTCTCTCTCTCTCTCTCTCTCTCTCTCTGTGTGTCTGTGTGCTTTCATCATTTGATTATCTTTTTTTAAAATATGTATTTTAGATTTAGTGGGCAAGGTTAAAAACTAATTTCTCTCTCTCTCTCTCTCTCTCTCTCTCTGCTTTCATCATTTTATTATTTTTAAAAATATATATATTCTATATATAGTGGGCAAAGTTAAAAACTAATATCTGATTTTCTTTGCAGTATAGGAAAGTCTTCTCTTGGTCAGGACCTGTGGATGTTGCACCTTGGCATGCAACACACTGACTTTGTGACTCCCTCTATCCTGTTGCTGGGTGGTGTCCATGGTGATGAGCCTGTTGGTCGAGAGCTGCTGCTTCAGTTTAGTTCTCACCTCTGTGACCACTCCTCAGATGATTACGTGAAAGGGGTATGCTACTCTACCATTTGTGTTTGGTTTGAATTGTTCCATTTCTTCTGGAGTGGTTATAGGGTAGTTTGTTCATTCATTGGCATTACATTATACATATTGATGTTCACTGAGATTACATATACATATTCACATTCATCAGGATTACATATTATACATTAATCTGTTCATCAGGATTACATATTACACATTAATTCATTCATCAGGATTGAATGTTAAACATAATCACATTTTTTTTTTTTAATAGAACGTTTGCTTGTACCTTTTATGTCTACTTGCATTTTGGACGACAGCATTAGAAAGTGAAGTGTTTGAAGCTATTACTTTGAAAACAGCAACTGACTGAAACAAAATCTTGTGAATCTGTAAAATCAGTGCTGTTTTAAAAGGTCTACTTTTTTTTTTTAACTTGACAATTCATTCTGCATCTATATGCATCACAGACCTGACAGTCCTCACATATATGGAGGAATATTCACAACTATTGAAAGTAATTCACTTTTTATATTGCCTGGACAAATTTCATGACTTTTCTAAAACAGGTTTAAAAAAATGAATTTTAAAATATTTCAGGTTCTGTACAATCATTAAAAGAGTTTGAAATTTGAAAGTGATTTGACATTTTCTTTATTATGCTAAAGTATATTCCAAATCAAAGGGTTAAATCATCCTTTTAATGTCCACTGTGATCTTCTGCAACAATTTATAATTTATATAGATTGAAAGACCTTATAGAGGCTGATTTACAATCTATATCCAATACATGTTATTTTATCTTTACAAATTATAAATAATTGTTTTTTGTCCACTACCTGTTTCCTGTTGTTTCTTAAAGTACCTGCTTATGTTCAAAAGTATATTTATATTAATTTTCCACTAAATTTCTTCTTTGAACTTAACATATTTCTTGTTTACTTACAGTATATTTATATTAATTTTCTACTACATTTCTTCATTGGAATCATCTTTTCTGTTTATTTCACAGCTGCTGAATAAAATAAACCTCCACATTCTACCATTGCTGAACCCTGATGGTGCCAAGATCGCCACATCTGACAACTGTCTTGCTGGTTCTGGACATACTAATAGCAAGGCTGCAGATTTGGATTCCAGCTTTAAAATTAATGGTAAATTCAGTGGGTTATCCAGTTTGCTGAAACATAACTTGAAACACTAAATACAATAATAATGGTGATTTGAGTGAGTTATGCTAATTTACAGAAACATAACTTGAAACACTAAATACAGTCGAGTCCACTTATTTCGGCATCGGTTAACTTGCCAACCCTAGTAAGTCGACATTTTTGAAGTGGAACCGCCAAATTCCCTCTTTGTCTTAGCATTTTCTCATCGGTTACATCGATTCTTTTATGTTGCTGAACCCTAGTATCTCGGGCACAAAAGAGTGCCAAAATCGCCACTTAAGTTGGTTATCTCGATCCTACTGCTGACTAATCACTAACAATAAATGACCATGTCTTGTTAAAAACTGCAGCTTAAACTTAAGAAGGGCATTGTTTTCTTAATTGGGCGCGGTGTTTGCCACGGGCAAAATAGGCACACTGTTTGTTGCCCTTCAACTGGTTCAGAACTTATGTTAGCCCACTTTTGAAGTAACCGCTTGTCCGCTTGTAGGATATTTTCAGAGGCGGCTTCGGCCCCCTCCCCCCCCCCCACTGACGGAGAGCTGTTGAGGGTGTGCGCCTAATAGGTGCGATCTGTTTTACCCCCTTCCTCCTGCCCTCCACCTTAGACGCACCGGGAGGCAAGAAGCAAATCAAGATGAGAACATCATGAAGATGAAAGGTCTATTGTGGCTTTTGATGTGTGTGAGTGAAACACACACACACACACACAGACAGACACACACACAGATACAAAATGACTCGCGAATTTAATTTTGATACTGGTTAGCTTTTTGTAAAAACGAACTTTGACACCCTGCAGATTTTTTTGATTTTGTGAGCAATCTTTGTGTTTGCAATGTTGGAGAATACATGTATCGAGAATGGACGGTGGACCAACTTCCCTCTTTGTTAACATTTTCTTATCAGTAAGGGCGATTCTTTTATGTTGCCGAACACTAATACAATGTATGTTTGTTTGTTTGTTTGTTTCTTTCTTTGTAATGTACTGTCTAGCACAAAAGAGGACCCGAATCACCACTTAAAATCAGTTCTTGGTCGGCTATTGAAAATGTTAGTTACCGATGCCACTTCGCCATCTCGCTAACAATAAAGGGCAGACTGTTGCTCTTCAACTGGCTTACACCTCTTAAAGTTACCTTTGAAGTAACCGCTTGTACGATTCGACACCCCCCTTCCTCCTGCCCTCCACCTTAGACGCATACACGCACACAAAATGACTCGCAACTTTAATTTTGATACTTGGTTAGCTTTTTGTAAAAAAAAAAAACGAACTACACGTACACCACACAGATTTTTTTTATTTTGTGAGCAATCTTTGTGTTTGCAATGTTGGAGAATACATGTACGGTACATACATGTATCGAGAATCAACGGTGGACCAACTTCCCTCTTTGTTTTTTTTTAGCATGCCGATCGCGTCATCAAACAAATTGCGGCAAAGCTGTTGTGTAAAAAATCACCAAACACGTGCATGTACATTGTACATTCTCATTCATTAACGCACTGCATGTACATAAAGAAATTTCAAGCACGTTATATGTAATATTGAAGCATTTGTTTTCAAGTAGAATGTTAAAGGCAAAAAGCAACAAAGCAGTTTAGACTTTGTACAGAAACCATATTTACCGCGTGTACATAAACCTTTTGTTGTTAGCAAACACGTACATGTATCATTGTATGTACATTTTTATAGCATGCCGATCGCGTCATCAAACAAATTGCGGCAACGCTGTTGTGTAAAAAATCACCAAACTCGTGCATGTACATTCTCATTCATTAACGCACATCATGTACATAAAGAAATGTCAAGCGCATGTTATAGTACTGTAATATATTGCCGCCATATTGGTTTTCTGTAATCTCGATCTTTAGTTATCTCGACACTTTTTGGCAAACCCCTAGGCCCTCGACATATCCGGACTTGACTGTACAATAATAATGGTGATTTGAGTGGGTTATGCTAATTTACAGAAACATAACTTGAAACACTAAATACAATAATAATGGTGATTTGAGTGGGTTATGCTAATTTACAGAAATATAACTTGAAACACTAAATACAATAATAATGGTGATTTGAGTGGGTCATGCTAATTTACAGGAACGTAAGATGAAACACTAAATTTAAGATTATTGATAAATTGAGTGAGTCATGCCGACTGGCAGAAGCTTAGGTGAATTTCTAGTTTTAGGGCAAACTTATTGAGGGCACAATATTTTAGATCATATCTTTTCCCCAAGATGCAAAATGTTAGTGTGTTTTCAGAAAAAAATTGTGACCTGATTTTATTATTCCTTTGGTAACCAAATATAATAATATCTTGTCATTTGGAGCCAAAGCTATTGTTTTTAGTAGTTAGTAGAAAACTACACCTTTTTTTTAAACAGAGGGACATTGGGTAAAATCTTAAATTTAATATTGTTATAATTTTATGAAGGAAAATCAAGTACACTCATACTCTCTCTCTCTCTCTCTGACCACATTGACCACATTGTTGATGTGGTCAAAGGGACAGTAACTGTAAAAGAAAAAATACTATTCAAACCTTCCCTTTCACAATTTTTTTGAATACATTTTTTAAAAATGTATAAACCCAAATGCATGATGACTTGTTAAGACTTGTAACACTTGTGGAAAGTCATTCAGGCGGTGTAAATTCATTCTAAATAAAATATCTTTTTTTTTAGGTGCTAAAACTGATTCTGTTGAAAAGGAAGTTGAATCTCTCCAAAAGTGGCTCGATGGCAATCACATATCCTTTGCAGTTTCATTCCAGGGAGGCAACTCATTCATCACTTACCCTACCAGGAGCAGCAGTGAGTTTGCATTATTCACTCCTTATCTGTTTTTTGTTTGGATGTCATTACTTATTTTAACCAAGTTGTCAAATGTAGCCTGGTGCCAGTACTTATTTTAACCAAGTTGTCAATTGCAGGCTATCATCAACAGCAAAATCCTTTGGGATTGTATCATTAAGCTGGGTTTTAATTAATTAACCACAACAAATGGTTAATATGAAAAGATATGAGCTGATTCATGCTTTATATCTGCCTCCAGCATTTGCCTACTTCACAATGGACTTGGCAAATGGTTGTATAACTAATCAAAGAATAATATTTACTACATCTTATTTTTATTTTCCTATTATTAAATATAAATTTGCTAGGCCAGTCGTTTGTTTAATAAGTAAATGCAATTTTTAGTGGTGCCTGTGTAGCACAAATCTGTCTATTCTCATACACACAAATATAAATTAACTTTGGGTTAAACAGCTTGTAATACACTTGCAGCAACACCAATACCAGACAAAGCTTTATTCATTCATGAACAGCTGGCGTCCTCTTATAGCAATGCTTTGGTGCACCTCAACTCAACTGAGGAAATGTGCGACTCCAACAAAGGTAAGTGGAACACTTTGCTTTGTGTTAACATTTCTGTTTGAATGGAATGCATTTTTAGAGTATGTTGTATGTTAAAAATAGCGATGAATGGGATGCATTTTTAGAGTATGTTGTATGTTAAAAATAGCGATGAATGGGATGCATTTTTAGAGTACGTTGTATGTTAAAAATAGCGATGAATGGGATGCATTTTTAGAGTACATTGTATGTTTGTGTTAAAAATAGCGATGAGTGGGATGCTGTATGATGAATGGGATGTATGACTGCTTTGACAGATTTTGAAAGTGAGACGTATATTGGGATGGTGCTGTATGATGTTTACAAGTGTTTTTAAAGGGATGCAATATAGATGTGTCATTATCAGTTATTGAAATGTATATATTTTTAATAACTACCAGATTTAACAATTTATTGACCATTAGTAGAAAGTTTTCATGTGATTACTTTTTTTTTAAATAATCCCATAAGGAGAACTTTTTCATATAGTATCACTTATACAAATGTTTTCAAGCAGCAGTTAGAAAAATATCAGGTCTTGAGTAAGACTCCAATCCTTATCTCTGTAGAAATAGTCAATCTTTGGGGTGGAGATGGTGTAAATCTTAAGCAGTGAAGGTGTTAAGCTATGCAACTGATGGATACTGAGTATCAGTTACAAGCTTGAATGTCTTACTGAGGTTTAAGCATCTTGGTGTAGTTGACATCTGGTAGATGGCCATGAAAGATTTAATTTGTTGTTTTAAAAATCAAATTTTTGTTTTAACAGAAGTGAGATTAAAAACATTTAGTTAAACCAGTATCTCCATTTCTATGAATTATTCCAGTTTTATTGTAAGAAACGGGCATTTTAAGTGTGTTTTTTAACAAATTTTTATTTATTAATATTATTGTGGATCCAGATCGAAGTATTAGTAAAAGGGATCGAGGTAGAAATTTTGTGCAGCCTGAAAGAAGTATTAGTAAAAGGGAATTAGATAGAAATGTAAAGGTGAAGTTCTGAGTTTATAATGGATATTGTAACTCCTGACTTCTTAAATATCACATTACTAATAGTGTCAGTAATAAGTTCACTAAACTTAATCAACACTGATTATAATCATTATTTGTAAAGAGAAGGAGAAAAATTTAACATGTAAAGAATGCTTAGTTCTTTATTTATTTATAGAGGTATTGATAAAGTTCTTTCTCTGTTTATAGAGCTTTTGATAAAGTTATTTATTTATTTATCTCACTATTGATAAAGATATTTATTTATTTATAGTGCTATTAATAAAGTTCTTTCTCTGTTTATAAAGCTATTGATAAAGATATTTCTCTGTTTATAAAGCTAAAAATTCTTTCTGTTTATAGTTCTATTGATAAAGTTCTTTCTCTGTTGATAAAGGTATTTATTTATAGCACTGTTGATAAAGTTCTTTATTTATAGCTCTATTGATAAACTTCTTTCTCAGTTTATAAAGCTATTTATTATTTAATTGTAGTTTAAGTGTTGTGATTTATAGTGCAAATTTGAAAATAGACATGTTTAGTCTCTTGATTATCAGCAGTACAGAGCAATTCAGATTATGCTCTCAGTTTTATTCCGTAGGTTTGGAAGGAAGTATATTGACTGGTTCAGAGGCAGGTATTCAAGATCTCACATTTATGGTGAGTCTCTAAATTACAATCTTCTCTCTCTCTTTTTCTCTTTGCTTTTTAATCCTCTATTTTTCAATGCCCTTTCTCTCTGTCTGTCTCTGTCTCTACCTCTCTCGCCATTCTCAGTTTCTCTGTTCTGTCTCTTTGTCATCTGCCTTCTCTTATTTGGCTTTGTGTCCTCTCTATCCTCTGTTTGCCCTTTTATTATCTGTAATCTTTCTCAGTTGTGTCTCTCTGATTGCTCTCCTTTTATCTCTATTCTATCTCAGTTCTGTCTTTGTCTGCTCTACTCTTCTGTCCCTTAGTCTTTCTGTCCTCTCTTTTTGTCTCTGTCCTCTCTCTGTGTCCATGTCCTCTTTCCTCTCTTTGTCATCTCATTCCCTCCCTCTGTCTTCACTCTTTTTCTCTGTTTTGTCTCTCTGATTTTTCTCTCCATCCCCCCTCTCTCACACACAAATACATACACATATTTAAAATGTTTATGTCTGTATTTTCTGTATTTATCTGCTGATTGCCTGCCTTAACATTGTAGTTTAGTTTTGATTCAGTTATTCATAGTTAAAAGGATTTCAGTGGGGGGGGGGGGGGGGCGGTAAAGCTTGCTAAATATCTGATACATTGTATAGGATGAAACAATTGCATTGAATTAACACACTTGCATTTCTCCTGTTATATTTCAGGACTACATATATCTCCATTCCCACCACCCAGCTTTGGTCGTGTACACTGGCTGTTGTCGCTACCCACCTGTAAAGCAACTTGGGAGTATCTGGCATCACCATAATCAGGCACTGATGTCCCTTATTGATGAGGTGAGAAGAATTAGCTGGTAATCTTGGAATCCAAGTTCTTGGGGGGTTTTGTTGTTGGTATTTTAAAGTATTCACCAGACTATGCTGAAAATGTTTCTCTCTTTCTTAGAATATAATGTTTTTTAAAACAATTTTTAGATTTAAATAAGGATTTAGTGTTCCAGAATCTGAGCAGCAAGTTCAGTTAGAGTTGCTGTGCTAATTGCTGGGGTTTTTTGTTTATTATAATTATTTATGTTATGATTTCTAGGGTCAGCATGGAGTATATGGTCATATCATTGATGAAAGCAATGGATCCCCAGTCCCCAGTGCAATGGTAGAGGTAGAGAGTTCTGGTCTCTTCTTTCCTGCAAATGACAAAGGCCAGTTTGCGTTTTACCTGCCTTTTGGGAAATACAAACTTGTTATCAAGAGCCCTGGATATAAGGACACAAGCCAGGTATATTAAAGTGCTAATATTTCTCAGGCATTAATGTTATGCCAGGCATCATCCAATCCAGTTTAATATTTTTTGCATAATGAGCAGTAGATAATTTTTTTAAAATATAATTTATTGTGAATTGTTCTTAAAATCTGAGAAATATTTAGGTTTTGTTTTAGTTTGTTTTGTTTATATGCTTGTATTATAAAAATTACAAATTTTACTGTGTGTGCAGGTGATTTATGTAAGCTGATCATTGATGTTGGGAAAATGTTATTTCTAAGTTAAATCTTTAAATGTGTATTTTCCTTATTATAGTCATCATAGTCTGAGTTTGTAAATTGCTTTTTAATTGCCAACATAGGGTACAAATAATCCTGGTTGCATGCAAATAAATCTTGTTCCCTTGCAGGTTTTATTCCAAAGGTTGAATAATGCTCTGTTGCTGCTTCATTAGCAAATACTTATTATGCGCTTACTGAATTAGGCTTTGTTTGGACTTGTGTATACTACAGAGCAGGTATATAAAGGGTAATTAAAATATAACTATGCTTTAAAAAATATTAATTATTTTTTTTTAAAATCAGGATTGTTAGTTGGATGCTGCTTAAGTAGTAATGTACCTTTTAAAAAGTTATATAATGACTCGCAGATAATGCTGTATAATGTACTTTTTAAAAAGTTATATAATGATTATATAATGACTCGCAGATAATGCTGTATAATGTACTTTTTAAAAAGTTATATAATGATTATATAATGACTCGCAGATAACACTATGGCTCGTTGACAGTTTCATAATGACTCACTGACCACACTGTGTAATGACTCAGTGGCTGCACTGTGTAATGATTCACTGACAGCACTATACAATGAATCACAGACAGCACCACTATAGTAGAGTGTGGATTATTCAAATGTCAGTTATCCGAACTGTCAGTTATCTGAACCACTGCACACACACACCCATCCCTTGACCTTAATGCCTGCCCCATGATCTTGGTATGTCATTGTCTTTTGTATCATGGTTATTTTAAGTAATAAACTTTCACACTATTCATTATAATCTTATTTGTGTACAATTACTTGCTCTTTAAGTATAAAAAGTGTGATCACAGTTGAAGCTATATAAGCAGGTTAAGTTCAGAATAAACATACATTGTTTCTTCAGAACATTTTGATTATTATTTACAAACCATTTTTTAAATTAATTATTTTTTGTATGTATAATACTTCATATTTCAAACACATGAGCAGTCATTTAGTTGTGGGTATAATTGTATTTTGGTTCATATAAACTGGGTATTCTCATGTATTATCCAAATTATTTTATTAACTTGGTCCTAATTAGTTCGGATAATCAATGTATGATGACTCACAGTCACAGCAATAAACATTGACTCACTACAATACTATATAATGACTCACTGACAGCAGATGTCAACAGTGACTGTCACACAGTAAATACTAGTGTATGGTGTCACCATTTTAAGAGGTACAGCTTGTGTTTCACTTATCAGTAGTAATCTCATACAAAACATTCACAGATAAAAGTTTTTCAATGCATCCTTTTCTACTAAGAAATTTTTTCTTTCATTTATAAAATTAAATATTATGAAAGCTGCTGATGTGTATATTTGATTATGATTTTGTTTTTAATCAGTTGATTTAAACAGGTTAAAAAGTAAATATATACATTAAATGCCATTTTACAATTTTGTAAATCATAGTTACTGTTTTCATTCAGCTAATTATGACCACTTACATTAAACTTTTTACTATCTTCTTTTTAAGTTAATTCAAATGTAGAGACACAAAGTAATTTTAATTCAGATGTAGAAAAATAAGTCTCTTTCTTTTAATAAATAGTGTACTTATTTTGTCCTATAGAAAGGACATTGAGATTAAAATAAAGCATGGACCTTTCAAATGCATAAACTGGAGCCATGCCATCTAACTTTAATCTTGAGAGTTCTCTGTTTTCTCTTGCATTATTGGCTCTTTTATAACTTTATACTTTTATGAAAAGCTTCTAGACATTTTGTCTAGATTGTCTCTGAATTTGGGGGCTATAAATTAAATAATCAAGAACATGGCCTTGTGTTGGAGTGTGTATGTAATATAACAGTATGTGTTATGTCTCTCTTTGTTTGTGCATCCATTTTTAGGGACTCAGTTCCGGTGCTTAAGTTTACTCTAATACCATAAGTATTCCATGTTGCAGATGATTATAAAATGTATTTATGCATATTCTTTAGGAAGTGGAAGTCTTGCATACGGCTCTTCCAAAGCAGATTGTGGTTGGGATGAAACATGGCACATTCCTGGGCTTACCACCTATGCTGGCCATAATTGTTGCAGGTATTGCATTCTTTCAAGCATATTATTTTAATAATTTATGGGTTTTGTGGTTCCTCCTGTATTGTAAAAATAAATAGTTGAGCTTTTTGTCTGCACAAGAATGTTGTATACAGTTTGGCCAGGAGTTAGGGATTAAGGTGACAATCTATGAGAGATGAGTGCAGTACTAAAATTAAGACAATGTACATAAGAGTTGTATTGTTTTCTTACCAGCAAGGAAATGGTTGTAACTGCATTTGTGTGCTTTGTTTGACTTTAAGTAAAATTTATTTAAATAATTGGAATTTCTTTATGGGTCACCATGATGTAGATAAACATGTTTCTGTCATTAGTACCACATTTACTATAATTGAGTTTCAAATAAATGAAAAAATATTAAAATATTGAATATTGGAATCTGATTAATTTAGTCATTAGAGTTGTTGACAAAAATTAGAAACCATGAACATGAATTTTATAAACATTAAAATGGGCTACGTCTGAGATAGACATACGTGGGAAATGAAATACATACTAATAAACTTGCAGTATTTAGGAAACTCGGTTGTTTTAAACCCATCATAAAGATGCACAGTGTTTAAATTTTAAAGTCTTATACAAGACTATATGGTGGGGGTGGGTTGAGGTTGTTTACAGTCATATTGAAAAAACATTATTCTAGTCATGAATTAAAATAGTTCTGCATGAGGAGCAAAATAGTAGACTGCTGTAACTTCACATTTATTAAATGTTTTCAACACAGTTATCAGAACTGCTCAGTCTGAAGAACTATTGCTAATACCATCGTGACATGTCCCAGTAGCCCAGATATTCATTTTGAATTCACTTTAGCAGTCTCATCTACAGTAAAAGCTTAGTTATCTTTTTTAGATTGTAGATTTCCTATTATCATTTTGAAAACACACTAAGTCTGTTGTATTTTTTATTTTACCCACCAGTATAGGACAATTCTTTTATTGATTTATAATCACCAGAAATGTAAATTTTACATTTAATTTAAATTTTAAATTTTAAATTTTAAATCAAGATAAGAGATTACCACCTAAAATCAAAACATCAACCTCTTCACTCATGATATCCATAGTGATGCAATATTGTTTTTAACTAATAATCATTTTCTCAGAAAACCTGCATTGGGATATTTTAGGACCTCTTCACTCATGATATCCATAGTGATGCAATATTGTTTTTAACTATTAATCATTTTTCTGAGAAAACCTGCATTGGGATATTTTAGGACCTCTTCACTCATGATATTCATAGTGATACAATATTGTTTTTAACTAATAATCATTTTCTCAGAAAACCTGCATTGGGATATTTTAGGACCTCTTCACTCATGATATTCATAGTGATACAATATTGTTTTTAACTAATAATCATTTTCTCAGAAAACCTGCATTGGGATATTTTAGGACAAGCAAAATAAAGTGCGTGGGGTGAGATTTATTATTCAAGGATAACAGTAGTGAAGGAGAACTATTGGTCTTTTTGTAGCTAGAACATTGAAAATTTGATGTATATAAGCAGAAGAGTGCTTTTAAGTGCTAACAAAAACATGGAAAAAATTTTATATAAAAGAATTTTTCTTCTGCTATTGGTTGCTTTGTTTTCTTCTCTTTCTAGGGGTGCTAGGTCTTCTCATTCTGTTGGTAACAACTGCCATCATCTGCATTCGCAGTAAGTCTCATTTGCATTACAACAGCCTTGGTTTTCGCCAAGTGCGTAATGAGGATGATGAGGATGATGAAGATTTTGATTACGTCTATGGTCATGGACGTGGGGCAGGCATGAGGCATGAAAAGCACATGAATGGAGTTTTTCACGATAGTCTCAGTGAAGATGAAGGAGAAAATGAAAACAGTTTGTTTGAGAAGAGCTTATTAAAGAAGTGAATGAGGACGTAAATAGTTGTTATTATGTGATTATGTGATTCCTGGGGATTTTTGAGCAGGTGACTAGAAATGGCACCATAACAGATTTTTTTTTTTTAAGGGGAATGCACTCAGTTGATCTGTGAAATTTCATTTTAAAAACAGTCACTCTGAAATGGACCATTGTACATCAATATATTAGATCTTCTCCATGACTAAGTGATTCTTGATATAAATGCATGAACAGGAGACCCACAACTTGCAAATATTTGACTTTTGAATGTCTTAGGAACATGGGTCAGTTATGTCATGTGGTTCATTTCAAAACATGCTCCAGCTGGCACTTACTTTGCATTTTGACTTGCTCCAGCTGATAATTCTGTGTGAAATCTGAAAGAGAAGAAAGGCCTGTGGTTCACAAGCTTAGTGATGAATAATGCTAGGAAAGAATAAACTAGACTCAGAAAAGAGAAAATCCTCATTTGACAATTGTGGGCATTGTGAAAGATAAGGCTGGTTTGCTAATATACTTGAAAAACTTAATCACCAGTGATATCAGCCATAGTCTACCAAAAAATGTAAGTGAAATGCTAACATAGCTACTTTCTTTCATCTCAGTAAAATGTGTGAATGGGGAAATTGAGTCCCACGTACCAAACAAGTAATTTACATATGAAAATTTGGAAAGCACCTCATTTGTTTCTTGGAGACTGTTGTATTGAGGATGGGAGAGAAAAAAATATGAATGGCTGCAAGATCTCTAGCAATCCTAAAACCAAGTGTTTTCATAGTATAGTTTGTACTACTGTATAGTTTGTATAGTATATAAAAAAAAAATGATGTTACGGAGAAAACTGTTGACTGTAGGTTTTGAAGATTATATTTTAAATATTGTTTTATAAGAATTTTATATTTATTGTTAATCTGTGGAATTTTTACATTTTAGATCACTAGGTTTTATTGCATCTTAAATTTTCACAGTTTGTTTGGGGTTTTTATGCTCTATGGGCTGCTCAGAGAATTTTGTGAATATTTGTAATTATAAATAATTTTTTCACTCGTGTGCCATTTGGGATTTTTTACCTGTTATGTTATACTTTAATAAAAAGCTCATGTTAAATTGTTTTAAGCAAAAGGAAATCATATAATTATATATATGCTGTAAATTATTTATTTAATTTTTTTCTAATGTTTCTAAAAATTATTTTATGAGGAGCTGCACTGCTTTCCAGCAACTTCTGTACCCGTAGTGAAAAAAATATTTTTCCAGGTTTTATTTAATATAACTTTAATATTAATCTTGCCCTAGATTACTTACTAGTTTTATACATAGCTACAGGTATTTTTCACTTAAGGCGTTTTTGGTACTCTTAATTTTGCAGATTTATTTTTAGAAACATTTTTTCTTCCAGTGCCTTACTTTCATGCAGTTTGTTGTACTTTGTACTGTATTCATTTCAGAACGACACCTCTGTGATCTGTGTAAATAACCATTGCACTGATCTTATTCTAGTGTTTACAGTGTTTATTTAATTCAAAATTTTCAAGTACCTAGAGTGTTTACAGTATTTATTTAATTCAAAATTTTCAAGTACCTAGAGTGTTTACAGTGTTTATTTAATTCAAAATTTTCAAGTACCTAGAGTGTTTACAGTATTTATTTAATTCAAAATTTTCAAGTACCTAGAGTGTTTACAGTATTTATTTAATTCAAAATTTTCAAGTACCTAGAGTGTTTACAGTGTTTATTTAATTCAAAATTTTCAAGTACCTAGAGTGTTTACAGTATTTATTAAATTCACACAATCATTAAGAACTTCTAATGTTTATAGCATTTATTTAATCCAGAATCGTTAACACCAGTAGTGTTTAGAGTATTTATTAAATCCAGAACCGTTAAGGACCTATAATGTTTAGTGTATTTAATCCAGTTCATTAGTATGTATAGTATTTAGAGTATTTATTTAATTCAAAATCGTTAAGTACCTAGAGTGTTAAGAGTTAATTAAATCCTGAATCATTAAGTGTTTTATAATTTTTTGAGTATGTATTTATTCTAAACTCGTTATTTTAAAAAAAATTATTCTCTTAGGTTGCATCTGTGATACTTTTTAAAAATTGACTCTAGATTTAATAATGCCTAAATTGTCTTTAAAAATATTGTTCATGAACATGGAGAATTACTTATTTGCTCACTTGATATACTGCTTGCATCCCACAACATCTTTTAGGAATGTAGCTATCATCCAAACTGAGGAATACCTGTTTAATCATTTTGAATATTTAATTTTCCTTCAGCTGGCAATAATTGTATCTATTATTTTTTTTTTAAATTTTACTTCATTGATTTAAAAAAAATGTAGTCTTACAAATTTTATTTTTATTGGTGCTGGAATATGTCTGTATTAAATACTAAAATTTTTTATGTGTGATAAAACGTATTTAGTGGTTTTTATAAACAGAATCCAAAGCTTTATGTAAATAAAAATGTGTGTGAGCAGTATGTATGCATGTGTATGTGTGCCATTAGCAGTTTATGAATTCTCTTACTTTTAGTAAAAGCTGTAGCATTTGTGTTGTAGGATACATTATTTCCCCACGCTTGCATTGTGAGTGCATGCCATACAAAGTTTTTGAATTCTATTAGTAAAAGGTGTAGTATGTTTGTTGTCAAATGCATTTTTTTCTCCATGAATATGCTTGGCAAACTTTTCTCTCAAATGAAGGGATTCTTTATTGCACATGTATGGCTTGTATTGATATTTTTCTTTTCAATGTAGAGGAATTATTGGTGTTTTTCTTTTTGATATGGATAGATGTTTGGCTTCTTTCTCTAACTCCCACTCTCACCCAACATTATAAAACACTCATCCAAATGGTAAGAAAACAGAATGCATTCATTCAACATATCGGTATAATTGTAGGGTAATAACAGATATAAGGGTAAGCACCAGTGTGGCACACACAGTTATGGATACAGCATTTATTTTCCTTTACAATGCTTTTCCATTTCCACCACGTTTCTCAGAAATAAAATTTTACTTATTATTTTTTGTTAATTGATGAACATTTGATAATGTATGATTAATGGTAAAAGTTAGCTTTAAAATATTTGATGTATGTTTGATAAGATAAAACACTGTGTCAGTCATTCACTGCTGGGTGTATGTAGTGCATGATTGCTTTCATTCAGGTTCAAATATGCATCTTTCTAAAAACTATGCAAGATTGGGGCATTTTTGATGGTTCCTTTTCCCCAAGTGCTTTACAATTTGCCAAATGGTATCCATTTTACCCTTTAAAAAAATGTGGTCAGTTTATAAATTATTATGATATTAAAAGAGAAATTAAATATAAACGTTGTTGTTACTGGCTCGTTAATATTTTTCCTTGTTAATCAATTCAGATTGTTTGTTTTGTTGTAATTCTAATGAATAATCTTTTCTTTTCATTTATAATATTTTTCTTATTTATTTTTACATGTTAAATGCAATTATTTACTACAGTGGTAATGCAGAATAGTTTGTACTGCTGAGTTGATGCACATTTTACCTTTTATGATTTAGATTATCATTGAAATATAAAATTCCATCAGTCTAGATGGATTTTGTTTTTAAAATGACAGTAGACTTGGATTTATCTTTATTAACTTATTTTGTTAATATTGTTTTAAAATATTACCATATGGAGAAAGTTGTATTCATGCAGTAGTAATAGTAGTAGTAGTAGTCATTGCATGTTTTTAATTGTCAGTTTTTATTATTTTTCTCAACATATACTGCATATGGGTGTAGAAGGAGAGACTATATGTGTTGCAAACTGTTCTAAAGTAAACAGGTCAAAAGGTCATCTCAAGTAAAGAATTTTATGTTGTGTAAACTGTTGGTGGTGGCATTGCTGTTATTGTATGCTCAATCAAATTTTGTTTCATTGTTTAAATGCTTAAATTTACAGAGCACATCAGGTCTTGAGTAGTAAGACTCCATTCCTTATAAATTTATGTTAATAATCAATGAACTGTCTTTGCAAATTAATGCTCAAAACATGATTAGTTTTATTGTCTGTGGACAATTTTCAAATACTGTTTCAAGTGTTTACATTTGAAGTGATTATTAAGAATTATACACTTTATAAATATTTCCACCATTCTGTTTCTGTTTTTTTTTTTTTTGTTGTTCTTCTTCCATTTTATAATATGATTTTCTTTTCTTTTTTTTCTGTCAAATAAATTTCAGAGAAAGGTCATTTTGTTTCCAATTTTAATGTGATTAATATAATTTTGTTCATGGCTCAAGATTTGGATATTCTCAAGCATGCGATTCTGACTGATTTTTTCATTCAAACAACATGTGACCGGTGGTTTGAGTTAGTTTATGTTTGTTTGTTTTTTCTTTATCCTGAAGGTTCATTTAGCCCAATCAGAGGGGCATAAAGAAAAGATTTTTTCTGAAATTTAAGTTAGCTCAGTGTGAAGCTCACACCCATTTGAAAGCTAAAGACATGCCACTTGTACTTAGATAAACTACAGTGTATCCAGTTTATGCAACTTAATATTTGTTAAACATTTAAAGGAATATTTGTGACAAATTGAGGCTTGTGTCCTGCCAAAATCAAGACACTGACTTTTATTTCTTTAAACATTTAGAAAATTAAGACATAGAAAGAAGATCTTTTATATTTATCTATCAGCACTTTGTATTGTTTTATTATGATGTAATAAGTAAGTTTGTAGTAAAATCTATATTCAAATGCAAAATTTAAAAGTTAAGTTTACACAGTTAAATGTAAGGCAGTTAAACAACTGTCACCTGGAGAGTGTATAATGTCCACATAATTGTTACTTGTGAGTTCTTCAGTGTTTGTCACTAGTGATGAGAGAACTTGTGCACAAGTTCTCAATAATTGCACTGACAGGCTTTCAGTTATTAATTGCAACACAGGCTCTCATTTATTAATTGTACTGTAACATTTATTAATTACATTATCACAGAGGCTGTTGTTTAGGAGAATTTTACACCTAACAGTTCTTGCAAATTTGGCAGTGTCCTCTTCCCTGCAATAAAAGTTTCGAAGAGTTTGAATTTATTTGTTTAAATTTATTTATTTTCTTTTTTCTCTTTTTTTTTTTTTTTAGGTAGGGAGGGGGAGAAAATGCAAGTCCTTTTTAACAATCAGGAAACTGTTTATAATTTAATTGTTACTCATAAGTTTACTTCTCAGAGTCTCTCGTTACTGCAGTAAACTACCAGTCTAGTCAGGAAAGGAGCAATAATACCTTACTGAAAAGTCTGATGTGCTGCAAAAGTTATCTTTCCCTTAATGCATTTGTAAAGAAAGTGATCTTTCCACTGGTCATCATCTGTTTGGAGTTATCTAATCAAATGTCTGTTTCTATGAATTACATTTTCATGTCTGTTTATTATTTATTTTGTTGTATCTTTGTTTAAAACTATTAAGCTAATTTAAAGAAGTTTTTACAATGTGCTGTCATTTTCCCAAATGTTCTCTGACCTGTAATAATAATGTTTGATGTCAGTATCAATGATTTTTTTTTTACTTCCTTAATTGAACACAGGTAAAGGACCTCTTTCATCCATTATTTTAAACAAATGCAGCCTTAAATTTGAAGAATGCTTTGTAAAGTTAATCAAGACAAAAACAGGCTTAAGTATTCCATTCAGATAAGCTGTTCATATAACTATGTACATTTTCATTGTCCATTTTAAATTTATTGCCCTGGTGAGGAGTAGCTAATATCTGCATTTGTGTTTAGCCAAAACACCAAACTGACTTTCGTACTTGGTTTTCATTATACAAATGGCTATTTGTAGATCACAAATTGTAAACTGACAAATGCTCCATTTTGAAGGCATTGAGAAAGTACTGTTGAAAATTTGTTTAATTTCATTTTGTGATCTGATTTAAATTGGCAGTCTTGGTGTTCTTATCATATTTGGATATTTTAAAAACACCTTTCCTGCCTGTGGTCAGAAAGATAGGGGACCAATTCTGATTTCCTCACCTGCCCACAATAACATCCTTGGTTTTCATCTGAGCAAACTATTTTCAGTATCATATTTTTTTTTAATGTGAAGCTTTGATTATTCGACTTATTGTATAGTGACAGTTTAAAATACATCCACGTGTTTATATTGTCCCATAGACAAGTGGCCACCAAATACTGACCACACTTATAATTTCCCCATTCAGTCATTACCATGTGGCCACCAAATACTGACCACTCTTATAATTTCCCCCTTCAGTCATTACCATGTGGCCACCAAATACTGACCACTCTTATAATTTCCCCCTTCAGTCATCACCATGTGGCCACCAAATACTGACCACACTTATAATTTCCCCCTTCAGTCATTACCATGTGGCCACCAAATACTGACCACACTTATAATTTTCCCCTTTCAGTCATTACTATGTGGTCACCAAATACTGACCACTTATAATTTCCCCCTTCAGTCATTACCATGTGGCTACCAAATACTGACCACTCTTATAATTTCCCCCTTTCAGTCATTACCATGTGGCCACCAAATACTGACCACTTATAATTTCCCCCTTCAGTCATTACCATGTGGCTACCAAATACTGACCACTCTTATAATTTCCCCCTTTCAGTCTTTACCATGTTTCATTTTCATGCATTACTGTTATATTTGCCCAGAATCAGTCAGAGGTATTCAGTCATTATTTATTAAAATTTGTGAAGACTCAAAAAAGTCTTAAGTATTTTTAATACTGATTATGGAAATATTAAACTCACATAATAAATTCTCAACAAACATGTACTCTTTTTTTTTTAAAGTTTGAATATAGACTTTAGATACATTCCACAGTATCATATGTTTTATTCCACTTAACTATGGTCACAAGCTATTCTATATGGCAGCCTTTCATTTGAAGCTTCTGATCTTGATTTTATATCCACACACATGCAGTAGACTCCTGATTGTCTGAGATCAGGAAGTGGGATGCAGATTAACCGGAATGTTAGTAACATAATACACATGCATATAGAGAATGTGACATCACTGGCAATATGCATTGCAGAGGCATACACATTACTTTGTAGCTATTGCAGAAGCAATTTTAACAATGAAATTAAATGGGAAGGAGGTAGTTCACCTATCTTCTGATTGATTGACGAAATAAATGGGAGAACCAAGCTTTTTTACTGTCTTATTTCATATGAAAACATATTTATAAGTTCATTCATTTCTTTGTTTTAAACACAATATTTTGTCAAGTATTCTTTGCATATATTGATGGTGGATTAACTTGGATTTTGATTATCTGATAAATCTTGTCCCGTTCATCATGGGTAATCAAGAGTCTACTGTGTGTTTATACATACTTATGCACACATATATATATACATGCATACATACACATAACAAATTAATTTAAGTTTTATTCATTCACTTTCTTAGTGAATGAATATTAAAGTGATATAATTATTTTTTAAAGGCCATTTAAATAGAGCAAGACTTACTTAATGCAAAGTGTGGATAGTGTGAAATTAAGGTTTATTTATTTTAAATTTTCTTGAAAGATTGTAACAAACTACAGTTAATAGACATGTTATACACCAACAAAACATTAAGTTTTCCTGAAAGATCATATCAAACTACAATTAATAGGCATGCACCAATGAAACATATCTTTTCCAACTGTATTCTTGTTCATATAATGTTCATTATTATGGTTACTGAATATTCTTGCACTTATGCTTTGTTCCTTGTGAAATAATGAGAAATATTTACCTTAAGTACAGAAGTGTAAGGCAGCACATTCTATCTTGTTTCTTATTACTTTCTTTCTTTATTACTCAACACAAGACTCTTGACTGAGGGGGAAAATACCTGACTTTAATTGGTTATCCCTCCTTTAAAACATGGCAGCGTCATCCGACAAAGGGACATTATTTCCCACTATAATCAGAAATATCTTGTGAGTAAAACAAATGGTTGTGGGGAATTGTTTAAATTGTGTATATAGGTACTTTTTATGCAGTTCAAATTAAATGTGTATTTGTCACTTTATCGTAGAGCTGTAGGTTCTTTTAATTCAAAGAAACTTTCTTGAATACTTTAATAGAACAGTTTTTCCCAGGATAAAGATTTTTTGGGACAATATAAACAATATTGTATAAAATACATGTATTAATCACATCAGGGACTATCTCCGGGTTTCATGTTTTAAAAACCTTACAATTCTTTAAAACTTGTAAATTTTATATCAAATATATATTTCTCATAAGCTTTTTAACCTTTTATTAATAATTCAAGAAAATAAACAGTAGAAGAATTGTACTTGCTTACTTTTATTGTGTTAATACTTTTATTTCTGACATTTGGGTATTTCTTGTAATAATGTATATGTTATAAGCAAATTATGACAATTCTCAATTCACTATTGCTGAGCAATAAATTTGTACCTAAAACTGAAGAGTGACCTGGATCTTCTGAGATTTGAAATTTCTAAATTTGTGTCAAGTATATAGCATTGCTTAGTCTATTAAGATTATGCCATGCACATCAGTCATCAGAGTGTATTCATAAAAATAAAAATATCTGCATATATACTTCTTCTCCTTTATTATTATTATGCATGTAAATAAATTATGTGGATCAACTGTAATAATGTATCATAAGTCCATGTTGTCAAACATTAGTTGAGCAGTATGACAATGTAGCCACATGGTGTTTGTACAGTATCACAAGATTTGTAGTCACACATTGATAGCGCTTACCACATGACTATGTACTCACATATTACTAAGACAGTACCCCAAGACTTGTAGTCACATATTGCTAAGACAGTACCCCAAGACTTGTAGTCACATATTGCTAAGACAGTACCCCAAGACTTGTAGTTGCACATTATTAGTGCTATGTGTGCTAGAGCACAAGATTGTGAAGTCACTACACTAATATGGATTGCTGCTAAATAATTGAACCAAGCACAGGCATTTTTTATATATGTACAATAAATTGTGGGGAGGGGGAGGCAGGGAACAAGTGCTGTGACTTTCTTGTCAGAAGAGCCTTTCTTGAGAAGTTCTGTAATCATGTATTCTGCTGATTTTGCTTGATTAAAAAAGAACCACTTAAAAATAAACCAGTTCTTTAGATTTAGAATGCCTTTTTGTAGGGTATTTTTTCTTTTACTTCTTTAAAAAATATATTGAGATATGTTTGTCTATGTTGGTGGGATATACTGGAGTTTTAACTGTAGACATACATTTTTTTTAAAACTTAACAGTAATTAGATTTAATGTGGCATTGGTGATGGGTTACTACTATGTTATGACAAAAAAAATATTCATCTCCTATTTTACTGTTATTATTTTTGTGGGTGGTGTCGTTAATGATAATTATAATTAAAATCACTACTATGAGCATGATTGGGCTTCTTTACAGAATGTTTTGTTAACCATTTCAGTTCCTGTGAATATCATTTCCTAAAAATACATTTCAAAAATAAACAATTTGTTTTTATATTGATTAACAGGCATTTTTTTTTCCTTGAGTGAATGAGTTGGCAGTCAATATGGTTGTACAATATTTTTCTCATATGTATACGTACACAAACAGACTCACAATTTTTTTTGATAAATTAGTACACTGTAATATATTCAATCCCTTTATTCTAAGAGTTGATGTATAGATGTCTTGAAGCTTGGCATGTAATATATTAACAAGATCAGGAATAATGATCAAGAATAAAAAATTAGGTCTGCAGGATTATGTGATATTAACTAGCACTAATTTATTTTTGTTATTTTTATTTTAAAAAATCTTTCCCTGTGTAGAGGATGGCAAAATGATTTTCCCTGAGATCTACCACCACCACTAATCTACTACTATCACCACTACCAGTTTATATATATGTGGAGAGATAAATAGATACTCTTCCCCGCACGTGTGCGCGGTTTATGTACTTAATTAGATAAAAACTAGGCCTGCCAGCTTCACTGCATCCGGATAAAGAATATCAGGAATACATTTATACTTTATTATGCAATGAACTCTGTCTGGTAGGGTGCGATTCTCGTCACGTCTTTTTTATAGCTATCCTGTCGCTTAATTCTGCCCTGAGTAAATCTCGTTCTCTTCTTGCGCCAGCTAAGACTGCTTTGTTTTCCTGAGCTCGCCGAGACAAGTAGGGCATGTTTTCCTGTACAGGGCCGTAGGGTAGAGACTTTCTCGCTAAAAATCCGCTCACACCTTGAAGAAAAAAGATGAAGAATAACTATTTAAATTAATACAGAAAAGCAACAAATCGATTCTAGCAAACTTCAGTACTCTTTAATAACTTTTCGACTATTGAATAAAGGGCATTATCATCTGGGTCTCTCAGCACTTGTGTGGTTATTGGTAGGCTAAAAGTGTCTGGCCTTACACTTGTTGATATTATTGAACTCAGTTTCCAGCACAATATGCACTGAGCATCTTCATGCCGGATCAAAATTGCGCACTGAGGAAGATGTACATTAGAACTCGATAACAATAAAATAATTCTTCCTGCCCTTTACGGAATATCGGCTTTAGAAAGGGGCAGAGATGCTGTTAACGAGTTTTTGTTGTTTTTTTAAAGTCAGTGGACTGTTTTTCTAATGGTAATTAATTTTTAAATAGCTTTAATTATCCCATAAACAATAAGTGTGAAATATAGGTAATTATAGCTACTATATTATTCTAATACAGTGTACTTGAAAACATTTCCTATTACTGTTTGTTAAACAGTGTAGTAATCCATCACTATATATATAGTATATTATGAATAAAATATATTTAAATGTACTGGTCTAAACTAAAGTAATTAATAATGATGCAAAGCTGTTTAGTTGTTGAGTTATTTCTCCAAGGAATGAAAATGCAAACAATAATCTCTTTTTGCTTTAATTTACTATTTGTCTTATTGTTACTGATCCAATTTAGTAATGCATTTACAAGTAATGGTTTAGAAACATAATTACTATTAAGAAGTATTACAAAGTGTTCATGACTGGTTGAGCATCGACTGCTTTGAGCTTACAATTTTAAATGAACATGTCTGCCTTCCATAAGTAGGTCAATTAACTGTTACAAGTTATTAGTTTTTCAAGCAAAAATCAGCATGCATATATGTTACACATACTTTTAAAAAATTACTAAATTACTACATGGCAATAGTTGAAACTGATACCTAATACTGTATCATCATACCTGAAACAAAGGCTACAAACTGAGTTATTTCCCTTTGGTGGAGAAAAGGTAGGTCATTATAGTTATAATACATCTATACTAAGTACAGATAATAAATTTACAGTATGTGCACACACAAAAATAGATCATACTCCTGGAAACTTATATGTATATGAACACTGAGAAAATTATCAGAGTTTGTTACAAAATACTACAGCCATAATCGCAGAGTTGTCGTTTATTTCTTGTAATCAAAGCTAACAATGGTTCTAATACAAGTAACAAAACTTTAATGAGTTCTCGACTCCGTGACTCACGCAAATAACCACATATTAACTTAGAAAGACATACATCCCCCCACACACACACACACACACCACTGTCACTTTCTCATTTCTCATACAAGTTTGCCGTGCGCGCATGCACACACAGACACACACATTGCTGAAAATAGTCAAGGTGTGCATACATTCAATGATATGCTCGAGAAATGACATAGATCACAAACATACCGATGCACACACAACGCTGCTAGTGGTTTATGCACGTACAGACAAACGCACACACACACACTGAGGCATGCATGCACTCATTGACACTCGAAGTTATTTTCAAGCACTGATACAGGATACACACATATACGCACACACACGGCGTCAATCTCTAAAATACACGCATGGCGAAAAATAATTTCTTAACCCGTGTTTGTTCTGCCCTCACCCAATGAACATGACATATGGTCAGCCATGCCCAAAAGTTGCGCAAAAAAGACTGACCCCCCTCCCGTCTCGATGTTCAGAGCTTGCATCCTGAAATTTATAAAAAATAAGAGAGAGAGAATTAATAAATACGATAATAAAATACATATTATTAGTATTTAAATTATTATTTTTTAAGATGACTAATGTGTACATTCAAATATGATCGATTTATCGACTAATGATTTCTTTAAATTGTTTCTTTCTTCTTAGTTGCCTAACTTGTAGATTAGTGTCAATGATTTTTTTTTAAATTGATGTTTGTGGTTTTGGAGCGATTACTTTTTCTTTTCTTTTTCTTTTTTTCTTTTTTTCTTTTCTTTTTTTTTTTTTTTTGGGGAGGGAAGTTCATCAGTGAGAAAGCAGTACATCTTTAAATAATACAGAGGAGAAAAGCAGTACAACTTTAAACAAAGTTAACTCTTTTAACTGTACGATAGGCTACCCTATTTATAAGGCAGTAATACAGAAGATAATATCTTTCTCACACACACACAAACACACACACACACACACACACACACACACACACACACACACACACACTTTGCACACTCAGCACTTGTGTCATACCGTTTAATTGCACGAAGGGCAGATAATTCATTATGTGTTGCGACAATGATGCGATAACTCTTGGGTTTCGCTGCCACTTTCTCAAGGAGAGTCGCTACTGCTTTATCATACGCGATTGACGTGTCTTCGTAGCTATCCTGAACTGGGTCAGGATGACCTAGTTTGGCGGCCCGCTGACGTTCTTTAAACATGTAAGCGCCTCTGACCATTTTGGCAGCAAATCCCACATTGCGGGACTCTAGATATACCAAGTCTTGTTGAAGAATGTTCCAGGTAGACTGTAGGAAAAGTAAAGCGGGCATTAATATAGAAGAGGTTATAATGAAAATCCTACAGATAAATGATTAAAATAAAACGTGATTTGAAAAGGAAAAAAACCAATAAAACGCTTTTAGGGGTATTTGTAAACAACGTTAAGCCATTAACTTTATGCAAGAAAATGTCTGCAACCCAAATCAAAATAACGTTGACGCACACGTATGTGCATATGTGTATACAATACAAATGCATATAAATCATTTCTGTAAATAAACTTTTCTCATCTATCTACTAAAGAATGCAGTTAGGACTGAAAAAGTAAAAAAAATATACATGCCAGAAATTATTTTAAAGTTTGTTTTAATATGCTCCGATCTGCTGTTGAGATAATCAGCGGTTCAACTTCCAAGTACCTACATACATGACAAATGATGATAACAGATTTCCATTATTTTTCATTATTAATCAAGTAAACAAATTATTAATCACATTCTTTAATTAAGTGAATATGATTTATGAAGTCAATAACAACACCTGTGATTGGCGTGAATATTTTAAAACAATAATGGCATCGACACACAGCAGGTAGTACAAGAAGTTTCTGCTTAGTAAAATTTGTCAATTTAGTTCAGCAATTTATGCAAGATGACTTTCAAAAACACCAAAACTAAAATTGTAGGGAATCATTAAAAATTAATAAATAATCGGGTCAAATCTAATACTTGAATGATGACAATATGTTGTTCGCTGCGATGAGCACCGTTGTGTCAAATCCTATCCAGGGGCCGCATAGAGCCCTGTCTCGGGCCGCGGTTTGTGCACCCCTGACTTATCGCATAATGCCGAATTATATGCTTGTCCACAACTGATAACTCAAAGAACAACGTCCCAAAAGGAATTAGGTCAGTGCGATCTGCTGACCACTAAACTTCGCATAACCGTGAATACAGGTCAATTTGGCTAAAGTTCTCATAACCCGGACAGCGGATCAAGGAAGTAAAGGACGAGATATGAGAAATCAATCAAAGACGGCATTAAAAAGGGATTCCAGCGGTCAAATTAACTGTCAACATACTTTGAGGTAGTTCTGGTAAGTATAGAAGACGAGAGGCCTGCGCTTCGTGGGGTCATTGCAAAGGGTCATCAAGGCCAGGGCGAAGAGGTTCAAGGCCGGATTAAGGTAGGAGTATTCTGCATCAACCATGACGATCACGTCCTTGTTGATAGCTACCTGGGTAAAAATATTGTTTGTGGTAGTGTTTGACGTAAACAGTATTTAGAGGGGACTAGACATTACAACTTGATAAAAGGTCAATCATTCAACCAGTCAACAACCCGCTCACTCATTCTACTACACTTATCTCTTCAACCAGTCAACAACCGCGGGTTACAGCGATCATTAAAAATGCATTAAATAAAGAATATCTATCTATCTTTCTATCTGTCTATCTATCTATCCCTTAGTCTTGCCCACCGTTGGGGCACCACTGATGTCTGATGACCTGACAACCAGCTTCCTCCAACCCATTCTGTTCTCTGATAATCTTACTAACTATATCAAGCCCAACTTTAATATTAACAACTTCAACTAAAATGCGTCTATATAAAGCCAGGGGTGGGGCGAGGGTGTCTGTGTTGAAAGAGATATCAAAGTCACATTTTCCTAAAGAAGAAAAAAAGATGAATGTATTTCCAGGTCGACAGGCTTACAGTTTGCTTTTCTGGTCTCACCTCATATACCCGAGTCACTCGTTTGATGGCGTGCTCTAAGTGGTCTCTCATGCTGTCTGGAAACTTGCCGCCAAGTATCTATCAGAAAAAACGAAACGAAATTAATGAAGACAGCAAGAACTGTGATAACAGCTCTGCTGCTACTTCTACTACTACTACTACTACTATTCCTACTACTATTACTTTTACTGCTACCATTTCTACTGCTACTAATACTTTTACTGGTACTATTTATACTGCTATTACTACTTTTCCTGCTACTATTTCTTCTGCTACTATACTTTTACTACTACTATTTCTACTGCTACTACTACTTTTACTGGTACTATTTATACTGCTACTACTACTTTTCCTGCTACTATTTCTTCTGCTACTATACTTTTACTGCTACCATTTCTACTGCTACTACTACTTTTACTGGTACTATTTCTACTGCTACTATACTTTTACTACTTCTATTTCTACTGCTACTTCTACTTTTACTGCTACCATTTCTACTGCTACTACTACTTTTACTGGTACTATTTATACTGCTACTACTACTTTTCCTGCTACTATTTCTTCTGCTACTATACTTTTACTACTACTACAACTAAACAAATACATACATTCGGTACACTGGGTACAGACAGAACAGTTTGTTACAGGATGTATCAGAACAAATGGTTTCTCTTATTGCATACCGTGTCTACATTTCTATGCTGATGATTTCGTATAATAAAAGTAGTAGAGCATTCATTTTGCAGCCTCCCAGCCAAGTTTTTCTAGAGAGTTCTCATTGGGCTATGTTGACCATAGAGTCAGCATGTCGTCATCAGCACTAACGAGGACGAGTTACCCCTACGGCTGTAGCTATGACAACATATTTTGTTTGTTTAGTGTGCGCGAAAAAAAACAACAACACCTGCGCTAAAGGCAAGCCCACACAACAGGAAATCATTAATATAGAAAAAGAAAATATTCAAAACTCTACCCGATATGCTAGTGTTCTGAGGGTTAACTCCCATGAGATTGTAGATTTCCGTTATAGAACAACAAATGGCAATATGACTTTACTATATGTTCCACTGAAAGCTGTCAGTGACCACAGTCATGTATAACATAACGTATGAGAACTTAAAGATCTTACACTCTTTAAGTATATATAGATAGATAGGTAGGTAGGTAGGTAGATAGATAGGTAGGTAGGTAGGTAGATAGATAGATAGATAGATAGATAGATAGATAGATAGATAGATAGATAGATAGATAGATAGATAGATAGATAGATAGATAGATAGATAGATAGGTAGGTAGGTAGGTAGATAATCTTATAGGCTAATATAAATAATTAATAGAAGTAGCACAAGTCTGCCTTCGACCTTGCAAAATGTAAGTGTATTTATATGTATCTTATACACATTTAGGAAAGTAGACATGACATAAATGAAATGTAAACAAACCATTAATGCTGACTACTGTCCACGTAGTTCAAATGAGAGTTATTTCCCCACTTCATGCAACTCTTTCCTTTTTTTCTCTTTGTCGAGTTTGGCAAATGTTAAGCAAAACTATTTGTATGTAGCTTCAGAACTAATATGGTGTGTGTTTAAACCTTTTCTACAGAATTTACGAAGCATGAGTTTCGTTCACTGACCTACCCGAAAAATGTCCTTAGAACGCCCACCTAGTGCTGCCACCATTGCCTCCACAACATCGGGACGGGCAGAAGGATGTGGGCACTCTTCACTCATCAAAGCCTTGGTAGAAAAGTTCGTAGAAGTCATTTAAGAAGTAGAAAAAAAAAAAAAACTTATATATTAAAACTGATCTGCTAACTGAAGAAAAGATAAATGTTAGATTTCGCTGATTATGAATAGCATGGTTCTAAGATTACCAGTGACCCATGACCTAATCCCACTCCTCTAACATTGTGTCAGTCTAAAATAACTGCTGTTTTAATAGCAACTTAATCTGAGCAATACAATTTTATACGACGTACCAGTAAGATAGTATTAGTATTGTTTACAAACTGATACGGCTAATTAAAATTAAAATTTTAAAATTGTCCAAGGTAAACCAGGCAAGAATGACTCCAATGTCGAGGTTGAAAGAATAAGAAACGTCATTAAATACTAAATGTTCACGTTCTACGTCATAAATAGGTCAATTATTACACATAGTCTTGTCACTCTAAAGCGCAAAGCTTGCATCTTGCATTTATTTCATAAATAAATGTAATTCTCTGCTTTATCTGAATAACTTGTGATACTGACTGTGCAAATCACAGTAAAGACATGAGCTAAGATCAATGTTTTCATTAGTGTGTACCAACATGCATAATGACTTGCTACATACACACAGGTCTCCAGGCATAAGGGCTGTTAATTTCAACTGAATCATGGGATACATAGGATCAAGATCGCTTGCCAACATCATGCTGTTCAAGATGATAGTCAAGTTGTCATCAAACTTCCGCTGTGCATCCCTGGTCAGAGACAAAGAAGGCATCTTTAATTTAATTCAACCAAGACCATTTGTGAAATCTTTTCTTGAACACCGAAATCAATACAATAACCATTCTAGATTGAAATAAAACAACAAAAGCAGAATAACCCCTTTCATCTTAAAAACAAAGAGGAACTTGACGTGCCGTGTCCAGATGTTGAATATAAATACACTTGGTTGGAACAAGAATTTTTTCATGTCTTTGTGTGGGTGTGATAGGAAGAGCAGAAGTGGAGAGCGGGGAATCTTTAGTGTCTGTCCCAGTTTGGCTGTCCTTACTTCCCCCATCTCCCCTTCTTGAGAAATCTTTAAGAAGTAAACACTATCAGCTGACCTTTTAAGAAGTAAACACTATCAGCTGACCTTTTAAGAAGTAAACACTATCAGCTGACCTTTTAAGAAGTAAACACTATCGGCTGACCTTTTAAGAAGTAAACACTATCAGCTGACCTTTTAAGAAGTAAACACTATCAGCTGACCTTTTAAGAAGTAAACACTATCAGCTGACCTTTTATTCTGAGGAGTATGCATATGCATATTACTCCCGTGTTTCAGTCTCCTAGAGAGTTGCATAACAAACTCTCTATGGGAGTGAGCAAGAAAGATACTCACTGATACAAATACTCAGAACCATATCTACTTCAACAAAGGAAAATATATTAATTATTAATAAACTTAATGCACTTATTATTTTCTTCTGCTGAGACGAAAAGACAGGAAAAAATAAACCTTAAAAAAAATAAACTCATAAGGTTTCAGAACTCATAGATTTTTTGTTGTCAAGACATCGCATAGAAACTTTCAAAACCTTCATGTAGGAAGGCAATACAAGATAACAAAATATATTTATGAACGGTCTTTCTGTCTAAAGACAGCGCCGTTAAAACTAACGTACGCATGGTAAGAGTTAATGTCGTCCTCCATCGGTGCCGCCAGCAACGGCCCCACATTGGTCTCGCGAAGTCTTGCCACCGCTTGGGTTATTTCCACCTTGTTTTCTCCGGCCACAAACTGGCCATAGAACGTCTTCTTCAACAACCAGTTCGTCAGTCGGCGTCCCACCAATCGCTCGGAAGCTTTCATCAACTTTAGAAGATTTAAACCAATCAGATGAGTCTTTACAGTGTAAATTGTGAGCGTTTCAGATCCGCTTTTTCGTATCTAGGTCTACAGTACCAAATTTCGACTTTTTACGGCTCATTCATCAGAGAGCTTTATTAATACGAGAATATATATAGTTTATTAATACGTGAATGTGTGTGCTTTATTAATATGAGATTAGATATGCTTTGTTAAAACGAGAATAGATTTGCTTTATTAATACGAGAGTGTATGTGCTTTATTAAGACGAGGGTATGTGTGCTTTATTAATACGAGAATAGATTTGCTTTATTAATAACAGAGTATATATGCTCTGTTAATACGAGAATGGATGTGCTTTATTAATACGAGAATAGATGTGCTTTATTAATATGAGAATATATTTGATTTATTAATGCGAGAGTGTATGTGCTTTATTAAAATGAGAGTGTAGGCCTATGTGCTTTATTAATATGAGAGTGTATGTGCATTACTAATACGAGAATAGATGTGCATTGTTAATATGAAAATAGAGTGTATGTGCTTTATTAAAGTGAGTAAATTTGATTTATTATGAGAATTTATGTGCTTTATTAATACGATAATAGATGTGTTATGTTAATACGAGAATAGATTTGATTTATTCAAGCGAGAGTGTAATTGCTTTATTAAAATGAGAGTGTATGTGCTTTATTAATACAAGAATCGATTTGCTTTATTAATGTGATAGTATGTGCTTATTTAAATCGAGAACAGATTTGTTTTATTAATTCGAGAATATATATGCTTTATTAATACGAGTGTGTATGTGCTTTATTAATATGAGAAAATATTTGCTCTATTAATACGAGCATAAGTGTGCTTTATTACTAAGAGAGTGTATGTACTTTATTAATACAAGAATGGATGTGCCTTATTAATACGATAATGGATGTACTTTAGTAATAAAGAGTATATGTACTTTATTAATACGAGAATAGATATGTTTTGTTAAAGCGAGAATAGATTTAATTTATTAATACGAGCATAAGTGTGCTTTATTAATACGAGATTGTATGTATTTTATTAATACAAAAATGGATGTACCTTACTAATACGAGAACAGATGTGTTTTATTATTACGAGAATGGATGTTCTTTATTAATACGAGAATAGACGCGCTTTATTAATACGAGAATAGATTTGCTGTATTAATAAAATAGTATATGTACTTTATTAATATGAGAATTGATGTGCTTTATTAATACGAGAATAGATATGCTTTGTCAAGATGATAATAGATAAGCTTTGTCAAGATGATAATAGATAAGCTTTGTCAAGATGATAATAGATAAGCTTTGTTAAGATGAGAATAGATAAGCTTTGTTAAGATGAGAATAGATAAGCTTTGTTAAGATGAGAATAGATGCAAATAGAAATAAATGTTTCTGTCGTCTTTTGTCATCAAGAGGCAAATGGATCCTTTTATAACATCTTTACGACATTAAGCGACATAATCCAGAGGGTAAATGGAGAAGTAGCCCCCCCCCCTACCCCCGAAAAAAACAACCAAACCAAACATCAACTCGATTTTCTCCTCCTCCCCCCCCCCCCCCCCCGCCACCTCAGCACAAAATCGGTTTCGGTCGACAGCTTTTCATAAACAGTCAGCGTGACGTCATGTATCATTATAGCAAGAGAACAAATTCTAACAAAATATGAGTGTCATAGGTCATTCATTAAAACAAAATGGGACTTTAAGTATACACACAAAATAGTTGTGACGAAATGAATACATAAAAGAATGACTACAGACAAAATTACTCATCAAAATAAAACGTAAATGCTGACACAAATAGTCACCAGATCGATAAAAAAATGACTACAGACAAAATCACTTATCAAAATAAAACGTAAATGCTGACACAAATAGTCACCAGATCGTTAAAAGAGCAATGACAATGACTGTAATAGTCACCACAGGTACGTCAAACGTTCAGGAGAATTACTAATGACAGTAATAGTCACCACGGATACGTCAAACGTCAGGAAAATTACTAATGACAATATTAGTCTTACATTAAAAACGCACATTTTGCACGAAAACGAAAGCAAAAACAACAAACTATATAAAATACTCGTAAGACAAAAAATAGGACTAAATAAGGTAGGGGTTTGAGAAAGAAGAAAACAACTATAAACACATGTAATAAATAAACAAAATAAAAATGAAAGGGGCTCAAAGCTTAAAGATACTAAATATAATTAATTATCACTAGATGATAAATTAAATCGTATGTGCTTGAAATAAAATTAAAAGAGTAAACGAAACCGAAGAGACCAAATGAAGAAAAGTAATACAACACTCTTACCGCAAGGGAGCGATTAACAATGAAATCAAAAGAACACAGCCACAAAACTAGTAAGGCTCTTATTATCTCCCAGTTTGATTTCTTGCTGAACGCCAGCCGGAAGTTGTCAAACGAAACTTCCGGACTTCCGGCAGACTGCGGGTCCAAGGTTGAACTTTTCTGTTCGACCTTCGTGGATATTTTTCTGGACTGCCATGTTTCCCTCAGTGACATCTGCAGAGAAGCATGGAAGCGCTGAGGTGCATAAATGCCGCGTGGGTGTACAAGCAATTTATTTGCACAACAATCAGCTTTTGTAGGAGTAAACAATTTCCTCCAGCACAGCTCGAATTTGCGTTTTGAGATCATGTTGGCGCCAAACTTTTTACCGACGGTAGTAAAGTAATATTTTCCAAGGAAAGTTTGTTTGGGGTGGCCAAAATTCATGTTATTGGCTCCATATAGGAAAAGATAACTCCTACGGCAAGACACAACGACTGCGCGCCAGAGAGGACAGAGTCGGTATTTTGTTGAGGCCATTTTTCTACCGCAAACGACAGTGATTAGAGCGTGCTTGTTTGGGACACTGGAAACACAAAAGGCAGTGGTTAGAGTGTCCTTGTTTGGGACACTGAAAACACAAAAGGCAGTGATTAGAGTGTCCTTGTTTGGGACATTGGAAACACAAAAGGCAGTGATTAGAGTGTCCTTGTTTGGGACACTGAAAACACAAAAGGCAGTGATTAGAGTGTCCTTGTTTGGGACATTGGAAACACAAAAGGCAGTGTTTAGAGTGTCCTTGTTTTGGGGACACCAGAACCACAAAGGCTTCGAAAAGTTAGTGATTCGACTGATTTTGGGATCCTGGAACCACAAAGTTTGCTAATCGTTCTGCTTGTGGTCACCTCGTGTGCATAGAGCTCTGCTGAAGGACCGGGCAGTTCACTGTCAGTGGTCAGTCTGTTCTGCTGTGAAAAAGTACTTTATAACTGGAGCCATAGAGAATTCTTTAACCGATGATTCCTCAGAGAATCCCTTTGCAGTCGAAATTCGGCACCTTTTCACTTTGACTATGAAAATCGTCTGTAGATAAATGAGAATGTAATTAAAATTAAAATTAAAATTAAAATTAAAATGTTAACATACGAACTGCTCTTTTCACTTTGACTCTGAAAATCGTCTGTAGATAAATGAGAATGTAATTAAAATTAAAATTAAAATTAAAATGTTAACATACGAACTGCTCTGGTACAATATACAACAAAATGAGTTTGTTAACAGTACATCTAATTATGTGGCTGCAAGTTTTGAAGTTTCAAAAATCATAGCTATGTAAAGACTTTCAGTGTTGGTGATTATAAGGGAATCGTGGTTAGAATGTGCACCTTATTTGTTTGAAGACTTTTAAAATAAAGACAAATATTAAGAGAATTAAGGATTTGCCAGTTAGTCGAAATACGGTAAAAGAGAGACTAATTAAATTGAATGATAATATTGAAGAACAAGTAAGAAATTATATTAATTCATGTCACGCCTATTTTATTTGCCTTGATGAAAGTACCGATGTGACATCGTCCACTAGGTTGGCCATCATTGCTAGATATCAAAAGATAACGAAATGCATGAAGAACTAATAAAATGAGCAACTTTATCTACAACAACAACGGGTGCAGATTTATGTCAAACTTTTTGACTGAACTCGGAAATGCAGATGTAGCAAAAATATTTTCTGAAACAACTGATGGTGCTCCAAGCTTGACTGGAAAAGCTACAGGTTTTATTACGTTATTTACAAGACATGTGGGACACCCACTGGTAGTTTTTCAGGAAGCCCTATGTGCAAAATCCGGCTCAAAAGAACTTGAAGACATTATAAAATGTTAACAAAAACTGTAAATTTCATTACAGCACGTGCTTTGAATAAGAGAAAATTTGAACAGCTGTTAAATAAAGTTCAATCACTTTGCTCTGGTTTACTAATGTACAACAATGTTCGTTGGCTCAGTCACTTTGGTTTACTGATGTACAACAATGTTCGTTGGCTCAGTCACTTTGGTTTACTGATGTACAACAATGTTTGTTGGCTCAGTCACTTTACTCTGGTTTACTGATGTACAACAATGTTCGTTGGCTCAGTCACTTTGGTTTACTGATGTACAACAATGTTCGTTGGCTCAGTCACTTTGGTTTACTGATGTACAACAATGTTCGTTGGCTCAATCACTTTACTCTGGTTTACTGATGTACAACAATGTTCGTTGGCTCAGTCACTTTGGGTAAATGGGGGCTCGCTAAATATAGATTAAAGAAGGATTTGTCTTCTTCTTTAGTAAATATGGAAATATTGTGTGACGGTAAATGTTTTTCTTTAATGTTGTGGAACTGAGAAACTTTTACAGCGCTAGCATATCCGCCAAGTAAGAGAGACGAGTGGTGTCTTCTGGAGAGGAAATTATTAATAACATAAATTAAGATTCTCGTCACTTGTAATTAGTTATGGACGATTAATTAATAATAATCATAACCATGAACTAGGTTGTGTTGGCGTCACACTCAGAAAGTTTAAATTTTGCAGTCTTGATTATAAGAGTAAGAATGGGAATTTCATTTCACGCGGATATAGTCTTAAATGTGGCTGACCGAGCTTTCATTTCACTTGGTCTAACTAGCGAGGGGTACCAAATTGTATCTGATCAACACATCACTGTTTTTCAAGGGATCAGCTTCAAATTTTGCACAGAGTCAGACCAGTGTTCCTTGTTTAGAGTTTAATAATTTATTTTGTGATAACTTTGATAGACTTTCTTTTAAAATTAATTATTTAAAAAATAATGAAATGCGAACGTTATAAAATATAGGGCTCACGTTTTACACAGTAACTCAAAATAAAAGCATCCGTGGACCTTGAGATTTTTTTCATGTTATTTTCATAAAATTATCTTGGGCGTGAACTAAAATAGAATGTATGCTATCTATACTATTTATTTTATGGTCATCAGAAAAACACACTAAATTCCAATGCCTTACACCTTTACTTGAAAAATTGCAAATAAAGCTGTTATCAAAGTACAGGTCTCATTCTAGTTCATGCCCAAGAGAATGTTACCAGCTGGTAGCATGCCAAATTTCAAGCAGATATCTTGATAAATAAAAAAGTTATGATGTAAAAAGTATTAATACTAGTCGTTTTTCGGAGAAAAAAAGGACCCCTAAAAATAGATTCATTTCTTGCAGTATGCCTCAAAGAGCTTCAGCCAAGTAAGCCTGACCCTCCATTTCTGCTTGATCTTCCTGCAGCCCTAGCCTCCTCTGCCTCTTCCTCATTCTCCACTCTTTTGTTGCCTGCAGAGCCTGTCACTGAGCTGTGATGATCTGCAGTGAGTCACTGTCTGCGAAGAACCGTTTCATGAAACAATGGGACACAATGTCCAGTCTTTGCAGTATGTAACCAAGGGGTGCACAACCAGAACTGCACAAACACACAGCTACAGCCACTGCAGTCTCCACTTGTTCTAAGTCCATGATTTTTTGTCTTTGGACAAAATTTCCAAATTAGATGATTCAAACTCTCATTTGGGTTCTGGGTGTACCCCTCAAGGCACTTTTCCAAGAGCTGCATTTTAGCTAAGACTTTGAAAGTTGGCTTGAGCTCATCCATAACTGCTGGTGGCAAATTGTTCTTGTGTTTGTAGTTTGCAGTGTCATTTCTTGCCTCAGCCTTTTTGTATGTGCACCAAGAAGCATGGCAAAAGTTAGGGACAGGGTTTTCATCACTTGAACCCTTGTGGAAGTAAATAGCCCCCACAGCTTCCCTCATGATACTAGATTAGCCCACCCAGATCCCCTCATGCATACTAGATTATTTTTATTTCCTCTTATGGCATTCCCATAATAGGCCTGAATTTTGTCAATTTGCTGATTTGTTAGTCTTCCTCTTCCACCAATGGGTTTACCAACCTACAATAATCTAGCTCCACACTGATTTTTTAGATTCCGGACGGGTGCCCATTTTTGTTTGGACGTGTCCCACGCATTCTATCTTTACAAAGGGATGCTCATCTCCATATGGATTATCATCAAAGACCTTTTTAAAACACTTAGTATAACATCTCTGATGAAACTGATGTACCTCAAACTGTACTTCTCTACAAAATGCTGATTTTCTTCAAAAGTTGCCATTTTCTCTGACTCAAGGGGAAACAAGCATACACTTTGAATGCCAATAACTCAAAAACTAAGCGACTTAGCGATATAATTCGAAGTGCACATTAAACTTAGGACATTTTGCTACCAGAATATACTATTGTCGTAAACCAACCAAAAAAATCGATTTTTCATCATTTTCTAGGTAGTACTAGCACCTTAACAGCATCTTTGCGATTACTGTTTACGGTTCATGTCAAAAACAAGGATGCACACAATCAATAAACAACAAACATTTCTCTAAAGAGTTCAAACTACAGTAAGAAATGCATACAAACCTCACGACCGTCTGGCTGTCCAGCAAAAATGCTGTGCGACCCAAGAACGGCATGAGTATCTTGGCGAATATTTAGCAAGCGTGACGTATGCATAGTGGATATAATCAGTGTGACGCATGCATGTCAGGGGCCATAATTAAGCCACACATTCACATTACTCTAAAGATATATTTAATATTTTTGTCCTCTTCGCAGGGTTACACTTGGTAAAGTTAATTTTAGCAACACTCTTCAGGGATTAAAATAAATCAGTTACACCGACTGATTGATTGCCATTGGTTGGATCGAATATATATTTCTGGTTTTACATCAACTTACGTTCGCTTATAACTTTTGCTGATTTCGCGGAGAGATAAATAATTTAATAAACTTGACGTATGCAAATGGTGTGGTCATAAAGATGCTTCATATGAAAAAAAACCCAGCAACTGTAGGATTATTTCTTATTGTGAGCATTTGTTACAAAAAGAGCAATCAGGTTAACCTCACTTAGTCACTATTGTCGCCGAGTGATAGAATTTCGTCTAATTTGTTTGTTCCTTTCTTTTTAATGTCCTCTGCAGTCCAGTTTACGCCGATTTTGCAGAGACCGTTAATGGCTCGCCATAGGTTTGACAGAGCAAGAAATTCATAATCCATCTGTTTAGATTGGTTTGCCACTTAGTAATATCTGCTCCTAAGACCCACCCACCCCTCCATCCCTTATGTGACTCTGACGCTGTGAGTATGTGTGTTGTTGATTAGTCAGTCACATTGTTGGTGAATATCCACCCTTTTCTTTCCAGAGTCGACTGACGTGACTAAATAAAGTCTAATGACCACAGACAAGCAGAGTTATCGCCCTGTAAACATCGTGCCAAGAGAGGCAACGTGTAAGGAACTAATAACAGTTTACGCCCAGAAATGACCGTGGCATTATCTGATTTTCAAATTAAGAAAGATATTAAAATATTTATATACGCAGGAAGAGAAAGTAAAACCGAACTACTTAACCACGGGCTCGACTGTCATGCAGAATATCGTTTTCACAGAAATTGAATAATTGTCATGCAGAATTTTCACAGAATCTGAATGACTGTCTTTAGAATACCGTTTTCACAGAAATAGAATGACTGTCATGCAGAATACCGTTTTACTAAAATGCTTAATTAAGTTCTAGGAGTGGTAATTCTGATGACCTAACTTTGGTCATTGGAGTGTGGCAGTGCATAATTAGGCTACCACTGGTTAACCAAACACAAAGGTACTGATATGAGAACTGTGTCAAGGTCGTGCTTCTCACCTCTCGGTTCATGATGAAAAAGAAACGAAACAGTAGCACCCGTTAATAATTATAAAGTTTTAATATATATTTTTGAGTCTTATAGTTGCATGCTAGTTGTAGTTGTAAAACGCATTATTTTATACATAATCCTAGCGGGTGGAAAAACTCAGGTATGAATGACATATATTTACATGTATTCATTATGTGTGGTGCCCGCGCGCGCGTGTGTGTATGAATGAAGTATTTCGATTAGCAAATGTTTTGAAAGACTGGAAGAAACATCTAATTAGAACACGATACCTAAACGCATACACAATTTAGCGTTATTTATTTATTTATTTAAAATATATAATACAGCTGTACAATCTTGGTTTCTGTCCTTTTATGCCAAATAATGATTAACTGTAAAAATAAGATACCAAAATATTATATATAAAATTCATTATTTTAAAGGTGAATAAATTAAAAGTTTGAAACTTTGCTGAGAAATGTTTAATAATTACACAGCGTCAATAGTCCACAAAATGCAAAAAAAAAAAAAACCAAAAAAAAAAAAAACCCCTTAGATAAAAGCAGTGATTATATATATACAGAATGATTTGTTCGCATTTGTTATTTAAATTTATTTTATAAACATTATATCATATATAATTTCAGTGTATCGTCTAATTATAATGCATTTTCTTCATATAATACAATGAATATTTTGATATCATATGGGTTAATAAAATATAACTTTAAAATAAATGAAAAAGGGCATATTTAAACATTTCTTTTCAAACATTTTTAATTGCAAATTTTATGTGCGTGCGTGTGTGTGTGTGTGAGGAAAGGTGTTTCGTTGAACTAATAAAACTTTTAAAATTTGGATTCCAGTCCTGACATTAGACAGACAGTAATGACAATTAATAAAAATGCACAAGTGCTACAAATATTAATGTATAAGTACTAGTTTATTTGTGTGTGTGTGTGTACATTCCCTTTTTTTTTTTTATGAATAAGCACATTCTTTTTTTTTACTATGACAAGGGCAATTATAGCCTTATAATATTTTCTGTTATATCTTTAATTTAGTAAAAACTTTTGCAGAATTTATTTGGTACCCAAACAACAATATAAAAATTCCCCACTGAAGGAAAAAGACCCCAGTAAGATTTGGCTAATAGATTTTATTAGATGATAAAAAGGTTTCTATTTCACCAATAACTGAACTAATTTTTAAAAACAAATGTACCTTATCAATTCATTAAAAAAGTATTAATTATGTATTTAGTCAAATAAAAACTCAGCGGCCATTGATATTTATCGGTCATTGTTACTGACCACCAACACGACTCTAAGGGAAATAACCACTATCATGATGCGTTACTGGACTAACCGCTCTCTTTAACATCTTTAGTCACCACTGTTAAGATTGGAGGTGACCTTCACCTTTATATGAACCTCGCGCCTTCCTTTGTCATTTCCGCTGAATTTTTGTTGTCAAAACCAAGCCACACGCCTTCTGGCATGTGTAAGACATACTTAGGTTTGCTTTTTGAGCGCCGGTTGAAAAAACTTTATTCTGAGCAAGCAAACCTCAGAAAATGAGACTACTGAAGCCCGAATGGGTTTCGCATGATGGTAATCATTCTTTCTTAGACGTTTCTTGTTAGGGTTTCGCTCGACACTAATGTGGTTTTTAACTAGCCCTAGCCATCTGCACACACCGACATAAAATCTCCCCCCATCCCCAAATATTTTTTAAAAACTTCCTTATTATGTGAAAGATAATTTTATTGAATAAGCTTATATTCCTTTGCAGTATTATTCAACCGAAGAAATTTTATACAGTAAACAATAGGCCTACATTTTGCTCTAGAGACAAATCAGACATTTATTTAAACTAATTAAATAAGTAAAAGAAGAAAAAACCGCAACACTTTTATTAATGCTAATTAAGAAAAGTGAAAAGACCTTTTAGTTTTTATACCACTGTGCATTTCTGGAGACTCTCATTCACATAAGTTGAATTCAAATAATTCTTTTTATAAAATAATCTTTTTCAGCATTTAGTTCTGACGCATGATTGGTTACATTCATATATTCCGTCAAACTCACAAGTTCCCAGTATATTTTGTTTGCATTTAGATTTAGAGTGGTATAGGTAAGTGCTTCTCAAAGTGAGAACCAAGGAAATAAAGTGCAGGGACCCTGAGATAATATAATTTTGCAAAAATAAATAAATAAATAAATAAATAAATTACAGATTATATTTTCCACTACAAATGCAAAGGCCTCTTTTAAGGAGACACAAGAAAATGGATATTTCTATTCATTTGAGTGGTCATCAACATTTTACATCACTGATATAATTACTGATGTAAACTTTAATACACTATAAATCATTAAATGTAATGTATACACTAGGCCTCATTCTAGACTGAATTAAAACTCAACCAGGAGGAATAAGTAACATTTGTTAGAATTTTAATGAAATATTTTTTAAAATCTTAATCTAATCTTTTCTTGTTTAATTATTGTTTATTTTCTTGTTTACTCCTGCCATAATTCCTGGTGAGAGTAAAGAAAATACCAGACCATACCACTAGACAAAAGAAATGTTTTCTTGTAACAGTGAAAATTGTGCTGGCTTAGGAAAATCCCAAAATCAAAACCACAGTATGAGTGTATACTTATATAAACAAGTAAAGCAGCAATTATAAGACATGAGAATGGTATTCTTTTTAAATTTTACTTTACACTTACAGGAAAACCAGTCTTCTCCATCGATATCCACCCTGATGGATCAAGAGTGGCGACAGGGGGTCAAGGTAACCTCTAACTTTCTTCATTTTTATAAACTGCTAGTTGCTATGTTTATCTTTAGTTTTAATTTTGTGTTGAAGATGCTGTCAGCTCTAGGAGTAGGAAACTGATTATTCATTTTGCAGGTTAACTGTTTCAATAGCAGCAACACTTGGCATTAAAATAAAATGTTGGAGTACTGGAAAAAGAGTAAAAAAATTATTCATTTTATAACTACAGTGAATTGCATAATGTATCTTGCTTTCAACTTGTATATATACTTCATAAAAAATCATAATACTCATCTAAACAATTATAGTACATGATAAATTTTATCCTGCTGTTAAGTGTTAATTCATATTTGATAATACTCACCTGTACAACTAGTGTTAAAATTTGTATTCTGCTTTATATTAACTTGATAATACCTATATAAGAATGATAGCTTTTGTAACCCCATTTTTCAAGAAATCACCTTATTTGTCAAGAAATCATGTTATCCTTCAAGAAAATATTTCACTTTTAGATATTCATTGCAAGTGATAATATCTCACCTCTACTTTAATTTTTGAAGGGTTCTTAATCTTATCACCTCATCAGTTTTGCTTTTTATTTTTGAATCTATAGAGAAAGCACAGAAAATGTTACTGAAATATTGTCATTAAATTTGACGGGCAGCATCCAGCTTGTAAAACATATAAAGGCATCTGGTTCAGTAAACAAATAATAGATTGTGAGAAAGAGGTATTTTTGAAACTTTTACACAGAGACTGAGAGTGAGAGAGGTTATATACTGAATATAGAATATTCAAATGTTTACTGCCATTGTGAACATAACATTCTAATACTCCAATAGGTGAGGTGAAGATAGAGTCATTTCATTTATAAAACAAACTACCAAAATGAAAAAAGGAAATAGATTTGTGCATAAGATGCAATATTATTTTTGCTTAGGCTTCATCTTTCAGCATCATAATTGAATGCATGATGGTTATACATGCCTGCAACTAATTCCATGGTCTTTTCTTCTGTACAGGAGATGACTGTGGGAAGGTGGTTGTTTGGAACATGGCACCGATCCGTGATGAGAAGGAAGAAGCAGATGTCAGTACTCCTAAAGTTCTTTGTCAAATGGATAACCATCTTGGTAAGATATCCTTTCAGTCTTTTCTATTGGCATGGCATGCTTTCAGATTAGCTTTCAATTGTCAATCTTCGGTGAAATTATTTTAGTGCTTAAGACATACTTTCAGCTATTTCATATTTGCTTTCAATTTCCAGTTCTCTCTAAAATTATTTCAATGCTTAAGGCATATTGTCAGTGCTCTCTTGTTAGCTTTTATTTTCCAGTTCTCTGCAAAAATTTTTTACCCTAGGTGTGCTCTCAGCTCTCTTGTGTTGGTTTCAGTTTCTATTTCTCTACAAATGTTTTAGGCATGCTTTCAGTGCTCTTGTACTGGCTTTCAAATTGCTAATCCTCTAAAATTCTCTCGATACTTAAGGCATGCTTTTATCTCTCTTTCATTTGCAAAATTTTGTAAAATTACTTCATTGTTTAATAAGAAACCATTTGGATTTCTTTTGACACATTTTAAAAAATAGTACAGAAAGAAATTAACCTCAGCCCTGTTTCTCTCAACAATCATAGTTCTTTAACTTTGTAATGATTTGTTAATTAAATATATGCACAATAATTTGCTCTATAATTTTTCTTTCTTTCTATGTAATTTTGCAGGTTGTGTTAATTGTGTGCGATGGTCCCAGAATGGAAAGTTTCTAGCTTCAGGAGGTGATGACAAACTTGTAATGATTTGGCAAACAAGTCGGTTAGTTAATTCTTGACTTTCTTCACTTCTGTATTAAATGTGCTGTTGTTTAAGTGCATTAGGAAAACATCTTTATCTTTGAAGGAAATTGTTTATTATATAAATCACTAAAATATATTTTGTTATTTATATTATATTATTGTATATAGTTAAGTATCCAGTATACTAAATGTATTGAGGTTTCTGTTTGTTATACTGATCTCTCATATTATTTAAAAATGAAATACAGATACAGTAATGGATTTCTTATCTGGTCAGCTTGGGGTTTAAGCTTTCAGAATTTCTGGATATTCAAGATTTATGGCCCTAGCTCAGCGACCGAACACATTTAGCATATTCAGATTGCACGCTGCATGAATATGAGGCTCTTATGGCATTGAACTGATTCAGTCACTTTTAAGCTTAGGAATAAATTTAGTTTTGAACATTTCACTGTCAGATTTTCTTGGGGTGCACAGAAGGATCTTAAAATTATAAAAAGTGTGATTAATCATTTAACACCATAAATTCTCTCAGTGGTATATGAATGAACAACATACACCAATTTTAAAACTGACTTACTTTTAAAAAATATTAAAATAAATTCATATAAAACTATTATCACTTTAAGATAAGTGGATAAATAATGTGAATATTCAATTTTAATTAGTGATAATCACTTTTAAAGGTTACATAAATAAAATAATATTGAATGTTGAAATGTGAAATATGTAAATATCATAGATGCACATAATTTTGTATTTTATAAATGTGTGGATAACATAAATATGAATTGGCAAATTATTCAATGATTAATTTAATATTGCATTTATAAATGGATTTGAGTGTGTGATGTATTGGCTTGCCTAATGATGTGAAAAACTACAATTGTAACTTTCAAGGCTTTAAAATGTCAAAATGTGTTAACTTTGAGTGAAAAACACATTTCCTGAAATACAACAAAAAAAACAGAGAATTAGATGACAGTTATTGTCCCAAAATATGCTACTACCTGTTATGAAGTGATGAAAACATATAAATTTGTTATGGTGAATATTGCAATTACTGAATTAGACATTCCCTGGATCTTTATAATGATAACCATAATTCTCTGTTTCACTATTTTTATTAATATTTTGTATTTTTGTAAAATAGATGAACATATTCTGATAAAAATAATTCATTAGAAAATCTGTAAAGATTATTTCATAGGATACTCATGTTTTCACACCAGAAAACACTAACACAATGTGTGCAAGAATTATCACTTATCAACTTATTTATCCAAATTTTGCAGCTTACAAAGTACTGCAGACAAATATACTTGATGATATGAAATAATAAAATAAAATATTATTTTACTTATGTGGAAATCAAACAAATTTGAATGCCCTGATAGTCCAGAGTTCAAAATCTGTGGAAGTATCCTGCAAAAATGAGAAAAGTGTTGCACCTAGAACAAGCAATACATTTTCAGACCACAAAAATTCTAAAGGATTACATTTTGAATGCAGTATATGGCATAGGCAATTTATTTTCATACTAAAAAATGTACAGAAGTGTTGTACCTAGAATGCAGCATTCATACCACACACACACACACATATGCACACACATACCCAAAATATAGTCTAGAACAAAATGTATTCAGTCTATAAAAATGTATGTAATAAATATTTGTGTGCTCAGGGTGCAGATGTACAGAGCAATGTGTATTCACACCATAAAAGTTATTTAATACTATGTACTTATAAACTTGAAAAGTAGAATCATTTAAGGGGTGCAGATTTGTTTGTTATTATTTTGCCATCCCTCAGCTTGATTTATGGGATTGTTGAAGAATTTGATTTTAGGATTGTTGATTGATTGACAATATGCTTTAATTAATTAATCAGTGTCTTTGGCTCTGGCAAGTCATTTGGTTCTAGTGTGACAATTGTTGAACAATGGAGACCAGTAGCCACACTGAGAGGACATACTGGAGGTAAGTGTCTTTTGGTTTCTTCTTGTTTATATGTACTTTTTTATTTTCTTTATATTTTGTTTGGTTTCAAAATATTGTTTTCCACTATTTTACCTCTTGTTACATAATAACGTAATATTTTATCATATGAATACATTTGACAGTATTTCTGATTTTGAACAATAAAATGTTTGTAAAAAAATCTTTTCATTATTTTGAGGTTGAGAAGTTATTTTTCCATCATACAAGTATGTGCATATTTTCTGGAGAGCCATACTTCCATTCAGAGCCTTGTAAAGGATGAATGAAACTCCCAGGGGAGATAATAAAATTTAAACTACACATCAGGTTCCCTCAGTCTCTTTTCCCATTATACAAACAAATGAGCATACATGAGTAATAATACAGTGCTACTAAACGGGCCACGGCGCACAAAGGAAGATAACTGATAGAGTTTGCCCATTAGCATTCACTTGACGAGAGTAATGTCCCTCTGTACAATTTTTTGCTTGGTACATAAGGACATTTTTGCAAACCAAGACTGTGTAGATTATAGATTTCTTGAGGGTTTTAACTTTCTCCTACATTTTTTAATTGTTTGTTTTTGGTTCTTTTTATTCCCTATCCTCCTTTAGTTGGTGTCCAAGATAAAGTAAGGCCAAAGATTAAAATTTATTACTAGTCTACAATTTATCATATGATGAATACTTGATTGAACCACCATGTTTTACTTTATGTGGCGAAAAAAACACAATGTTGTTAACATTGTAGATTTTAAAAGCTTTTGTTTAATGAAAGAAGTGCAGTGGTGCAAATTTATTATTATTTGTGAGTTTTGTTTGCAGATTAATTTTTTTTGTTTAATAATTTATGTCATACAAATTATGCTTACTTTATGCTTTCTTTAGTATTTAAGACTTGTGGAATATGACTTGTTTAGCAGTTATAGTGGAGTTTCAATGATTAGATTACATTATTTGACTTTATATTTCATTTTAAGAGCTCTGGAATAATACTAAGACATTTCACACTTGTTTCTCTTTGTAACTAAATGGCTTTTTTCGCCTCTAGATTCATAGTTTTCACTTTTCCCACAAAATCCTCCATTGCATTGTACCTCGTCAGGCATCATCGTATTCCTGGTTATTTTTGGTGAATTAAATGCCAAAGGTTTCTTGTTTGCACATTGAATCTCATTTCATTGTTAATGGATAAAGTATCTGAAAACAAAATTTAAAGTTGTTATCAGCTATCATGTAATAAAAATCTTAACAGTTTGGTAAATTTAATGCATAGAGGTCTTGTATTGATTGAAATTATTTATATGATTTTTACTGTGTTCTTATTTATTTTTCAAAAGTCCATTTCTTATGCCTTTTCATGAATGGAAAATAACTTTGTCAGCTTGTTTCAATGTGTTATGACTTACAGATGTTCTGGACTTGGCATGGTCACCTCATGACATTTGGTTTGCTTCCTGTAGTGTCGACAATACCATAGTTATTTGGAATGCACAGAAGTTTCCTGGTAAATGAAAGTTTATTTGTATTAGTTACATTTATTAGTTACTTTTTCCTCTACCATTCTCTTCATACATAATTCATGTACACCATAATATTTAAAATTGGAATTGGTATTCATGAGTTGTATCTGGCTTTTTATGCAAGATCTTATCATACCTGCCTACCTTCCGCTTTTAGCGGAAGAATCTCCCGCTCTTACCTCGAATCTCCCGCTCTTCCGCTTTCATTTTCATTTTCAATTTTTTTTTCATGATCGGTTTTGACAGAATGAAAAACCTGCTTCTTTGTCGTCTGCTAGGAGCTCTTCAGCATACAAGTCCTTTTCTAACACTTCCGGAATTTAATTCGTCGGCCGTTATTAATTTTAGTTGTCAAAACACAATTTCGCTCGTGAAATAAACATTTTCTTTAAATATTTTTTATGTTTAGAAGTCAGAGCTTAGCGGGATAAGCAAATTCGGTTCATAACGTTTTTACTGCCCGTTCGACCGATAGACGAAGTTCGCTTTTTCAAAATGGCGGCCACGTAGCGATAGTATATGCACAACGCCATGCCATTTTGATAATTACGAAATATTTACTTTAATAATTAATATCCAGCATAAATGTAAGACAGTCTATGCAATATTCTTCAGAAATTATCCATCTGAAACGAGCTCTTTGACGAATTATATTGCAGTGCTAGGAAAAAGATTGGCGTTTTTAATAACGGTAGGCCTATGTTTGAAACTGCATAAAGGTTCAAATAATCATTTTTCTGGGATCCGTTGTAATTATTCTAATATAATATGTAAGGCTTCAAAATTTATTTTTTTAAAAAGTGACACAAGTTTTAAAACAAAAAATCATCGGCGATAAAGAAATGATCCTGAGTCAAATTTGTTTGAAAGTAATTTACTAAAATTGTGAACATTTTGATTTAGTTGAATTTTAAATTTTAATCATTTCTGCTAAAAAAAAAAAAAAAAGTTAGAAATATATATAGACCTTTATTATGTACATGTATTTGTAAATTAGCCATTGATATTTTGTGATTACACAGTACACACATTATAATAGAATTTTAGAAGGCATGATAATAAATACACATAAATAATAAATACATTGACATACATTGAAGACAAAAGAAATGCATAAAACATTAAAAATAATAATAATCATAAATTCATATCCAATTCTTAATTAACAAAGCATGCTTATTGAAGAATAATGTCTTTTTAATAACATTTTAAATTTTACAGGAAGACTTTAACTGTTTTTTCTGTAGTCTAATGGATGTGTAAATTTAGATATATATATATATATATATTAGCTTTATATATTTAAATAATTTATAAATTAAAATCTGAACCAGATATTCTAAAACTAACAACTGCTTTCTCATAGCAAAGACAACATATATTCCAAATTTTATTAATGTAGATTGATATTTATTAAAGAAGTATTCTTTTGAAGATACTTCCAGAAAATAAAAAGTAATCTTTTAGAGATACTTAAAGAACTCAGTTATTATATGGCTTTTGTTTTGTTCACTCTTTGTGTCTGCATCTTCTCTTATTTCCCACCCACCTCCCACTCCCCACAAGAAAAAATTGTTCTCTGTTCATTTTAAATTTAAATTTAAAACATCACTTTGAAAATGCTTACTAAAGAGTCTACAAATATAATAAATTTGCACTCAACATCAGTTCTGCCTTGGTTCTAGATGTCACATTGTTAAAAAAAAGAAAACAAGAGAATAGGTAGACTAATAGAGTAATTTATTTTGTTGAATGTCATCTCAAATTTTTTGTTCATTGCTGTTCGATTCTTTTTTAAGTAGAACAAGTCACAGTGTTAGGATGAACTCAGATCTAGTCAAAAAAGTTTTTTTTGTTTTCTTTCTTAAATAGAGCAAGTTGCAGTGCTAAAAGGTCACTCTGGTCTAGTCAAAGGTGTCACCTGGGACCCAGTGGGAAAGTACTTGGCATCACAGGTGAGTGGTTCTCAAGTTTTATAAAGTGGGTTTGATTGATATATATATCATGATGATGATCAGCACCAGTTTTTCAGAAATTTATATCTGTTGTCTTTTGAAAGTTTGTGAGTATTTATTTATAATATAAGATAATGTGAGTTCTGTGTAACTGTGGCAGAGTAAATTTGCCTATTCCTTGACTTGATTGTTATATAAATTGTTTATGTCAAAGTGATCCGACCTTGGGCACTGTTTATACTGATATTTATAAGTGCCAGAGTTGAAAGTAAACAAACAACTCAGGTGGAGGATAGGCTAGAAATTGCTGATGTAATCCAAACCAGTTCCAACTGGATGAGTAGTTTTTATTAAACAATGGTTAAGATTTACAAGAACGAGATCAGCCAATGGGCTGAGATCAAAACTTTACATGCTGTAAATAATTATAATTCTATTGCCTAATCACATTGAGTTTGGAATGGCAAGAAGTCCAGTCATGAAAGTTGGCCATTAGCTTAATAGTGAATGAACTAACTGATTGAGGTAGAATGGACTAGAAATTTCATGCATTTTGCTATTGATATGTTATACTTGCGTTTTATGTAGTGTATTATGTGAGTAGAATATTATTTCTACAAATTGTGAACTATGATGCTTATATGTAGTATGCTAGACACTTGACATTGTTTCTAGTGAATCTGTTCATACACTATTATGCTGTATTAATTATGCTGTGTGCATGTATCGGGCTAATAGATACTGTTGCAGGAAACTGTAAGTTGAGACCTGGATGTAAGAAAAAATGGAGTTAAAGATGAATAAATTGGAAATTTAGCATTTATTCCCTGATTATATTTTACAGGGAATGAGCAGCCTTTCTCTGTTTTACCTGAATCTCCCAGTTTACTGATTTATAAACCGATATGACCATGGTAGATGCGAGAAATAAATCTACCCTGAGTTTGTAAGGAATACACTGCACTCTGTTATGTACGGTGGCAAAGTATGCTGACTACATCATGGAATTTCTGGTACAAGGAAGTTACTGGAAATTGCTACAATTGTTCTGCTTGAGGGAGCTAATATGGCAGAGCACAAGATTAGCCACAAGAGAATAGCGACTCATCAGTGTTCTACAACATGCAAGGGAAACACTTGGAACTGACAGTAATAACGTGAACAATAAACTTGTGACTTTGTTATGAAACACTTGGAACTGACAGTAATAACGTGAACAATAAACTTGTGACTTTGTTATGAAAAGTATGTGAAAGACTATTGCAGCTTCGCCTAGACAAGGTTATGTACAAACTATTATCGCTTATCTCTAATAACTCCATTTCTGTTCTCTGATAAGAACTATCCTGTGATTTGTTTTGACACTAATCTGTTGAATTGTGTGTTAAGATATAAGACTGTATAGGTATTAAAATTCATGGAAATATTGATGTCACATAATCTTTTTCATTGTATTTGCTATATGTATATATTTGATTGTTGATTTAATAAATTTATTGTTACATTTATTGACCCTCTTACACGTAATGATAACCTTATGTTTGAGAAGAAAGTGGGGGGGGGGGGCCTTGCTAAATATAGATTAAAAAATGGATTTGTCTTCTCCTTTAGTAAGAAGTTTTCCACCTACGGAAATATTGTGTGACGGTAAATGTTTGTCTTTAATGTTGTGGAAGAGAAAATGTTTCAACACTCATATTCACCAAGTGAGAGAGACGAGTTGTCTTCTGGAGAATTATTAATAACAAAGATTCTCATCACTTATAATTAGTTATGAGTGATCAATTTATAATAATAATCATAACCATTAATTAAGATGGCATTAGTGTCACAATAACCTTTTAACTTCTTATATCAACACTTTCTTAATACAAAAACTTTTGTAAATACAGATGTTGCCATTTATTTAGAGGTGGAAACCTCTTTACTGTGTATTAAAGTGTCACCATTGGCAGGGTTAAAGAATTTAAAAAGTATTTACAGTGAACATTGGAAATGATTAACCAGAAACGAAGAATTTTATGTTTGATGTTGGTCTACACATATTCTTTTTTATATGATGAATTTCCTTTTTTTTTTTTTAAATTTCTGTAGGCTACATATATAAGAATGTTTAGTTATTGATCAGACTTCATATTTGAACATAATCCTATTTCTTGTTTTTGTCCTGTGTCATTATGTAATCCCTTAAATGAGACAAATAGTGAATTTTCTTTAGCAAAAGAATGAGCTGTTTAACTTCCAGTTATCTTTCCTTTTAAATTTAAAAAAAAAAAAATTGAGTATTACTTTTTGACATTAGTTTCTCTCATTTTTATTTCTATAGTTTTGAAAGATTAGGTTATTGTAGTTTTAATGCACCTAAGTAATGGAATCCATGTTTCAGTCTGACGACAAAACTCTGAGAGTTTGGAGAACATCAGACTGGAAGGAGGAGGTTTCCATAGCATCTTGTTTCAAAGAGGTGTGTAAAAACATACTTTATACAATTCATAAACTGTCGCACTGGGATATATAATAAAATATTGAAAATGATGCACTATGGATAGAAATGCATTTACTCATATTATTCTCAGTCTTGAATATAGGGTTCTAAAATAAGGAATAGTCACTGATGATAAACATTTGGATATTATTCATTTCTGTAGGCTACATATATAAGAATGTTTAGTTATTGATCAGACTTCATATTTGAACATAATCCTACTTCTTGTTTTCGTCCTGTGTCATTATGTAATCCATTAAATGAGACAAATAGTGAATTTTTTTTAGCAAAAGAATGAGCTGTTTAACTTCCAGTTATCTTTCCTTTCAATCTATTCCTAGCAGTCCTTATTGGGGGAAATTAAATTTAGATATGCCTGAAGTCCTTGCAAGATGTTTGCTTTATCTTGCAGTGTGCTGGGACAACTCATGTTCTTCGACTGAACTGGTCTCCAGATGGGAACCACATTGTGTCTGCTCATGCTATGAATAATGCAGGTCCTACTGCACAGATTGTAGAGCGCAATGGCTGGGGAACAAGTCTGGATTTTGTGGGGCATCGGAAAGCTATCACCGTAGTTGTAAGAATCTTGATGCAGATGTCTTTCTGATTGTCTAAACACAGACATTTGAATTATTGTGCCTAAACATACACATTTTAATTATTATGCCTAAACACAGACATTTGAATTATTGTGCCTAAACATACACATTTTAATTATTATGCCTAAAAACAGACATTTGAATTATTGTGCCTAAACATACACATTTTAATTATTATGCCTAAAAACAGACATTTGAATTATTGTGCCTAAACATACACATTTTAATTATTATGCCTAAACACAGACATTTGAATTATTGTGCCTAAACATACACATTTTAATTATTATGCCTAAACACATACATTCTAATTATTGTCTTAGAGAGTTTTTAAATGTATTTATTCATGATCAAGATTTTGCATAATGAAATTCTGAAGATTTTGTAAGTGGGTTAAGAGCATTGATGGAAGCTATGCAAGAAGTAATAATCAAAGAGTAGCATGAGTGATTGCCTAGAATCACATGAAGAGTGACATTTTATAATCACATGAAGAGTGACATTTTATAATCACATGAAGAGTGACATTTTATAATCACATGAAGAGTGACATTTTATAATCACATGAAGAGTGACATTTTATAATCACATGAAGAGTGACATTTTATAATCACATGAAGAGTGACATTTTATAATCACATGAAGAGTGACATTTTATAATCACATGAAGAGTGACATTTTATAATCACATGAAGAGTGACATTTTATAATCACATGAAGAGTGACATTTTATAATCACATGAAGAGTGACATTTTATAATCACAGGTTAATTTGTACATTTCTTTTTGTTTTGATGTCAAATTTAATGAATTCACAACACATTTGACATAAACATATCTTTGTTGATATCATATTTAAATGAATTCACTATGCAGAAATATCATTCAATTTTGCTAACATTTTATCTGGTAATCCATGATTGATGTTATTAGCATTGTTTCAAGTGATTTATTTTGCCAATTTCCATTAATATCCTAACCCTTACAAACTTATGTAAGACATAAATTTCACATTCTTTACTGTATTTACTTATTTCTTTCACAGAGATTCAATCCAAAAATCATGTCAAAACAAATCAAGAAAATGTCTGAAAAGGTATTTTACTTGTTCTTTATAGATTTCTGTATATTTCTTGTTCTTTAATGATTTCTGTTGCTTGTTCTTTTGAGATTAATGTATACTATTCTTTAGACATTACAGTATATTACTTGTTCTTTAGAGATTACTGCTTATTAATTGTTCTTTAGAGATTTCTGTATGTTACTTGTTCCCATAGAAATTTTTGTACACGACTGTTCCTGTACATATTTCTCTATATGTTCCCAAAGAAATTTTTGTACATTACTTTTCCTGTAGAGATTTCTGTATATTGCTTGTTTCTATAGGGATTATTATGTATGACTTGTTGATATAGAGATTAATGTATATTATTTATTAATTTGTTGATGTTTTTTTCATAGAGATTTTTTGAAGGGAAGGGGGAGGAAAGGGAAAAAAAACTTGTTTCTAATATTTAAAATTGAAACACACCCAGAATTTCCCTCCTGCTCCTTTTACTATCAGATGGAGTTTGCAGTTTTATGAATATTTCATGACTGATACTGATACGGGCAAGCCAGCCCGTTAGTAAGAATGGAAAAGCTTTGTGCAGATATGACATGATGGAGAAATAAAGTGATCAGTTTACTTTTGTGACAAATGATTCTTTCCTAATTTTTAAAAAATTAATATTATTATTATGTGCAGGTTATTTGTGACTAAAAGTATTTTACATCTTATGCACAGGTTTGAATTTCATGTTGTTTTAAATATATGATTTAAAAATTGCATGTTTATTTATTGATGATTTTCTTTTTAGATCTACAAAAAAAAAATCTTGGATATTGTTTGTCTATGCTTGGAATTTTAATAACATTATCACATAGTTGTCATTTCTCAGCGAATGTGATAATGTCTTTAAATTCAGTGCTTTAGAGTTTCAAAAGTAGTTAACTCATTTATGGCCGTTTACTTACTAGAGAATAAGAGCTTTTGCACTGCACATGAATTTCAAAGACAACAAATGACTATTTGACATAGGTCATGATGACAAGCTGAAAATAATTGCAGTGATGAGAATGCATATTGTACAACATTGTTGTTTATCTTTTATAGAAAATAAGTTGAAAAGAATGTTTGTGTCCTTGCATAAATTTAATATAAGGTTGAAAGTTTGTGATTTGACTCGACTTATTTGACTTATCTCCTTGGATTCCCCGTGGAACAAAGGGCCTCAGCAAAAGCTCTCCATCGCACTTGATTTTGGGCAGCCTTTTTTAGTTCACAAGTTTGTGATTTAGCAATGGTATACTAACTGATCAGCAAATAATTTTATGATGTTTTATGATATTGCCACATTCTTTTTAGTGTTATTTCTATTGTTTCTCAACCATGCGGTTGACACTTTGTAGCATGAGTTACTTAATCTTTCTATATGTGGTATTTTTGTGTTTCAGTGTATGGTATTTCACCATTTCGGCATATGGTATTTCTACATTTCAGCATATGGAATTTCCATGTATTAAGAATGGTGCAAGTTCAGTACAGTTTCATACCTTGCTTTATGCAACTCTCTTTGATGCAAATTTTTATAGTGCAAGTGCCAGTAAAGTCTTCATGCAGTACCACTTGAAACATTTCTTTTGATTCCACCAGCACTTTTTGCACAGACTTACCACTTTGTAGTGAACACTATTTTGTCTTCCTGTTTGCTTGTCCATTACCTAGCTGCTGAAAAATTACATATACATATTTTTATTGTTGCCATGTCATAAAGGATTGAGACATTGGTTTGTGCAAAACTATCAAGAACCTATAAATCATGCAAAGAAAGTTATATCTGCAGAACATTTTGTGAATACTTTTTTTGCTGAAAATTTCATTTTCTTTACCCCTTTGTTGTGATTTACATTTTTTAAAACTACAATTAAAATTGAAGCCTATAGTATTAATAATTATTTTACTTCATTCAGCAGCAACAATATTCCTGTTGTGCCATTGGCAGTAAAGACAGGTCACTTTCGATATGGGTGAGTTTTACTTTGTAAATGATATTTATTGTTAATGGATTTATTTCTCCATGTTCAGATTGAGTAGTATCATTGTAGCAAGCAAAATGTAAAAAGTAAGTTTGTAAATTATAATAAATATTAACATTTTTGTTTTTAATTCTGGCAAAAACGTCTGTAAGTGTCATAGGATGTATAAATGAGAATTTTAATCATTCAGCTATGTTATGTTAGTATTATTTTTTGTATATTTCAGTTGACCGCTTTGAAACGTCCTTTAGTGGTTCTCCATGACATGTTTGAAAAATCAATTTTGGACATTTCTTGGTAAGCTTATACATTGATGTCTAAAGTAAAATTTTTTGTTTAGTTGCTACATAAAATGTAGGTTTCCTATGTCCATTAAAGACCTAAAACTTACAAATGAAAAGCAACTATAATTATAAAAGGATTTAAAAAAATTTAGAATAGTTAGGTGCTCTCTCATTAACTTCTTCCAGCAGATATTCAACCACTCGTGGTGCTAAGAAATTAGTCATTGTAGTTCAAGTAATATCTGATTAAAAAGTGTAAGGAAATACATTTACTATACCATGAAGAGAGACATCAGGATGATGGAAATAAAGTTTTAAATGGATGTTGGGTCCTTGTATAATTTTCAAACAAAGCTAAAATACATGAGTTTTTTGATGAATGCCATTGACGCCATAGTTAAATTAATCAGTGTTCTTTCCCCAACGAGTTGTTGTTATGCCATTGAATCCACAATTAATTAAAAAATCTACAATGAGTTATTGTTACTTGTTTACATACTTTAGTTCTGAATTGCTCACTCACATAACAGATATAACTCCTTTTGATATTGGAAGTGAATCTGCTTTGTGGTACAATAGAACCAGTCTGCTTTGTGGTACAAAAGAATCAGCATAGTATTTTTATTAAATAAGAAGCATTAAAACAAATATTTCATTATTGACTGCACGTATATTGACAATGCCCTCTGTTCCAAGAATTCTGGGTCATAAAGGTTATTTTGTGAACTTTGGCCTACAATTTTAATAAGTTTTGCAGGAATGATACTTGGAACTAATCTTTATTGTATTTGGTAGTAAGAGTTATTTGCCTTATTTTTTCAGGAGCAGTACTGGCCTTGATCTCATGTGCTGCTCTCTTGATGGCACAGTGGCTTATCTGGGTTTTGATGAGGGAGAGATCGGGACACCTATGACTAGAGAAGATCAGGTATCATACATGAGAAGTATTTCAGATAATGCATACTGTTTTATGATCAAATAAAACTACATTGACCAACATGAAAAGGATTTTAAATAACTTCATTTTTGTTCCACTATGATACAATTTTTCTACCTTACTGAACAGCCCAACAGCATTTCAATTTAATATTGTTTGAACAATTAATCTAATATAATTTGTTAGAGCAATTTCTTTTTCCAATCAACCAACCAAACATGCTTTAAGAGTTCAGGTTTCCACCATAACTAAAAAGCAAGTGGTAAGTATGAGAAGAAACTTATTTTCTGTGGAAAACTTTTTTTAATAATAATAATAATAATAATAAACATGATGATGATACTGATGACTATGGAGATTCCATTAAAGCTTCATATCTGTTAGATCTCTAAGCTTTTTAAAACCAGCCTTAAACTAGGAAGAGATTGTTTTGGTTTGAAATGGACTGGGGTGAGGAAGCATTAACTCCCTACCTTCAGCATGAAAGGTCACGTTTCAGATCTTGTACTTTTAAAATATTTATTACAATTTTTGCCCCCACATAACTTGTACCTGGATCTTAACTGACCTTGCATATTCAGACTTACTATTGAGTATCTTTAAGTGGATTTTAAAGAATATACCAAAAATATATGTTGTGTTTGTTTTTTCATTGAGGTACATATCCTTTGACAATTAGTAGAAACCTAATGGTACAGAAAAATAAAATAATAATTTATAATTTTTTTTTTTATTGTATAGACGTTTTTTGTGGTGATGAGATAGAACATTTTAAATTTTATATGTAAATTTTTTTCCTATAAACTATAACTTCTCTGATACAAATATGTATTTAAAATCTTTTGTTTGTAATATTTCAGCAAGCTCTTTTAGAGAAGCTGTATGGCAAGAGCATTCTCACAGGTAAAACCCTTAATGCAGCAAGCCAGATAATTGAGTCGGCTGCTGTCCTCAAGCTGCAACAACAACAGCAACAGCTACAGCAGCGTGATCGAGAAGTTGCTAATGGTCTTAGCACCACACCTTCCAAATCCAACTCCTCCATTTTGGCTAATGGAGACTTACCTTTCAAAGTGAGTCAGACAAGAATTTGTACTATATAGAGATCTTTGCCATGTGAGAATTTAAAAATAGATTAGTGCTTCCTGTATATTTGTTTTTGAATGTTCCAGTATCCAGTAGTTACTGAAAAGCTTACCACTTGCAAATAAATATGGTTTGCTAAATTTTCATTTAAAAGGAAATAAGCACCAGTATAATTAAAAATTGCCGCAAAGAAATATATTTTTTATTAAAAACAATGACCTACTTTGATACATTCTAAAAAATAAATTTAAACTTTGAATCATGATGTGGAAGTACGCTTACCATTGCCATTTTGATTCGCAGCCTCGTGACAAACAAATCGAGACTAGAACAGCTGATGGCAGACGACGGATCACACCAATTTTTCTGGCTCCACAACCAGATATTGGGTTTGTAAATTTATACAAGCTGCTTTAGCATCTCTCTCATTTGAAATGTCAAACTAAAACATGTATGGGTGGGTACCTTCTTGTTGGGTACTTAAAAAATTTGATTGCAAGATAGAAACAATGTGATGAAATATTAGCACCGACAGCACTTAAGTAATGCTCAGTTTTTTCCTTATTACATTAATATTGGATGGAGTGTTTTTATAACTGTAAGGAGTGTGTTTTCTGTAACTGTAAAGGGGTGTTTTCTGTAACTGTAAGGGTTGTTTTCTGTAACTGTAAGGGGTGTCTTTTCCATAAAGGGTGTTTTCTGTAATTGTAAGGGGTGTGTTCTATAATTATAAGGGATGTTTTCTGTAACTCTAAGGATTGTGTTTCCGATAACTGTAAGGAGTGTATTTTATGTAACAGCAAGGATTTTGTTTTCTGTTACTACAAAGAGTTTGTTTTCTGTAACTATAAAGGGTCTTTTCTATAACAGTAAAAGGTGTTTTCTATAACAGTAAAGGGTGTTTTCTGTAACTGTAAGGAGTTATTACTTGACTTGATTATAATGTTATTTGAGTACAATATTATTTGACTAGTGTTTCTAAACTGCATTCTTATTTGACCACAGCAGTGTTTGAATCATTTATATTTGACTGCATTATTTAACTACAATGTTATTTGTATACAGTTTTATTTTATTGCAATGTTATTTGCCTCATTATTATTTGGCTGCAATATTATTTTGCAGATTGTCTATGTTATTAGTTCAACAAAATTAGTTAGAAAATTATTATTATTTGCTTGGTTGCATTTTCTGTCCTAATTTTTATTTTAGAGTCAAGAGTGTATAATTTGCATGACATTTAAATATAATATGTTGGAAGCTTTTATTTATTTGTATTGTTTAAATTCTTGAATTTAATATTGTTCTGTTGTTATTAATGTTGTTGCTTGTTGCAATGTTTATGTTAATGTTGCTGCAATATTTATTTTAATGCTGTTGCATTGTTTATATTAATATTGTGTTGCAATTGTTGCAATTTTTATGTTAATGCTCTCCAATGCTTATATTAATTACGCTACATTGTTTATATTAATGTTGCAATGTTTATATTGTTGTATTGCTTATATTAATGTTGTTGCATTGTTTACATTAATGTTATGTTTGTGTAGTGATGCGGACGTTCCAGCTCCATTCACCAGCAAGACTATTGCCTTCACTTCCTCCAAAGAGACGAGCAAAATTATCGTAGAGAAACAGGACCGGGTCACTCAACCTGGTTGGAATGTCTCTTCTAACTCATCTCTTTCTCACTCTGTGGCCTCACCTCCACGACCTGTGAGTTCTGCAGCAGCAGTGGTACCAAGCAGTGCTGAGGTAAAAACTGCTGTTGGTGAAACTGGTGTAGGAAGCGATGGACTAGCGACTCTGACGCCACTCCAGGTGAGAACTAAGTCCTTGTGGCACTGCATTGTCTCTCCTGTTCTGAAGAATGGAATATTAATTGTAGTGAGAGACTGTAAAGTGTTGGACAAACTTGGGAAAATAAAACCCGGAATAAAATCTGAAGTAATGTACAATTAAAATGTGAATTTATTTTTTATTTTTTCAACTATAAAGATGGTTTTCATTTAAAATGTATTTTATTTTTTTGTTGTGCAATTCTTGATGCTTACTTTTTAGTAATGTTTGATATTTCATTATTTTAGGTCAGAAAATTTTTAAGGGTACAACTCATGACTCAAGTTTATTATGATATAGACCATAGGTCAGGAAACAGGGTAAATGACCCCAAATGGTGTAAAAATGAAAAGTTTAGGGGTAATGAAGGATCCTAAAAATACAAATAAAGTATTGTGAAGTCATCAAACTCATTTGCTTATTAATTGTTTTGTTCTGCACCTCCAATTTTAATAGACCAACATAAATTCCTACCTTTATAAAATTAATTCCCCTTGATAATTAAATCTCATGACCTTATCAAAGATGCTATTTGTGATTTGTATGATTTAAAATGTTACATAAGTTTATTTTTGTGAGTGAATCCACAATGGGCAAGGGTGAAGGGAGATACTAATCTATTGAGTGAATAGTAGTCACAGGGTGGGGATGTTGTTATTGTCCAGTAGAACACTGGAACCCTGACTTCTATGCAATAGTGCATCGGTTTAAACATTATGTCCGGAATCTTGGTTTTGGCCTTGGTTAGGTGTTATACAATTCTTTTGCTGATGTAATTATGAATTTGTTTTTGGTTAGGTCACGTGTGCTGACTGAATGTAGGTTGGAAGAACTGGAAACTGTCATGAATGTTGTAACCAAGATTGTCAATGCTGTTAAAGGGCATGTAACCTAAAACCTCAGCTATTTTGTGATTTATGTGAGGATGGGGAAGCTCAGTATTTGGGCCTCCTTTTTTATACCAAAGTGAGGTGGCTTTCAATTGGAAATGTTCTGAATTGAGTGTAGGCTCTGAACTAAAAATCTTTCTGGAGTATCAAAAACATGCCCTTGCAGATGAGAACCTGCACTCAGCTTGCATATCTCGCATATTTAGCTAACATCTGTGGGCATATGAATTCATTGAACAAGGAATTGCAGGGGAAAAACAATGTGTTTTTAACAAGAGAAAAGATTTAGGCATTTGGATCAAAGCTTCTGTACTGGAACTGGAAAGTGAAAAAAACGAGAGAGCAGCCTTTCCAAAGCTAGCAGAGGTTTTGGAAGATTGTGAAGATCTCAGTCTTTGTGACATCAAGTTTCAAGGCATCTGACAAAATCAAAAAGCAGTTCTTTGATTACCCACCAGAACTTGATTCATACACTGTCACTTGGATTGTAAATCCCTTCAACTGTCAACTTGCTGAAGTGCCTGATGAGCCTGAAGGGTTGGCAGAGGCACTTCCGAACTTCACTCCAGCAGTGAAACATGCATGGAAATTCAGAACAAGAATGATCTCCCATCAATTTGGATTTTAAAAAACTGCAAAGGATTTTAAAATTGCACACGTAGAAATGACAATAATGCTGCTGCCTTTTGCAACAACCCACTTTTGTGAACAAGGATTTTCTCCCCTTATGAACTTGAAAACAAAGTACAGAAATCAGTTGGTTCCCAACTGACATCAAAAAGCCCTGATATAGATGATGTTTTATCAAAAATGAAACAGTGCCACTTTTACAAAACCTGAAGTAAAGATGTTTTAAATGAAATTCTTGAAGTTCTTCAATCCTGTTTATTAGTTGTGTATGTGTGCTTGTTCTTAAGACAGCATGTCTGGCTCTCTTATTAAATTTTTACTTTGAGAACAGTTATTCTTCACTTTAAGAACAATTAGCGTGTTTTTGTTAACTTTGAAGTCTGGGGGTAGTTTCATTTAAAACAAATAAATTTTGGATAATACCCAAAATGTTCCCTGATCCCTGACATAGACCATTAGCATGTTTTGTTGTAGGGCGAAACAATTTCCATTTTATCCATATAACATTTATAAAACTTGTCACTTTCGGGAGAAACCATGTCACAGTGACAAATCATAGCAAGAAGTTGCAGTTTTTAGAGTGGGTTTTTTTAGTCAATAAAGTATTCATAGAGTCTTAGTTCTCCAAAGCTTAAATTTGTTGGTAATTTCAGACTCCTATGGAAATTGATAAGACACCCCACAAACCAGTTTACTCCAGCACACCTCTAAGCAGGTATGGTTTTATTTATTTAAAATAATATTTATAGAGCGAGGAAGCAAATAGTCTGAATCACTATTTATTTTTAAGACATTATTCATAGAGAGAGGAAGCAAACAGTCAGAATGACACTGAATCACTATTTATTTTTTAAAAAGTTATTTATAGAAAGAGAGGAAGCAAAGAGACTAAATCACTGAATAACTATTTATTTTTTAAAAAGTTATTTATAGAAAGAGGGGAAGAGTCTAAACCACTCATTTACCTGTATATTTTTTTTAATGTGAGAGAGTAAAGGAATAGTTTGAATTTTCAACTTATTGTGATGTTTAGTATATTTTGTTTAAATTTATTAAGAGAAACAAACTGGAAACTGGCTCATAAAAAATAATATCAGTTAGTTAAAAGAAAAAATGTAATATAAACATTTTTTGTGTTATAATTTCAGGTATAAATAATTGTTTATGTTGGGAGAATTGGTTTATTGTTTAATACTATCATCCTGACAGGCAAGAGTCTCATACAGATAAAGAAAAAGACAAGAACAAAGAAAGGGAAAAGGATAAAGAAAAAGAAAAAGATAAAGACAGAGATAAGGAGCGGGACAAAGAGAAAGACCGAGATAGGTACAAATCTGGAAGCCTCAGTCTCAAGAAGCGACATGGCAAAGTTGGACGACCGAGGAAGGCAGAAAAAGAAGCTCGTGAAGCCTTGATGGCAGCAGTCATGTCACAAAATCTTCAGGCAATTCCATTTTCATATTTGTATTTTTCTTTTAAAATTTTCATGTCTTTCTCCTTTTGACTTAATTATTTCAATATTTTCAGGCCAACATATGTTCCACCAATTTAAATTCTTGTCAGCTTGTTATTGTTACGTTTCCAGTATTTATTTAAAGACCCTGCTTAGAATAATTAAAAGACTTTAAATATAATTAATTCTTCCTCTCATATTCTACGCAGACTGGTTGCTCAATTTATTATCTGACTAATTAAAAGTGCGTCTTGTAGTTCAGACGACAAATTTACAGACTAATAAACTGCGAACTTTTAGCTAGATTTGAAAACAGTTAAATCCCTCTAAATTAATATGCACTCGTCATCAATCTTTCTGCTCATCCGCCCCCATTCAAATCTAAGAATTAATCTAATTGGTCTATTGTGCATAGAAATCAACTACTAAGAGGTATTAACAAAGAAAATAAGATTTAATAAAGTTTAACAAATTAACAATAAATCGAATGCAACGCGAATAGTCTTCACTCTGTCTTTACGCGCCTATGCCTGATTTTTGTCAATCTAAATTGCCAGAAAAGTGTTCCTTTGAGATCTGTACACTTGATTTTGCACTTAGCTCTATTCTTGTATCCTTGGTCTCAACACTCAGTCATGCTGATTCGTTCCCTCAGTCCCCCTTTAACGACACACGTGGTGCATAAGGAATGATGTCCCTTTGTTAGTGGCTAGGAACTGGAATTTTTGCAGCATGGCCCTCAGAGTGGATTTCGACACGCTTACACCAATAAGCTAATGCGGGTGAGGCATGGTGAAACATGAACCATGAGCCGACCTGTGGATGCAACGTGTTTGGATATAATTCTCAACCTAACAGGTCCTACTTAGGCATGGCTCAATTAAATGCGCTGAACAAGGAGTTTCGACCTCGCGTCGCTTACAATTAAATTTTAGAAAAAATATAATCGTCTCACATGTGTTCCATTTAACAGTCATGACGTATGAAGCAATAAAATAGATACAACGTTAAATTAATGTTCATACAAGAGGTAATTCAAACCGACAGAGCGCTTCACAATTTACAATTAAAATTACACGCAATAATTGAATTACATGAAGAATTCATATCGAGCGCAGCATTCTGGCTCTTAGTGAATTAAAACAATATAAATTAAAGTACAGAAATGGAAAAATGGTTACAATAAATTTATATTCCGTAACATATAGGTTTTCAGCTATTTCTCTGAACCATGCTCAAGTGTATATGGAAATCATATAATACATAGCACAAATACATACTTAAACAATACATAGGCAAATACTATTAAATAAAATGATACCTTTGAGAGAAGTCGAAGGGTACCTTGATTCTCTATGGCGCCGGCTGCCTCTCACGACCCGAGTAAGCTGATGGAATTAGCTAAAATGTGCTCGAAGTGAGGGAGCGGAAGCGTGTGGGTACATATATAGAAAGGTATATTGCGTATCACGTGACTGTTCGCAAAGCATGTGGTTGGTTCGAGAACTGGACAATGGTCCTAAAGTTACATAACATCTTGACCTGTTCTAGAAGCACCTAGAAAAAGGAAGCTTTGAACAAAGGGCCAAGGGTTTCAAATATTCGAATTTGAAGTAAACAAGGCAAGTGGGTCATCAGGTCGGACATTTTTATCAGACTCGTGACACCCCCTTGCTTTTGAGGCGTTTATCTTGCCAAAGATAAAATGCCTCCTACAAATTATGTATGATAAAATGTAGAAGTCCACAATGAAGAAAAATTTACACAAAAAAAAATTTCGACATTCCTAGAAATAAAGTGTGCAACTATATTTCATATTTACAGGAAGGAATCCGTAGGGTTCAGTTAATTGATTAAACAACATTCTATCAGTACCGGCACTTGATGGCATCAAGCACGACTCATGTAATCTGCGCCAACATTCAAAGACCCTTTGATGTAATGAATATTTGCGTCATACTGTGTCAGAAACAAAGACCAACGCATTAAACGGCTGTTCGTAAATTGCGCCTGTCCGAGAAAGGCCAACGGCTGGTGATCGCACTCAATGACAAAGGTTTTTCCGTACAAATAGTTTTCGAACTTTTTTATGGCCCAAACTATTGCAAGACATTCCTTTTCACTGGTGGAATATTTCTGTTCAGTAGTTGTGAGTTTACGGCTTGCATATGCAACTGGGTGTTTGGTGTCATTGTGTTCTTGTAATAACACTGCTCCTAATCCTGTGTTGCTAGCATCAGTCCTTAACAAGAATGGTTTTGTCAGATCTGGCAGTTTAACAACTAAATCTGAAGTCAGTCTAGATTTCAGTGTGTCAAAAGCGTTTTGGCATGCATCAGTCCACACTACTTTTGTAGGCATATTCTTACGTGTCAAGTCAGTCAGAGGACATGCAATGGCACTAAAATCTGGTACGAATTTTCTGTAGTAGTTAGCAAGACCAAGAAAACTTCTAACTTGTGTTTTTGTTAGCGGTTGTGAAGTGTCCTTAAGTTGTGCTATCTTAGCTTCACTTGGCGACATAGTTCCATGACTCAACTTGTGTCCCAAGAAGTCTAAGGAGAATTGTGCTATTTCACACTTCGTAGGGCGGGCAGTGAGGTTGGCTTGCTTTAATCTGGCTAGCACGTCTCGTAAGAGTGTCAAGTGCTCCTCCCATGTCTGGGTGCCTAGAATTAAATCATCCATGAAGTTCTCAACTCCACGTCCGTACAGTGGTTCTAACAATGACCGCATCATTTTAGAAAAAATGCTTGGAGCGTTTGAAACTCCGAAAGGCATAACTTTCCATGTGTAGTTTCCTACTGGTGTAGTGAAAGCTAGTATGTGTCGATCAGTGTCCTTGACCTTGATTTGCCAAAAACCGCGTGACAAATCTATTTTGGTATAGTAATGAGCGTTAGCTAGCTTAGTGAAGATGAGATCCGGATCAGGAAGAGGTTCGGCACAAAACTCTGTCACTTGATTGAGTTTGCGGTAGTCTACGCAAAAACGGAACGAGTTATCACGTTTTTTAATCAACACGATGGGTGATCCGTAGGCACTGTCAGTCTTCTCTATGACCCCTAGATCTAGCATAGTCTTAATCTCACGTCTAACGTCATCTATCTTAGCGTGTGGCAACGGATACGGCTTCAAACGTATCGGTTTGTTGTCAGTCAGCTTCAGTGAAAATTCTATTAAGTCTGTCAACCCTGGTTTGTCTGTCAGAGTAGATGAGAACTCATTAAGCAATTCATTCACTTCTTTTTTCTGTCTTTCTGTCAAGGCTTCATTTACCCTAACGTCTTTGACAGTTTCGTCCGTCTGTAGAGGACAGTTTGGTAAAGTACCAGTGACGCAATCAGTATCCCCCTCGTCTTCTGTAACTATCGTCGCTACGACAAAATCAGCTTGAGTGGTTTGATCCTCACGGCTTATGTACTTTTTGAGTAGGTTAACATGAAAGATTTTCTCTCTCTTTCCTGTCTGCACCTTATAGTTCAGTCCCCCTAGCTTGGCGGTAACTACAAAGGGTCCTTTCCATTTCATCTGAAGTTTGTTATGTGCTTCAGGAAGCAACAGTAACACTTTGTCATTAACTTCAAATTCTCTAGGTTTGGTGTGCTTATTGTAATATTCTGCCTGTCTAGACTGAGCTATCGTCAAGTTTTCCCGTGCTATCTTGCCTATAGTTTCAAGACGGTTTCTTAAGTCAGTGACGTATGTATAAGTTGTCTTAACTTCGTCATCTGTCTTTTCATCAGTCCAAAGTGCCTTCAAAATCATCATCGGTCCGCGTACAGTACGTCCGTAAAGTAGCTCAAATGGTGAAAACCCGGTGGAAGATTGTGGCACCTCCCTATATGCAAATAGTAGGGCAGGGATGTATCTGTCCCAGTCTTTCGGTTTATCTGTGGCGAGCTTTTTAAGTGCTGTTTTTAATGTCCCATTGTATTTTTCAATCAGACCATTTGCCTGGGGGTGGTATGGTGTGCAAGTAAGATGTTTGATGGAAAGTAAACGATTTACTTCCTTCATTACGTTGCCTATGAATTGACTCCCCTGATCCGTCAAAATTTCAGTAGGAATTCCAACACGACTCCAAAGACCGAAAAGGGCTTCGGCGACAGTTTCAGTATCAATATTTTTCAATGGTACTGCGTCGGCGAATCTTGTTGCGTAATCAATAGTGGTCAGCACGTATCGATTACCTCTCGTTGATGTGGGTATTATAGGCCCAATCAAATCCAATGCTACGCGCTTGTAGGGTTCACTGATCAGTTCAGGCTCTCCTAACGGTGCGGGTCTGATTGAATTTTTAGACTGTGTTCTCTGGCATGTGTCGCAACTTAACACGAATCTACGGATATCGGCAGTGATGTCCGGCCAATAAAACTCACTTGTAATACGACTAGTTGTTTTTTGTACACCCATGTGTGCACCAAAAAGACTCTCATGACCTAATCGTAATACGTCATTTCGTTTGGTTTGTGGAACGACTAATTGTTTCCGAAATTCGTCTCCCACTTTCGAATAGCGGTACAATAAACCCTTTTTCAGAATAATGCACGCTTTCTTATTCGAATCGTCAGTGTTGACGTCACTAACAAGTACAGCTTGTCTGCGTAACTTGTCTAGTGTTTCGTCCTCAGCTTGTAATATTTTAATCTCGCTAACTGTTGCTTTATCTACGGCTGGTGCGGCAGACATCGGTGCAGTTACAGATTTGTCTTTACTACTCGCTGCTCTGGTTACAGCGTTAACCAGTGGTGGTTCGATTGAAGTTTGTTTTTTGCACGGCAAAACATACTTGCAACCAAGGATCACGTCATGCGGTGAGTTTTCCATAACTGCCGCTTTGACTGTTCCTTCTACAAAGTCTGAAACAATCGAGACTTCAGCTACTGGTAAAATGTCTTGTTCGCCGTTTGCAAAGGTGACAGAGATTGTCTCCCCTGTGTAGTCGGTACGGTTAACTAATGATGCATTTACAATAGCGTCTAGCTCACACCCTGTATCAAGCAAAGCGATTGTGTCGTGACCGTTTGCCTGTACTGGTGTTCGATTCGACTTTTCTGTTTTAGGTGTATGACTTTCTACTGCGTAAACTTTAGCTGTTTTCTTTTCAGGACATGTTCGTGAAAAATGGCCACTATCACCACAAGTGTAACATGCAAGATTCTTTTTATCTTTCTGTTTGTCGGACTTGTTTTTAGTGTCGGGTTTAGATGTTTTATCATCACGCTCATTAGGTGCCTTCCCGTCATTTTTCTTATCCTTTCGAGTCTGCGGTTCGTTCGGTCGAGACTTGTTGTTCGCGTGTGCGTTCGAGAATTGAGAATGTGCGTCATCAAAGCGATCGGCGGCGTTGCCTATCTCCTCTAGCGTAGATTTTTCCCTTATTGCTAAGTGAATCAGTAGATCTGATTTGTATGACCCGAGAATATGGTCTTTTACCATTTCATCCCTAAGACCTGCGTACGTCTGTGGAGTTTCAGCTAGATCTATCCATCTTTGGAACAAGTCAGCTACGCGTCGTATGTACTGTGCGTGCGTCTCTGAACTGGCTTTCGTGGCCTGTTTAAACTTACGTCGGTATGTATCTGCTGTGAGTTTGTAACGTTTCAATAATGCGGCCTTGACTGTGTCGTAATTATCTGACTCAGAATCGCTAAGCTTATTGAACTCGTTTTTCGCACTGCCCTGCAATAACCCCGATAAATTTATCGCCCAATGTTCCGCTGGAATGTTTGTTGCTCTGGCTAACTTTTCAAACGTTTTTAAATACGCGTCTATTTGATCTTTGTTCTCATCAAATGGGACCATATTTATCCTTGGAATGATGTTTTCAATTCTACTGTGATTATTTCCATCGCTAGAACGCGAATCACCACTGCTTCTGCGATCACGGTTTGGATTGGTAACTTCTAGTTTCTTTACTTCCCATTCTAACCGTTTTATTTCCGCGTCTGCGGCGATGCGTTTGGCTTCTGTGTCCGCTGCGATACGTTTTGTTTCGATGTCGGCTAGTCTTTCAGCCTCTAATTTTTTTGCTTCGCGGGCAGCTAACCGTTCTTCCCTTTCTATCTCTTGTCTCTCTTTTTCCGCTTTTTCCGCTTTCTCTAGCTCAGTTTTAATGTAGCTAGTCAGTTCGTCACCCTGGTATCCTATCATGATACCGGTTTCTTTCAGGTCTTCGATAACCTGTTTGCGATCCATTTTACTGTCTTAGCGCGCTGGCTACAATAAGAATGTATCTCGTGAATTGTGTGTTTTAACCGTCGGCGATAACTCCGCTTATCCCGAAAATAACTTTTAGGCTACAACCTTACAAAAATTATTTAATTTACTCAGAACACCTTCCGAAATAAATTACGCGTTAACTCTTTACACGTTTCACCTGCTTGTCACAGTGTCCGCTGTTCCAAGACTTCCGTAATGTCACGGCTCCTACCATACAACATTACACATTATATCTAGCACCCTAAATATAATAGTCCGAAGTCTGTTACTACCGATAACTCTCCTAGCTGGCGGTATAACCTTCGACTCCTCACAATGAAGTACTCAGTAACACAATACTAAATAAATCATTCACTTAATCAATATTAAACACTTAACTACGCTTAAACATATTAACATTGATTAAACATGCACGCTACTCTGCAAAAGAATACATGCACATGTCACAACAAAAGCAAAGAAATCAGTGATACAAAAATCAAAAGAACAATTGGCAATTCTGTTCGTTCGTTCGTTTCTAGGTTATGATGCGCCCTATGTATAAAAATGTTACAATTTACAATTTAATACATATCAATCCCGCGACGACCCACACTTGTTACGTTTCCAGTATTTATTTAAAGACCCTGCTTAGAATAATTAAAAGACTTTAAATATAATTAATTCTTCCTCTCATATTCTACGCAGACTGGTTGCTCAATTTATTATCTGACTAATTAAAAGTGCGTCTTGTAGTTCAGACGACAAATTTACAGACTAATAAACTGCGAACTTTTAGCTAGATTTGAAAACAGTTAAATCCCTCTAAATTAATATGCACTCGTCATCAATCTTTCTGCTCATCCGCCCCCATTCAAATCTAAGAATTAATCTAATTGGTCTATTGTGCATAGAAATCAACTACTAAGAGGTATTAACAAAGAAAATAAGATTTAATAAAGTTTAACAAATTAACAATAAATCGAATGCAACGCGAATAGTCTTCACTCTGTCTTTACGCGCCTATGCCTGATTTTTGTCAATCTAAATTGCCAGAAAAGTGTTCCTTTGAGATCTGTACACTTGATTTTGCACTTAGCTCTATTCTTGTATCCTTGGTCTCAACACTCAGTCATGCTGATTCGTTCCCTCAGTCCCCCTTTAACGACACACGTGGTGCATAAGGAATGATGTCCCTTTGTTAGTGGCTAGGAACTGGAATTTTTGCAGCATGGCCCTCAGAGTGGATTTCGACACGCTTACACCAATAAGCTAATGCGGGTGAGGCATGGTGAAACATGAACCATGAGCCGACCTGTGGATGCAACGTGTTTGGATATAATTCTCAACCTAACAGGTCCTACTTAGGCATGGCTCAATTAAATGCGCTGAACAAGGAGTTTCGACCTCGCGTCGCTTACAATTAAATTTTAGAAAAAATATAATCGTCTCACATGTGTTCCATTTAACAGTCATGACGTATGAAGCAATAAAATAGATACAACGTTAAATTAATGTTCATACAAGAGGTAATTCAAACCGACAGAGCGCTTCACAATTTACAATTAAAATTACACGCAATAATTGAATTACATGAAGAATTCATATCGAGCGCAGCATTCTGGCTCTTAGTGAATTAAAACAATATAAATTAAAGTACAGAAATGGAAAAATGGTTACAATAAATTTATATTCCGTAACATATAGGTTTTCAGCTATTTCTCTGAACCATGCTCAAGTGTATATGGAAATCATATAATACATAGCACAAATACATACTTAAACAATACATAGGCAAATACTATTAAATAAAATGATACCTTTGAGAGAAGTCGAAGGGTACCTTGATTCTCTATGGCGCCGGCTGCCTCTCACGACCCGAGTAAGCTGATGGAATTAGCTAAAATGTGCTCGAAGTGAGGGAGCGGAAGCGTGTGGGTACATATATAGAAAGGTATATTGCGTATCACGTGACTGTTCGCAAAGCATGTGGTTGGTTCGAGAACTGGACAATGGTCCTAAAGTTACATAACATCTTGACCTGTTCTAGAAGCACCTAGAAAAAGGAAGCTTTGAACAAAGGGCCAAGGGTTTCAAATATTCGAATTTGAAGTAAACAAGGCAAGTGGGTCATCAGGTCGGACATTTTTATCAGACTCGTGACAGTTATATTCATTCACATTTGGACTTTTAATTCATTTGAAGTTGAAATTACACCAGCAAGTCTTGTTCATGTCAGGACATTCATTATATTCATTTGAAGTTATAATCACACCACTAAGTTATATTTACACTAAATGACATCACATCGCTTCAATACAGCACCGATTTTAAATAATTTTGTTTATATTATTTGTGTATCTATTTATTTATTATTTTAATGGACTTTTTCCAAAAATGTTTTCAGTGGTTTATATTCTAGAGATTAAAAGCTAGGAAAATTAAATATTATAATTCATTTAGATATTTAATTTTGAATTGTACAAATTTAAATGTGTATGATCTGTTTGGGCTCCATTTTAAATGCTTAAAGCAAGCAGTTCTTTTTCCATCATACAACCAAATTATTTCCTCTTTTAGTCATAGTTAATAAATACTTGTCTTGGTGCATATGTGAATGAATATTATGTTAACTTAAATGTCGTAGATGTTTGTAGTAGTCCTTTGTTAAAGCTATAGGTCACAGTAGATGGATACAAGAACTGAGCCACGTCACACTCAAGTGTACTAAAAATTCACCTCACACACACACACACACACACACATACAAGCACACTGCATATGCATGCATGAGTATATGGGGTGAGTAGGCTGTCAGTACACATTTGAAAATCATACCAGAAGATCAACCATAGGATCATACCAGAGGATATAAGTGAATCTTGTCATGCCCTGCCAGCACTTGTACCCCAAGGGTGGAGACAACTTAGTGATGAGTTTTAACTGTAATCCCTGTAATCCTGGGTATAAAAAGAATAATTCTCGGTAAGGGGTTATATTATACAGGGTGGTTTAATTATAGCTCTGCTGGAAGTTTTTTTTTTGTTGTTTTGAATGTCTGTTAAACTTATTATATTCCTAAGGTTCACAAATCTGGATAGAATTCAGGAATTTTTCCTACTTCATTTGACCTTGCCATCATGCCTAACAGCAGTGGACCATGCTCACTCATGGTTCACATCTAGTTTTTCATCACATTATTTTTATGCTTCATCAGTAATCATTAATTCTGTTGTTATAAATATGCCATGTCATATTTGCTAGGTGGTTCCAGAGCGTGAAGCTGCAAGGCAGATGATGGTGGCATCACACGATGTGCAGTTGCCAGTTTCAAAACTAGATAAGACTGCTGTCAAACTTGTAAGCATCCTTAAACATAATTGTGAAAATGTAATTTGTTTATTTTTTGGGTTGTATTATTAGCATTTTAAAATTTCATTGTTTAATCAAACATCCGTTGAGGAGGCATTGTGTGAATCCAGGTATCTAAGGCTAGTGATTGTGTTTTGTAACTTGCCTGTTACATTTGTAACTGTGGTAGGGGATTTTGTCTTGTGTTTTGTAACTTGCCTGTTACATTTGTAACTTAACTTGGTAGGGGATTTTGTCTTGTGTTTTGTAACTTGCCTGTTACATTTGTAACTGTGGTAGGGGATTTTGTCTTGTGTTTTGTAAACTTGCCTGTTACATTTGTAACTATGGTAGGGGATTTTGTCTTGTGTTTTGTAAACTTGCCTGTTACATTTGTAACTGTGGTAGGGGATTTTGCTTTTTATCTTATGGGAGGGTGGTCTCCAAGTTTACTGAATCAAATGCAGAACTGTTTGGAGACATATAGAATATGGTACAGCTTTGTGGGACAAGTTCTTTATATGAAATAATTTTCAAAGTATAAATATTGCTGTCACAAATGTAATTTTTCCCCATGTAACCTTGTTATATGTTTGTTTCAGATTGTTTTCAACTTCAGTTGCTTAATTTATTTTTTTAACTCTATATTTTATTATATTTATTTTATAATTTATTTTTCATTTCTCTATTTTCATGATTTTCATTTTAGACTAAGTACTGTCATTAAAGTAAAATTTTATGAAATTTGGAATGTAGAAATAGCTCAATATTATTCTGTTAGCTCAAGTTCAGGTTGACAGTTACGCTGGCATAAATAAAAAAATTGAATACTTTCCTGTTTGCATATTCTGTTCAGGTTGACAGTCAGGCTGGCAAAGATAAACAATTAATTCTATTCTGTTTTTGTTGACAGTCAGGCTGGCAAAGATAAACATTTAATTCTATTCTGTTTGCATATTCAGGTTGACATTCAGGCTGGCAAAGATAAATTTTAATTCTATTCTGTTTGCATATTCAGGTTGACATTCAGGCTGGCAAAGATAAACAGTTAATTCTATTCTGTTTGCATATTTTATTCAGGTTGACATTCAGGCTGGCGTAGACAGCAGCATGGCACTAGAAGTAGAGAACATGGTAGCAGTAGGTACAGCTCAGTTACACCGATGTCGATGTGTTTGTGCTGGTAAAGTGCAATGGGAACAGTTGATGACCTCCAGGATACTGGACGTGGCTGGGTCAAGGCAAGTAAAAGTTCAGAGCAAAGGAATGTTGTAGGTCAGTGGTCAAGGCATGAACTGTCTTTGTATTGCTTGCATAAATTATGGCAAAGCTCAAGGCTACATAAGTTATATAGTACTTAGTAGTGACACTGAGTTTCAGTTGAATTTTGTAGCAGGCAAAAATAGAGTAATATTAATATAATTTTTAATATTTTTCAGCAGATAAAAGTATTTGTATTTAAGGTTTATAATTTTGTAGGCAAGTGTTTATATCCTGTTCGAAATTTTGTTGCTGACATTCATTTTCAGTGTATCTTTGTATTTACCTCTCTGCATATACATTTACTCTTTCCAGTTAAAGCAATCTCTAGATGCAGCATGTTTCGGTCCTGTGAAGGAATTCGTTACACCAGGGGTCTCCATTGGAGATTGCTTGGTATTATTGATGCTTGGTATTTTATTTACTATTTCATGAACAAAAATTGCTTACAAAATTTTATATGCTTGGTACTCATTTAAATGTTTACACTTTGTGTGCTCACAGGCAAGCTGCATGTGTGGCCTGTGAAGACAAGACTGTGACTGTGTTCAACATGGGAGGCAAAAGATTGCTGCCTCCCCTTGTTCTAGGGTCCCAAATATCAGTACTTGAATGCACAGGGCCGTATGTCATGGCAATCACAACACAAGGATATCTGCATGTCTGGTTAGTGAATCCCATGCAGTCATGCATATTTTTAAATCCTTGGGAAGATTAATTGCAAATATTAATAAGATGTTACACATTTTTAATTTTTACATATTTTTAGTAAGCTAAACCTTGTTTATTTTCACATATTGCTAGATTATCTCACATTATTAGATGTCACACATTGTTAATTTCACACATTACTAGCTTGTTCCACATTATTAGATGTCACACATTGTTAATTTCACACATTACTAGCTTGTTCCACATTATTAGATGTCACACATTCATTTTCATACATTACTAACTTGTCCCAGATAGTTAGGATGTCGCACATTCATTTTCATGCATTACTAACTTGTCCCATATAGTTAGGATGTCACACATTTATTTTCACACATTACTAGCTTGGCACACATTGTAGTATGCCCCACACTGTTAATTTTCAGTATATCACACATTTTTAGTATGTTAAAAATGGATAATTTTCAGTTTGTCACACATTTTTTAGTATGTCACACATGGTTAATTGTCAGTTTGTCACACATTGTTAATTTGTCTCAAAGTGTTAATTTGCAGTTTGTCACACATTTTTAGTATGCCACATTGTTAGTTTGTTAAATTTTTAATATACAGTTTGTCACATATTAATTTGTTACACATAGTTAATTTTCAATTTGTCACACATTTTTAGTATGCCACATTGTTATGTTATACACTGTAAACATGTCAGACATTGTTAGTTTGTTACATTGTTAAAATACATTGTTAAAATGTCAGTCTGTTAGTTTCTCTCTTTGTTAATATACATTGTAAACATGTCACACCTTGTTATAATACACATTATAAACATGTCACACATTGTTCATATACATTGTAAACATTTAACACATTCTTAAAACAAATTATATACATGTCACATGTTGTAGGATATCAAATAGTGTCAGTATATCTATAAATGGAATTTTGTTGACAATATTGATCAAAATTTCACCTTTAATAATTGACTTTTAAATATATAGATATACAAGTGATAATGAGACCACTGAATTGAAGAAGTAGAATACATAAATATAGACAGGAGGAGATAATTTGTCGTGAAGCTTTGGTTATCTCCTTGGGGCATTGCCCCACAAATTGTTCGATTGGACATAACATTGAAGTGAAAAGGGTTTCTGTTGTGGATGCTTGGTAAATAGTCCACCTACATATATTACTTAAAACATTCATATTTTAAATTTTGTATGTTTTAAAAATTAATTCTCTTTGGAAGCTCCAAGCATTGTAAATCGTTTACAGTGTGTGAAACACTTTTGTCTTTTCTCTTTATGTTGGATACAGGAATGTGCTTGCAGGGAGGGGTGTGGTACAAGGGCAGTCATTGTCTGCAATTATGTCAGGTGAGTCACAGATCCCTCTAGCATCCACGTTTTTGATTCTTGATTTTAAAGATTTTGGATGGGTTCTTTGTGTTTTGTCTACATGTGAAACTAAAAAAAATATTTATGAGTTAGGGGAAACATTTATTTGATTAATTTGATTACAAAACTCTTTACATTTAAACTGGAATAGGGTGGGGGATGTTGGCAGTCTCATTTGCGCTGTAGAAGTTGGAACCAATTCGTTACACTAGATTACTATGATTTTCTCAGGCAGCCCCTCTTTAGTGACTTATAGCTAATAACAAAAGGGAAACAGATCAATGTATCTTTGTTGACTAGACAGATGAGTCCCATTGTGGTGTGTATAGTAACGAAACTGGAAAATCATGTCCCATTGTGGAGTGTCTAGAAACAGAACTGGAAAATCATGTCCCATTGTGGAGTGTCTAGAAACAGAACTGGAAAATCATGTCCCATTGTGGAGTGTCTAGAAACAGAACTGGTAAATCATGTCCCATTGTGGGTGAGTGAATACAGTAGGAGAAATGTCTTAGGACACTGTCAATTTGATTTTTCAGTTTAATTACCTAAACACAAAAGTTATAGCCACCAGTTAATTGATACAGACATTATTTACATCATGTTTTATCTCAAAAGTTTATTGATGAGAGTGTATAAAAGCAGAAGATTAGAGAAATTTGTGATGGTGAGGAATCAGTCACATTTGGAATGACAAGAGTAATGGTAATATAGGAAAAGCTAATTTAAAAACATAATAGTGTACTAGGAGAAGCAGCAATTCAGTTTTGTACTTGTGTTAATACTCTTAAATTATGGTCACTCATAAGCAGCTTCAATCTGATGACATAGGAATGTGTAGTCTTTTTTGTTCCAAAAGGAACAGTAGGTTCTATAAGAAGGAACAGTGTGTGTTGGGCTTGGGGGAGCAGTATTATGCTGAGAGTTTGGGTGGATTAGGGGGTCCTGCACCTGTCAGACTGGTTCATAACTGAAAAACAGTGGATTAAAATATACTAGGGGCAACAAAAATTTAGAGTGTTGCTTAGGTGATTTTGGCTTTTGATTTTTTGATTTGAGCTAAATCCTTGCTGCTCTTCTTTTTTCTCCCCCGAAGCCAGATTATGATAAAATGTCATCTGATTCTGACAGACTTTCTGTTTTTCTCTTCCTTTTCTTAGTGAGTGACAAAATAGTGAACTCAGCTTTGACCAATGAAGGAGTTCCACTCATCACTATATCAAATGGGAAGTCTTACAGTTTTGCTCCAGAAATTGGGTGTTGGTAAGTGACAGGAAGTGATGGTATTTGTTTGAATTTATGTGCATCTCTTTGTGTTTCTCTAATTAACATTTTTGGGATTTGTCTTCTGAAACTTCAAGTTTGTTTTTGGTTTGTCTTCTTGTAAATGATTTCACTTTTGGGTGATTAATTTTAATTTCTGATTTCAGCAAAGAGTCTGGCATTCTGAAACAGACTGAGGTTTATTTCATTTGAAATGGTTTATATTGGTTTAATGATATTAGTATAGGGACGAAACATGGTAAAGCAATACATTGTCTTTTTAAAACTTATTACTTATTTGTTTAATGATGTTTGGGATGAAACATGGTAAAGCAATACATTGTCTTTCCAAAACTTATTACTTATTTGTTTAATGATGTTTGGGATGAAACATGGTAAAGCAATATATTGTCTTTCTAAAACTTATTACTTATTTGTTTAATGATGTTTGGGATGAAACATGGTAGCAGCTATATGTTGCCTTTGTAAAACTTATTAATTATTCTTGCATAATTATTTACTCTCCCTTTAACATACATTAACTGCAGTTTTCTTCTCTTTCTTTTATATTTATTAGAGCTTTCCTTACAAAAGGTGATCCCACTGCTTAATGGGAGAAAACTCACAAACGTGCACAAATTTGCTAAAATTTACCACAGAGTGGTTTTCTTCACATTAAACCTCAATTAACCATTAATCTTTTGAATTGTTCTTTTTCCAAATTTTATTATAGTATCCATAAACTTTGACGAAAGTACCTTAAGGTTGCAACAAAAATAAGTCAAATGTCACCTCACAGCTGAAAAATTAAAATTAAAATTAAAAAACTCAGGGTTTTGTAACTGAAAAACTGGTTGGTCCATTAAATAGAGGACAGATAACTCTTTACACTCATATTTTTTCACTTTTGTTTGTTGCAAATAAGCAGATAAATTTTCAAACTAAAAAGCTCAGGATATTTTTTTGGGAAGAAATATTTATCACAAAATAGTGGAAAAAATATATAATTTTTTTGTGGAATCTCAAAATCTCTCCATTGATATGCCATAGCCCTCGATTAGTGACCCTTTGTCATTTTTTTGCCATTTGTCTGTCATACATATTGTACATGATGTTATTAAGATTATAATATTATTTTATTATGTATAGTTTCATTGCAAAGGAACATTTTCTTAAAAATAAAATTACAACTTAAATTTAAGTGCTTTATGGATGCATATTAATATTGGTTAAAATTCAAATTATAATTCCAGTTCCATTCAGATCATGCAACAAAATCTAGAAGCATGTTGTTGTTTTTCTTTACCTACTCATCTATTAAATTATAAAGCAGTTATAAATTATTGGTACATTTGAAATTTTTTTTTTTAAATTAAAATTTGTCTAGCTTTTCTCCTGTATGTTGATAAAAAAAAATTAATTGGCAAAATATATGGTGAAGAAGACTACATAACACAGATGTGTACACTCATAGATGTGCAACTTTTGAAAGAGGAAGGAGACTGTGAGATAACTTCTTGAAATAAAAATCTAACAGATGAATGAACTCCTTGAAAAGTGATGATTGAGAATGCTCTTTATTAAATGTTTGTTTTTCTTTCAGAATGATAAAAGGTGCCTGTATCTGATAAAATATGTACATATTTAAATTACTTTCAAAATGATAAAAGTGCCTATATTTGATAAAATATGTACATATTTAAATTTCAAAATGATAAAAGGAGCCTATATTTGATAAAATATGTACATATTCAAAATGATAAAAAGGTGCCTATATTTGATAAAATATGTACATATTTAAATTACTTTCTCATTCTACTAGGATGTTGGTGAATGACAGAGATGACCAGTTGCGCATATTTTCCAACCACCACCGATGTATTCCACCAAAAGTTACGGTTCCTGGTCCTCTTACTGCCATGCAGAACACCAACAGGTAAAATTGTCTTTTATTCTTAGTTGTTTCTGAATTTATTGCTTCCCCTTTTCTCCTACTGTAAATTTATTTGTATATTCTATATGTTTTTCTTTTTCTTTTTCTTAAAAGTTTGGCTAATAAGTATATTTGTTTTTTGTATCTGGACAGTATTCTTTTTTGTTGTATAAAAATAAAAGGCATTAAACAATTAGGGAAATAGGAGTTAATGGCCTTTATAGTAATTGTTGCTGTGAGAGTGCTGTTATGTAAATGTTTCTTCTTCCTGACAGACCGAGTCTTCAGGCCAACCGTGTGTTTCAGTCTGATGCTTCTTTGCAACAAGTGTCGACTTTAAGCCATCTTGAGAACCAGTTAGCCACTAGTTTGGCAGTGAAGTCAGCAAGTGATTACCGATTTTGGTTGGAAACCTACGTCCGATATTTGGTGCAGGAAGGTGATGCCAATTTGTTCAGACTTTGTACAATTTGTAAAGTTTTTCTGATCTTGACTAGTTTGTACGGAAGCTCTTATCACGCTTTTACCTTACAAATTAACTCAGCACATTGTATTATAGTTTTTCTTACTCTACAAATTGCAGCATTATATAACAACTCAGTCAGTACAGGGACTAAAAGGGAAATCGTTCGTACTGTAATGCATTGATTGCTGGGTTTATGTTTTGCATCAGAATGAAGTATTTTCAATTTTTTCTTAATGTTTCATACAAGTAACATACATACATTCAAGACTTATTTTTAATTTGTCAGAGACACATTTATCCACACATAAAAAGTGCTGGAAATTTAGAGTAACTGACCTAGAAATGTGACCAGTTATTGCCCATTACAGTCAAGTGCACTAATATTTTCTATTAAAGAAATAGCACTAAATAAACACAACTGAGCTATGCTATTTTCTTCATGCTAATTTTCTCTTTCTTCAAATTGCACTTTTCTTAGGGATATTGAAAGTGTTTTTAAAAAAAAATTATAGTTTTATGTATTGTTGACTAGAAACGACAAATTTTGTTTGTAAAGGTCTGGAGGAAAAGCTGCGAGCTGTTTGTGACGAGCTTCTTGGGCCTGTGTTTTCTCGAACCACGAATTCAAAAAGTCTCACACCATCCTGGCAGTCTTCAGTCCTGGTGAGCCTGCAACTTTTTCCATAGTTTCATTGTGATTATGTTCATTTGTGTTTGCTTTTGTTGTTTTTATGTCATCTTTTATATTGCCAGATGATATGAAAGTTGGAAATGTGTGTTAGTTTCAAGTTTTACAAGGCATTGGCTGGTTATGTTTGTTTGACTTATTAGTGAAGTGCTTATTTTATTGTACCCATGTTAATCTTGATAAACCTTTACATTGTTTTTTTTAGCATCAGTATCTGTGACTTAATGAACAGGTTAACTCTTAACCAGAGCAATTCACAGTTCTTAAGCATAACTTTCACCATCAGAACTTTAGACAGTGACTTTTAGATCATATTTAAAAATTTCCCAGAGAGTGATAAATTGTCAAATTTCTTTCTTTTTTTTTTTTAATGCTTAACAATAGCTATGTTGGCTAGATATTTTTAAAAAAAGTAATGATGATGATTGATAACTAATTCTTATTAAAAAATTCAAAGTTCTTGATAGTATTTACAGATAAAATGCACCATAAAAATCTTCATCTGAACTGCTCAAGACACATGACACTAAAAGTAAGAAAGTGAAATAACAACTGCTCCAGATACATAAGACAATTACGAAAATTAAAAATAAAGTGAAATGACATGGACTGTATGCATCAACACATTATTTTTTAAGTGAAGAAACAAATCTGATGAATATTAAATGTGTCCATATAATGATGACAAAATGAAGAGAATTGTCATGAAAATTTTCGTAAGAATTTATATTGCCAGACGCATTCATATGACTAAGATAGAGAGAAGTGTTAGTAAATCTTTGAAAGTATTTATATTGCCAGACACATTCTTTTATACTGCCAGAAACATTCATATGACTAAGGCAGAGATATGAGATTTGCCATTAAAATCTTTGCAAATATTTGTATCTTCCCTAGTCATTATTTAGAGCAAGCAATGACATAATGTATCTCATAACAAAAAGCAACATTTATTTTTCTAAGCTATCATTTGTATCTTCCCTAGTCTTTATTTAGAGCAAGCAATGCCATAATGTATCCCATAAGATAATGTATCTCATAACAATAAGCAACATTTATTTTATCATTTGCATGTGCAATTATCATTTCACTTTCTCAGTTTTAGCTTTTGAAGTGTCTTATGGTCTTGAGCAACTAGAATAGATTAATAGAACACAAATCGTTAAGCACAGTATTTCAAAGGAAATTTAGAGGTGTTATCCCACCCACCCATGCCAACTTAAAATGGCTGTCAACCTTCATCCTGATTGTTAATTTTGATAAGCATATTGCTGAATGATAAGGAAAGCATTGTCATGATTGTATTGTCAGTGGACATAAATCTTTGTCATTCAGTTATTTCTATCATTAATTATCTTCCCATTTTGTTATACAGGGTCTAGATAAGCGCAAATTTCTCAAAAGCATGCTGCCCAACATCGGAGCAAATCTTCGATGGCAACGACTTTACACTGAATACCAGGAACAGTTGGAGACTTTGACCTCTGACCCTTGATTTCTTATGTCATCTCTCTCTGCAGATATAGATACATATGTACCTCAGGCCTATGAATCAACTTGAAATCAAAATCTCCGAATTAGCAAAAGTTAAGTTTTTGAACATATTTGTCACTTGTCCTTTTGAAATGGCAGCCATTATATTTTTAATGACTGACACATTTGATTTTGAAAAATGCAAATTTGATGGTAGCCATCATTGCATCTGGCTGTTGCTACAGTAAGCCACTGGTGCTAATTATGGCTGATTTTGCAGGTCCTCTCAGATTCTTGATCTTAATAAAATGGTGCTTACAGTGCTAATCATCTCTTCTGTTTTGACTTTGCCATTCATAAAATATTCAACACAGCAGTAATAAAGGGAGGGAAGAAACGCAAGACCCTTGTCAGAATCTGGTGTGAAAAATAAAATTAATATGAATATGGTTCTGAATTGGTCTTAAACCTTGATCTCTGTGAAGAATAAATAAAGGAGCCAGTTTACTTAAGATAATGAGCATTAGATTTGTTAGACATGTAAAGGTACATGTGTTTAAGCAAGCAGACTACATGCATTGGAACAGGAAAGGATAAGTGTGTGTTTAAACAGAATGGGATATGTGTGTTTCACAGGAAGACTACACGTTTAAACATGGTGGGATATATGTGTGTGTGTTTAAAACAGAAAAACTGCACATTTAAACAGGAAGGCTACATCACAAATGTATTCAAACAGGAAGGATATATGTGAGTTTAAACTGGAAAACTACACATTTAAACAGGAAGGAATTTGTACACATTATGTTTAAACTGGAAGACTACATGTTTAAGAAGGAAGGAATTTGGATACATATGTTTAAATAGGAAGGAATTCAGATACATGTGTTTAAACAGGAAGGATATATGTATGTTGAAACAATGGAATGTGTGTTTAAACAGGAAGATTACACATTTAAAACACGAATGATTTCAGATACAGAGGTAGGAAGGAGTTAAATGTTTAAACAGGAAGGATGGAAGGATATATGTTCATTTAAATATGATGCAATACATGTGTGTAAACATGAAGGGATACAGAACTACTGCATTCATTACATTGGCACCAAGACAACTTGGCTGAATGATTAATCTATTTGGACTTAAAATAAATGTAATTTTTACTATATATGACTACATTAATGTTGACTTGTTTGTAAACCTTTAAATCATTGGTTTTCTTGTTCTCTTGCATTTTTCTTTGGTATTTTTACAGCTTACATTCTGTGAAATGACTGCTTTGGTATTTTTCAGCTTAGATTGTGTGAAATGACTGTAGGAAAAGGTGGCTTTTCTATGAAAATAAAATTTGTTCATTTTGTTTTAGCAAAGAAAACTTTTGTTAATGGAAAGCCATCTGTATATTCACAAGTTACTGGTGAAATCAGGGTTCTATTATAATGGCAGCCATTCACCAATAACCTTTGCTGCTACTTCTTGAGTAAAAAAAAAAAAAAGAAAAAAAAAGCATTTTGTGGTTTGTAACTCTAATCGCCAGTTTGTGTGTGAGCATGAGTTGTGTGTATACATGAGTATGTATGTATCATTGTATGGCTATGAGAACTTCTGCCTAAGACTTAGCAACAGGCAACACTGACTAAAGCCAGATTACAGTTTAGAATTATTAGTAACTGCAGTATTTGCTTGACATAATTTTAATTAATCTTTCAGTGGCTTTTTTGTCATTATCTCCGGTAGCAGTTAGTAAGTGAATATTCCTTATTCATAAAAATAAAGCACATTCTGACAATAAGAATGAGTTCAGTACTTCAAAAGCTTGGAGATTGTATGAAATATACTTGTTCTTTTCGACATCAGGAAGTTTTCATGTGGATAAACTATGGGTGTATAGAAGTGAGCACAATTTAAAAATGTTGAACTTATTTCATTGACCTCAGCTGAGGATAATGTCATATTTCTTATGACTCTTTGAGAAGCAGCACTGGTGATTGGACTGAAAGATGAAAAATGTTACCAAGTGAACAGACAGTCAGTTCCTTGAGTGTTTAGAACTCTTAGTACCTGTTGCTTTATGACACATTGAGTGTTGAAAACTCTTACTTGTCTTAATACCCCTTGCTTTATGACACATTGAGTGTTTAGAACTCTTAGTACCCCTTGCTTTATGACAGATCATTGAGTGTTGAGAACTCTTAGTACCTGTTGCTTTATGACAGTCAGTTCATTGAGTGTTGAGAACTCTTAGTACCTGTTGCTTTATGACAGTCAGTTCATTGAGTGTTGAGAACTCTTAGTACCTGTTGCTTTATGACAGTCAGTTCATTGAGTGTTGAGAACTCTTAGTACCTGTTGCTTTATGACAGTCAGTTCATTGAGTGTTTAGAACTCTTAGTACCTGTTGCTTTATGACAGTCAGTTCATTGAGTGTTGAGAACTCTTAGTACCTGTTGCTTTATGACAGTCAGTTCATTGAGTGTTTAGAACTCTTAGTACATGTTACTTTAAGACAGTTCATTGAGTGTTTAGAACTCTTAGTACCTGTTGCTTTATGACAGTTCATTGAGTGTTTAGAACTCTTAGTACATGTTACTTTAAGACAGTTCATTGAGTGTTTAGTACTCTTAGTGTTGCTTTTAGTTGTACTAAGAAAACATTTTTTTCTTTGAAACACCCTCATTGGAGCAAACAAAACACAAGCTTTTTAAACCAGTCATATATCTTGAAATATATATATGGCAGTGAAGGCAGATTATAGTGAAAAATATGTAATGAAAGATTGTAATGTGCAGATGTGATGACAGAATGCTCCCAAAGGTTGTAGAATGTCTTTGCTTTTCTTTTCTACACACCATTAGTCATGATATAAAAAAGATGCATATTGCATATATCTCTTTACCAGGCTCAGATATTTTTTCTTCATTTGCTAGTGTGAGAGATATTTTAGCACACTACAACTACAAGCAGTTTCTTTTTTTTTAATTTGGACTTATTGTTTTGTTTGTGTTTCTAGTATTAGAAAAGTGACCATAAAATAGACATGTAGAAAAGTGACCATAAAACAGACATGAATGAGAGAAGAGGTTTTAAAGCATAGTCAAAACATGAGCCTCACACTCAAGTGTTAGAAACCATATACAGGCACTAGGAATTTTTAATGGTTCATGGAACAGTGCTGTGTCCGCACATAGCAGGAATTGAGCGTACTCCTAATGTGGTATACAAATTCCTAGTAATTAGTATACTTTGTTTTATTTAGGCCAATATTCTCAGTTTTATGAGTCAACCAGAGCAGCAAAGGGGTTCTCCAAAACTATATTATGACCACTATCTCTGCCATTTGATTGTTTTAGTCCTTTCATGTCACAAAAATAAATACAACTGTATTGCTCATAAGTTTACTTCATCTGAATCTTTTTTCAATTATTTTGTAAGCTGATCATTATTTTGCATTTTTCCCCCCTTCTCATTTACATCAATTACATCCTTTATATAGTACCTCACTATTGAAAAAAAGAAAACTAATCATCTTTCACTCACCTGAGATATTGACTGCTTCCATGGCTTTGGTGATGTTAATCGTAAGCACTAGCTGGAAAAAAACATTAAATTGAACTCCAGAGTTGCAGCAGCTGTAATGATGGTCTTATAGGACACTAAATCGAGTACCAAGATGTGTCACATTCCATAACACCCATCTTATCTCTGCCCTAATGGTTCCCTTAATATAGTGTTTTATGTTTTAGCTGGTTTTGTCATGTAATACTAATAGTGCCATAACATCAACACGCAGCCAGGCAATTGGATGTGGTGTGCAACTTTTATTCACACAGAAGTGCTAGCAACACTTGACCAGAATTTCATTGCAGAAAACAGTGGTCTAAATATACCACCTGAAACTTTCAGAAGTCACAAATTCTAAATTTATTTAGCCATTGGAATTTAGGTCATTACATTTATAATGTATATATGTATAAGCTTTACAGAATTTGAATTATAGATATGACCCCACATTGGAATTTAAGTAATTATTAATGAGTCATGCATGCTTACAAACTTTACAGAATAAATTGACCAGACACATACTGGTATTTAAATAATTGCCAATTGAAATCAAATGTTTGTAAGCTGTGCAGAATTGTGATGCTTGGAATTTAATATTTAATTATGACTAATGAGAGTCAAACCTGCTTGTTGACATCACATAATTAAGTATAGTCATTGTTAGAATTTGAGTAATTTATGAATACAGGCATGATTTGTTGATCAGTATTACAGGATTGTATGTTGTAAATATTATGCGTAGGAATGAGCAATTAATGACTGAGAGACAGTATATATGGGTCATTCTGTGGACACTAGAGTACCTTATAGGGTGTGCCCTTTTGAAATGTGTTATCTTAAAAATAAAGCATTGAAACATCATGTATTTATATTCTGTATATTCAGAATTAATATGAGAGATACATAAGTTATTTTGTGAGAATTTGTGTCTATTCTTATTTTGTAATTATCTGTAATACAGATTTGTTTTGAACTGAAAATGGTGCCTCTTTTTGTGACATGCTTATGTATTGCTATTTTTAAAAAATTCATTGTGATTAAAAAATTAGACAAATTTGATATGTTAAGGTTTTTTTTTTTTTTTAGAAGTGAATACATTGCAGCAAGATTTTAGATCCTTTTATCTGAAATGGTTGATAATTTTTTGATTTTTTTTATTTTAAGAAATAATATTTTTAAAAGGCATTTTCTTCGTAACAATTCCGTTTCTCATAAATTGGGTCTAGAACTTTTATTCTATTACTGGACATCCAAATGTCATACATAATACTATGCTATTTAAACATTTGATGCAATTAAAGTATTGATGTGGATGTTTTTCAAATATTCAGCTTTAAGAAAACTAATTTGATTTCAGTTCTGTTTAGCACTTTTTTAAAATCATAAAGTCATACATAAAAAATAGTGACAATATCACAAATGACTTCTTACAGTTTTCAAAGGTGCCATATTGCAGAAAGACAACTTTCATTTCATTTTGTCTTGCAGCAGTTAGTTTAAGTAACAAATAGGAAAAATAACTTTTATATTCGCAGTAAAATTTTTGGAATCATGGACGTTTGAAAACATAAGATTTCTGATAATCTCAATATATTTTTGAATAAATTGATTAACATCATAATCAGGTTACATATTTTTGTACATATCTCTATGATTTCTTGTGCATTTAAAGTTTCACATAACTATTTTTATTTTAAACCTGAGTAAGGGTAGAAAAAGCTGTGAATTACATTTTAAGAATATAAACATCATGATTAGGTTTATTATGTATTAACAAAACATCATAATTAAATAGACAACTTGTTGCTTAATATTAATGTTTCCAACATAATAACTTAGTCTGTTTTATGTATAATTGAAAAAAATAGAGCTTCTTTTATGATAGTTGATATTCTTTGTCAGTGGGACTGGAAACTGAATATAGTTCCATGTTACAAAGTAAGTTTTATAACCAATTTAAACAAATATACATCCATATTAAGTTAATAATATTGCATATTTAAAATTATTTTTGTCTAATATTTGTAATAAAACAAATCTCAACTTTACCAAGTTTTCAAATATACTTTTTACATTTTGCAAACTCTTATATTTTTTATAACATCAGCATTTTTATAATTTTTGTTTTTAAATGTTTTTAAGGGAGTATTTAGCCCAGTTGTAGACTTTAACATGTAAAACAATTAGATTTAATCCACTTTATTTTTCGCACTTCATATCACAAAATGGTACACTCATACAGAGAATGACCCATATTTATAAGCTTTTCATAATGTACAGTATGGGAAGTGAATAATTAAGAATGACTGTCAGAAATATTTATAAGCTTTACATAATTGTAAATTATAAGCATGTCCATGCATTGAAAATTTAAATTACAAATTAAAGCCAAATACACTGATATATTTTGCGGAATTGTAAATTAGTAACTGGATTAGGCTTTAGTACACGAAACATAACCATTTATCTTCTGTACAGAATTTTTACTTTATTTTGTGAGGTTGGGATTTAACAGTGGTTAAACAAAATAAAAGCCTTCTCATTTTATTAGATTTATGCTATCGCAAGTTATACAGAAAATCAAAATGGGAATTCAGTTTATATGGGTTGTTGCGAATGAAAGTCATAAAGCAACAAAGCATTTAAAAAAAGGTATTGTTTGTATTGTGTTGTTGGTTTTGATTGATTATATTGTTTATACAATTGGCTTTGGTTATGCTGTAGGTATAATTGGTTTTCACTGGCTTTGCTGTTTGTACAATTGGTTTTTAATGGCTATACTATTCTAGATTTTGGTTTTAATTGGTTATGCTATTTGTTTATATTGCATTGGAGTTACTTAAAAAGAAATGAAATTGTGTATTGCAGATTATGGAATAGTTTAATAATGAATTATTAGATTTAAAAGAATTGTCAGTAGCATTTCTTTTTTGAGTATTGTTGGAATTTGTGAAGTCGGTAGCACAAAACTGAATTTGAATTCTTGTTTTCCTCTTTTTCCCCCCTTTGTAAAATTATTTGTAAATTAAACTATGAAAAGTATGAAGATGCTTGTATATGGCTCTGGCTTTTATCATTTCATATTGACGTTTTCCTGCCAGGCCTGGAGGTGTTATCTTATTAGTACCTGTACCAGTAAGAAGTACAGGAAACTTTCTCATCGTCAAAAGTGTTTCCTGTTTGATTCCCCCCTCACCCAGTCATAAATCATTCCATCTAGCCATTTCATGGCAAGTTAGGAACAATGAATGAACATTTATGTACATATATTGGTTGTGTTTATATACTAAGTAGTTAGACGTGGTTATGCCACTTATCGTTTGAAATAGATTCAAATAACTTCATGTATTGGTTGTGTTTTTCACATATTTTTGTAAAACTTTATGAACATTTGAAAAGATTGTGTTCAGCCCAACACTTATCTTGACCTAACCAGTGTTGGATTATTAATTATTGTTGTTAATTGTTTATGGTGAATGGAGAGCATATATGTCTGCATTAAAAATCTCTTGTAATTTGAGCATGTGTGGATCTGATACCACAGTGGTTTAGCCCAGGCTAGTCCAACTTCAGAATCACTGGGGGCCAGATTTTTCTAGACAAGTTTTTCAAGGGGCCGCACACTTATTTTTTTAGAATCATCAACTTACTCTTGAACACACATTAATTAAAAACCACAAATATACCAAGATTATAGTAATTTTCAATAAAAATTATGATGGTTGCAACAGTAACATGCTTTAAAATGCAGTAAAAGCAAAAAATTTCAGTGTTTTTAAGATTTGTACTTTTTTAAATAATAGCATTATTACACATACTAATGCTACATAGGATTAAAAGAAAAATATGCTCATTCACAAATTACAATTAAACTCACTGAGAGCTCTGTGGGCATTCTGGCTCCTTCACCAAAGCAGGGATGTCAATTTGTGCATTCATTGTAGAAAGTCTCAATAAATGCTAGAAAGAACCATCAACTTAGCCAGCTCCTGTACTCATTTTATGAATGTAATGTTTAAAAATGCACTTTCACACACATACGTGCTTCCAAACATGATCTGCATACCAAAATCTCTTAGCTGTTGGAACCTGTCACTAGTAAGAAGCTTGAAAAAATTCTTTCCTTTTTCTGTTCTGACTGAAAAATATAGGTTGGTTTGAAGATCACATAACTCTGGTTGAAACTTCTGATGGCTGATCCTCAAAATTTACTGTCAAAAGTTCATTGTATAGATGCAGTTTATTTTTCATGTCATCAAATTCTAAATTCTCAAAAAGTAAGTAAAGTCCCCCACTTCTAGTTCATCTGATAACTCTTGACAACATGAGAAATGTGCCAAATAATTTTTGGCTAAACTTGATTGTAAACTTTCAATTTATTTATAAACTCATTGACATGTCCAATCAGCTCTGACACAGTCTGATCTTTATTACTAATATTAGCCTGAAGTTTCATGTTCATTGGATTAGTCATTGTGGGTTACACACTTGATATTTGTAGGCCCAGTGGCTTGTCATTTTGGATTACACACTTGATATCCACAATCCCAGTGGATTGTCATTTTGGGTTACTTCATATCAGCAGGCCCAGTGGATTGTCATTTTGGGTTACACACTTCATATCAGCAGGCCCAGTGGATTGTCATTTTGGGTTACACACTTGATATCCACAATCCCAGTAAATTGTCATTTTGGGTTACACACTTCATATCAGCAGGCCCAGTGGATTGTCATTTTGGGTTACACACTTCATATCAGCAGGCCCAGTGGATTGTCATTTTGGGTTACACACTTCATATCAGTAGGTCCAGTGGATTCATAATCTTAAGCATTTAACAATAGATACCTGCAATGCCATTGTTTCAAAATATTTGTGCAACTTTGTACTTTAGAAATTTTTTTTTAGCAATATCCTATATTACCACTATGCAAATTTTAATTGGAATATATAAGCATTACCAACATGTGTGTATGTATATATATATTGAGTACTAGCCATTTATTCATTTACCAATAATACACATTCTAATGCCACCATTACTTGCACATCCACTTACCTCTAATATTACTTGTACTCATGTACCGCTAACATTACTTGTACTCATGTACCGCTAACATTACTTGTACTCATGTACCGCTAACATTACTTGTACTCGTGTATCGCTAACATTACTTGTACTCATGTATCGCTAACATTACTTGTACTCATGTACCGCTAACATTACTTGTACTCATGTACCGCTAACATTACTTGTACTTGTGTACTATTAATATTATCTGTGCTTGTGTACCATTAATATTACTTACAAAATCATTTACTACTAATATCAGTTTGCACAATCATTTACCACTAATAATATCAATTTGCACAATCATTTACCACTACTAATATCAATTTGCACAATCATTTACCACTACTAATATCAATTTGCACAATCATTTACCACTAATAATATCAATTTGCAAAATCAATTACCACTAATAATTTCAATATGCACAATCATTTACTAGTAATAACTAATATTACATGTTCATGTTTAACTATAAACCACACGACTTGGAGACACAGAAGAACCAAAAACTGATAAGCAGTGTGTAAAGAAAATTTGTTTATTTACTAGAAATTAGAATGGAATAATAATATGCATAAACAGTTTTAAAGTTAAAAGAAGTTATTTACAGTGTGTAAACTTTAAAATGAAGAAGAAATATAACTTTCTGGCTCCTCCCTCTCACAATCCTCATCACAACAAACACATCAGCAATTTATTATTTATTCAAAATAAAATTAATGTATATATGTTTTAATGACAAAGCTGTCTAAGAAAATAAAACTTGTATTATATGAAATAACCTCACATAACCCCTCTCCATCCTACTCCACCCTTTTCGTTTAACAAGTAAAAATCATACAATGAAGTAACAGGTCATCGTTTTCTTCTTTCTTGTTTTCTTGCACAACACATTCTGATTCAAAAAGCACAGAAGGAAAATAAAATCTGTTTAGCAAATAATTTATTCAAATATCCCAAATAATCCTAATCCTCTCTTAAGTCTATCTCCTCTTGCTCAAACTATAAAATTTATTTAAGTAAAAAATTCTGAAATTTTGATTGTTCTGTGAACCCACCCATTAATTATCAGTTTAAAATCAGAAGTGATTATGACTGTTTAGAATACATTTTTAAAAAAGTGTGAATGGATTTGTGTATGTGTGTGTGTGTGTAAAGGTAGTAGATGATACAGGCTTATTAAGCTGTTACTATACCTTAATGCCACATTATATTTAATTACAGAAAATCTGTTGAAAGAAAATTGATTTAAATTTAGAAAAACAAATAAAATAAAGCACTCCACCTCCCAGTAAAATCCTAATCACATTACAAGGATCATTAAACCATAACTCTTAAACAGAGGAGAATAATTCTGGCTATATATTTAATTAAAAACAGCATAATATTTAAGCAGATATAAGCCGTAAAAATTGAAGTTTGCTGTCTAATATTATACCAACCAACACACCATTTCTTCTCCCCCTCGCCCCAGCAATAATAAGAAATGTTTGTACATTGCATAATGTTCACATACACTTAGTTTTACAAGCCCCATTATACAAGTTTTTACAACAGAAGCAAGCTCATCAATTTTCAAACTTTTATTTTAATGCAAGAATACCCAACTTGTCAATTGATTTATCAAATCTCAAATTTCATTAAAAAATTTTCATCACACAAACAAATTTTGTTTTTAAAATCAGCTGTTTAAATACAATTATTACTGAATTTTAAGGAAAGCACTTTGATCATAATCACAATCAATAATGCCAGATGATCAAGTGATAAAAAACTCAACATATATGACTAATAAATCTGAAAACAGATGTTTTAGCATTTAATTTTTGTAAGTAATGAAACATTGCATAAAATATGAAATTTAAACTAAAACATAGATATCAATTTAGAGAATAAAATAAAAAAATATAAGAGCAATAAAGTAAATGAAATGCTGGGCTTATTTCAAAACTATTGGAACTTAAACTTGGTAACCTCAATGATAGATGTAAAATTATTATTACTTTTTTCAATTATGCGATAATACAAAAAATGAGTAGTAAGTAATGATTTACTATTTATGAAATGGGACCAACAAATATTTTGATGGACGTGGAGCATGTTATGAATAATTTTTTTTCATGCTTATAGCTGTATTGGCTTGTGATCAAAACGTTTTGGTTTCTTATGTTTATTTCAATCCATGCTTTTCTGTTACTTTAAAAAAAACAAAAAAACCCCAAACAAAACACTTAAGTGATAAATTTACTTGATACAATAAATAATCAAAATTCATTATGTATTTAGAGATTTTAAATGTTACTACAGTATATATTAATATAGAAGTATGCCTCATTATTATTAGTTATTAGAGTCTGTTTGAAAAAAAACTGCCTTAATCGAATTAGTAACATTTTTAATCTGCATAATATTTAGTTTTTATTTTACTAATGGACTCCTAATACTGAATTGTACAAGAATATTTTAAACTGCATATAATAATACATTAAAAAAATTTTTTTTTTAGTAAATGAAGTGCAAAAAAGTATAGTAATAATTTAACTAATTAAACTCACAATACTGAGTTGTATAGCAATGTAATCAGCATATATTCTTACATTTTACTGTTTATTTTTTAAAAACTAGCTCTAACATGGCAATGTGGCCTCGTCCTCGTCCTATATAAAATTGAACAGCTGATCACATCAAGAAGCTGGACAGAATAAAATTTTGTCCCGCCTTTTCTTTTCCTTGATCTTAAAAAGCTCAGAACATCTTATCCCCCCCAACTTCTCCCTAAAGCATCATGGTGGCAAAAAGTATATCAAAGTTCCATGTTAAAAATATTAAGAGAAGTATGTAAACAGGGGACATTATGTGAGAGCTAAATAAGTCAAACAATGTTGAAATTATGATACCTGATATCTTTATCAATTAATAGTCTCCCTTATCACTATCACTTTAAGCAGAAATTTTCTTGAAGTTATCAAAAAAGTAATGTTGATAACTGCAAAACTGGCCAAAACAAAACGAAAACCAGTAATAAGTAAGCAGACTAAGGTTGACTTGCATGTAAAACATTTTCCAGCAAGTTAATGCATAAGTGATAGCCTGAAATTGTGAGTGTAAGTTATCTCATAGTCATACTAAACTATTCTGTACATGCAAATCATCTGTGAATACATTCTACCTGCGAGCCATTAAAAAAAAAAAGAAAATAACCCAGCCTGATAACCCCCCCCCCAAAAAAAAAAAAAAACACTCAAGACAACACAATTATCACAACTGTCAGAATAATAGATTAAAAAATAACAATTTTCATATGATTACAGCAAGCTAAATTCAAATTTTAAAAAAATCACTAAATTCTTGCATACAAACCCCATTTAATTAAAACATTCAACTCCTTCCTCTCATCTTGAAAAAACAAGCATTTTTATATTCAAGAGCTGTGTAACAATAAACACACAAGTTACTGACAATTAATAACTTGTATACAGTGGACATGTGGGTGTTTTCACTCTGTCCTAGATAGGTTTAAATACTTAAGCATATTTAACATACAGTGTTTTGTCACTGACATAATAACATAATAAGTCTGGAATTGTGTCTGATCAAAGTATAAAAGGAATGTTATAGACATCAAAATAAAATAAGGTATTAATGGATTTTCATTCAGGGGATGCTTCATAGGAATATTTTTCTTAAAATGCTTTTAAAAAACAAAAAAACCACCCCCACAGAAATAAATAGGTATTTAAAATTTTGCATTATATTATTCATATATATATATATGCCTTTCCCATTCTTCATGATAAAACAACTAAAGCACTTTAAATATATGCACTTTATGAAAGCATGAAAATAACATGGCAAGATAACAAGACTAATTTGTAAGCACCATTACAATGATGAAATTTACTGAAAAATATAAATATTCAGTGTAAAATATTAATATAAGTAAAAGTAAAAAAGAATGTAATTTAAGAATGACAGGAGACAAGAAAATGTATTAAATTCAAAATAAACAACATTCAAGAATAAATAAATTCATTAAAAAGTAAAATGAAAATGCTATAATGTTATTTTATTTTAACCATTACCAAAACCATTGTGTAAACAATGATTAATTAGCAAAATGATAAAACTCCAGGTATGCTATAATATATACAGTTATAACTATAATAAACCTACACAGTAAACAACACTTAAACTACAAAGTCAAAGCGGTTGTATAGTAACGAATAAATCACATTATAACACAACATTAATCAAAAAAGATGGAAAACCCACCCAATCAAACTGCATTTTAAATTCATATTAAGGAAAAATTGAGAAGTTTAAATAAACTACATAAATTATATAAACAAATAAAATTATTTAAAAAAAGAAACAAAATGCAATAACCACTGAATTGCAAACTGGCTAAATACCACAGCTACCAATTCAATAAGAAAAAGTCTTTTAAAATTTTAAATGTTTTCTAATGTCTCAATGAGGAACACAAGGGTAACCTTAAATTTTCAATTATCCTCCCCTCTACATACTATTGCAAGAAAGTCTATAAATATCCAGTCCACATGCAAGGTTTTGGATAGTTAAACCAAATTATCAGTTCACATGAGCATTGTGATAAAAATATCCGAGACTGTTACACTTACAAAATTTAAGACACTGAAAACAAATAAAATTTAAAAAAAAAAAATGGAAACAAATAAAATTTAAAAAAAGAGGAAAACAAAAGATTTTACTCTTCAGCAGCATGTATATAAACTTTATGATAAAGACAAAAAATGTCTGAAAATTTTACACAAAAAAGGCAACCTTACAAACAAAGAAGGAAGGTTCTTCAAAATTATAACAAATCTACCCTGTCCATCCCATTTTAAAGCAATAGATAGAAACGTTCATCCAACATTACTTTTAAAAATATTTTTTCATACTTAGAGAATATCAAAAGACAGCCTTAAAAAGAAAAGGACAAGATTTGCTTTTTGGAGTTTAAAGAGAGATAACCTAACCACTAACATCAATAGTTTAAGTTTTGCTTGTTTCTTTCCAAGAACAAATGAAAGAAACCACATATTTCAACAGAGTCTTATCTTTCGTATAACAGGGTTGTTCTTTCTGACCTCAATTTTAAATGGATTAGTGTTGCAGATGCTAAAATCTAAGTCACTCTGCTGCCGTCATGTGACACGTTGAAATTACTTTGTGACATTTTAATAAAATTACTTCATTCTAAGACATGTTGAAATTACTTGTTTTATCACACGTTAAAATTACTTCGTTCTATCACACATTAAAATTACTTTGTTCTATCACAGACAGTCGGCTGAAATATATTTAGAGGGAAATAATAAGGTGATACGTATATATTTTTAAATAATTAAAAAAAAATGATGTTTCTTCACGAATACATTTAAAATGATTGGTGAGTTTCAATTTCCTTATAAGATGTAATATCTTGAATATTTGGTGTCATGTGAATGAATTTTTCAACAATATTCTGCTTAAAGTATGTTATTCCCTCCAAACTTAGGACTTTATTTGCTACCTCAGACAGCCTTCTAAAGCTAAAGGTGAGTTAAACAAAGGATTTATGCCCATATTACAAAAATAAAATGTAAATTTACTTAGCCTATTTGACAAAAAATGTTGAAAAAGCAAACAAATTAAAATATTACCCTGCATTTAATTCACCCACTTCAACAAACTGCAAAAAGAAAAAAGAACAAAAAAAGATAGCAAGTTAAAAGCAACTCTTAAAAAAAGAATACAAGTAATCCATAAACTTATCATACTGCAATAAAAATATAAATACAAGTCCATAATTAAACTGACCATAGTGCAATAGAAATATAAATACAAATCCATGATTAAACTAATCCTATTGCAATAAAAATACAAGCAGTCATTAATTAAACTGATCTTATTGCAATAAAAATTATTTAAAAAAAACAGTTTTCAGAAGAAGAAGAATTCTGGACCACATAAAGGCTCAACAAGTACATCTGCAAAGCAACTAGTTTATTTTTGAAAAGTAATATAATGCAATACATTGACACACAAAAGATCTTTATTTTATTGACACATAAAATAAAGATCCTTTGTAGCAAAATCATAAAAATATAAGAAATGCAAAGAAAAGGGAAATATAAATATATGTATAAGTTTCTGTTATCCACAATACAATCAAAAAAAGATTCTTAGATCAAGTATAAAGCTTTTCCTTTATTCACAACGCAACACCCTTTATTCACAATGCAACACAGACTTGTGACAGTCACAAGATAAAGGGGGATGTTATAGTCAAATCTATAAAATGCAGAAAGGCAGTGATAATCCCAAAACAAAAACAACAAACACTAATACAGAAATAAGATGCACAACTATCACAGATTAAAAAATAAATCACTCATAAGAGAAATACCCTTTTAAGACTACCAATAAAGGGGCAGAAAAAAGGCATCCTTCACTGCAGGGTACTCTTTTAACTTCTGATATGTAGTACAGATCTATAAAGTACGCCAGCACTAAATATGTGCTAGTGAAAATCTTAAATATTTTATTTCTCTCAGCAATTTATGCTGCAACAATTCAAACGTCAATGCAACAAAAAAGGACAGTCAATCTCGAAAGAAACAATTTGTTCAAAGGTAACGGGGGGAGAGCCCTTACATCAAACAAGTGCCAAATTCTGGTGAATGTGTAAGTTACTTACAAACACATATACAGCATATCAAGCTTTTTCCAAAACAGATGGGCAAGTTGCTTAGAATTATGTTAAAAAAAACAAAAACAAATGTCAAAATGAATAGAGTACAGATTTTAGACATCTAATGCTCAATTATTTTTTCTTGTCATAAATTTGGTTTGAGATATACCAATAAAAGAATCTACTCACCCAATTTCCCATCAAAGTCAAGCCCATGTTCAGAACTGCATAAATTATACAGTTTATGTGAGCATAGTTAATGCTTTAAGTCTTGTAGAAGTCACAGTAACATCAATGAAATAACAACAAAAATAATTCTTGAATGTCTGCATGATAACTACTGCTACATAAACATTTTCATTTACATAATTTTTAAAGAACTGATTCGTTTAACAATTTATCTGAGAACGTTGTCATCAGAATTGTTGTCTTTCTTTCCAAAAGGGAGTGTTAATGTTTGCATGTACTTAATTTATATCAGCATTAAGCTACATCAGCAGATATGACCCATGTTTAACTCCACCAAAGTGAGTGTTAACATCTATATCTGTTAATTTTAGTGAATTAGAAAGTGCACTTTAGACTACATTACAGCTTAGTCCCCCAATCTGAAGCCACACTGTTCTATAGTTCAACAATTTATGCCTCTCTGAAAAAATATCCCTTTGATGATAATATACTTTATGTTATAATTTCTAAAACAATACTGCTAATATTTTGGCTTTCAGTATATATTTTATTTTTGTTATTTTTTTTTAAAATATGCACAACTAATACAACAAATTTTTAACCCTCTGCTTCACTGGTTCAAAGAATCAATACTGGTGCTTTGGTCTGCTTTAAATAAGTATTTTAGAACATGAATTTTATTGACATTATACTGATAGTGAGTGACTGCCTCCCCTCCCCCCCCCCTTTTTTTTTTATAAGGTATAAAGCACTTACAGAAAAAGACATCAGATTTCTAAACCACATTAAATTTCACTTAGGGAAGGTAACTCTATAAAAAGAGACTTTCATCAACAGACATGCATTTTCCAGTTTATGAATAGTTCATATAGTAAGGGGGAGGGGTGCTATTAGTTTTCTGGATCACTTCCTGGTTTTCAGTACGAATCAAGAACAAGATGGCTGCTCCTATCATGAAAAAAACTGCCCCCCAGGCTACTCCATATGTCCAGTCCAGGTCAAACTTCTGTGTTTCTGCTTTGTACAATGGATCATGCTTCACCTGCAAGAATGCAAACAAGTTCAAGTAAATTTATTAAAAAAAACTACAGCAATCGATTAATGTCATAATTTTGAAAATAACATTAAATTTCACCAATCTATTTTAATTGTGCACCAAATAGGATAACATCATTACAACTTAGTGTTTTATGGAATATGTTATAACATCAAAACAGTGTTTTATGGAATATGTTATAACTTCATGACAGTGTTTTATGGAATATAACATTATGACAGTGTTTTATAGAATATGTTATAATATCATGACAGTGTTTTACGGAATATGTTATAACATCATGACAGTGTTTTATGGAATATGTTATAACATAATGGCAGTGTTTTACGGAATATGTTATAACATCATGGCAGTGTTTTACGGAATATGTTATAACATCATGACAGTGTTTTATGGAATATGTTATAACTTCATGACAGTGTTTTATGGAATATGTTATAACATCATGGCAGTGTTTTACGGAATATGTTATAACATCATGGCAGTGTTTTACGGAATATGTTATAACATCATGGCAGTGTTTTACGGAATATGTTATAACATCATGGCAGTGTTTTACGGAATATGTTATAACATCATGGCAGTGTTTTACGGAATATGTTATAACATCATGACAGTGTTTTACGGAATATGTTATAACATCATGGCAGTGTTTTATGGAATATGTTATAACATCATGGCAGTGTTTTACGGAATATGTTATAACATCATGGCAGTGTTTTACGGAATATGTTATAACATCATGACAGTGTTTTATGGAATATGTTATAACATCATGGCAGTGTTTTATGGAATATGTTGGGTTAAAGGTTGGCATCAATGGGAAGCACACTTGCATCAGGTTGGTAGATAACAGTAGATTTCAAATGATGTTGCATTTCTTGCAATTAGAAATACACTTAAAAAAATCTCTGATTTTAAAATATAGTAAGACCATCTTTTACTACAAAAGTACACCCATTGCTTTGTCTTTCTCCCCAGTAGCCACTGCATCTTGTTGTGCTGAAAAGGAATTTTTGAAAACCATGGCTTCAAGTTGGAATGCTTTAGCTTTTATCAACAGACTTTGTCAACCTAGAGCTGAATCAGATTATGATTTAGCTGATGATCCATGTTCTGTTTCTTTTGAGGAGGAATTTTTGCCAACTAGTGATTTCACAGAAAATAGTGTGATGATGTTGAGCTGGTCAGCCAAAATGGCATGGTGTGGAATTTAACGTTCAATATGTCAGCTCATATTGAAAAAGGTTTTTTTACTTCATTTGGATGTGTAAACTTTTAAGGAATTTTAATGGAATTGTTAAAGATGTGCAATGGACTCCTGTGCTAATTCTAATTTGTTGTAAACAATTATAAATCTTCATATCACATCTGCACTCTTATTTGCTATGCTGGATCTATTTTGTGCCATGACTTGCAACAAGTGCTATAATTAAAATTTATATATTTCAAAATTATATAATTTAAACAAAGAAATTTTCTAACGAATAAATTTCAGTGATTTTACTTCATCATTCCCTTTTTTTCTTGTTTACTCAACAAGTACTTTCACTTGAACTGTAATAAAAGATATACATTTGGACTATATTCAATTTGAGAAAATAATTTTCATTTAGAAAATATCTTAGGACTGAAAATTATGCAGAATAAATAGTATTTTTGCATCTAATTAACAACGGGCTTGTATTTGTTTATTCAAAAATTTCTTTTGCACAACATGCTGTGACAGTATGGTAATTTCTTCACGTGGAGTTTCTGAAGACAAAAATGTCTGCATAATAATCAACAATGACTTCAATTTGCAAATAGACCTGAATTTGCTGTTTTAAAAAAGAATTCTTGTGAACATTGTTTTATGACAGTATAATGATTTTATCACCTTGCATTTCTGGGGACAAAATTGTTATTCTGCCTAATGGAGTGACACAATTACTTTTCCACTTCTGGCATCTCTGTTCAACTATTGAAGTCATCAAACATACACATTGTTTATTAACTGGCAAAGAATGACACCAAAACACCTATATAGTAACAGATCTCTAATTTTCTTGTATTATAACTCTAAGATTGCAAATAAAGGGTTTTAATAAATTTATGAACTGACCATGCACACCAGCCTAAAGGACAAAAGTGTCAGGACTAAAGTGGTTAATGAATGCATTATCAGTTCATCGCAAAATTCAGGACTGAAGTGGTTAATGAATGCTGTATCAGTTTACCACAAAATTCAGGACTGAAGGGTTAATGAATGCTGTATCAGTGCCCCACAAAATTCAGGACTGAAGAGTTAATGAATGTTGTATCAGTACACCACAAAATTCAGGACTGAAGGGTTAATGAATGCTGTATCAGTTTACCACAAAATTCAGGACTGACGGGTTAATGAATGCTGTATCAGTGCACCACAAAATTCAGGACTGAAGTGGAAATAAGTATAGGATTGGTCCATCAATCTACAAGACGTGCCATACTTGCCCAGGCCAATTCTCTTCATCCTTCAAAATTATGCCTGTCACTTTTCCCCTTTTTAATAGTTTCTTTCAGTTGTTCGGTCTCTAGGAACTACTATATATATGTACCTCTGATGAGTTCACAGTTCACTTTTCTATATAATACTACAAATGCATAAAACAAAACAACTGAAAGGATTTTAAACAAAGTACAAAAAGAATCAATGCAATATAAAAATTCCAACTATTTATATAAATACACAACATTGTAAAACAATTACAAGAGTACATACGAGACACATTTTATATATTTATCAAGTTTTGAATTTTCATGCTGCACTGGTGTCTTTTATCAATCTTTAGTAGCCATGCAATTAATAATATTGCATACGCAAGGATCACTGTGATTTGCTATTCCCCATGTTTGTTGCATTGAATAAACATGCATTACTGTGTATTTCAAAAGTGTCTATAGAACCACCCTGCTGTTTGTTGATATGCTCAGTTGCAGATGCCTAAAAAAACACACTGACTCCACACTAAGTTTAAGAACCTTACAAAATATCACATAGCTATTTATGTTGATATCTATTTTAATCACATACCTCATCTGTAAATTTCACAGGATAGATGATCAGACTGATGATCTGGACGACAACTGAAAAAATGAAAGGGGAAGAAACAACAAATTAAAGTGAAATGTTACTGACTTGGAGGTGGGTAAGAGAAGGGAAATTATGGCCAAGATTACCTAACAAGATATTTAAGAGCAGTGCTAGGCAATCAGGCAATTAAGCATTTAACTATCGATATACCATTAATCTAGAAAAATTATTTTGAACTCATAAAATCAGAATTGATTGTACATAATTTCATATGATCTGATTTTATATTTAAAAAACAGTATATTAATCAATAATCACTGGGCAACAACAAATTTGCTGTCTAAGATTTTTTGACGGATTTATGACAGTTTTATTGTGCTGGATTCAAAAATGACATCAATTTTGTTCAATCAGGTAAACTTTTTGATCTATTTTTGATCAACATTTTGATCTATTGTGACATTATTTTTTGCTGGCTTTATTTTTTTTTTAAAAGGGTATTTTCTATTTATATGATGTAAAATTCTTATTTCTTTAAATAAACAAATTATAATTTGTTTTACGTAATTATGAAGAGGTTACATAAGCTAACTTTTCAATAATTGATATAAATGATATTTTTCTTCTCTAGGTAATGAAAAGGAATCGGCCAGAAGACATTGCAAAAATAAACCCGATGTATTTTGCTACATCTGTGGCGAATACACCATTGTTCCTAACAGGAATATAGCAACGGGTTTTATAAAGTGTGCATACCATGCTTATTTTGGTATAAAACTTGGTGATCAGGATAAAGTTTGGGTGCCACACATGGTATGCAAGACATGCACCGAGAATCTGCGTCGTTGGATCAAGGGTAAGAAGAGTTGTCTGAAGTTTGGATTCCTATGGTTTGGAGGGAACCGACAAACCATGTCACTGACTGCTACCTCTGCACTATTGATGTGACTGGGATTAACAGAAAAAAACCGGAGCAGCCTTAAGTATTCCAATCTTGAATCAGCATGTTGTCCAGTAGCTCATTGTGATGAAATTCCAGTACCTGTCCCTGGAGAACTTACTGACATTAGTGGAGAAGATTTCTCTAGTGTTGAAGAATATGAAGAAGAATTAGTGGTTCTTGATGATGATGTTCCAAATCCTTTTTTGCAAAAAGAGCTAAATGAACTAGTTCATGGTCCCAGCTTGTCAAAGTCATCTGCTGAACTGTTGGCATCCAGATTGAGGGAAAAAATTTCCTTTCTTGACAGTGTTCGCATCACCTTCTACAGCAACAGACATCAAGAGTATCTCAGTTTTTTTCTCTACAGAGAAGGACCTGATATACTGTATAAACCTGAAGATTGGAGATTGTTCATTGACAGCAGCAAGCGATCACTTAAATGTGTTCTGCTTCACAATGGTAAACAGTTTGCCTCTGTACCTCTAGCTCACTTGACTGCACTGAAGGAGAAGTACGAAATGAAAAACTTTCTTGGCAACAATAAGGCCAGAAACTATGCAGAGCTTGTTGCCAATATGCTGACTGCTTTCAAAAGCCTTGGATGCAACATGAGCATCAAAATGCATTACATATTCTCACATATGGATCAGTTTCCTGAAAATCTGGGATCAATGAGCAATGAGCAAGGGGAGAGATTTCATCTGGATATGAAAGAGATGGAAACCAGGTTTCAGGAACGCTGGGATGCAGTCATGATGGCTGATTACTGTTGGACTCTAAAGAGAGACGTTCCTACTGCTGAGCATTCTAGAAGTTCGAAGAGATGGAAGTTCATGCCCTGAATTTTGAACAATGACGACCTAATATTGAATTTATATATACTTACCATTATCAATGTCTACTATTCAAGAATTTATATATACTTACCGTTATCAATGTCTACTATTCAATGTACACTAATCAACGTTTGTAACATTTAATAAATGAACTGTATTAGTAAACGATTTTTTAAATTTAAATTAATTTTTTTAATTTAAAAACCTATTTTGGAAAAGAAATATTAAAAAAAAATTGCCTAATAATGTTACCAAAATTTATCGATTTAGCTATAAGATCGGATTTTTTAAAATCGAATTAGATCAAAATCCTGACCTGATTAAAAAAAAAAATGGATGTCATTTTCAAATTTAGCAGTGCAAAATTATCCTAAAATCAGTTGAAAAATCTTAGACAACTTACAAAAAATTTTTTTTTGTGACGCAGTGTAATAAAACATTCTTATTTTTGATCTTACAACTTTGTCAATTAAACAAATGGCAAACACCAATACTGTACGTCACTGCACAGTACTATCAAAAGTAACCTAGCATAAATGTTGAAAATAAAATAATATTTTTGTAGATCTACCTATGCATGTGTCTGAATTTTTGTCCTTTTTCTAATTTCTCTTATGAAAGGGGAGATAAGAGTGATAACTTCATCACGTGAATATTTTTATATGCATTATAGTATACTTACACTCTTGTTTATTTTTCTTGAATGGTAAGATTGTTGGACATAAATATTTATTTTTATATAAGGTTTTAACATTCATCTTCATGGTAATTTCTAGGAAAGTAACCCCACTGGACACCAAGGATTACTGTATTTGATTTAAATAAGATTAACATATCTGATTGGTAGACAGAAATAAAACACCTAATTTTAAAGGATTAAAATCTTGGATTTCAACAGTATTAATGCATTTGATTTTACTGGTTTAATTTTATTTCAATAAGATTAAAAAAGTTTGCTTCTTAAGAATAAAATATTTTATGCCATTAAGAATAAAATATTTTATGCCATTAAGAATAAAATATTTTATTTCATTACTAATGAAGTACTTTTTACAACAGGATTAAAATATTTAATGTCATTAAGAATAAATAAGAAGTGAATTTCATTAGGATTAGAGTTCTGGATTTCATGAGGATTTAGCTTCTGAAAGGAAAAGTATCCAACTTACTATAACTCTTAATATATTAAAAGTGAAAAACTGACCTGCAAAAATTGATAATATGCCAGCTGTCACGTACAGAAAGCGTCTGTGGGTAAACAGACCGATGCAGCCGAGGATAGTGGAAATAAAAATGCAGATGAAAGCAATAACCACCAGGGCAGCACAGGCAGCCAGCCAATCTATAGCAGAAAATGGTTTGCAATAAAAAGCCTTCAGCACCTTGTCTATTTGAAAATGGTTTGCAGTAAGAACCCTCAACAGCTTGTCTACATGAAATTTTGATGTGTTTGAGAACAAGCAAAATATATGGCTAGGAAAAGGATGCATTTCAAACACTTTTTCTTTTTGTGGTGATTGTTACAGCCTAAAACACATTCAAAAAGAACTACATTGCTGTAATAAACTTAAACAGTAAAGGTCATCCCTTAATTTACATACTCAAATGGTTCTGAAATATTGATTGGTAAGCAAACTATCAAAAGTAGATTGTTAAACTCTCTTTATTTTACAAATAAAATTTTATAGTTCCAGTCAAGAAAATCACATAAGATGTAACTTATTCTTATCTTAACAAACCGTTTAAGAAAGTTATAATAATCCAACCTATTTCCAGCAGTTGATGTGAATTTCGATAATAAAGCTTTAAGATGAATAGCTATTGGTTTACTGTACCTAGATTAATCTACCATGCATTTGTAATTTCTTGTACATAAATTAGAATGGCTATCACAACTCCAACAATCATGCCCGTTTCATGTGCCCATATATGGTATCCATTAATGCACAGAGGCCACTACATTCCTCCCATATCCTCAAACAAAAATATATGTATTTAATATTGTGTTGCTGTTAGGAGTACTTTTTCTGCTTATCTCATGATCCACAACTAAAACCTCATATAACTGAGTTATTTAGATGTAAAAACATTATTAAAAAAAAATATATATATATATATATACTGCCATGTGTAACTTTTATTAAAATGCTCAGGGCTATAGTCCACTCAAGGCTGTTTCTCTGCTCTGCATGCAGTTAAGGTTTGTAATAACCTGAGACATTTGTGCAGTGTGGTTTCCTTTTGTCAAGTGTCACACCTTTAATATAAAAGAGTGGCTTTATAATTCTCTGTGTCATTTTGATTTATATGAATTTGATTTATATATTATCAGACTACCTAATTTTATTGAAAGAGCTCATTTACATGGTTGACTTAGATGCCTCTTTAATTTTAGTTTTTATGTAGCAGCAAATGAAATATCACCATTTTAAGAAAGAGGTGGAAGGTGATTGAGGAAAGAAAGGTATTTCTACATATATTAAAAATACGAAGAAAACATGAAATAAAATCAATCACTACCTGCCTGAACACACATCTCGAATGATACTTTGATGCGAAAGCACTCCCACCATAGACCCCATGACTTTATCTCCCCTTGGAAGAAGTGGACTTCCATCCAGTCTGGTCCAGCAAGGGAAGCAATCATCAAGCCCAGAGAAATCACGCCCATAAGAATTGCCAAGAGCTGGAAAATGATTTTATAAAAAGCACATACACACAAAACTTTATTTAAGAAAATGTAAATAATAAGCACCCATTAATAAATGAAAGCCTCATTCCTATCAAACTGCTCAAGAGTTGTATAACGAAATCCCCCACTGATGATGAGATGGTAACAGCATTACAGTATTAACATTATGCATTTAACTCTAAAGTATATATCCCAAAGTATCAGACTAGTAGTGTATGATACCTAAAACTGTTATTGTTGTATCAGAATAAAAAAAATTCTAACCTTTTGAAATTTTTCACAAACATTAGTAGACCAGTGAGAAAACAGTTACAATAATCAAGAGAGTACCTTTGAATAAACAAGGATTCTGTGGCATCAGCTATGTAAAAAGTGCAAACATTTCTGGTTCAATTCAGTATTAAAGATTAATGGATGCAATGAAGCATAGCATGAGTTTTATAATCATTCATTTGTAACTTATTTCTCAAAATTTAAGACTTCTCATTAGAACTAAGCAATACGAGTAAATACTGAACATCAGCACCTAAAATTCTTAATTAAAATAAATCATAACTTCAGGAAAAGAAATTAACCAAATAACAAAAGCAAGAGCAACAAGTACTACTCAGCAGAAATTCTTAATTTATAAGAGGATAAATGAACAACAGACTGATTCACACTTCACTTGTACTGCCATATTTTTTAATTTCTTAAAATTTACATTTATCTATTCTCTGCTGCCTACAATGATAGAGAGGGTCCTTCATTGCTATAGAGTGTATAAAGAAAAAAAACTGTCTAGTTTAAATTATTTCTGTTTAAAAAGTGTATAGAAAAGTTGAAACATTCCAAGACCTTTAACTTCTAAAAAATAAAAAAAATGCGATAACTATTGTACTTTGTAGGTTAATTTTAGGTCACATATAATGATATATACTGATTTTATTGCATTTCTCCACAAATTATGTCAATAAAAGTATTTCATATATATATCAATTACAAAGTAATTACGTTCTTAGTAAATAATAATTAAAGCTCCATCCCTAAGGCGATATCATTCAGAAAAGAAAAAAAATAACATGAAAAATGTAACTGAGTTGATTACTTTAATTACACAAGCACCAAGAAAATAAGATAATATTTAATAAAACATAATTTTTTATCATGATTTATCAAAATATTAAGTGAAAGTTAAAACTATAATACTATAGCAATTGTTTAAACTACAGAAATTGTTCAGGAATGATTATCAACCAATCATGAATCAAATACAAACTGATTTTTCAAACAAAATCGGAACGAGTGTGTATACCCAAATTCAAATAAACTTACATTAAAACTTTACAAAACATATAGGGCAAAATTAATATATAAAATATAAAGGATGCATACTATAAACAACTCGGAATGATAGCACTTCATTTAAATTTTATTTGATTTGAATCTGGGACAGTGTAGGTAACTCATACTCATAGGCCTACTACGAAAAGTAATATTTTGTTCAGCTCTCTATTCATCTGAAATATTAAAAATCCAAATAATTTCTGTCGAATTTAAACAACAACAAATGAATTCTACTCTAGTATTTTACATAAAATGAACGAACAATGGATGGATGTCCTTCGGCTCAAGCACACGGACGTACTTGGGATACCAATCGAAATTCACAATTGATTTACCTTGATCGGACGAAACACACGAACTCCAGATTCACCCATGTTGCAATCCGCTTGAGGACTTATGTATATATATACAAATAAAATGTGGAGTTTATATATTAATTCATTAAACTAGGCTAGCGCCTTTTTATTGTGATAACATATTGCGCAAATGTTGACAACTTTATTCGGAAATGCAACTTATTGGCAACAAGAGTGACTTACCTTTAGAGCACAAACGTGAATAAAAAATGCATTGTGGGATTACGAGTAATTGAAACTCATAACTGAATAAGCAATTGATGAGATTACCATCACCCCCACCCCCCATGAGAGAATATTATTATAAACTTTTATAATTTGTTCAATATTAGCCTTTAGAAGGAAGTTTAAAGAGACTTTTACTGGATATTTCCGATTATCTTGTTTTACGTAATTGTTCATCGTGTGTTATGTGAAGAGTCGTTTTGAATGATTTTATTATATCACATATTGAAGATATTCTACTTGGTGGATTTCATTATATAATAATTACAAAATTATGATATAAAAATCGGGATGAAAGTTCAAAATTCCGCAATAGAAAGGCATTAAAATAAAGTCAACCAATAGAATAGCTAGAATTGGTTATTTAAGATTACCCGATCAGAATGCTTAAATTGGGTAGATTTCATGTAAAATCGAAAAATGAAAGTATAGTTATAAAAATAATTTGTGTTCATCGACATCTGCAGTCTTGCTCATTCAACTTTTAAAAAATCCAGCTTTGATTTTGTTTGAGTCTTTAAAAAAAAAAAATGTTCTTTTTTTCTTTTTTTCTTCAAATTCCAGTCTTTGAATCAGACAAACCAAAGTTAGCATTTAGCACACCCGATAACCAATATCATTGATGGGTGATGCTCTTTGGAATCCTCACATCACCAGCCATTTTTCACCAAGATGATGAGATTGCTCATTGAACCAATGAAAAGAGTCTGTATCTAATTTCATGGATGACGTATTACACAGACTCTTAAAGGAACACACCTGAGTGTTATGGAAGTTGTTCCAATGTTTGAGAGAGTGTAATCTTACCACTCATTGATTTGACGAGAAAAGGAGTCCAAAGACAGTGATCTGGAGTGAGGAGTGTGAAACCAGTTTCACCAGTTTAAAAGACTGTCTGTCGCGAGCTCCTGTCGTCCTTCACCTATGAAATTTTGATAAAGAATTTGCACTCCAGACTATGTGAGTAATGCAGGGCTAGATGACATGCTGATGCAAAAGCAAGGTGATATTCTATAACCAGGAGCTTACTCCAGCTGTATGTTAAATGTAGCTGAACAAAATTATTCAACTTCAAAGAAAGAATGTCTTGGAATTGTCTGGGCTGTCCAGAAATCCCAAGCCTACCTATATGGCAAGCATTTTGTCATGATGTATTATATATGATAGGTAGAAAAGAAGGATAATGATTTTTGCATGATTTGCGTTTGTATTTCCTTAAGTGTATAGACATTATGGGTCATGTCTTTTATAACAAAAACAATTATAGTGAGTTTTTGTGATTAATTGTGCTTATATCTCTTTGAGTGTGGAGACATACACTGGTCATGTTTGAACTTGATAGAAATTAATATGTTGATTAATGTTTAATGCTCAGTGATTATTGAGTCACATTGAATTACTAATCTCTTATGTCTAAAACTGTATTGAATTAATTATTCGTGTGTCTTGAACTGATAGAAAACATTTTTGTCGTATTAATAATTATTCGTTTCGTATTATGGTGGAAGATTCACAAACAATGTTTGAAATGTACTCCTTAATAGTGGAGATGTTAAAATGATGGTTAACATCTCAAAAAGGAGAGGGTTATATGGCAGAATAAATTTGCCTATCCCTATTTCTAAACTTAATATTTATACGTTTGTTGCCAATGATAACTTGACCTGACCATGGCACTTCTTATGATGATATTTTTGTAAGTGCCCGAGTTGGACTAAACAGCACAGGTGGAGAATATGCTAGAACTTGCTGATGCAATCCAAACCAGTTCCAAGTAGATGAAGAGTTTTTCTGACTAATAGTCTCAAACTTGTTCATAACAACATCATGCAATGGAGATGGACGGAAAATCATTTTGTTGAAATGTAAACACGTGTTGCGTGCTCTGCCTCTTCTGCTGTGGTTGCGGTAGCCGTATTGTCTCATCGTATTATTGTTTCATCTCCTCGTCGCATCCTGGGGTGACCCATAACAACAGCCCACCACACACCCACCACATTAGCTTTATACCGATGACGTATACCGATGACGTACATGTCAGTAATACCAACAGCTAACCCTCTTATCAAACTTTCGGTAATGGCGACACAGTTTCTGTAGGATGTGAACAATAATATAACCAGTGCCGTCTTAGCGCAAGGGCATGCCGGGCAGTTGCTCGGAGATTCATGTTAATTTATGTATGTTGTGACTTGCTGTCAACTTTTATTCCTGTGAGTGGTTATATAGGTAGGGGTCCCAGTGCACTGCTTTGCTCGTGGGCCTTTAATGCTCTTAAGATGATCCTGAAAATGACCACATCTACACTTAGGCAAATACATGCACAATAGTTTAATATATATTGTTGTAAAACTGTTTGAAATATTAGTTAAACTATCTTTATAAATGTTGATGACAACCCTGCACTTCCACAGTTTTATCAAAGTAGGTCCTCTATTTCCTACATAGTCTTTCGATGTTAACTTAAATGGCAGAAGGGGAGTTACGTTTCCCAAGTTATTATAAGGAACTTCCGACCACACTATTAAGTAATCTCTCCACCATTTTTCTCTCCACTATGGGCAGTCAATAGAATATTTAGTGTTAAACTACACACATTGTTTCAAACGCAACACAAACAAGCCTTTATCATGCAGTTCTAACAAAAATCAACTGTGTACACTTTTAATAAAATCCAGTAGTTAAGGAATCAGTAGTAAAAGATTGTAAATATTGTATATACAGACACAATAAGAATAAATTGAAATAAAATATTTACAAAGCATTCTTTCTTATATCACTGTCTATAAAGAAGAGTGTCCGAAAAGTAAAACCTCTAAATTTTGTAAAGTCATTTTTTTTTCTTCTTTCCAAACTCAGAGAAAAGATTGACTGGCTTTCCTAATTTTTTTATTTACATCGAAAAAGGTATATTTTTAGTCAAGTCTTTCGAGACAGTTATTATGTCAGTTCATCAGGTCCATTGTTCAATCTCTATATCATCATGATTGAATAGAATTCATCTAGCCATCTGTCTCCTTATACCCGAAGACGGAACGGCTATCGACTGAGATGGACGCTAATCGTTGGCTGACCTTCATTAGCTTTGAAAAACACACTCAAATAATGACGTAATTATTCACACGCTAAATCTTCATTTTGTTTTGCAATATGAAAATGTAAGACAAAAAAATAGTTGCCGCAAGTCACATTTCAATCTTTCATTGAAACAACACACTAAAATAAATAACACGTTCACAGTGCTTTCGTCTCTTAATTTGTTCGATCTGCACTAGAAATAAGTAAATGATTAAAAATAAACAATGGCTCGATAAATTTATGCATAATACAAAGACGTGCCATTTACAATGAAGTGAATCAGTTCTACCTGTTGCCTCTTTCACTATTACTTGTTATTAAGAGCAGTGTTGTGAAATCATTGCAATGCTCTTATATTGTTTAGTGTTAAAAAATCAGCCTTTAATTCACACTAGTTTTGGAAACTAAATTCGTTTAAATATCATACATGTAAAACATGACCGCGCTATGGTCGTCAGTGCCTGACACGTTTGCTGTGTGTACTCTTGAAGAAAATACGTGTTGCCCCTTAAGTGAAACGGCAGCCTCTAGCACCTTGACTTCTTCTTCTGCATCGGTTAATTGATGGTGCCTATTAGTGGGGGATGACGTTTCTGGGTCTAACGAGCATTCTTCTTGTTCTTCAGTGACTGTAGTTTGATACGGAATTGTGCTTTGTGTCGCGTTGTCAAGTTGTTTGCAGGAGGAGGCAGAGCGGTTCTCGTCGAATCCCAGACTAAGATTATCACTTGATGCATCGCTCATGTACTCTATCTCTGTTACATTTTCGTCAGTATGAAGATTATGTTCACCACGATCTGAATTTAAATCTTCGCCGAAAACGTCCTTCATCTGATAAACCTGCTCTTTTGAACAATGTGCCGCAAGGTCATCTAGCAGGCTTCTATTGCAGCTGCTTTCAACCTTCTCTGGAAGAGCTTCTTCCTCTTGCGTACTTGTCTCAGACGTTTGCAAATTGTCATTCACGGGCATAAATGACAGACACGCTCTCTCTTTCTGTGGAAGAGCTTCTTCGTCTTGCATACTTGTTTCAGACGTTTGCAAATTGTCATTCACGGGCATAAATGACAGACACGTTCTGTCCTTCTGTGGAAGAGCTCTTTCGTCTTGCATATTTGTTTCAGACGTTTGCAAATTGTCATTCACGGGCATAAATGACAGACACGTTCTGTCCTTCTGTGGAAGAGCTCTTTCGTCTTGCATATTTGTCTCAGACGTTTGCAAATTGTCATTCAAGGGCATAAACGACAGACACGTTCTGTCTTTCTCTGGCTGTTCAATGTTGGCCTCAGATGAAGAAACCGAATCAAAAAGTTCCGACTTTTCATTAGCGCGCTGTCTGACTGCAGCGGGCAAGAGAACTTTATGCTTGTTCAGGAAAGGATCGTCGACCTCTGTTTCTTCATCATCGGCATAATTCACATCATCGGGAGCGTTGTCACTGACGACAGATGCTCCAGAGGGCAAATCATCGCTTGTGACCTCATGCAATGCATCATTCTGCACGTTTTGAGAATCTTCTTCAGTCTCCACATTGTCCTCTGTTTGTAGAACATTAGCTTCACTAATTTCAATATTTTTTCCGAGCAGTGACTTATCTACTGAAGCATTAGCATCTTCAGGCTTTACAAACACAATGTATTCACTTAATTCATCTGTTTTCAAAAGGGACTCTTCTGCATGTAGAAGTTTTAAATGAGAAGAATTAGTTGTTTCGGAAGATGTGAACGTATCGTATGGAAGAGCTTTATTTGAAACATTTTCATCATAAAGGCATTTATCCCGCTGCTTTTCAGCATGCATTTCGTCAGAAACCTCTTTCAAAAGCCTTCCAACGGCAGCACTCACATTACCATCAGAACGGGTTCTTATGGCTGTTTTAGATTTTTGTAAAATCGATTTATCAGACGGAATTTCTGCTAATTCAACATTTGCAATACTTTCTGGAAGTGGTTTTGAGATTTGAGGTTTGCTTTTAATTTCGTTTTTCAACAAACTTTCTGTGAAATCATTTGCTATAATTTCATTGGAAAAAATTTCTTTTGGAACAATTTCTGTTGATCCCTCTTTGTCTCGTCGGCTTTCAGCAAGCATTTCATCAGAAACCTTTTTTAAAAGTCCTGTAACTGTAGCACTCGCATTATCTTCAGAGAGCGTTCCTTTAGGAATTTTAGGTTTTTGTAAAACTGATTCATCAGGCTCAGTTGTTGGTATTTCAACCACTGTAATAGGTTCTGGGAGAGTTTTAGTGATCGTTTGTGGTTTCTCTTGAATTTCGATCTTTAACACATTTTCTATGAAATCATTTACTATAGCTTCATTTGAAAAAATTTCCTTTGGAATAATTTCTTCTAATCCCACTTTGTCTCTTCGACTTTCAGCATTCATTTCATCAGAAGCCTTTTTCAAAAGTCCTGCAACTGTACTATTTACATTACCTTCACTGCTTGTTCTTGTGTCTATTTTAGATTTTTGTAAAGTCGATTTATCTGATAGAATATCTGCTATTGTTTCTGGGAGTGGATTTGAGGTTATATAAGGTTTAGTTTTAATTTCATTTTTCAATACATTTTCTGTGAATTCATGTGCTATAATTTCATTTGAAAAAATTTCTTTTGGAAGAATTTCTTCTGTTCCCTCTTTGTCTCTCCGACTTTCAGCATGCATTTCATCAGAAGCCTTTTTCAAAAGTACTGCAACTGTAGCACTTACATTACCTTCAGAACAGGTTCCTTTAGTGATTTTAGGTTTTTGTAAAACTGATTCATTCTTCTGAATTGTTGGTAATTCAACTGTTGTATTAGCGTCTGAGAGAGTTTTAGCAATAGGTTTTGGTTTCTCTTTAATATCAACATTCAACACATTTTCTATCAAATCATTTGCTATAATTTCATTGGAAAAAATTTCCTTTGGAATAATTTCTTCTAATCCCACTTTGTCTCTTCGACTTTCAGCATTCATTTCATCAGAAGCCTTTTTCAAAAGTCCTGCAACTGCAGCACTCACATTACCTTCACTGCTTGTTCTTGTGTCTATTTTAGATTTAGAACATGTTCCTTTTGTGACAATAGGTTCTTGTAAAGCAGATGCTTGTTGCTGAATTTCTGCTAATCGAACCGTTGTAACAACCTTTGGGATAGAGGTTGAGATCATTTGAGGATTCTGTTTAATTTCGTCCTCTAAAACACTTTGTATAAAATCATTTGCCATATTTTCATTTGAAAAAATTTCATTGGGAAGAATTTCTTTTGATCCCTCTTTGCCTTTTCGACTTTCAACATGCATTTCATCAGAAACCTTTTTCAAAAGCCCTGCAACTGTAGCACTCACATTACCTTCACTGCATGTCCTTGTGTCTATTTTAGATTTTTGTAAAGTCGATTTATCTGATAGAATGCATGCTATTGTTTCTGGGAGGGGATTTGAGATTATATAAGGTTCAGTTTTAATTTCATTTTTCAATACATTTTCTGTGAATTCATGTGCTATAATTTCATTTGAAAAAATTTCTTTTGGAAGAATTTCTTCTGTTCCCTCTTTGTCTCTCCGACTTTCAGCATGCATTTCATCAGAAACTAATTTCAAAAGTCCTGCAACTATAGCACTTACATTACCTTCAGAACAGGTTCCTTTAGTGATTTTAGGTTTTTGTAAAACTGATTCATTCTTCTGAATTGTTAGCAATTCAACTGTTGTATTAGCGTCTGAGAGAGCTTTAGCAATAGGTTTTGGTTTCTCTTTAATATCAACAGTATCAACATTCAACACATTTTCTATCAAATCATTTGCTATAATTTCATTGGAAAAAATTTCCTTTGGAATAATTTCTTCTAATCCCACTTTGTCTCTTCGGCTTTCAGCATTCATTTCATCAGAAGCCTTTTTCAAAAGTCCTGCAACTGTAGCACTCACATTACTTTCTGAACATATTCCTTTTGTGACTTCAGGCTTTTGAAGAGGAAATTCTTTAAACTGAGCTTTTGCTATATGAACCGTTTTAATATCGTCTTGGATAGTGTTTGGAATAATTTGAGGTTTCTCTTTAATTTTAACCTTGAACACGTCATCTATGAAATCATTTGCTATAATTTCATTTGAGAAAATTTCCTTTGGAACAATTTCTTCTAATCCCACTTTATCTCTTTGGCTTTCAGCATTCATTTCTTCAGAAACCTTTTTCAAAAGTCCTACAACTGTAGTATTTACATTACCTTCAGAGAGCATTCCTTTGGCAATTTTAGGTTGTTGTAAAGCTGATTCATCAGGCTGAATTGTTGGTAATTTAACTTTTGTAATATCTTCTGGGAGAGGTTTAGTGATCGTTTGTGGTTTCTCTTTAATTTCGACCTTCAACACATTATCTATGAAATCGTTTGCTATAATTTCATTTGAAAAAATTTGCTTTGGAACAATTTCTTCTATTCCTTGTTTGTCTCTTCGGTTTTCAGCATACATTTCATCAGAAACCTTTTTCAAGAGTCCTGCAACTGTAGCACTCACACTACCTTCAGAGAGCGTTCCTTTAATAATTTTAGGTTTTTGTAAAGCTGATTCATCAGGCTGAATTGTTGGTAATTCAACCACTGTAATAGGTTCTGGGAGTACTTTAGTGATCGTTTGCGGTTTCTCTTTAATTTCGAACTTCAGCACATTTTCTATGAAATCATTTGCTATATTTTCTGTTGAGAAAATTTCCTTTGGAACAATGTCTTCGGATCCCCCTTTGTTTCTTCGGCTTTCAGCATGCATTTCATCAGAAACCTTTTTCAAAAGTCCTGCAACTGCAAAACTCACATTGCCTTCACTTTTTGTTCTTGTGTCGATTTTAGATTGTTGTAAAATCGATTTATCAGACAGAATTACAGCTAATTCAACCTTTGTTACAGTTTCTGGGAGAGGCTTTGAGATATGAGGTTTCTGTTTCATTTCGTTTTTCAATGTATTTTCAGTGAATTCAGTTTCTAAAATTTCATTGGAAAATATTTTCTTCAGAATAATGTCTGCTTTTCCTTCTTCGTCTCTTCGGCTTTCATCAAGCATTTCATCAGAAACCTTTTTCAAAAGTCCTGAAACTGTAGCACTCACATTACCCTCAGACCCAGTTCCATTTGTGATTTTAGGTTGTTGTAAATCAGGTTCATAATGCTTAATGTTGGCTAATTTAGCCGTTT